>JABFDZ020000042.1:7810834-7821432 GCA_019775955.2 Pollimyrus isidori
CCCCCCCCCCCCCCCGCCCGCGCCGCCCACAGGGAGGGCACAGGGAGGGAGGAATGTAATAAGAGGAAAGAATCACAGAAGGGAGAAACAAAGAAGAAAAGGAGACAGGAGAATCAATTAGCATTTCTCTCATTCTATTTTTAAGAAGCAAAAAGATCAAGACAAATCAAGGGATGCAGTCATTTTTATGGAATAATAAGGATGGGTGGGCAAGAGGAAATTTTTGAAAGAGAGATGGAAGGGAGTGAGAGAGATGCTGCTCTACAGCCAGGGTTCATGCACCATGTTGGTGCAGTAAGTTTGTTTAGGACCACAATCTGCAGGAGCACATATGGTAATATTTAAGGTAGACGGCACCAAATTCATAGGCTGGTATTGTCACGGGGATCGGGGCATCGCGACTCTGGGGTGGGAAGGTGTTTATAATGCAGAAGACGGGGGGGGGAGGATTTGGCAATGAGCTGAGATTAGGGGAAGTTGCATCTCTCTCACAGGGACACGTCACTTTCGTTCACACTTACATGCGTTTCTGGCCCATGAAGGAAATCGTTGAGCGCCTGCGGGTCACTGTAGAGGATAAACGCTCAGCATGACACGCTGATGATTTGGTAAAGCTTCACAATAACGCCACAGTCACAGCACACTTTTCTACGCAGCTAAGATTTCAGCTAACATTCCGATGCAGTCTAGCAGGAAATCTACCAAACGTAGACGTCGCTGATGCCGCAAGGTCCCTAGACAGCTTGCAATGCTCATAAGATGATGCCCACGATGACAGAATATGAAGAGAATGAAAGCTCACCAAATAACATCTAACAAGCACCTGCCATCTTCATCATCCATGTCAACTGTAAAGCAATAGAACGTGTTACAAAACAAGCATGACACAACAAGTAGCAAAAAGAGGAGAGGCCAAGCAGATAACGTTAGACGCTCGCCTGCCAAGCCTTTCCCCCGAAAATCTGACAAACGACTACAATAACACAGACATCGATTCAGCAGTCAGTGTCATTCAGGCATTTGACAAGTCAACAGAAGGATCACAAAATACTTTATTACAGTTTGGATCTACCATTGCTATCCAATTAATCTATGCAGCATGGTTACTACTGCTGAAACAATAGCCTCCGACAACTAAGATCTGTACCGATATATTATTTTAAACTTAACCTTCTTTGAAGCTGATCATTTCTGAAAAGCGTAACAATATTGACAGGACACAATGATTTGGATTATATAACATCTTAAGGGCCAATTTCACTGCCGATTTTAGATATTTAAAAGACAAAGGAGAGATATACCTGCAAAATTCCCACTGAAAATGAATATGTAGCCTAATGTATTAGTGCACTGAAAATGCCCCCTCACCTTTGATAGTAATATGCAAGAATCTATAAAACATCTCAAATACAAACACACTGCAGAACTTTATTTACTTAGGTAATGCACTGCTGATTATCAACAAAAAAAGTATGCAAACCGCATATTACTTCAGAGTAATTAACCCCAGTATAATGAGTACGTTTATCAAATAACGGTCCTCAAAGGCCAAATCCTGCTGATTTCCCAGCCTTACTTTACCTGTGCGCCAGGTGTGAAACCTCTGGCCAATCAGAATCAGTCATTTTTTAAATTAACTACCTGGGAGAACTGAAAACATGGCCTGGAACTGAAATAGAGATTATTCGAAGAGCCGTGCATCATTTTAAGTTTGCATATACACAAATAAATACATACGTCCAGTGTCCGTGATTTCTTACCCAATACATATCATTTCCTCCAGTTTAGGAGGCACCATGGACAGAATGCCGGTCCAGTGCAAAGCACACACTCATAAACACATTGTGAGATGCAAACTCACCAAAGCACATGGCTTTAAGTTTGGACAGTGGCAGAATGCAAGAAGCAGCTACTAGCTGAAGCAATCAGCGCAAACACAGGGAGGCACAGCCGGGCACGACACGCGGGGGGCATCCACAACCCCAGGCCTGAGGCTGCCCCCTGCCACCCTAGAAGCAGGCAGACCTGTATTTCATATTTTACCACATTTCTATAGTAAAGCAGGTTAAGCTAAATCACTTGCGTCTAATCCATGTTTATGTATATATTTTACAGGTTTATGTATATATTTTACAGGTTTATGTATATATTTTACAGGTTTATGATCTTGAGAAGAAGAAAAAAAATCCAATGAGCATTTCAGATATTCTGCACTCCACTCAATAAATACTGATGTTGCATGCATAGCTGTATTTTTTGGGGGTAATTTAATAATAAATTGCCTAACTCATGATCACTCCATTCAGAAATCATTGAGGCGACCTAATGCACTTGAAGAAAAAGTGATGAAGACTACCTATGCATTATGTTTGATAAACCAAATGTAGGTCTCTCAAACGTGCTTTATTTAATTGCATTAATAGCAAAAAAGGCATCTTAAAATACTGGAAACAAAAGAAGTAAATTCCCAAAGGTCACTAAGGTAATAAGTCTGATAACTAGGGCCATGCCAAGTAGGTGCATAATAGCCAACACATCAGCAGAATACATATACAAACATTAGTATGTTCATTGAATATAACACAAAAGGTACATTTTCAAATCAAGAATAATTATAAACAAATACATATACCCATAAGTAAGCCTTTAAAGTCTTTAAAGATATATATGTAGGTAAATTCAGGAGTTCTGAAATCTTATTTGGGAGTATTCTTGTTTTAAACTAAACTATTAATTAAGCTGTTGATTGAATTCCGATCTATTTTCAAAATTAATCCAATTCATTTTTAGGAGGTTGTTCTCATGTCAAAGCTCCCCCCTCCCCATTTTTAACTTGTGAAAGATAATGACCCTTGTACTTGGATTATTAAATAGTTTATGGCTAGTGAACATTTTACATAAATAATTAACCGTAACTATTTCTACCGGTGTTGCTAGTAAAGCCAGCACACCAAACTACATTTAGTTATGGTTCAAAAGTGTTAGCAGAAGGAAGACGTACGTTATTACTTTGTTGAAGCCCATTAATGAAAAGGACAATTGCTGGAAAACCAGGACAGTCAGGAGTTCTCTGGGAACAGGGTTTGAATTACAATCCTGCCATAATTCAGTAGTGGATAACCACGTAGCCAAAAGTCACCGGACGTGCAATTCCCTCTTCTTTCTTTTTATTTTGTGCATCTGTCAGTCCGGTATTATTGAACTACAGCTCTGTTTTCCACTTACAGTACTGGGGATTTAGGGGACAGAACATTACACTTCTAACAATGCAGTAACACACCTGAGTGAAATAATCAGGCACTTCTCTACAAGATATCTAAATTTGGCGCGTCCAACACAAATATGCTGTCTTTTGAGTCTGCGGGGGGTAGGTGAAAAAACACCGGCAATTTTCACAGCCGAAGTTGATCATTCCAAGCGGCAGTACAGAAAACAAACTGGAGATACAAAAAAGGCGATTTAACACGCATTTCTAGAGACCACAACATTACAATACTGTGTATGCAAATCAAACATGGTTCAGACACTCTACATTTTCAAAAACAATGACATGCAACCTTAAAGTGACAGTCCCATAATTAAGAAAACGAACCGAAACTAAATATTTCCAATTCTTTATACAATATATCAACAACCATCACAAAGCTAATCTCGAAAAATCAATTCTCTCAAATACTAGGACCCGATTTTAAATGAACACCTGGTTCGACATCAAGAGACAACAGGCAAAGTAGGCGGAGACGAAACTTAAGAGTTGGTATCAATAAAACGCGCACTCTCAATCTCAACATAACACAAGAGGAATCGTTTGACTGCTGGGCAATAAAAAATCTGAAGTCTTCGTTTTTGGATATCAGGTGAAGTAAACATGGATAAAGATCAAGGAGACAGCAAGGAATAAATCGACTGTTATGTGTATTATCTACTGCTTGTTAGCTGTATGTAGCTTTGCAGCGCGTTATGTTTTTGTTGAACAACATCGTTTACTTTAAAATATAAATATATAGATTTCATTGGTTGTGCAAGTAGTGAGCATCCACATATGCAGCGATAATACAAAAACACAGCGTATCTCTATATAAATATATAAAAGCAGGCACAAACGCAGTAGCTGTCCAATTGGCAATGTAATCATGTTCAGATATGAATACAGGCAATTTGACAGACACATTGACATAATTTTTTATATGACAATAAGTTGATAGCACAGATAACCACATATGAATATTAATGTTGCATTCGTAAAAAAAAATATGCGTATAAATATTGAGTCAGCTAGCTAGCTAATGTTAGAGTACTCTTGGACCAGGGTATGTTTTGGAATGCGTTTTTAAAATAATCCGTCAATGTGAACGTGAAGGATTATGTCATCTTGAAGGCGCTAAATGTGGGCTTTACAGTCCGCTTGGTGTATACGAATGTTGCATCTTTATTGGAGTAATACAGATTTATAGAGAAATTACTACATTGTAACAAACTCACCCGAGACGATAGAGGTGCAGGCAGCGCGGGGTCTCCGGCTGAGGCCCGCACGGGCTTCCTTACAGGACCCGACAGAGCAACATTCAAGATTGGGAGGTCCATTGCATTTGCCTGTTCAATAAGCATACCATCAAGTGTGTATACTGAAAATAACCGTTCTGTGAGAAATGGAACTTTTTTTTTTTACATTATCCAGTCGAAAGTATACACTTTTATCATTTTCAGAACACGCCAGGCCTGGGCGATTTTTTTCCCTATATTTACCATTTAAAAACTAAACAGTGAAGAAGGAAATAAATGTCACTGCGCGACTTAATTGGCCGGTACTTGTAATAGCAAAATAATCCTGCTGATAAAGGTGATTTATTTTTCACCAAAATCAGTTAGTAATAATGATGCCCGAAATGTTTGTTGTTAATACTATCAATTATAAGAGAAAATTAAATTATCATTGTTTTCAGAAACCTGAAAAAACTAAGCTTGGGATATTATAAATAACATAAAAATTAAGAAAACATCTTGCTCGTAATCATTTTAAACTTCTGAGCTTATTAAAAATGCGAAATATTGTGCGTATTTTAAAGCTATAACGATGTACTCAAATTATTTATGTAACTATTTCTTCGTACGAATTGGTTATCCATTCCCGAATCACGGTCAAATCTATATAATTTGGCCTACCGAGGGCAGGGAGTTTAAGACATAGAGGGAATACTGTTGAGGGGGGAAAACATAAAGATGTAGTGACTTTAGCAGTTTTCATATTCCCGTTATACAAACCACGTGCCAGTTTATCAGGTAATGCCTATAATTACATTAAAATATTCTGTCACTCAGGCGTAAAAGCGTGTAACCGCTTCCTGGGTCCTACCTCTGTCTGTAACAAAACAGTTGTTTTCAAGGTAAAGAAATGCCGTCGTTTATTGGTTACAGCTATTAAACGTCACAAAAAGGTGGGCGTTTTCGACTGAAGGCACACCTCTCTTTGACTGGCTTAGTTTAAAGCGCTGTCGTTTGTCGGCAAATTATTAAATGGGCGTGGCTTGAAAGTTGTTTATACTTTATCATTGGTTATTTTTGAATCAATGCGATTATTCTGTTTAATTTTTACTGGCTTTAATTTACTTTAATTTATGGATGGAGATATTATTGAACATGCGTCCGAGTTACAGTTTTTGCCCCGGTGTTATGTTATTGTATGATGTTATAGTTAACTGACTGAGTCGAATCATTACAACAAAATAATAGCATATGATTCAGTACAATATTCAGTCGTGTTTTAGCCTTATTCGATTTTGATGTGTTTTCTTTAACAAGAAGCCACTAAGTAAAGACCAGCTTCTTTAGGAACAGACCAGAAAGCATCATTTTAACACATTTAACATCTCGACCCCAACCCTTCGAGACCATCTTTCGGTCCTTATCATCGCTATATTCTTCGACAGAAATACAGTGCTTGTTAAATTTTGAAAAATGTTCCACAATTTACTTAGTTTTTATATACTCGTCCAAACCTCGTAACACAATTTACATGATTTCTACAGACTATGCGTAATTAATGTGGGTGCAAGCTGCTGAATAAAGGGTTCACACATTGCAAGCAGGTTACGTGTTATTTTATTCCTTTGTTTACAAACGTCTTTCACCTTAGATCGACCTCACCGTTTTATTATTTATGATTTTTGTTTTTTTATTTGACAGTTGTTGCTAGAGCTGCCACTCGTCCCCTACTGAAAATTTCACAGGAAGTACAGCGCACAAGATGAGATGCCAGGCCATCGCAGCGTGCCATATATCCATAATGGTATTCCCTTAGGAAGCACTTTTGACAAAGTCATCTTTAAAAAGTTAAATTATATTAGTAAACCGATAGTTTTTTTGGATATCTAATCACTATTTTACTATATAAATTACATATACAATAACACTGTCTGAATCACAAATTTCATATTGTCCCACTTTACTAAGGCCCAGTAAAAAAAATCATTAGTTTATCATCCCCACCCGCGTGGCGAAACTTACTTTCTTCTACCTTCCCTCCCGATCAGTACCGAACACGCAGTGCTGAAGTTTAATATCTTTTTTCTAAGAAATACATTTAAAAAAATCGCCCTCCCTCATTACTTGTTTCTGAAAGGATGATAAGATTTTAACAACTCTCAGCTATTAGTTAAGTTCTCCCCAAGCGAGCTTGATGGGTCGAATGGAATGGCCTCCTCTCGTTTGTATAGTTCTTATGTTCTTATAAACTAATGATTTTTTTTTTTTTACTGGGCCTAAGTATATAAACTCTTAGGTAACTTGATACTTTGGGATATAATTTCCTGCTGAACTCAAGCATAGTAAAATTCTATATTCATGCAACGACATACCCAGAATATCATTACAATTTGTATTAGATTTACAAAATTTTTAATGAAATTTTTATTTAATATTACGTAATATTCCAGAAAAGGCTTGGGACCCCCACCAGCCCCCAGCAACCTTTATTTGGATTATCAGGTACAGAAAATCTATGGATGGATTTTTGTTTTAACTATTCCCCCCCAATTTTATCCTATACTTTTGGAATGTATTTACTTGTTTTTTAAACTCACCCCAGCATTTTAAATGCTCAATAAGTCATTTATGTTTGATAGCCATTGTTCAACTAGAGTTGCAAATTATTATTACTTTGAAAATGGCCAATAACAATACCAACAATAATAAACCATGCTATACAGCAGGAAGAGCAAATTAAACATTTTCATATTTGAAATAATAAAAAGAAGGCTTTCCATTGAATCACACTATATTTTCATTTTAAGGAGCACTAACATTGCTCTCAACAAATGAGTTTTTGGTTAAAAAAATATTTGGTTTAGCTGGTAATTAAATGTAGAAAATAATTCCCTAAAGATCTCAAACTCGAGGCCCTGGCGCTCCCTTAAGCTAGATATTTCACAATTACCCATAAACTTGGCGCCCTCTAATGGTGATATGTCACATTACCATCAAGGAATACTGTGATTTTCAAAAATGTAATTTATTGCAATATTTACACGCAATTACTTGACCAAAAATATTTCTATTGGAGGGCCATCAGGTTCTTGATTGCTTGTTCTTCTCATAGCCAGCAACCAGTAAAGATACCTGCAACAAAAGTCAAATGTTACAAATCAAAGGTAAATAACATTGATGTAATCTACACAATGTCTGTCTGCATGCCTACTCATCTGCATATGAAAATTCCCAAAAAATATAGAATTTTAGTATTTTATATATAGTATGTGGTAGTTTTTTAAAATACATTTTAGAGTGTTTATGTTTTTACCATTTTAGGTAATTTTCTAAATGACGTGAAATCAATTAAAGCACCACTCATTGTTTCCCTCTTCCCATAGCATTAGAGCAGGGGTGGCCAACCTTATCCGCAAAGAGCCGCTGTGTGTGCAGGTTTTTGCTGCAACTCCCTAATTAGATTACTAATTAGAGGACTAATTAGCTGAAGGGTCCTCACACCTCAGTTTGATCAGCTGGCCTAAAGGTTACCCCAAAAACCTGCGGATAAGCTTGGCCAACCCTGCATTAGAGCACGTTCTCATACATGTAAGAGGAAGGCAATTGATGAGAGTCTTGGTCTATGACAGGATTATTCAAATCACGGTCCTCAAGGTCCGAGCCCTGCTGGTTTTCCAGCCTTCCTTTACCTGTCAGTCGGGTGTGACGCCTCTGACCAATCAGAGTCAGCAATTATTAAACTAACTACCTGGGAGAACTGAAAACACGGCCTGGATTTGGAATGGAGGTCCAGATTTGAAGAACCCTGGTCTATAATGAGAGAGAAGTGATCTACGTGTGACTGTGGCATCATTACCACAGACACAGAAAGGCCAGGAGAATCATCACAGCCAGACATGCAGTGAGGACGGGGGAGGATGGCAGGGGCCCTGGGCTCGCCAGCCCGTCATGGGGCTGGGTCACAGGCCAGTCTTCCTCTTCCAGAAGCAGAAGGTCTTCGAATATGTGGTGCAGCTCGACACAAGCTGCGGGCGGCTGAGGGATCACTGTAAGAGAAAGACAGACATTTTATTGTGGGCTGAATAAAAGTGGAAAACGTTTCCCAGAGGACAGAGTAGGATCAGCGGTGGGCAATCTTGTCCAGAAAGGGCTACGGTGTGTGTGGGATTTCCCTCTAACTCTCTAATTAGATTAGGTTACTGGATTAGATTAGATTACTAGCTAGACAACTCATTGCCTCAAGAGTCCTCACACCTGAGTTTGAATAACTGATCTAAAGGTTATCCTAAAAAAAAAGTCCCATAAAAAAAAAAATAGGATTATGTCAGACGATTTAAAAATAATGCTGTCCTTGATGCTGCTTGCATTATTTCAATCTTCATTAAGAAAGGAAAAAAAACACACTTAATTTTTTGTCAAATTTCCCCCCATGGGGTATTGAAGTAGTATTGTGACAGCGCTAGTCAAAATAATATTACATATTTATTGCTAGTTGAATAGCTCTCAAATCTTACCTGTAAGGTAGTAGTAGTTTCTGATAATGGAATGCTGATTAGAAAAGATCTCACACTGGTAGATGCCCTTGTGGTCAAGGCGGAGAAAAGGGATGGTATATAGAAGGTCCACTCCCATGGTCAGCTCCTTGAAGCGATCCACCAGCTCTATTTTGACCTTTATGGAAATCCAACACACGGAACTGCTTGATTTCTGCTATTAGAAGTGACTGAGGATTTCTGTCACGATGAGCATGGTAATAGATTTGGTGTTGAATAATATAACTTTTCTTCTTTACCAATAATTAATACTTGCATAAGTATAAATTCATTTTTTTTTCCTTGCTCCTTCTCCTGGAGAAACGGGTCCAAAAAGCAGCCTCACACCTCTGCAGCAAACCGCCAGACAACCTCTATGTCAGCTGGTAAGGGGAAGGGAACATCACAGAGGATCTCCGTCCCGTTGTGTTCAACACCGGTGATGTTTGACCCTGCCACAACAGTCACACAGCACGGGTATCACAGGGAGTCTGCCTGATCCAACGTTTTCTTCAGCACTAACAAAGGCTTTCTACATTCACTGCAACTCAAACACTTAATAATGGCCCCTGAGAGCTGGAGAACGATGCAGTGATTTTGCCACAACAGATGGATAATGAATAGATGTGTGAGAGGTAAGAATCACAGTAGATCTCTAGGTCATTAAGGTCACATTGGGATTTTCAGTGTGAAATAGATTTTACATCTTTGACACAGTCGTGAAATTTTTGTGCCTGTCATTGACTAAACAGTGTCTAAATGCACGTTAAAGTCATCATGTACTAATCGGTAAAAGTGATTTACAATTGGCATCTTGCAAAAGTATACAAAAAAAATCATTCAATCATTCTATACTGCTAATCTGGAATCCATGCCTCCGACATTGTACCCGACCTCCACGGCTCCCCCTGCAGGTGGGGGGAGTAATTGCCCATGTAATTGCTTTGGGCTATGCCAAGCTGGCCCCATTGGTAGAGACCTGGCTACTAGGCTCCTGCCCCCCCCCCCACTTTGGTCCGGCTTCAGAACGAAGCCCCAGTCGCCACAGTCCAGGAAAGGTAACATGCTCTTTAAAATTACTCATCATGAAGATGTAACTCTCACCATGAATCAATTTTCCTTCAGAGACCCTACCAGGGCCAATAGTCCCCAACGACATCGGTGGTAAGATCACAGATACACCAACCCATCCACTATGATAAGGTGGTGATTAACAGAGGGGTTTTCAAATAGGTGATTGATTTCATTGCTTTCATAACTCACCCGGGCAGTCCAGAGGAAGCTCACAGATTTTATACAAACAGGTGTCACAATCGTAAGTAGCGGCAGATTCCTGGAAACCTATAATTGGAGTAAAGCATGTGGGAGTTTAAGTAATGAAAATTGTACATGTATAGTTAATGGAGGTTAAAAAAGACTATGTCTGTATAGTATTGTCATTACATTATGTTACATTATGCTGCATTATGAGGCAGTACGGGGGTTCAGTGAGTAACACTGTCATTGGCAGTGTTGGGCATTTCAGGTCCAGAAGGTACAAATCCAGACCATGATTTTGTTTCTACCCAGCAGCTGAATACTCTG
>JABFDZ020000042.1:7821744-7842214 GCA_019775955.2 Pollimyrus isidori
CAAGCTTGATGGGCCAAATGGCCTCCTCTCGTTTGTAAATTTCTTATGTTCTTAATGATGGTTGTAGAAGGAAGTTAAACTCACCACATGGGGGAACACATTCAACAGCTGTAAGAGAATCAAAAAGACAATAATAATAATAATAATATTGACTCAGGGCAGTACAGTGGGCTCAAACTGGCGACTTTTTGATCACAGCACTGAGGCTTAGCACGCTAAGAAATAGCCCCTACTGTAAAGATGTTGTGGATAGACATTGCTTGCTTAAATAACAATATACCCCAGATGTGGACCCAATGAAGCCCATTCAGTAAAGCATGGACTTGAAGTCCTTATTTGAATGATGTCATTTGTAGGCACTGATCAAGGTAAAATAAGCCAGAGATCATCCACTGTAAGTGAAATCTTGCAGGATCATTTGGTGTCGGAGCAGGTAAGGTGCTGGAGGTTATAAAAAGTCGAGAGAGCTACAAATATACTGAGAATGAGCAGCAGTCACCTCTAGGCAGTCTGGAGGCCTCTGCGATAAAGCTGTCTGCAGCCTTCTGTAACCTGTCCTCATAGACAAAGTCTGATAGACGCATGGGAGACAGAGAAGAGTCAAGGTTCTCGGTGGAATTCATGTCTGTATCACATCCTCAGGGCATCTACACCCCTTCCACTAAAGCAGGGGTGGCCAATATTATCCGCAAAGGGCTGGTGTGTTTGCAGGTTTTTGGGATAACCTTTAGGTCAAGCTCTTCAAACCCAGGTGTGAGGACTTTTCAGGGTTCCCCCAATTCCGGCAGAATAAATTTTCATGACTTTTCTAGTACCATAAGAAATTTTTCCAAAACCCACAAGTTTGTAAAACTAAAGCAGATAGAATAGTATCTGTTAACTATTGACTTCTGCTTGTACGTTTCATTTAGCGCAGTGCAGAATGAAGCGGGAAACAAAAACGTAAGGCTAGTTTCCAAAACTTTTCCTCTCTAGCCAAGAATTCCAAAACTTTTCCAGGTTTTCCATGACAGCGGGTACCCTGACTCTTCAGCTAGTCAGTCCTCTAATTAGTAATCTAAGCAGCAAAAGCCCACATACACAGCTGCGCTTTCTGGATAAGACTGCCCACCTCAGCACTGAAACTTTCCAATCTAACATCTCTCTCCAATTCTCCCCAACACCCAAAAAAGTAAAATCACCCATGAATCTGACGGTGGGTGTTACTAGGTACCATAGTGATTGGTCGTCTCAAACTCCCCGATGAGAGGCGTGATCTGCGCCAGCATGATGCTCCTCAGCTCATCCTCATAGCCTCCAGCTGAAGAAAATGATCAGCAACACGAAAAACAAACACACTGGCTAATCATACTGCTTGGCCATAAGTGTAATTTAGCGGGAGAACATTTTAAAACTAATTTGAGGAAGCTCTTCTTTACATAGCATGTAGTTAGAGTATTGGATAGTCTTCCGGCTAGTGTAGCGCAAGCTAAGACCCTGGGTTCCTTTAAATCAGAGCTAGATAAGATTTTAACAACTCTGAGCTATTAGTTAAGTTCATCCCAAACGAGCTTGATGGGTCAAATGGCCTCCTCTCGTTTGTAAATTTCTTATGATTTATTTATTTTTATGATTTTAATATAATGAATAAACTGTACCACTTATGTGACCAGTTCTGTATAGTTTAAAATGCACTCACGTATAGCTTGGTTTTAAATGGCAAAATTATCGAATAAATAAAAACACAAATATAATTTACAGCGCCGAATCTCACCAACATGCGCGGCCTGAATGACTTTCGTATTGTTGTTGAAAATTCGGTGGATGGCTTTGAAACAATGGTCCAAATTTACTATGTCATATCCAGAAAGAATGTACCCTTTGCATAGTCGACTAGTCTCATCAGCATCTACGAAGCACTGGAAACAACTGAGACCTGACTCCACAAGGGCATAGAGAACCAGCCCGCAAACAATCATTTTCCCCATCTGAATAACAGCATTACAGGTGTACACCATTCGTGAGAATAACACTCAGATGGGATGTATGATCATCACAATGGTCGGGGAAAGACGGGCCCAGGGTACATATCTACAACTGGCCGTATACCTCAGACCCGATCGATGTTGTTTTGGCACTTCGGATTCATATGACGCGGTTATTATTCAACAATGAAGGCCGTTGGACAAAAAACGCGCGACAGAATACGTATCTACAAGGCACTTTTTTGCTCTCTAGATACAGCATTTTTCACTCGTTTCCCACACCGTAATTTTTACCCTCTAGTCACGGTAATTAGTCTGCAGATCGATCCTTCGGTTTCCCTAGTGTCTGCGCCTCCTCCCCATTCAGGCCATCGTCGACTAACGACCTATGCGACTTCAGGCAGAATCGATAAAGGGTGATCAAGTTGATCTGTTTTATTTTGCGCATGCGCAGTTCTGAGGACCAGAAGGGGCCTGAATGGGCGGTCGCTGTTGGATACTGCTGCACGTGCGTATAGCAGTGTCTGACCAAAGTACCGGCAGCAGTGAACTATAAGAAAACGATGAAAAAAAGGTTTTAAAAACACCAAGCAGTGTGACTTAAAGATAATTGTATTATACACCATACTATATAAATGATTATTTTTGCATATAAACCCCGATGGCGGTCGTAAGGCGACGACGACCCGTATTTTAGTGCCGATTCGCGCATCCCCACCACAACCCCCTTCCCTTAGGTTTCGAGAGGGGGTAGGATTCGTAAGTTTGCTACCAGTTTCTGATCAATAGCAAATATTTTATTAGGTGGCTGGTGAGTGATGGGAAGAAACGTCCCTCCACCGTCCATAACTTTAACCTTAAATCTGTTAGGTGGGTGGGCGGGCGCGAGGAACTACTAAAGCGGCAAAGTTTGTCTGGGTCTAAATGCATACAATTGGCCAATTTGGAGCTAACAATTCGCCTTGCCTGACGAAGGAAAACATATCGGCTAGAAATACACAAGACACCGATGAATGAATGAAAGTTCAAGGTGAATATCTAAAAACATCTGTTTCAGTAACAGCATAGTGCTCAATAACTCAAAATGTTAATTGACATGCAACGGTAATTTCAATGGAGAAAAGTAAAACCCAGTATCAGAATAATAAATTAAGCACCATTAGGCGAACTGTCACTACTAAGTGTCTTTAGATCATCCAGCGGTTTGGATTATCTTACTATAACCACTATTTACTGAAAGCAAAATCAGAAAGGCGATGCACCATATGTACAGCCCCGAATAGCTTTTAGTTAATAGGACTAAACGTGCTCAGATTGCACTTCTCACACTAAATAAGCTGTTTAGCCCAGTTAGGAATTTTCCGTTAGTTGCGCATGATCAGAAAATCAGACTTTTGGGGGATACACGTACCAGCAGAATAGCGCTTTATTTCGCTTTATTTCTTTTCTATACTTAGTTATACAATTTGAGAGCATAATCATAGAATTAAAGTTTGCACGTTTTTGTATTTATGGATGTGTAGAAATGGAACTTCAGGAGGACACTGTATGTCAGGAGAGATGGTGTGATGCTCAGGTTGGGGGTGAATCCGTCTGTGACGGCTCTAATTTTTGTTTGCCGCTCCATTCTGGCGATCATGCAGACGACGATAGTATTTTTATTAACCCTCTCACACCACCACTACCCTCACCACCCAATTTACATGCAGAAAAAAATCCGGAGACAGCTGGAGATTATGGTGAGTGTTGGTATGTCTCTCACTGATATTAACATTTAGAGGATTGTGTGGTGAATTGTTGGATTTATTAGCTGGTGAAGGTTTTGCCTTTTGTGTCTTTATGTCTTGATACAGTAAGCGTATTTTAAAATGCTAGATACTGAAGTACAGTCGCCAATAATTTATTGTTTTCTTTTCAGCATCAACAATAGTGATTTCAGACACCCTGTCTGATGTCCTCCTGGGGATGAACGAAGATCCGCTGTGGATGTCCAAGACAGTGGCAGTGTGGCCTGTCAGTGCCACACCTCTTGAGTGCTCTCTTTGCAGTAAAGCATTTGGCTCGGTCAGTGGCCTCCACAAACACCATCTTACGCATCAGCAAGACAGACCACACGAGTGCCCAGTCTGCAAACGGGGATTTAAGCGCAGTGATCATCTGTAAGTCTTAAACCTACTTTCTTACAGAACACTCTGTTCATTGTTGTAATTGTGTTATGTGTGTGTGTGTGTGTGTGTGTGTAGAGAGAGAGAGCGTGAGCATTTAATATGTGGCTACAATGGTTTACTTGTTTGTTTTTGCCTTTCAGAAACGTCCATCTTTTGACACATCAGAAGAGGAAGCAGTTTAGAAGCAGTAAGCCAAGCAGCGAATCCAAGAGCCGTCGTGACAACCAGCCATTGAAATACCACCTTGTACCAAGCCCCCCTGCAAGCACTTTCTGTGATCTTTCCAAGACCAGTCCAACCCAGTGGAAGGGTCAGTTTGCAGATGGGGACCCATTATTGGGTAATTTAACAGATGGCACCAATTATCACTCCATTTTTCCCTCTCCTCCCAAACCAGCGTCTGACACTCAACTCCACGGCACTGGTTCCGCATGTTTAAACAGCCGCGGCGATTATACCAGCTTTGCTTCTTTTGGTGACACTGAGGCAATGGGTTTCTCAAGGTCAAGCGCAAACAAGGCACTGGATCCTTGGAGCCAAGGTGCAAATGGAGGCCTCTTTGATGGTGATGATGATGAGGCAAATCCACCTTTAGTGACACGTGGTTCTCCCAAGCAGAACCCTGACAAGAAGCCAGAATCCAACATCTTTTTAGGGCCTCCGTATGGGGAAAGTGATTTGAATATCCCTGTATCAAAGTTTCAAGCCCTTGAAGAGATTCTGTTGTTTCAACCCTTTAGGGAGGAGCAGAGTTTAGGAGAAAATATTCCTGCAGAGTCAGCATCTCCTAAAAGACTGACGCAGAGTCGCTCTGCCATTATCTTCAAACAAACCCCATGTCCGTCCAAGCAGGAGTTTAGGAAAATGTCCCTTTTAGAGCTTCAGTCTCATTCTTTTCCTGTCCTCAAAGGACCTGCTTTTTCAGAGACGATGTCGGCTCCACGTTCCACGGCCGACAATATCCACGTCCCTCTTCTTAACTACTCTGACCAAGCACGGTCCGTCCACGGCCACATCCCAGCTATGCTCCCCTCTGTTCTCACTCCTTCCCACTCCCGTGAAACGGTACCGCCAGAGGCCGCCTCTGCCAAGTCCCAGAATGAAGACAGCAGGAAGAGGGCAAGGAAGAGAAAAGTCAAAGACACCGATCTTCTCGTCCCACCCCACCCGCTCTCTCGTTCCAGTGCGCATTATGCTTCCCGACGCCCACGGTTGCATCCTCTGCAACTCATTTCCCCAAGTCAGGTGGCCTTGGCCTCGTTCAGTGCCATAAGCGCTGCTGGATTGACCTCCTGTCTGCCCTCCAAGGTGAGCACCTAACCCAGAGCTCCTAAATGTCCTTCCCATTGTTAACGTAACATGAACACCCATGAACATGATGGCAGAAACAGTAAGATGTACTTTTTGATTACTGTAAATAACACAGGTGAACAGAACTCTGATTTTAATAATCAAAATTGAGAAGATGTACGTTCTTTTCATTTGAATAGGTGAATGACTCGGCAGAGGATCAGCTCGACACTTGTAGGTAAGGATGAGGTAGTGATGCATCCATGAAGCTCTGGAGAAACATTCTGCTCATTTTGCAATAATAAGATAAGATAAGAAGAACTTTATTTATCCTGAGGGAAATTCTTGTGTCATACACATGCTCAGTGCAGTAGGAGAGACAGAGATAAACATACAATATAAGAAATAAGAATATATATATATCTATAAAAAAATAAGAAATACAATATATGCAATATTAAGAATGTTGGTTTACAATGATGTACAATAGGATAGTGCAAAAACAATACGAAGTGGCTTAAAGTAGTAGCCATGCATGTATCCTGAGGAAAATGCACTAAATCATAAGGGAATTTATGACCATTTATGAAATCGGTAATGGGTATGAGATGAAGTGGTGACCGCTTCTCTTTCAGCGAGCAAGCTCTTCCCCAACCTACAGAAGACAGCATCCAGAACTTACCGCTAGGTGAACCTAGCTGGACTGGCGCTAAAGAGGATTTTACTGATCAAATGCAGGTATAGTGCCTTTTATGTGTATTCTCACTGGAGGTTAGCGACTTGCATGTAACTGAATGAAAAATTAAGTACATCTGTGTTTTCCTTTAATTTCTGGTAAGAAAATGGGTTCAGAAGCAGGACATTTGCAGGGGCAGAAGGCCCCGTGTGTGAATGACGAGATTTCTGTGACGCCGCTGGTTATTCCTGTATCAGTTCCAGTTTCAGAGAGGACACAGGTACCTGCAGATAGGCCGTCATATGATCCTGGATCACTGGCAATAAGCGCAATAAATCAAGAATTCTTATGTAATAAACACAACATACAGTATTGTTCTTAGATGCATAGGACTCAGGAAGATATTTGGTAATGTTTTACATTAACTGCACCTTCATAATGCTTTTATATTACATTCATAAAATGTTCAGTACACCTTTTAAATGTATTCATTAAGTATTCATAAACATCCTAACATCCCTTAACAGCTGTAATATACATTAATAACAGACATTATACAGTAATAACAAACATTATAATTGTATAATCATGTAATGTTTGTTATTACTGTATATTAAAGCTGTTAAGGGATGTTAGGATGTTATGGTACACTTACATGCTGCTTATGAACGCTCTATGAATGTATTATGAAGGTGCAGTTAAGGTGAAGCGTTACCGGATATTTTAATAGAATATAGTAAATCAGTCAGTGCATTTGAATATCTTGAACATCATTTTCTATTAGCCAAGGGATTTTCCTCCACTCAGTCATTTTACTTGTGTTTCAGATTGTTTTAGCAGTTTTAAAGTCATGAACGCTAGTTGCCTACTTTAAATCATAACGTTTTTCTTAACTGTCCCAAACAGGAAGGAAAAGGACTTACGGACATGTCTCCTAACCTTAAATTCCAGAAGACTCTGTTTATCCCCAGTCCCACCACCCCGCGTAGCTTCATGCCGCGTGACTTTGCAGGGGACGCCGTGAGTGGCCAACGGTGGTGGGCAGCTGGCGCCTACCCCAGTCAGCTGCGCTCCCCTGTCTACCTGGGGGAGCACCTCCTCAACCCCAGCTTTGAGCCCCTACCTTACACACCCCCGCCCATGCTGAGTCCGCTCCGCCCTGGCACCGGTCTCTACTTCAGCACCCTGCCGCCCTCACAGCCCTGCCCCCCTCCTCCTCCTAGCACTTACACAGCTACCTTGGGTTTGTATCACCACAGCCGCCAGAGTCTCCACAACACTGGTGCTGGAAATGTACAATTCTATATAGACAATAATTTGGCTTGATTATATAGCTATACTAAATCAAAACTGATAAATATTAAGTTGCATTAACGATTTAACTGGGGGTGCAGTGGGTGAAACCTCTTCTTAAATTCTTATTTGAACATATTAAGTACAATAAAATTGAATAATACTGTATAGTTATATTGCCCAGTGATGGATTGGCACCCCGTCCTGGATTGTGTCCTGCCTTGTGCCAGTAGCCTCCGGGACAGAATCCGGACCCCTGCAATCCTCAATAGGACAAGTGGTTACAGAAAATGGGTGTATAGCTCTATTTGAAAATGTGATGTGTTAGTCTTGGCAATGTGTAATGATAATTCATTATAAATGTAATTACTCTTTGCTAGGTTTCTTTTACTAATGTATTTTTCTGGATGGATGACTGGTCGGGCTCTCACACCATGTACCTCGCACCTCCCGGGTGCAAGTCACCTATGATCAGTAGAAAAACAATACTGTCATTTGTAGCTATTTTCTGTGTTAGTGAATTCCATGTCTGGTCATCCTATTAGATCAAAAATGTGAGTTCATGATTTAATAAAAGCAATCGGCATTCGTTATGCTCCTGTTCTCTGCTTTTCAGACATGGCCGATGGGATCTCTCTTGTGATGGATGACACTGTTGTCACTATAGAACCGTGAGTTGTCAGTGCATTGACTGCCTTTTGAATAAGATTCTTTTTAGTGGATGTGTGTGAAATCAGTTTGGCCTGTTTATACAGTGGAACATAATGGTTATCTAACCGAACAGACATAGGAAAGTTGATCAGGTATGAATGAAAATGCATAAAATACACGATGCACATTTATTTACACAGATTAGTGTCAGTGTGATTTCTGCTGCAGCTCCAACGTGACCTATGTGAACAGACTCTGTTGTTTGCAGGAGAATCAATGTGGGTTCTCGGTTCCAAGCAGAGATCCCTCCGCTGCAAAATCCGCTGCTAATCCTGTATGATGAGCATCCGGCACAGCTGGTCTGGGCCCCCTGGGGGGAGATCGAGAGCAATACAGAAACAGAGAGAAGAGGTGTGTGCGTAGGCTCAGAAAACGCTAGGCGGAATGGCAGCCAAATACACTACTCATTTTTAAAGATATTTTTACTAGTCTGTTTAGTTTTAGAAGGCCTTGTGTATTCTTTCACAAAGAATGATATGTATGTTACATTCAGAATGGGTAATGTGTGGCTCAGTGGGCTCTGTGCTTGTAATCGGAAGGTTGCTGGTTCAAGCCTGACTGAGTTGTCATATCTATGGGCCCTTAGGTAAGACCCTTAACCCCCAGCTCCCTGGGTGCTGCTGGGGTAAGCAAATGGAGATTTCCCCATGGAGAATAATGAATTATTATCTGCTTTATGCCCTGGGGGATTTTTTATTTTCCTTGCTTGGGAGTTTTTGGTTCCTCTTCTCCCTTGTCATCTAGCTTTCTTTTATTTCTTTGTCTTTCCGTTTCACTGTTTTTGTGTTGTTTCTCTCTTTATGACGTTGCACTCATCACAACACACCCATGTAAAGCGCCTTGGGGCGAACTCTGTTGTGAAAAGGCGCTACATAAAAATGAATTGAATTGGATTATAAAGAAATGTATTATATACCCAAAATAATTCATTCGGGCCATTGAACATAATGATTTGGGGCTGACCAATAAGTATATTAAATTTCTACTTTATTGAGGTTTAAAAATCAGAACGAATCATCACACAAGATTTTATTTTTCAGTGACAGCCCTGCTAGACTTGTCATGTTCCAGTGTGCTACCAGGAGGGGGCACCAACACAGAACTGGCTCTGCATTGCTTACATGAGGGACAGGGAGATGTCCTGGTATGGAAATAGTTTCATTCACTGTTAATCCATTTACCCGTCCATTTTCTTTCAACACTGTTACTGTTAATTAAGTTACTATTTCACTAGTCATTTACTCGCGTAATTTATTTTAGGCTGCCCTGGAGTTACTTTTAATCAAGGAAGACTACCTTTCTTCTTCGTATCCCTTACGAAATTACCACTATTCAGGTAATAATCATGTCGCCCTATAAGCTCATGTGAAACCCATAGAGAGACAGTGAATATTAGTTTTTAATTTCAGAAATGAATGGATGAATATTCTCCATTTCAAGATTAGTGTGCCAAACATTAAAGCACATAGTCTGGCTGAAGCTAACAAGGTGACTGTTTGTCAGGCTCAGATTATTGGAGTCCTCAGGAAAAAAGACTGTTCTGCAAAACTCTGGTGACCCACGGCAAGAACTTCCAACTCATTCAAAACATGGTGAGAGCCGTCAAATCATAGAAGCATATGACTCATTGACATACACGTGCGGTAAGCTGTCATTGATGAGCGTCTGAGGAGCATAAAGGATTAACATACAGAGTCTTTCCCAGTTGCAGAACAAGTCTGGGGCCCAGTGTGTGGAATATTATTATGCCATGAAGAAACTACAAAAATTCAAGCTGCGAATCCAAGGGTCAGCAAGGAAAGATCGCTTTACAGAACCTGTAAGTAAAACCCGATACGTAAATATACTCTCCGCTTCAGCACCCTGTCACCCTCACAGCCCTGCCCCCCCCTCCTCCTAGCTACCCCGTGTTTGTATTACCACAGCGGTATTATCCGCTGCCAGTGGCCTGTTTCAGCAGGATAATGCACCCTGCCACACTGCAAAAATTGCTCAGGAGCGGTTTCAGGAACATGACGATGAGTTCAAGGTGTTGACTTGGCCTCCAAACCCCCCAGATCTCAATCCGATCAAGCGTCTGTGGGATGTGCTGGACCAACAAGTGTAACCCATGAAGGCCCCAGGTCACAGGACTTAAAGGATCTGCTGCTGTTGTTTAAGTGGCAGATACCACAGGGCACCTTCAGAGCTCTCAATGGGTCAGAATTGTTTTGGCAGCACGAGGGGGCGACACATTCTTAGGCAGGTGGTTCTAGCGCCGCAGCTGATTGATGTATAGATTTGTGCTGAAATCCACTTTGAATTGGTTTTGAGGTCTTCCCAGTAGTTTAGCAAGAAGGCCCATTTATGTAAACATGTTGACAGAAATTCCCTTATAAGTGGGGCTTGCAATGAAGTGTGATTCATCCCAGAATTGACCAACATTTCTGTGACAGACAGTGGAATTGCCTGGAAGCCAAGTGGAGTATTCCGTTAAACACGGAGCCCCCCGAAAACACTTAAAACCCAGAGGAGCTCAGGTTTTGCCGGCCAGTCATATCGAGTTGAAGTACATCTGTGAGGTGTGTGGCCGGTGAGTACATTGGTCTCATAGGTTCCTCGAGGAAGGTACAGCCTCGCTCATAAGATCTTTCACACAGTTTTGTGTTTGTCTTCTACACATTTTCTGCATCTTTGCTCTTAGGGGCTTTGAGAAGATTAAAAGTCGCAGCGCCCATATGAAGACTCACCGGAACCAAGAAAGGGCGCTTCGAGGTAGCAACAGCTCGCCTAGTTGCTATTCAGGAGAGGCTGGGCTATGGTCAGGTCTGGAGGGCAGAAGCCCCTTTCATTTTCATAGCTAAGGCAAATTAAGGCCTGGCACACGTTCAAGATGTAACTGCTTGCAAAGATTGGTGCGGTCTCCTATCTCCCTCACACTGGCAAACAATACAAAGCATCTGAATATTCTAAATAATATTTGAAACTATGTAGAACCAGGGTAAGTGACAGAAACAGAATTTGGTGCATGATATAATCCATATCTATTCCAAGCCACATCTGAAGGTAAAGAAGATTCCTTCATACCATGTTACTATGACGAAGTGTCACCTTCTGTTAGCACAAAGCAGAATCTGGCCACAATTCTGGTAAAATTGAAAGAAAATGCAGCTCAAGATCTGATTACAATGCCTCCCCATTGTTTGCCATTTTTATTGTCTAATATAACAATGTTGTTTAGTGTTGTAGTTTGTTCAAGTTATGAAAACATTGTTTTTGGCCTTT
Source organism: Pollimyrus isidori (assembly GCA_019775955.2). NCBI lineage: Eukaryota > Metazoa > Chordata > Actinopteri > Osteoglossiformes > Mormyridae > Pollimyrus > Pollimyrus isidori. Next base: position 7,833,111 of record JABFDZ020000042.1, read on the forward strand.
TTTAAAATTACAGCTCTTAAGATTTCTCCAGAGTCCCATTATCTTAGTAATAAATGTATAACAAATTAATATGTCATTTAAGATGTGATTAAGATTTAAGAAAGAAACATTTTTGTAATATGCCATATCCATAAATATGATTTAACATAATACCATTTTATATTTCTGTAACAATTTGATGTGCGGTCTTCGTAGGCCTCACCTGGATACCGCTCGTCTAAAGGAAGTTCTAATTTCCTGAAGGAGAACGTATGTTTAGTACGGTTTGCTACTTTAAATGTGTTGATTATTGTGTAAACCTGTTATTATTATTCATTGTTCTCTGAAAACAAATAAATAACAGAAAGAATGCCTGTCTGTAATGTGCATATTAAAAAAGGGACACACCATTGTTCTATGCAAGAGGGATGCTTTATACAACGATATTAACATAAAGACATTGCCTTTGTAATCACACATTCTGCGTATGTTTCAGTGTGATGGATGTTACAAAGCATATTGCTAATAATTACATTTAAGGCCTGATGGCCAGTCGAGCCTAGAATTTACAACAATACTGGAGTTTGTAGTTAATTAAAAGCATGTCAGCTCATTGTCAACAGAAAACACAAATAAATGAATGAGATCGTGGTGAAAGTAACGGACCCTGTTCATCATACGCCCTGCTTCCTGGTACCAGGGTTATTACAAAGTAAAACTCTAAGTAGACATTTCCATTAACTGAAATAAGGTGTAATATGGAGTTAAACAAAAACTATAAAAAATATTGCTTCCAAAAGTAACAAATAAAAACAAATATCGCTTGCTTTCCGTTACTGTTTCCTTTAAAAAAAAAACTATTTAGCTAAAGTAATGATTTTTTTAAGCTTTTCCTCCTTGATGTAAGTCATTTCAGGAAATGTAATCTAGTATATTGCCCTCAGACCATTAATACCTGGAACATGTTTTGCCCACTTTAAGGATATTAGTACATGATACACTCTGTATTTATTTAATATTCTCTGAAAATCAGACACATAAAATAACTGTACAACTTTCAGTCTGTCCCTGGAATTAAAATTACTAAAACTATTTCAAAGGTCAATTTTCAAATGAAAATTGAAAATAGTATAAAAATAAAAACTAAATTTAAAACTCAAAAATATAATAATGAATTGGCTCCAGTCTTATCAGATACCGTAAGTTGGTGTTTGGCTCTAAGAGTTATGTGGTTTGAACCCTATGGTCAGATGAGTGGTTTCAGTATTGGGTCTTGCCTTAACCCCGGTTAGCGCCAGGGACTGACTGACCCTGCATTCTCAATATCACCCTTTGAATAAAAGCATTTAATAAAAAAATATGTTACAGGTGGTTGCTGAACATGCAAAAACTTGTTTTTAAAACGTTTACCTATTAATCATTTTCATTAACAACATTTATGGGGGAAACCTTGCTAAAATACAACACAATATTCATAGTATCCCATATTCACACAAATACATATAGAAGTTTCTATATTTAATTTAAACTTTATTTACGCACATTTCAATATTTACATATTACTACCTTTCTCAAGGAACTTTAAATGTTTTTTTAAAATGGTAAATTTTTTAAGTAAATTTTATAATGCTGTTTATTAGATTCCATAGAGTGAGCAGATCCTTCATAACTCTACCCAAGTGGTGTATTTTTCTGGCCATTAACAGCAGCAAACTAGTTTTACAATAAAGCTGCCCAGCTTAGTAAAGTTACACCAGACAAGGCTACAGTGTGTATAGTTACTACACAAGCGTAAACCTAGAGTCTTAGTCTTTAGGAAATGTGAAATTAATTAGGTAGGTAAGTGTACCGGTAAAGAGGAAATGAAAATGGGCTAGAAAAACCATTAGATATAACTGTGCTTCTCTTATCTGCCAGTTCGCTTATAATCCTGAAAATTCTTGCCGTCTTTCCCGAAAACCTTCATTCCCGACTTTTGAAGAAAGGCTGGTTTCATGGAGGAATCACAGGTCGTCGCCGCCAGCCCAGGCCTTGTTGTCGTAAGATACCAGTGACTGATACAGACTTTCTCGGGTCTGCTGCGTACTGTGACTATGAACGTTGGCGTTGCCGACATTATCCTGCTGACCTCCCTTCAAGTTCTCCACATAGTCGCTGTTCTGATGCAGGAAGAGAACGTGATCTAGGTGCTGCGGACCCAGCGTAGCCCTCCGCTGGAAGACCGAGGCCTCCACGGGGGCGAACGCCCTGTCCGCCGGCACCGCCGTGGCGGGAATGGCCAGGTACTTCCGCGCCAGTCTGGCCACGGCGGGGAAGCGGTGCTCCTTGGCGCGCCACCAGTGCAGCGGCGAGAGGCTCCGCTTGCACAGAGGCTCGGCGATGTAGTTCTCCAGCTGCTGGTGGATCTCCGGCATCCTCTCCGTGGGGTCCTCGCCCAGCAGGATGTCGTACATGCTCTGGGGCACCGGGGAGGCCCGCTCGCGCGACGCCATCGCCGCGTCCCCTTTCGGCTGACTCCCCAGGCCCGTCCCGCCGCTCACCCTGTTGGGGCCCCTCTCCAGCCTACAGTCGCCAGCCTGCGTTGGGACGTTAAGGGCGGCCGGGGTCACGGTGTCCTGCTGCTTCAGCAAAATGACGTCGCTTTCCTCGGCGGAACCGCAGGACACCGGGGAATCCAAAGGGGGCACGGAGGCGGCGGACAGGGCGTCCCCCAGTCCCAATGCCAGGTCCGTCCTCGGTCCTGCCGTAATCTCCTCCTCGTCATCTTCCACTCCGACCCTATCGCTGTCCCTCTCCCCGTCGTCTACGTACGCCTGAGCGGATAGCAGGTCTTTGACCTTGTCGTGCAGTTTGCTCCGCGCATGCGGGCTAAGAAACCGTAGCTCTTTGAACCTGGGGTCCAGGAAAGAAGAAAGGACGGCCGGGCTGTCCAAGAGGACGTCCTCCTCCCTGAGCCTCCACCGCTGCTCCATTCCCAAGCGCATCTTTTCCATGACGCACTGGGCCACGGCGCAGCTGCTCTCCGACATACGCTGGCCCAGGAGGCGGGACACCCCGTGTAGGCAGGGCATGAGGGCCGAGATGGGGCCGTTGGTGTCTTCGCTGAGGAAAGAGGCGGCGATGCGCACCGTCTTCAGCACGGGCACCAGCTCCTGTAGGAGACGCCACTGGTGGTCGGCCAGATTGGGGGCGGCCTTCTGCTCCTCCAGAACAGAGCTCACCACCCACTTCAGCTCCAAGAGGCTCTCGCACATGTCGATGGCCGTGGCCCAGCGCCCCGGGTCGTCCAGCAGCAGCTGGGCGCCCGCCTTGTTCGCCGCCTCCGCTTTGTGGCTCAAGGCGGCGGCGGCGTGGACGTCGTGCTGGAAGTGCGAGATGATCCCGCGGGCGGCGCCCAGCGCCTGCCTCACCGGCTCCTCCCCGAGACCCTCCTGAACGCACAGCTTAAGAGACTCCCCCGCACAGTGGAGCGCGACCCAGCCCACGGGAAGATTCTGAGCGTCGACTTTACTGGGCCGAATGAAGTTATGCGCGGTCTCCGCCTGCCTGTCCGGCCGTTTCCGAGCACCTGGCTGGCCCACTTCGGAGGCCCAGGGTGTGTCGTGGACCACGCAGAAGACAAAGCTCTCGGGGAGGCGGAATTCAGACAACACTTCCCTTAGAGTGTCCATCAGCTGGGCGTCCCCTCGCGGGGCCGACTCTTCCTCGAACTCCGGCATCGGACGGGTCTCTAGCACGCAGCGGGCCAAACGCCAGTCCTTGTCGACAAAATGCGCGCTTACGGTAGAATACAGCTGGCCTCCACCTCCCACCCCGCAGCCTGCCACCGAGCGCCAGCGCTCGGTACACAGCGCCAGGCAGCGGGGCGCCAGGCTGGCCTGCAGATGGTGCTTCAGGTGCTGCTTGAGGACATGGTAGCGGTGCCAGAGCAGGCTGCCCAGCTGAGTCGGCGAGGGCACGTGATAGTGCGGCTCCAAGCAGCCCAAAAGCAGCCGGAAGCCCCTCTCCTCCACCACGGAGAGCGGCTGCAGGTCTCGGAAGACCATCTCCAGGATGAGCTCGGTCAGGAGGCTCGCTCGCTTGCTGCTGCAAGCGCCGCCGTCGCCGCTCCCAAAGTTCTGCCCGGCGGCGCTGTTGCTCTCGGGCTGCACAAACCCAGAGTGCGAGGGCTGCGCCGCCTCTTGGTCTTGGCTGGACACGTTTGAGGCGCAACCACCGGCGGCGCTGCTGGTGGCACACGTGGTCCGTGCCCGCTTGGCATCCCCAGACTCGGGCAAAACGTCAGCATCCTGTAGCTCCTCTTTTACCACCAGCGAAACCACCGGCTGAAGCATACATGTAGAGCCCGTGCTGGGTGTTATAGTGTTACTGGTGGGGAAATTTGACTGTGGCACTGGTGGCAGCAACGTTCCCGAGACGGAGGGTACCATCATGTTAGTGGGCACGGGGCCATTATCTCGAATGCTGTGCTTGCGGACGAGGTGTTCCCTCATGGTGGTGGTGCTGTTGTGGAACGACAACTGCTTCTTGCAGACATTGCACTCCACGTGAGTCTCGCTCAGCTGTGTGTAATAATTCCATACTTTGGACTTGCGCCGATCGACGGCAGCGCAATACACCGGACGTCCCACTCCCCCCGTTGCCCTGTCACCCCTCCTCTTCAAGCCTGGGCCGTGGCTGCTGGGCAGCGAGTATGCTGGGAAATTCATGGGTGATGGAGGAGGGGACACCACCAGCTGGAGAATGAACAGATGCATTTAAAACTGAATGAGTTCAGATCCACGATTCAAAATGGATTTTTAATTTTTCGTTTCTCTCATTTATTAAAACAGACACAGAGAATTATTTTGCCATCATTACACACTGATTTGTTAAAGAATATTACTATGAAAAATCTGATTGATATAGCGGAATAATCTAGCAATAAATTAATCATGTCGTGTTTCATAGCTTGTACTAATATACAAATATTTACATTATTAGTAGTAGCAATAGTATGATAATGATGTGCGCTAATACCTATTTGGGTCACATACAACCGTTGGTCTTAAACTCAGTTTCCGGTGAACCGTTCGTACCCGATTTCCTTCCATGGTTTTAATGTATTTATCATTTGGGCTTTGTGATTCTGAGCACGAGTTCTGTATGTGTACAACCTTTTATTTCACAGGCTTCACTGACAGAAACACAAGTCTGTTAAGAAAAAAAAACTGCACACACGGCCCTAGGGGAAAATGCATGACAAACTGGGTGGTTACCTACCTTAATAAGTCAATTGTTTTATGTACTATCACAGTGTAATATTCACCTTACTACCAGAAATTGTATTTACTCGCCTTCCTTGACACGATTGTCGTACTAACTGCAATATACTTCATCTATTCGTTTCTCTAAATAGTCCGCGCTAGCATGCTGGCTAGGTTAGTTCGGAGATCTTTCTTTGTAATGGCGATCAAAAGATTAATCGAAAGTCATCATCTTCGACTGAATTAAATAATAAAAAGTATTGCAGGGGAATGTAAGAACTAGCATATTTAAAACAAACCAAACAATAAAGCTCTGTCTAAATCACCGCATACAATGACCTTTCAACTGGAAATGATTAGGTCGGGTCCAGGGCTTTGCTCAGAAGTGTGACATATACTTTAAAACGCGAAGTCGGGAGTAGTAAGACCGCTGTGTTACGAGGCAAACTCACCTGTGCTACCTAAACTATCCCAAGGATCTGTGTTATATCAAATGACTTCGACGGAAGCAAACATATTAAATCCTGCTAAAAACATGTAACTGCATACCAACAGAAATTAATTAGCTGATTGACATCGACACAATTTGCACTTCACATGAACTGTCCGTAATAAAAAATTTAAATGTAATTAATGCAGTGGAGCATATTTTATGCATGCAGTAAATATATAAAACCTGCTTAATTTGACGTTTGGTACAGGTATTGGGTTAGGGCAACATTGTTGACTGACTGTAGAGGGTGGTGTCTTTCGCCCATGTCCCTTACTCCTGCACTCGCGTGACCAGGGCGCTACGTCGTTCCGTTAGCGGGCTGATGTGTCAAAGCTCCCTTAGCCTGGACCTCAGATCCCGGAGGAAGTTGATGCTTTACGGCCACAGCGCGGTGCAACCGGCCAAACGCCATGGATAACTCGGGAAAGGAGAAGGAGGCGCTGGCCCTTATGGCCGAAGCGGAGAAGAAGCTGAAGTCGTCGCAGTCGTTTTTCGGGACGCTGTTCGGGTGAGTCGTCTGCTGCTCGCCCCGGTTCGCCTAGCCTCCGATAGTTTATTGACGCAGCTGGTTTTAGCGGAAGGCTAGGACGGGAAAACACAACCCGTCCCAAAGTTAAAATCCATCTTTGAAATAGCATTAAAGCGACTGAGAGGCGCCTGACGCTCATTTATGTGTTTAACTGGCTGCAGATACTTGGTCAGTCACCAGTAAAACCCGTCGTTATGGTGCCGCAATACCTGCTTTTCTCCAGCCCAGAGGAGGAAGGCCCTGCTATGTGACAACTTTAATATTATTAATGCTGGCGTGAATTTACAGCCGAGTTTTCCGGTCGCAAACTTTTTAAGTAGTATATTGTCAGTTATATTAGTAACAGTGAACTATTCCAGTGGGTAATTGTAAGGAGCCTTGTCACTACTCAATTTGTATATAAAACAAAATCTACTGTAACGTCTTAAATGCTTTAAGTTATAAATGTTTATCGATCTCCTGAAAGTTAACGAACAACTGGTATTTTAAAAGAATGACCCTTGGGACGAGGGAAGTCAAAATAATGTTGTGGTATGAGAGCATAACGTGAAACTGTCTTCGGGTCCGAATGTTTTGACAGACACCAGGAAATGTTTGGCTGCCTTTTTTTATCTATTCATTTTTTTAATCAAACCGTGTGTTTTAAACTTTACTTCTTTTGGAGAGGCACGAGTGGACACTTTTTTATTTAAAATATTGAGACACGTTTGCTGTAGTACGTAACATTGTCTGTTATTAATGTTTGTGCAGGGGCTCTTCGAAAGTGGAGGAGGCTTGTGACATGTATGCCAGGGCTGCAAACATGTTCAAGATGGCGAAAAATTGGAGTGGTAAAAAGCGATCTTATATTATTAGTGGGAGGGAAATGCTTTTATCATTTGGGGAAATTGTTGTGCTTTCAGATTCTGTCAGTCTCTCTGTGGTTGGGTGGGGTGGGGTGCGGTGTTAAGGTCTTTTATCAGTACAAATTTTGGGGACTTGGTGTCTCAGCCTTTGTCGTGCTGCTCGCTCAGGGGCCGGCAATGCCTTCTCCCAGGCCGCGCGACTCCACCTGCAGATGCAGAGCAAACACGACGCAGCCACCAACTTTGTTGATGCCGGCAACGCATTTAAAAAAGCTGACCCACAAGGTAAAGCCCCAAAATAAATGCTTACTGCTCCAGCCAAACAGTGTGCTTAGTCTTTATGTGCTAAAGGAGCTGCGTTATTCTGTTTCTTACCCATCATTTATCTGTACATTTTAGTTTACATTTACATTGTTATAATGCAGTCAGACTCAATTAGGATTGTGTTATGTCATACATTGTAGATCTTTGTCTGTCTGTGTGTGTGTGTGTGTGTGTATATGCCTATATTGTGTGGCATTTGTTGCTGCTGCATTGTTTGTGTGTCCTGTAATGAACTACCGTCCTCTGCAGGGTGGTGTGTGCCTTTTCCCATCTTACCTAAGACAGGCAGCGTCATCCTCACCCTGGACTGGAAGAGCAGTTCAGGAAGACATGTGTTAGCATATATAACATATAACTGATTTGTATATATGTTTTTTTTTTTTTCTTTTTCTTTTTAACAGAGGCTATCAACTGTCTGAACCGGGCAATTGAAATTTACACGGACATGGTCGGTAACATTTTAGTGTGCCCTGTTTGTTTGCACGTTCTTCTTAGTGTATTGTTGCTACCATTTCTATATTTGACCTTAGAGCAAACTATCCTGCTTGCATTTTTGTTTGTTTTTCATTTAACGGTGTTTTGATTGACTTTGTGTGGCAGTATTTCTGTTTTTCTTTACACGCTGACTCCAAATCCATTGCTCAGTTTCAATTTTCTAGTCATAATTCAGTGACCCGCTGTGTTCATACACCGTTTCATGTCTTTGTCAGTGTATATTCTGTGCAGATGGGCTTATGTCTAGCTTATGATTTGGATGTTGATGTCTCAATGCATGCTTACTGTGCATCTATCTGACATTGTCACCAACCATATTGTTTTGTTTCTTCCTATGATACAACAGGGTCGTTTCACCATTGCAGCAAAACATCATATTTCCATAGCCGAAATCTATGAGACTGAGTTAGTGGACATTGATAAGGTCAGTAAAACTCCTGGGAAGTGCCTGAGTTTCTATACACACACACACAATGTAGAGTGAAAAAAATAAATACACCCCCTGTTGTTTTTTTTTAAATCGCCCGCTGGAATTGTGCCCAGACCAACTCCACCGTTGACTCATCTGTCTAGAGCGCCTTGTTCCAACGTTCAAACATTGTCCCTCATTTTGGTGTTTAATGGCGAACTTCCGTCTTGTATTGATGTTGATGTTTGCTGACCTTCTATGTAGGCAGAATTTGTGCTCTCTCTCTCTTGACTCGTGCATGTTTACATGGATTCTGACAAGAACTGTCTATAGATCCTTTGATGCCCCGGGGGTCTTTGAGATTTTTGGATGCACTTTGTGCTCTGCTTTTTTGCTGATTTATTTTTTTTTTGGTGGGATGGCCTGGCCTGGACAGATTGACACTGCTCTGAAACCTTCTTCGTTTGCAAATTTTTAGCTTGTTTGACCAAACAAGACCAGTTGTTTATGTACCTTTCAAAGATACTGTCTACTAACCTAATTATTGGGCCTGATTTTGTGTATCAGATTTTAGTGTTTACATCCAGTGTAGTGGTAAATGAGGCATGTCTTCCTCACAAGAATTAGAATTGATGTTTATTGTAATTGTATAATATGTATACACTCACCTAAAGGATTATTAGGAACACCTGTTCAATTTCTCATTAATGCAATTATCTAATCAAGCAATCACATGGCAGTTGCTTCAATGCATTTAGGGGTGTGGTCCTGGTCAAGACAATCT
>JABFDZ020000042.1:7842314-7863488 GCA_019775955.2 Pollimyrus isidori
TTTCAGCACCTTGTTGAATCAATGCCACGTAGAATTAAGGCAGTTCTGAAGGCGAAAGGGGGTCAAACACCATATTAATGTGGTGTTCCTAATAATTTTTTAGGTGAGTGTATGTGTACTGTTCTTTTCAAAAGTCTTGGGCTGCTAAAGAGAATTTCTGTTTAAATTCTTTGTGTTTTTGTTTTGTTCATGAAAGTGTGAGCTTAGCCATTTGAAAACATCTCCTAAAGTCACCCCAGCATTTTCCAACCAGTACACCCATACAGTGTTGGCATGCTATATCTGGCCATTGAATATCTCTTCGCATTATAATTTTTAAAAATTTGTAAATTATGTTTTTTGAGCAAATTTACTCTTTCTACCCAAATTACTGGCTTTAAGCATTTTTGTTGGGGGCCCAAAGTTTTTGCACGTGTGAGTGTGAGTGTGAGTGTGTGTGTGTGTGTGTGTGTGTGTGTGTGTGTAAAATATGATTAACATTTTAAGCTTCAGTGTGACCGTACAGTGCACGAAAGTTAAGGAGCACCATAGTGTTCAGTGCTGCACGTTTGATATTGTTTATCTTTATAGGCGATCGCTCACTACGAGCAGGCAGCCGACTACTACAAAGGCGAGGAGTCGACCAGGTAACATGGGAGAGCGGTTTACAATGCACCAGCATCTTCTCCGATGCCTGTATTTAAGCGTGCTCACACTTTTATTATTTCTGCTGTGTGTCTCTAGCTCTGCCAACAAGTGTCTCCTGAAAGTGGCTACCTACGCTGCCCAGCTGGAGCACTATCAGAAAGCTATCGAAATCTACGAGCAGGTGAGCCTCCATTCCACACTGATAGGCTTGTAATGGCCAGTTATACATTTTTATTTTTTTTTATCATTTTGCACCATCTCTGCCATTGTCTTCGTGTGTCCAGGTTGGAACCTACGCGATGGACAGCACCCTGCTCAAGTACAGTGCGAAAGACCATTTCTTCAAGGCGGCACTCTGTCACTTTTGTGTGGACATGCTGAACGCTAAGGTCTGCCTTCACATCCTCCTGTGACGATGTTTCTGGTTTTTTTTTTTTCTGAATTTGTCCATTAAAAACAGCACATAATATCATCCAGTACACTTGTGTATGTGTATGGGTGGAAGGATGCTATACCTTGATGTAACATTTCCAGAGAGAGAACTTTGCCTGCGTTGAAACCTACAATAAGTTAGTAACCAGAAATGGCACCGGTATTGTTTATGATGTAAGCTGAGAGCTTATTTAATTTTTATGTGATTTGTCTTTAGTATAATTCTCCGTGGCACACTGTGGCGAAATAGATCACGTGTTGCTGGGGGACATAAATAATGAATGTATGGGTCACTAACTTCAGTGCATGTTCCACTCCCCTCAGTTGGCTTTGCAGAAATATGAGGAAATGTTCCCAGCCTTCTCAGACTCCCGAGAGTGCAAGTTGGTGAAGGTGAGCATCTGTTTCTCCTTTTCTCTTCCCCCCTCATTAATTGTGCCAGGTTTTATGAGGTTCTTACCCGTGACTCTCTTTTTGATGGCAGAAACTCCTTGATGCTTATGAAGAACAGAACATCGATGCCTACACTGACTCTGTGAGTTTTCTCCCCCTTTTGTTTACATTCTTTTGCTTTTTTTTTTAGAGCAGCCTTTACTCATCTTCTTTAAAGTCTTCCAAAAAGATGCACTTGTACTATATTGCGTGCTTTGTGCCTAGTACACCGTACAGTAGGTACACATTATACTTGTACATCCTATTTGTGTGTTTTTTGTCTTTTTTTTGTCTAAAACTTTGTGACAAAATCCACTATAAGGAGCTTTTGTGGAGGAATTCATCAGATGCTAAAGACTCATGTTTCATTCTTACTGACCATATAATCCCTCCAGTTAATCAGAAAACGCATGTGTTGAATTGCAAGTATCTCGCTATGCAGTGGTATTACGCGACAGGTTGTAAATCACTTTTCAGTGATTTTTTTTTTTTTTTTTCCCCCCCACATTGGTCAGGCTTTGCAGAAAATGATTTTTCTGTCTGCAAAGTTATTGTTGCCCTTCAATAAGTGCTTGCACTTCCTTTTATAGCCACTAGAGTGCAACATAGAATGGCAGAATAGTATCATTTTGTTTAGATTTATGGGGCAATCCGTTTTGTGCAAAGCAGTGTACAGGTGAAGCAGATGAAACCAGTTTTACCTCGAACTTCATCTGAATATCATAAGTCGAACCGTGAATGCTGACCTCATAAATTGAAATGAGTCATACTCATGCAATTCTTACTTCAATGCCTTCTTCACAGACTGGACGATTAACCAAATAAATCAGTGCAGCATTACAGTACCTAACAGTAAATAAACCACTAACTTGCGTGTACTGTTAGAGCATTTCTTTGTCATTTATTTAAACTTTGTTTTACCAGGTAAATTAACTGAAAACCAGTTCTCACTGCTTTACGTGATATTTGGGAGAAATGGCAGATTACACGGAACTGCCTGGGGTACAAACATCATGCATGTAAATAAACTCTTCAGTCAGTAAGGGCAAAGATGTGTCGTCAAGAAGACTGTTCCAGTTTGTGCAGCCGGGTGAAATTGGTCACAATGCATCTAACCGTAATGCATTGCGTCAGGATCAGAATGCGTTGCTTTAAGACGGCGCTGTAAGCAAGTCAAAAGAACCCAATGACCGGATTGGGGAAACAAACTGAAACGCGGACTTAATACAGAGGACTTAATACATATGACAACAACCAGAAACGTCTGATCACCTGGGGATCCTGCACAAGGTTAACGAGGGGGCGTGGCACACAGAAGGAGCGGACTATCGGGGCACGACAAGGGTAATGTTGGGATAAAAATTTTATCGTTTTGGAAGCCATTAAGAAAAAAATGCTCCTCTTGTTTTATCCAGTTCATTTTGTGTTTAAATGCTTAAAAAAACATTTCAGTGTAATTTTGGGGGGCCGGGAACCAATTAATTTGTTTCCCACTATTTCTTATTGGAAAAATTCGATCAGAACTCGAACTTTTTAGGATTCAGTCCGGAACAGATTAAGTTTGAAAACCGAGGTACCACTGCCTCTGTGTGTGTGTGTGTGTGTGTGTGTGTGTGTGTGTGTGTGTGTGTGTGTGTGTGTGTGTGTGTGTGTGTGTGTGTATAGATTATAGACGTACTGCTCTGACTGTGCCACTGTAGTGCCGCTAGGCTAAGTGTTTGTTGCCCGGAGACAGATGTGTAGTGGAAAGGGGCTATATGAACATCACACAAAACCATTAGGGCTACACAAATACACCCTGGAGGGAGTCCAAGGAACTAATCACAATGTGTACACCAAAGAAGTCCATCTGGTGAACTGCATCACAGCACAATAAGTCAACAATGAACAGTGCTGGGGGATGAGGCTAATCTGCAGGACAAACATTGAGGTGTTCCCAGAAGAGATTTTTCTTGATAGTCCGGTCCTATTCTACAGATCAGATGGAGTTCACAAATAACATTACAACTAGAGAGAGCATGTTATTTTAGTGGTCTAATCCATATACCAGCTATTAAAACTTCGCCGCCAATACCAACCTTAAACCGTAGTAGTCAGCTACCTTGTATGATATGATATAAGTTTTTCACCACTTTGCATGTCAAATTATTTTGTCATTTCCTGCAAGTGGTATACAAAGCACCCGAATGTATGTCCCTGTATGCGCAGAGTTGGTACTGTATGCCCTGGTAAATTTGCTATGCCATGTTTAAAGTTACCGTGAGAAACGAGAGACTGTGCCGTCACAAAGGCGGCTAATGTGACTGAGCTGAGAGGCCTGGACAGATGTGTGGCACACCAAGTCAAGACGTCTACCATTAGCGATACGGTTGTGCACGTACACCAACAAATATTATTCATTATTGATATTTATATATTTTGATTTTTGTGATGCAAATTATAGCCGTCTCAATTACTTGATTTATACGCGATTTACTCAATTAAGCACCAATTAATTTTTCTTCTCGATTTTATTTGGCAATATGGTGGAAGACGACCGACACATGAAAAGACGAGGGTCCGGATAAAGGGAGAGTTTTGGTTATGTGGAAGTTCATTTCAAGTGCATGAAAATGGCGTCGCCTGTCTTTGTTTTGCAAAGCAGAACTTGATCAGCACAGCACAGCTGCAATGCAAATGTCTCTTGAAAGGAGACATTCAGGTTTGACAGACTCGCCCAGTACTGTGAGGCTAACAATAGAAACGCTGAAATGAAAACTTTAACCCCCAAACTAGAATTGAAAGTAAGTAAAAGCCTTATTTTAATATATGACTAGCGACAGGCATTGGATGTTCTTAACGTGCGATACTGGTAATAATATCCCACGTCATCCAGCTCTATAACGTACTACAGCCAATTTCCTAATCCAGCAGAAAGTACCCAGCCTCGCGCTGTGATGTCATTTGGCGATGGTACCGGTTTTTATGCCAGTGGAAAACCAACACCTTGAAGTACCATCATTCCGATGCGGGGAAGATTGTGGCACAGGAGGTGGTGCTATTGTTTGGCAACTCCCGTGTCGCCATCAAAGTGTCCTTGAGATAGACACTGAACCCCCAACTGCTCCCGGCGTGCAGGTTGGCACCTTGCTTGGCAGCCTCCGGCACCGGTGGATGGGTGAATGTGAGGCATGAATTGTAAAACGCTTTGAGTACTCATCGGAGTAGAAAAGCGCTATATAAATGACGCCCATTTACCTTTACTTTCTCTAAGTACCAAACTTCCAGTACCTGGTGCGGTGGAAAAACAATTCTAATGCATTATGAAGGTATATATAGTGGATTATAGAAGACAGCTTTATAGAGCATTCATAAAGCATAATAAACAGGGCTATAATACACTATCCCTTTTTATAAGTAGTTATAGCTATGTTTGTAATGTTTGGAGTGCATTTTTGTGCATTATGACTATCTAAAATGCACTTTGACTACTTTAAATGAAGTGTTGCCTCCTAACATGCATCAAACCAAAACCTTTTGTGTTTGTGGAAGTTGCTTGTTCTAGCCGTCCTAAGCCACAATGCTTGCATTGCACGTAGTTGCACTCTTGCGAGATTGAAACAGATGGAGAAGGGTGCAAAGACAGACGGCCAAGATCGCTCCGCCCCGATAGTGATGTTCACCTCCTGGTTGAACGACCGTGCAGCTGCAGCAGCTACTCAGTGACCAGTGCTTTGTCCATCCTGGCAGCAGGATCCTTCTCGAGGGTGACTGGCGACTTGGGGCACATTTACCAGTCTCCTGTGTCAAGGTCTTTAACGCCGTCTGCCAGCATTGCGAGGCAATCTTGTCCCACGGTATTGACTTTATTCAATTTCTCAGCACGCAAGACTAAGAGGAGAGTAAATGCATAGGTTTATTGTGCGGCTGACTTTCCAAGCCTGTGCACAATCCGCCATTGAGGCTTCCGTTGAAGACGTGTAGAGGAGTGGGAAACTGCCACACGGCGTCAACGTGCAAGTTGAGTGCAACTCGTGCAACCAAACTCCAGATTTGGTTCAGCCTGTGATTAATTCGTCCTGTGTAATTTACACCTTGGCAAAAAAACTGGTTTAGCTAAAGGTGCACTTAACCCTCCGGAGTCTAGGGGTAGGAAACACACTTTCACTGACTGGAGCATGATCTCACATTTCTTCAAATATCACGAACTTAATTCATGCCAAATTATTTGCTACATATTTGTTTTGCCTTTACACTAATCTTTTTTTAATATGTACTGTAAATATGTCAGATTTTTATTAAGTCTGCAATTTGACATCAAAGTATAGACATTGTAAAATGCAGTTTGGAACGCTTGCAGAAACATTATAAAAGTACATAGTAAGCGATGCTGGCAGTTTGTTTTGATCCCAGATATCTGATCACCAAAGTCTTGGCTACATGAAGATGACTAAATGGTGTAGATGCAACATTCAGTTGGATAAACGAATAAAAGAAACCAAACTCCTGTCACTATTTCTGGCTCCTTTCATTGAGAATATATATATATATATATATATATATATATATATATGGCCATGTCCCTACCCCCTGTTATGGTGCTGATGGGGATCACATTTCACCGTTATGCTGTTAATCAAATTACCATGCAAATTCGATTTGAATACAAGCTAATGCGGGTCAGAGCGGTACTACATGCCCCTGATGCAGGTAAAACAAAGAAAGGTGCCGTGGTTTACTTTAATTAAAAAAACTTCCGATAATGGACGTTTTGAAAAGAAGACGGATTGTGGATTTAGCCAGTGCTTTTTTTTCCCCCCCCCCCCCATGATTCTACATTAAGATTTCAGCGAAAGAGAAACTGAAATGCATGCGAGAAATGCGCTGCCTCGTCGACGACACACTCGAGCCCAGAGAGTTAATGGCAGTGTTGGGCATTTCAGGTCCAGAAGCTACAAATCCAGACCATGATTTTGTTTCTACCCAGCAGCTGAATACTCTGACCGCACTCACCCACGGTTGCTTTGGATACATGCCTACATTGTAGTATACATGCTTGTTATAACCATGCAGTTGATCTCATTATTTTATCATCAATGTATTCTAAGCTTTCAGTCCGTGTTAATATGTCACTGATGGTGAGGCGTATTTGTTTAAGGGATTGTTTTGAATAAAGGGTTGAAGGCATCTGCCTGCATGATGTGAGAATACAGCCTATAGAGTAGGATTCTGCAGGAATCTTCATTTTTGCTACCTGACGCGCATCAAACACTAATTCGGTTCAGCATGAATGCATGTTCTTTGTCTCTGAGTCTTGTGTATCTTCTGCTTGTAGGTAAAAGAGTTTGATTCCATCTCTCGGCTGGACCAGTGGCTGACCACCATGCTTCTCAGAATCAAGAAGACCATACAGAACGAGGAGAGTGACCTCCGTTAGCTGCTCGCCTTCCCTTCCCCGCCACAGTCCTCCTCCGCACACCGCTACAACCCCACCTCTCTTCCATCTTTTGTATTTCTTCTGCTTTTCCTCCTCCTCTCTTACGGATTGTTCTCTTCACACATGCTAGTATTTCACATCTTTCCGTGCCTCTTTGCTTTTCCTCTTGCCACAACTGTGCTCAGCAATAACAAATTTCAAACTCCCTTTCTGGGTCGTTAAGATAATGAAGCCCAGGTTTATATACCAAGATACTCAGTATAAGTGTAAATCGCTGTTATTTTATGATTCATTAAACAGTTGAACTTTAAACTCTAAATGGTAGCGGCAACAAAAAGAATTTTAAGAATGACGCATGAAAGTAGGATGCTACTAGGAAGCATTTTCAAAATAAAACCAGAGTTCTCAACAACGTCCACCATGTTCTCCAATGTGGAACTGTCTGCATCACATATAAAATATAAAAGTAACACATTGGTATATTTTTACTTTGTCATAAAGGCAGAGATGTTGATGCACCATGAAACTAGAAAGGTGTCCCTTTTGGGGGGGGGGGGTTATCTGATTATAAACTGTGCTAACGGCCAGAAGGGTCATAATAAATTTTTCTTGTTCTGGCAGCAATCAAACAGCAACTGAGAATACTGCTTAAAACCTGTAACACACGTTCCACACAGTCAGTTAAGAAATGCTGACTTTCACGTCAGTCATGTTGGTGATGAGTTTGTCATGTCGACATTTCAGACGCGCCAAGATCATTACAGATTATTTAGCATTTTTAAAATAATCCGATAAAACAAACTTGAAAACAAGGAAAAAAATGACACTAGCAGCTAACCTAAAACAAAATGAATTGATGAATAACAGTGTACTGCCCACCACCACTTAACAGTTATATTGTCTAACTCTGTTATAGCAAGAGATATTCAATATATTGTTCAATTGTCAGTAGTCAGGAACGTGGTGAGCAACTCCAAAGTATTGTGAAGCAAGAAGGTGAAGTACCAGTTGAACTATCCCAGTGCGTAGCCTACTTCTTGAACGGTGTACGTCTACAACCTCATGCCTGCAGGTCGATCACCAGCTGAGAAGCACTGACTGTGACTCAGGTCTCTCTGCTCGTGTACTTTCCATGATGACATCTGTAAATTGTGTTCTTTAGGGTAAGGGTTGTGTACTTTTTGGGCTCAATATGATCCATGCTGGTTTTAAAATGAGAGAAATTCTTTCAGCAGTTAATCTGAAATTGACTCTGTGGATTATGGGAAGATGTATCACCAAAAAAATTAATTGATATTTTTTTTTTTTTGTGCATTTTTTATGCTCTACCTCCGTTACCGTTTGGGGGCATATTGTCCCCAAATTTAATGTCTCATTCTTTCCTGCAATAACCAGTATATTTCAGACCTTTTTCATTACTAACGACCATCCCAACCCTTTCCCTACAGTTACCTTAAAATAATTTTTCATGCAAATCTGTGCCAATTTGTGCCAAACATTAAATTTTTATGAAAGAAATGTCATTTGAAAATGTTGATATCGGTGCTGTAAAAGATAGTATACCTTGGAACAAAATATAATTTGAAAATTATGCTTTATTATAAATTTGGATCTCTTTAGGACAAGTCGGCAGTTTAACATGTTTGATTCTGCCTGGTTCTACACGTTTTATGGTGTTTTTGTGGATCGTGAACACAAACGCAGGCCCTAATTTCAGAGAGATTCTTTTCAAGTGAATGGCAGGGCAGTTTGACCACAGACCGTAACCGTAGTACATATTTTAGAGCACTTGGTGTCTTTTTAAAATCTTTATATTTTTTTATTAAATTGGCACGAGGTTGGCACAGTTTATTATTGGCACAGTATTATTTTGGGGGTGAGAACGGCTATCGTTGCCGGAAATGGTGTTCTGTGGTCTAAATTTTTTGTTTTAGGGAAAGGTGCTGGAATGGTCCTTAGTAATGAAAAAAGTCTGAAGTATATTCGTTATTGTGGGAAAAAAATGTAAGACATTAAATTAAAGTAGTATTTACAATATTCTAGAATACACCAGTGGGATAATTTAATGCTTTTCTAGTTGGTATCTGAGGTATATTATAAAGCCTGTCACACCAAATCATATTTTTGAATTGTATCGGGTCGTGCTTTGTAAAATAAAAGCTGGTTTGTATGGCATTAGAAAAACACAAAATGTTATTGGCCCTGGAATAAAATTGTCATTAAAAATCATAAACTCTATTTAATAATGATGCAGTGGGGGAATGGTTCTGTGTGTAATAGAGGCACACAAAAAAAATCTAAATCTTTGCCATCTCGCACTACAGTCAATATATTGCCTGTGTATTTGTGGGAAAGATGAATATTGCAATTGTAACATGAAACATCAAATAGACCTTTTTAAACCTTTTCTTTTGAGTGCTTCTAAAATCAAACCTTGCAGTATCCAAGTGAAAAAATGAACATGACATTTCTGAGACCGAATACAACATTATTCTTTAAGACAACACACTTCAGTGGGTGTAACTTTTGCTTTAATTATACCCTTCCCGATGGAGAACCATTTGCCTTTTATTCTTCACATGGTTCTTCCAGCTCAGTAGAATTGCTTGGTGATCATCGATGGACTCTGATGTAGATTTGGGTGCAGAGATGTGCGATTACCAGGTATGTTCTTTCAGTTGTAAGATGTGTTGGGTCTTCATCAGACATTCTTTTGCACTGCAGCTTGAAATCTCAGAAACGGAAGAGCCCAGCACTTTGGCCACTTGACTGCACAAACTGTTAGGAACTTTAGCAAAATTTAAATGAGACTTTTTCCCCAAAAAATAAGACAATGCCATTTTAATTTAACTGGCGTTGCTTTTTGGAATTTTTGTTTTCACCTGCACGTGGGTAGTTTACTGTGCACCAATGAAACGTTTTTGCTCTCGGTATGTAATTCAACAAAGAGTATCAATTCTGGATGGGGTTGGTGACACTCTACCCCCTTTTTGTTACTGTCAGTGCCGGGGTTCTGAGATGACATCTGTTTGAGTGTCACGTGACAATTCACAAAACATGGAAGCTACATACCAAAGTTTTATTGCGTTTAAGTATACAGAGACATCCTGAAAGCAATTACAGGGACATTCCTCAGGCTGGGCTGGGAACAGTGCTCGACAGTGGTGTAGCTAGATTTTTTTTTTTCCCCCAAACGACCCCAACTTTAAAATCGCAATCCATCTCTAGCCTTTACAATCTATATGGCTCGCAGAGACAGAATCTGTAATGTAAATTAGCTTGGTTACTGCAAAATAGCAATTAAACTTTGCATCAAATCTTGTACGTAGATTTAGAGGTGATTAGCTTATAACAAAATGACGCCTACTAATTGATGCAAACGGGTTTAGTCGCATCAAAAAGGGTATTTTTTGCAGTTTCTTTTTCCCTCATTTCAGTTAAAGTTGCCCTAGACAAGGTCTAACCCACAGCTTTTCACAACTCCTGCAATGATGTGTAACACCATCAGATTTCCATAGCTGAATTTTTACGAGATTAAAATACACAAATGTGTTGGTTGGAAATCAGCCGCTACTTCTTTCTGAAGGTTTGCATCGTTTAACCTAATGTCAAAACCAAACATGAAAGAATCTCCCACGGCAAGGACAGCCAGTGCAATAAGCGGGGAGGCCAAGAGACGAAGACCAATCAGTGCAATAAACAAAGGAGACCAAGACCACGAGACGAGGACCAATCAGTGACATCGCGGCGGAGCAGGGGACACCAAAGTGGGAGTAATGTAAGTGGCAGAGAGGAGAACCTCCTGTTGGTTAGTAGTAACGAATGAATGGATGATAGGTGACTACATCTTCCTTGAGTGAAGTAAAAATACAAGTACCATACCAAAATGTTACTCAAAGTCGTCCAATACAATGCTACTGAAGTCAAAGTAAAAAAAAAAAAAAAAGTACCTGATTTTAAAAGTAGTTACGTAAAAAGCATAATACTGTAATGCTGTAGCGGGTAATATTGTAAATAGCTCCTGTGTAACTGTAAATGTAGTCATGTAAAAAGCACAATACCATAATGCTGTATCGGGTAATATTGTAAATAACTTCTGTGTAATCGTATAGCATTGTAAGTTAAAGTGCAGCACAATAAGGGAAAATTAGCAGCATATTTTCCTTTTATTAAGAAAAAGTGGTGAAACTTGCTGAACTTGTTGGCACAGATTAGCAAAAATACATTTTTGTTTTGTGGAAAATGGGCCAGATTCAAATATGAATTATAAACACTGCGGTCTGGATATTTTAGATCTCTTTTAAGTGGTGCCTCCACTACAGAAAATAGCTGATTGTTTGATGGAATCATCGCCATTTTTTCAGTAGTAGCTGTCACGTCGTTAACTTTTGAATATTGATAAACATGTAAATAGCTCAAGAATCATGACAGAAAATCATTATCTCCGCTGAGTGGATTTGACATTCATATTTTATTCAGGAGCATACAGCCCTTCTTAGGGACATTGCATGCAATAAGTTTTTTATTTTAATGATGGTCATGCATATGTATCTGAATGTACCAGAATAAAGAGTCATTATTTGGAAATGAAAAGTACTCAAGTAATAATCTTGAGGAAAAAAAAAAACATTCTTTAGTATAGCAAAGAAGCGTTTGTACCTCGTTCCTTGACACCGCTGTCCTACAGTCCAAAGACATAGTTAGGCTACCTGGTCTCTCTAAATTGTTCTTGCCTAAAATTGTTATTGTTCCCCTGCTTCGAAACAGCCTTGACCAGGATGTGCTTGGAAGCTATATAGTGAATATTTTGATCATTTGAAAGCTTTATGAATGTATATCGTGTGTTTATTTTTATATAACAAACAAAATCCCACATAAACATAATAAGCTATGCTGGCACTTTCTTTTTGTATATACATAACTAGTTCCCTACTACCTGTAACATCCTTCTGGCCTGCCCTCTGCCCGTGACATCCCTCCATCGCTCCATCCCTCCTTCCCTCCATTGCTCCATCCCTCCATCGCTCCTTCCTTCCCTGTCGCTGTACCACCGTTTGTCCGGCCATCAGAAGCAGCACCAGTGGTTGTGCGCCGTCACCTGCCTGACTGAGACTCGGATCTTGACATTTGGACAGTGCAGGTTAAGATTCCGCCATCTTTCACGTAACAGGAGTGTGTGGAAATTCATTATTAGTTAAATGTACATGGGGGGGAAAAAAATGCCAGAAAATAACATACGAGTATGACCGAAAACTCAAAGAAAAACCACTGGAGGTCCAAAGTGACCGGTCCCCAAACACCTCCACCCTCAGCAAACATGGTAGAATATAAATAAAATGTTTTAATAATATCCTATAACCAATATAAACCAGCACATAAACCACTATCAACATCAGCATAACATTCAATATAACAGCTTGGCATTTCGTACCTCATATTGTGGACTATGGTCGCACAAATTTAGCACTCTGTTATTAACCTGACAGACTGACATTGAAGAAAAGCAAATGGAAATCTCGTCCAAAACATTTGACGGCTATTTGATTCTTCATCTTCTACAGCCACATAAAATACCGTTAAAAAATATCGTAATAGAATTTTTGCGTTTTGTTAAGATTTCGGTAATTCGATTCCGCATATATTGTGACGACAGCTTTTGTCCACATATATACATTTAATCAGACAATTTTTTTTTCGTTTTGTTCATTGGGCCCTTAAGCTAGTTCCTTTACTACATCTGCTGCCGGAGTGCTGGGTAAACGTCACACAGGTTGGTTGTTGAGGACGAGTAAAAAAAAAAAAATGTACCGTTAGCAAAGGAGCAGAGGGCTGTTCATGCTCTTCCACATCTTGAGTATCTGCTGTGGATTCCGGTTAAACATCAGCAGGATGTCTTTGTACATACAAGGATTGCCGTCGTCGACCTGCGGGTTCACCTCGAAGCCCGTGTGCATCTCCGGTTGGACTCCGAGTGCCTGCATGCAAATTCCTATGTAGACATCACTGAAGGGGAAGAAAGGGATGAAGAGTGACATCCTGCTGAGGGGCTTCACCAGGGAGCCTGACATCAGGAAGCCAGCGCCGGTGGCATAAGCTGGGTAGGAGCCTTCATAGAAGCTTTGAGGGACATAATATTCGCTTTCAGGGTCACGAACCGGATCTGAATCGTTGTTAATGTTCCCAGCATACAGCTTGGCGGCCTTCTCAGGCACCAAGGAATGCAGGTAGCGGATCACGGCCGCCGTGTTGACGAAGGTATCGTCGTATCCGCTGAAGACGTACGTCGCGTGTGGGCAGTGTATCGTGGCCCATTGCAGGAAGAGAGCATCTTTCAAAGCCCGGTTGTACACGGTCTCTTGAAAGTCCCACTGCAGCAGGTCGCCGAAGTATTTTCCCTCAAAGTCCAAGAGACGCTGCAAACTGGGCACCTGCGTTGAGCTTTTGCCAAGGAGGAATACGGTACGCACGGACGAATGTGCGTGCGCCCCCTCCCGTCCCCACGTCGTTCGTATCGCCAGACGCTGTAAAAAATTGACGGACTCCGACTTGATGGCGATCAGAAGATAGGGTCGCCCCTCCCCGTCCAAATTTCTGCATTTGCTTGGCTGATCGATCACAATTTGAGAATATTTGCAGTTCATCCCTACCAAGAAATCCTTGTACAATTCTGGATAGGAGTCGAAATCTCTTATGTTGGAGAGCATCAGGTCAAAAGTTGCAGGGTTGCACAGAGGCTTCATGAAGTTGTTTCTCGTCACGTTAGACACGTTCGTCTCATCTAGCATTTTCAATAAAGCTTGTTGACGTCTGTTCCAATATGAAGATTTCTGCGCGACGGCTTGCCTAAACGCTTCCACGACTGTAACGACAACGTTGTTGTGCTGGTCAGGTTCAAACTGGTCTGCGGCCACCTGTTTGAATGTAGTGCCGCGTGACGCCATCCTCAGCGAAACGTCTCTCTTTGATCCGAGAAAGTAGTACGATAAAACTACAAGACTGCTCAGGAGCATTATGGCAAGGACGATTTTTTTAACCCTGACCATTTTTAGAGTCACAGTCATCCTGTCGCAGGAGGATGTACGAATTCAGAGTGAAAGAATGAGGCACTTCACCTAAAAACAAAAAAGAAGTCATAAGATTAATATCTCCTTTCGATTACGGATTAAACTGCAAAACATCAGACGTGCATCCACCCTTTTTCTGTACCCACCTGTCTTTTCTGGGGTTGCAAGGCTCTAGAGCAGAGATGTCAAACTCCAGTCCTGGGGCCTGTTTCAGGAAGCAGGATTTCTTGCTTAGCTGGATAAATTGTCAGATTTAAGGTAGTCTTGGCTAAATTATCTTTATTCACTTATATTTACCCCAGACTACCTTAAATCCAACAAGTTATCCAGCTAAGCAAGAAACCCTGCTTTGTGGAACTGGCCCCTCAGGGGCCGGGGCCCTACAACGTTTTTGGGTTTCCCCTCATTTAACACACCTGGTTCACACCTGGTACTAATTATGACACAGCCCTTAAGCTGAATCATTTATGGTGAAACAGGGAAAGAATTGAGCTATGCAGGGTCTCGGCCCCCCAGGACTGGGGTTTGACACCCCTGCTCTAGAGCCTATGGCTGCAAGGTGGCAAATCCCATTGCAGGGCGCACACACAATTTGGTAACTCTAGTTCAGGGGTTTCCAACTCTGGTCCTGGAGAGCTACTCTCCAGTAGGTTTTCTATCCTACTTGGCTTCTGATGAGCCACACCTGGCCCTGGTATTTGCCTGACAACAGGTGTGGCTCATCACAGGTCAGGTAGGACTGAAAAGCAACTGGAGAGTATCCCTCCAGGACCAGAGTTGGAGACCCCTGCTCAAGTTCATCTTAGCAGGGCTGGGGGGGCACCGAGTACTTAGCGAGATGTCCTGACCACACAGGGCGGACCCACAGACGTCACCTGCCTGTTTCCGGTTCTTAGAAAGGGAGTGAAACTCTCGGGACCACGTTGCAACTTTGGAAAAATCTTTACTTGCCAAAACTCAACTCTCACAGCACATACCAATGGTGTCTTACACCAATCACCTCACAGACTGAACAGGAAGGGCGACTTGGCCCCCGAATGATCACTGTGATAAGAAAGCTTAACCCATTAGACCCCGTCTATTACATCTCCTGCTTCATCGGATTCTTGTGCACTGCTGTCTAAGAAATCTTTTGAACCTGGAAGCAATCAGCTGCTCAGCGTAGCCTTATGCCAGCAGGACCGGTATTATACCGGGATTTAAAAATGCAGATTTGTTTTAAAATCCCTTTCTGTGCTTTAGTCTTCAGTCGGTCACTGAGTGCGTTTGTGTCAGTTGCTGTTTTTGCAGTCTGTTGTTGCAGTCTGTTTTTGCTTCCACTTTCTTGGGATTTACTTTCTGTTCCCCTTAGGAATCACGGTCTGTTTTGCCTATGCCCCCTGCCTGTATAGACTCCCTATTTATTTTGACCCCTCGTTGCCCTTTTATTCCTCCAGTCTATAATTAAAACCCCTCCGTATCAGAGCTGCACTGCAGTTCACCTCTCCGAATGCCCCTCCGTAATACACATCCCCCCCCGCCTCCAATACGTCACTGAAATTAAAAATAGTCTTGTTTGACCAGCACAAACTTCCAAAATTCAGAATCACCAGAAGGAAGTTGTACTTAAAAGCCTGACATTCTGATTGCTGAACTAAAGATATCACCTGAACCAATCAAACAACCAGAACTCCGAATACCTGTCATAATGTATTTAGGGCGGGGTGGGGATGATTGGGTTGGGAGATACTGTCATAGGAAGTCTGTTAACAGAGGACAGGACTAGGTGGGTGGAGTCGTGGAGCTATCACTGTGGCGATTGTTTTGTGCATATGATTCCAACACTATATGTTATTGTTTAATTCTTAATAACCGATGACCCATGTGGCTCTGGTGATCCAAACGGCAGCAAGATGAGCGAGTCGCGGGGTGTTATATTAACCTTCCCTGTGGATATCGACAATTACACATCTTTATATACATTATTCATGCGGATCTTTGTTGCTCCGTTTTCTCACGCATTTAGTGGGGTGGGGGCCTACCAACAGCATAAAATTCTGCCATGACAGCCGCAAAAAAAGATTAAGGCCCCCCACTACCACTTGGATACAGCCCAGGTTGGCCCATGCATAAGTCTTTGAGTCTACCCTAAAAAAACTGAAAAACACCTATAGTATAGTAACTTACTGGAAATGGCTAAATGCACTGCAAGAAAAAAAGATACAGCCTATGTACAGTTTTGTACCCCAAAGTACAAACAATATTACCTCCAATGGTCCATTCATGTACCCTAAATTAGACTAAAAGGTACAGTTAGGGTACAGCCCCAGTGACATGTAATTGTAGGTAACTTCTTTTTTTTTCCTTACACTTGTACATATGACAGTTAATGACTATTGTGAAGCTTGGCGTGTAATTCCAAATACTTACTGTATATGCTTTTCAAATGTATAAAGTATAAACACGTGTCAAACAATTATAATGTTGTTTTACTTTCTGCACTTATTGCGATCCTATCAAACTGGTAGTACGAGGTTTTAAGCCAACTGCCAACCATGCTTTACACTCAAACGCTTTGCGTTGAATGCATTTACCTGAAGACTAAAACATTTCATCATATTAATAATTAACACAAATATCTCACCGCAGTCTAGGCTGAAACATGTAAATATTTTCAAGTGTTTATAAATAAAGTTAATTTATATATATTTTAATCTTTATTTACCTATAGTTGTAGTCACCTGTACTGAAGTGATTACGACATTTGGACGGTCGGTGCAAAAGGGTGATTCTAGGACTCGTGTTGTACGGTTAAGAAATGGAATAAACACTCCATCAGATAATAATAATAATGTTCTTAAACGAGTAAAACTAAAAACTCACAGTATAAGACTCGCAGTGTGTGATAAGATACACAGGCACAAATAATTATACAGATAATTAAACAAATGACCTTGGCACAGTAAAGGAAATTTGTGTTTATACTTACTTTTTTGCTGCTATTTGTCTTTACTCTGGATTGGACAGATACAACTGTCGGCAATGAAGACTTTGCCAAATGCGAAGGCGTGTAGTATCTGAATAGCTGTCAGGTGTGCAGGGGTTGGGCTCTAATCTGCCCCCTGCAACAGCTTGCCTCCCATGACGTAATTGCTGTTTTTAAAGGCAATGTGTTGTCGCTTCTCCTGTACTACGAAACGCTGTTACTGGTTAATCTCGGTGATTTAAGGTGCCACAGTCTAAATGGACTTCATATCCGTTCACTTAAATTATGCTCAGACTACCTTAAATCCGACAAGTTACCCGCATAAACCAGTAACCCCGCTTCGTAGTACAGGCCACTGCACTTTTCTTCCCTTACGTAGACTTGAAAACTCGCATTTTACCATCAAACCTTAAATTAAGATTAACAACCTCCCCTAAAATGTTGCAAAAACAAATATTTAAAATTTCAATAACTTTCTGAAGATCTCCAAAAACAATAAAATTAACAGTAACAGTTGTAAATATTTTAGAATCATCCTTAAGTTAAGGTTAAAAACTTCCTGTAAAACATTGCAAATGTGACAGCTATTACTCCAAACTGGCACCAGTCACTGGTGTATTTATCTACAGCAGGACACTGCCCCCCCACCGTCTACCTCTGGTTGGGAAAATCCTACAGGCACCAGTTGGTGTGAGATCAATTTTAGTTGGGCAATAAGGAAAAACTTTTAGGCAAGGCGGTCATTTTCAATTCTGATTGGAAAATACTCAGAGATATATCCATTACCTTAAAAATAGAAAAATGTAGTCTCAGTAACTTTCTTAACTGTTTTTTTAATCCAAAACATTAAAAAATCACAGAAACACTACAATAGATAAAAATTTGGAGTAATTTGTAAATAGTAAAACTTATATTAACACATCTGCTTCCCTGTAGTAAGTGGAACATGTTGTTTTTTTTTTTTCATTAATTTTTCAATGACTGCACAAATTTTGAAATGTGCTTAATTTTTATTTATTATAGTTATTACTGTTACTTTTATTGTTGTTTAGAATGTTTATATTGATTTTTTTGGTGGTTCTGTTAATTTGTTCATGTTAATCTGATGACTAAACACGTTTGAAATCTTGATTTACTAATTACTGCACATACAGTGGTACCTCGGTTCTCGAACTCACAAGAACTCAAATTTCTTGAAAGTTGAATAAACTAGTTTGACCTCTAACTCGATCTGAATACCAGAAGTCGAACCGTTAATGCTGACCAATATAAATTGTATGCGCCAGCAAATGAGTCACATGGCACGTCTCTGAGCAGCACTTATTGGTGATAATGCTATTTTATTGAAAATACTGCATCAGGTAATACACTGTACTTTATATCATTTTGTTAGCCATTGCTCACCAAAAAGTTACCTGTTAGTTGTACAAATGTTCCAACCTAAAAGTTTGCTATTCACAAACAAATTAACAAATACAGAATAATAATAAAAATAAACAATGGACTGGATTCAAAGTTTTTATTGTTCTTTACAGACAACAATGCAATTCTTACTTGAATGCCTTCTTCACAGACTGTATGATTAATCAAATAAAGCAACGCAACATTACAGTAACTAACAATAAACCACTAACTTGCGTGTACTATTAAAGCATTTACGTCACTCATTTAAACTTTATTTTATAATGTAAATTAACTGAAAACCAGTTCTGCTTTACGTGATATTCGGGAGAAATGGCAGATTACGCATCAAAACTGCCTGGGATACAAACGTGTAACTAAACTCTTCAGCCAATAAGGGCAAAGGTGTGTCGTCACGGAGGCGGTTCCAGTTTGTGCAACCAGGTGAGAGGTCGCAAGGCATCTAACTGTATTGCATTGCGTCAGGATCAGAATGCGTTGCTTTAAGCCAGCGCTGCAAGCAAGTCCAATGTGCCTAATGAGCGGACTAGGGAAACAAACTGAAATGCGGACTTAATACAAAGGACTAATGACAACAACCAGAAACAGCTGAACACATGGGGATCCCACATGAGGTTAACGAGGGAGCGTGGCACACAGAAGGAGTGGACGATCGGGGCAGGAAGGAAGCCATTAAGAAAAAAATGCTCTTCTTGTTTTATCGGTTTATAGGTGCAATTTTGGGAGGCCGGGAACCAATTAGTTGGTTTTCCATTATTTCTTATGGGAAAAATTTGATCAGAACTCGAACTTTCTAGGATTCGATCCGGAGTCCGAAACTTATTAAGTTTGAGAACCGAGGTACCACTGTATATTGTACTACTCCTCTGTGGCCAGGGGGGGAAGGCGAGTACCCAGAAAGCCATGGCAAAAACTCGAACCCGGCGTCAGGGGTATGAGACATCAGTGCTAACTACCACTCCACCGTGCTGTGTGTTATCATGGTTTATGATAGAAAATTTCTTATAAATGTTATTCAGTTTCAAAAGTGAAAACACTGGACACAAACTGCCGTAACCACTTCATTTTTATTAAACACGAATGTGACAACCTCCACAAAGTAACCTCAATATGAGTTAGTGGCATTTAACCTACAGATTTTACACAAACTTAAATCAGTGTCTTATTCAGTTCTGATCAAACCCAATTACAAAACACACAACAAGTGAATATTCAAATTCTAAATCTATTCTACTACTGATTAGTATCACTGACGTCTATACAAACCTTAAAATAAATAAACACACAAGCCTTGATTTAAATATAATGTGGGGAAAAAGCTTTGCCTTCCACATTTGACTCATATTTGGATGTGTTACAGTATTATGTAACATGTATAAAACAACAGCTACTAGTAACTTCCACTTCCTGGGTAAATTCACAGTTTCCAGCTACATTACTGTAACAGCATGCTCAAAGATCGTGTGCTACCATTAGGAATGTGCATATGGAGCAATAGTGCTCCATTAGTAACATGTTTTTAGCGTTAAATATATATTTTAAATTTAATTTTACTTTCCCCGATCATAGGTGCTGTGCGCCGCCTAATGTCACATTAAAATCAGATGATATTTCAAGTGAGGATCAAAACCATGACACACCATGTAAATACATTTGTACTGAGTAACCAGTGCCTGCTACAGAGCCTAGTTTAGCTACCAGCTCAAAACTAAATGTTATGAGGAAGCAACTAGGCATTATTAAGCAGTGGATTACAGAAGCCTTCACTTGACCAAATAAGAATATTTTCAACACTCCCTGTGCATACACATACCAATACACCATGAATATAAAAATATTCCATATGTTTATAAATTAGTGCTATAAGTAACCTTGATTTCTTATAACGTTCTTGTAACGTGCACCATTTCTATACTATTCCCTTCGTCCAGGTGACTCTTATCTGGCTTCACGTCACCCATGAGTTACTTATCGTAGAGGTCTAGAGGGTACTGCTCTTTGTAATGCTTGAGGTGGTTCCACATGGCCTCCTTCTGCTTCTCTAGGTTGGGGGTCATCTCCTGGTACACGTCGGAGAAGAGGAGGTCCAGGCGCGGCTTGTGTCGCTTCTCGGCCCTCTCGAAGGCCTCCATGACGTGCTTGCGCGACTGCTTCCTCCAGGCCTTCTCCTCCTCCTCGCCCCACCAGCCGCGGGCCGCCATGTAGTGCCGCAGCCGTGAGATGGGGTGGTCCTGCTTGTCCCAATAGTTGACCTCATCTACGGACCGGTAGGCTGAGCTGTCGTCGCTGGTGCTGTGATGGCCGATCCTGTGAGTGAACCGGGGGGGGGGGTTACTCCGGTAAGACAGAGCATAATGGTAGAGATGGCTGAATGAAGCTTCTTGAACCACTTTCGGTATTTTTTCACCCCACTAGATGGTGCTCTCTGTTCAAAAAAGGAGGTTCAGCGCATTAACCAAAGGACACCAAGAGCGCCATTTAGTGCAGTCTAAAAAAATTTGTGACGGCTGAATGAAGTTTCATAAACCACTTCTTGTATTTTCTAACCCTAGCAGATGGTGCTCTCTGTTCAAAAGCCACACTAAACGCCACTCTTGGCTTCCTCTGGGGCATGCTCTGAGCCCTCTTTTGAACAGAGAGCGCCATCTAGTGGGGTGAAAAAAATACAGCAAGGGTTCATGAAGCTTCATTTGGGCACCCCTTTAAGGAAAATGTATTTACTATTCATCCATTTGCTCATGTAGGATCACGCAGGCCCACAGAGAGTGTTTATGGACACTGAGAGAGATGCTGAGATCTCCCTCTGTACCTTGTCC
>JABFDZ020000042.1:7875181-7891680 GCA_019775955.2 Pollimyrus isidori
TGTGTGCATGTACATCCTGCGTATAAATCGGCTCTCTGATTGTGTGCATGTACATTCTATGTGTAAATCGGCTCTCTGATTGTGTGCATGTACATCCTGCGTATAAATCGGCTCTCTGATTGTGTGCCTGTACATCCTGCGTATAAATCGGCTCTCTGATTGTGTGCCTGTACATCCTGCGTGTCGTACGGACGATTTCCTCCTCTTTCCTCCAGCAGCCAATAAACACGCAGCTGGGTGAAGCCAAGTCCCTAAATCCCTCACAGTGTGTGACTGTGTGGCCCATGGTGTACTGGTGGGGTCAGGGTGTCCCTAGCACTCTGTTCTCTGCTGCCTAGGACACCCTCCAGGATCAGCTTGTCCCTGTACTGCATGAGCAGTAGACACAATAGGTAGGTATTGCCCAGTTATCAACTTATATGGTGTTCACAGAATGTCCTGGGATCCTTGCATCGTTCTTTAAGAACTATGCAAATTTATTGGTTTCGTAACATTAGTCCCTTGACAAGCAATGTTTAACATATCTGCATTTATCTTCCACACATACATTTCCTTTTTATTAGGTGTCTTTTTTGAATTATTCACTCTCTTTTGCTTTGCCATTTTGAAATTAATTGCAGTTGTAGCCCTTGACTCCCAAATGGATACTAAACATACATATTTGGTATTTTATGTCACTGTAAACGTGTCACTCATTAAAAACACCTGATGGGACTGCTTGTTAATAAACGTTTTCAATCAGAACAGCTCCTTTAGAACTACAGTATAATTTGGGTTTCAATTTATTAGTACTGTTTTACTTAAAACTGCTCGTTGTTTGTAACGTGAGACTTCTCGTGAGCACTGTTTAACCTATACTTTTGCATTGCCATCTAATACAATATAGAATACATTCACAGGAAAGTATTCAGTGTCATTCTGATGTAGTGATGGTTAAATGAAGCTTCATGAACCATTGGCTGTATTCTTTGACCCCACTAGATGGCGGTCTTGCTTTACTTTAATGCATACACTGAGCCCTTTTTGAGCAGAGAGCATCATCTAGTGAGCTTAGAAAATAAACAAGTGGCTCATGAAGCTTCATTTGACCATCAGTACTACATTAATGTGAAAACTGATGATTCAGTATAAACTCTAGATCTACGTAACAAGCAGAATCGCCAGGAATGTGTTTTAATCCTCACTGTACAGCCGGTCCTGGTTAGTCCTGGTCAGTTACCTACTGATCGTGTTTTCTTCTCCTAGGCTTATGCAAGGCATGATACTAATAATAACGACAAGCATGAGGATTAAGTCACACTGGACTCCCTCCAATGGGCTCGACAGCAACAAGGAGCGTGAGGCAGCAGGACAGTGTCAGTCACCATTAATGGAAACTGAAACAACATATTAGAGCTTTCATGGCTGTGTTTGGCAATACCGTCTTTTATGTCATAGTCCTTTTTGGATTTACTCGCACTGCATATATTTATGACCATTTAAGAGCATTTGTTTGTTTGTTATTCGTCATTAATATTCCTTTTAAATGTGTTGATCGCTATTTGTAAAAATGAACTTGTACACAAAAATAACACCAGCGCCGACTCAGTATAAATATCACATCAGCAGGCACAGGAGCTAATGAGATGTTCTTCCCCCTGAATCCTAATGTAGCGGCGCTTTAAACAGTCCTCATATGCGGCCATTCTGCAGCCGAGAGTGTCAACATGCGCTTCCTATGTCATTATCTCATGAGGGATAATCCCTGAAGGGATGAAGCTAGGAGAATATATTAGTCCCCTTTCCTCCGACTCAGTCGCTTTCTAAAGTCCTTAATACACTTAAAGTCAACACATCAGGTTTCCGCTTTTCTCCCGCAGAAGTGGAGCGACGCCGCGTGCATCCCAAATTATCCTCGCCTCAATTCCCCATTTTCCATCTCACCTATTCCCGTGCGCTATTAAATCCACGTTTGCCTCCTGCACACTGTATTACTGTTTTTTACTTTGCTAAATTAGTAGTAGATATTCTGTCAAAAAAACAATTACGAAAATGTGGATAACTTTCTCTTTTAAATCCGGGGCTTTGTCTTGTAGCTACCCCATTTTGCTATCTCTTGCAAAGGTATTGTCTTGATAGCAGAAGCCTGGGTGATTTCTGACTGCTCCACTGCCAACAGGAAAGTACGCCGCCCAGAGAAAGCACTCGTTTAGCAGTCAGGCACCTGCGCCTCGTCCACAGAGCCCTCCTACTTGTCCTTGGTAAACAGCACAACTAAAGCATCAGTCACATCTTACACCGAAGCACTTTCAAGCACCTTTTAAATCACCTTTAATCCCGTTCATTTTTTATTTTTTTTCTTGCTCTGCCTACACTTGTGATTTACACCCTGTCACATAGAGTTAATTTCACTCATATTTCCCGGAGCACTGTAATATCCCTTGCCAGAGGTTCAGCCGGCTAAAAGAACTAAAAGAAGAAAGTTTTTGTATCGCGATTTCCGATTTGCTGAAGCATTTGCCTTGAAACATACACGCCGTCGCCAAGCCCCATTGTCACTCTGTATTCCACTACCCTCATATCTATAGATGGTCGTGCTGCAAGCAAATTAAAAGCTGTGTCTCAAGGTGTCCATCCATCCATTTTCCATACCAGCTTGTCCTATGCTGGGTCAGGAAGCATTTGGAGCCTGTCCTGGAAACTATGGGCACAAGGCAGGGAATAACCCAAGACATACTGGCAACCCATCACGGGGCACATTCACACACCATTCACATCTATGGGCAATTCGGCAATTGTGATCCACGTGGCATGTTTTTGAACACTGGGGGGGGGGGGGACCAGAGAACCCATAAAAACCCCAAAACAATTCGGTGAGAACAAGCAAACTCCATGGAACTGGGCAGAGGCACAAAGTAATGATTGACAAAATGATGCATCATGAACCATTTGCTGTATTTTTTTTACCCACTAGAGGGTGCTCTCTGTTCAAAAAAGGTGCCCCAAAGCAAACCAAGAGCACCATCAAGTGGGGTTAAAAATACAGCAAATAGCTAATGAAGCTTCATTTTGCCATCACTGACTCCATAGTGACAAGATAGGGACAAGGGCCGTACCTCAAAAGACGGCACCAGATCCTCCTCGTCCGTGCAGTAGCCGATGCTGTGGTTGTCCCTCGCGTCCTCCAGCAGTTTCCTTTCCAGTGTGGACCCCGGGCCCACGTCCACAAAAGCTGTCTCCATGCAGTGACTCCTGTGTAGCCCGGCGGAGCCCGTGAGCCCCCAGGCGGGGCCGGCGGGGCAGAGGGCCTCGGTGTCGCACGGCAGGGAGCGCGCGTCTAACGGCTGCTGCTGGCGGAGCTCCGACGGAGCACGGTCCCTCCTCCAGGACGGCGTGGGGATCATCTCGGCTTCCTCGCACTTAACCATGATGACCTTAAGTAACCCGCTACCGCTAGAGGTTCCGTTCCTCTTGTCACTCAGTAGGGGCTGGTCCAGCTCGTCCGGACTCTCCATCTTATTAAGGCAGCTGCTCTGTTGTGTGTAATAGCGCCCGGTGCGTTTTATAACGGCAAGGTGCTTGTCCCTCCTCTCCCTTTCAGTCCGACGCCTCTCCGTTTAGTGCGTCTCGGATGTGGCAAAAACTCCCCTTCGCCACATTTCTCTTGCCACGAGTGTAGATCTACTTCTATTTATCCAAGTCCATCAGTGCTACTTTGATTTTGCCACCAGTATCTGAATTTAGTTGCTAGCAGTACATTTTACCGTTAAATTAATTAATAAAAAAAATGTAATTACTTTTAAATATTCTTATGGACAGAATTGTTTATTTTGTGGTAATAATATATACCATCAGGGAAATAAAACCAGTACCAATAATTATGTAGAAATGCAATCCAGGTTATTCTAACTGACTAAAAATTATTTCATGTCATATCATTATTTTAAATTATAACTCCAGTAGTATCAGATTTGAGTCCCGACAGAGGATTTCGCTAACAGGCAACCAGATACCCATGACTGTTCGTTGTTTTGAGGGAAGACATGACGAGTGAAGCCGGCAATGTGTTCGCTAGCAGCAGCAGGAAAGCTATCTGGGGGCGAGTACTTCCAATTCCAGGCAGCACCGGTGTGGGCACTGCAGGGCGTCGTCGGCAGGTGCTGTTGGGAGCTCGGCTGGCAGAGCGCACTGCAATCGAAAGAAGAATCATGTGGCAAGGCGAACTGGCTGCACTTCCGCTTTACAGTCATTCCTCAGCCCAACGAAAACAAACTAGCCCTACTAAAGACGCGACGCACCAAGTTCCCTGCATCGACAAATTAAGAGATTCATGACCGCAGGACTCAAACGCAACACTGCGCCAAATAATGAGAAAAACTTTATTTTCAAGAACTTAATAGTTTCTCTCGTGTAGAGCTTTGGGGCATAAATGACGAACGCAAATTAATGGAACAACGGTAATTCTTGTCTCATCCTCTAAAGTTTAATATTTATGTTTTCATTAGTCACCAAGATCTTGCCAAAACAGGCAGATATGAATCATACAGCGGTGTAATAAATTAAAATGTATAATTACTAAAATATTAAAGCACTCTCGGTATTGCCCCACAAGCACTACAAAATTGTAAACGAAAGCTAGTGAATTAGTATCAATTACTGAATGTAAATGATGAGATTCAAACCTAATAGTGTTTTTGGCAATAGCAGCACAATTGGCCAAGGCAGGTTCATTTATATGGTACATCTTCAAACACAGAGGTCATTCAAAGTGCTATAGAGAAAATCAGATCAAATTAAAGCAATGATTAAATGGAAATTTTAAAAAAGTAAATGACAATTAAAATAACAGTAATTAAAAAGTATGAAAAAGACTGAAGGCAATATGGAATATAAAATGTTTTGAGCCTGGTTTTAAGACAGATTATATAATTATACCTATAATTTTCCACTATAAGCACATTGTTAACTAGTTGACTCAGCAATGCAATGCAATGCAATTTTATTTATATAGCGCATTATCACAACATTACATTGTCTCAATGCGCTTTACATTTCTGCCATGCAAAGACCCCCCGATGAGTAAGCCAAACGCGACTGTCTGATCGTCTTACTTCATTCCTTCAGTGTCAGAATAACCTTTAAGTCACAGTTCTTCACGTCAAAAAGTTCTGCTTTTGGTGAACTGAAGTTCGGAAGCCGTAGGTCTGGTTTATGCACTAAAAACCACTCGTTCCAGGGATGTAACCTCAATGTTCTGTCTGGCTGAAGCAGCCAGCTGCTTTGTGAACGATCTGAACAGTATGTGAAAAACAGGGGGTCATCAGTAAGCTCCCTGAAAGACTGTCCTTAGCACCTGAGCACAGCACTGCATTCTGCTGTCAGTGATTGCATCGCCTGGCTTTGCTCTATAGTGCAAAGAGCATGATCGATACTGGCCAGTCCTCTGTTCGAACTGCAGAAATTATAATGAACCACATCTCTTGGGAGGTCCTTCCATGGGGAGAGCTTTTCAACCATCATTACACATTGTGTTCCACTTCCTGCATCAATAATTTACATTTTATTGTTTTGTGCATGTGTCTAAACGTATCTTAGCAAGCATCTAAATGTGTGCATATAATATATTAATGTGTATGTTTGCTTTAATAAACCATAAAAATTAAACATTTCTTTATTTATATTGTGCACTTAATTTAACTGTATTTTATTTAACCATCTGTCCATCTACCATCCATGTTCTGAACAAGCTTGTCCTATGCAGGATTGCCTATCCCAGAAGTTATGGGTACTGCACAGGGAATAACCCAGCCAGAATATTAAACAACGGTCTGAAGATAGTGGCACAATCAAAGTGTTGAACCTGCTGACAAGAAAGTATAACAAAATCGCAACAACAGTTCCAAGCACTGGAATTTTAAACATTTGGTAGTATTCAGTTCCGATAATTTCATTAAGTCGGGGTCTTCTATTTTAAAAGCCATATTCAGTAGCCGTCTGCTAAAAATATTTCCATGCAAACTGTAGTATTTCTAAGAGTACTCTCATATGATTATTGATTTCCATCCAAGTATTCCCCCTCGTTACAGTACTGTATCAACCAAAACTGCCAACACTGAAATTGAAAGGGGTCTCGTCTATTTGGTCATATCATTAATATCTCACTGAGGCGAGTTCCATCACCTTTCATAATAATCCTGCAAATGTCAAAGTCTACAAAACTGGAAACAGAGAATATTAAATCACACGGCATTGATGTTCACCAATGCCAGTTAACATGATCAGAATTATACATATTCAGCATGAACGTCATATCACTCGGGCGTCAAGGTTGCACGAAGGCCTGGACTGCGAATGCAGGGGCGGGACTCAGGGAATGGGAGGACTCAGGGAATGACAGAACTTGGGGAAACATACTCAAATGCAAAATCAAATGCATCAGACTAACTAACGACAGCGAGAAACAGCTGGTAACATGGGGATTCCACACAAGGTAGCGAGGAGGGTGCGGCACAGCGGAGGACTGGACGAGCAGGTCATGACATCTTCATTAACAAGAACTGATTAAGTATGAAGTATATTCATATGAAGAATGCATAAAGGTATATGTGCAGGAATGCACCACTTATGTTTACTACTCAATGACCAATTACCCAGTAAATAACTTTACATATGGGACCACTTTTCTTTTACATCGAGTACCATTAAATGACCCTAATAAATCACTGTTCAAGAATAAAAAATTCATTACCACGGACCTCGTTTTTAATCAATAATATCATATCTGCTTGACAATAAAAAATCTGTTATCTACAAAATGCTTCATTTACGATTCTGATTGAAAATGATCCATAATGCCTCAAGCTGCCCAATACTAAATAAAAAGTAGATTTTACCGTCATAACTGTGGACCAAGTTGAGTATTCCGCCGTTCTCCCAACTTTCCATAAATTCAAAGATAAATTCACAAGATCAAACCCCCTATTCCTTCTTCCAATGCCTCGTCCTCTCGATCTGTTCACCCTTGGGGCCTTTTACATATGGCTAGTCATTCTTGTTACCTTGTTTCTGTTACATGGATGAGAGATCTGGACAGATTTTATTGCAGATTATTTTCTGGACAGCATAATTATATCCGACAAACATATTTATTTATATAATTTAAAACTGTTTGCCCCACCATGCAGTTCTGTACTGTGGTCCCCAGTGTCTTCACATACACTAAGTTCGGCTGCATACCTCACCGCTCTGATGTAATTCCCACTGGGGCCCCCGCCATCAGGCCCATGCTGTGATGACATTTAGCTCTTGACTTCTTTTACTCCCCCACCCCCCCACCATGCTCCGCCAGGCAGATGCTCCCAACATGATGACAGACCAAATCCCCTCTCTATTCCCCCCACGTACGGATCCAGTTTGCTTATCTCAGGTGCACCACAGTCCCTATAAAATATCCAGTCCATGGCAGTGTAAGTTAAAAGGACAGTGTTGCGCATCATGGCTAACGCGATGCCCACAGAACAACCCGGTTCCCAGTCACGTATAATTCTCACGTCCCACGTTACTTTCCGTCATATATATTATTGCCATTTTATAGGTATCATTTGACAACATTCTCACCTTATTCATTATATTATATTTTGTCCTTTGATTTTTAATTTTTTTTTTGCTTAAATGTTCTTTTTAACGGTTTCAGCTGCTTTTTTTTTTACTACATGTCAAATTATTTATTCGAAGCGCTTTTGCTCAATTATGCTGAGTGGGGCACTTCATAAAAATGAACTGAATCGTAATCACTGCGTAGTAAGGCTTGGTAATGTGATGCGGAAGCTTAAACGTTTAGGAAAAGGTGTCTTCGTTTTAAATATTCTCTTGATCAACTGTCTGGATGATTCTCATTTTGAGCATTTGGCTACATCTGTCTTGGGCATCTTAAAATAGCCATGCTGAACAGGGGGAATGGCTTTGTCATACAGTATAATAAATCACCTCTTTGTTCTGGTTTTAGATAGTGTATTAACTGAATGTGAAAATAATCACGTTCTGGTTTCGCGCTACTCTGCTGTGCTGCGTGCTCAAGAACGTACAGAAAACCCCGCAGAATCTCTCGTAACAATGGGCCTCAGTCTTATTTGTCCCAGCTCTACTAGCCACCGCAAGGGAGCATGTGGCTCAATCGCACTTAGCAATGGGCAGTGACACCAAGTCAGCGTTCCCAGCACTGATGACAAAAGTGACGTCTCATGAACCATTTACTGTATTTTTTGATGGTGCTCTTTGTCTATTTTGGGGCATATTTTGAACCTTTTTTTTAACAGATAGCACCATCTAGTGGGGTCAAAAAATACAGCAAATGGTTCATGAAGCATCATTTTATCCATCACTAATTTCTAACAAGTCCTACCTATATACAATAAACTTTGACTACCCATCTGGGAGACAAGAAAAAGCCAGAAAGGTGATCAAAGCACAAAGTTGTTAATTTCCCTTTGTAATTCTTCCAGATTTTCTCCAGCTATTAAACTACTCAATATGACAAGTGCAATACATCAGTGACTCATACTGTGTCCCCCCATCTTCATCATCATGGATTCCATTACTTTGTCGGATCAGTGATTTAAATAGGTTTTTCAGAATTTTCTATCGCGTGTTTGTTCAAAGTGTGCCCAACCAATGCTTCACGGTGACTGTGATTTTGCATTGAATTAGCAGTTATTACAGTAAATACAGAGGATGACTGGGTATAGTTATAATGTTATACATAAAATAATTTTCATCAATTTTCATCGAGGGCTTAAGAAAACTATTCTAAAAAAAATCAGCAACACTACTTAAAGGGACACAAATAATTTAATAGCACACTCTTGCTTAATGTATTAATTAACCAGTAACTAAGTGTTAGTTAGTTACTAATCCCATGTAATCAACCATAACAGTTCATGCATTTCATGCACTTACTGTATGTGTTCATGATTTGGACTTAAGTAGTAACTGAGTTACTAAGTTGATTGTGTACTATTTCCCATTGTGAAGCATTTCGGTCTGTCAACTTCCTTGACTTCGAAAATGCACTAGACAAATAAACTGATTATTGGTCGGCTGATTGATTGTACCCCCTCCAGTAAAGTGCTGCCTGCGTTGCTTGCTGATTTATTCTTAAAACGTTGGCCAGAAAAAGAGACACGGCACTGATGGTTCACTGCTGGGATTAATGGTTTGGACAGAGCCCATTGTGTTGGGAGGGGTTACATGCTCCTCTGAAGCTGTGCAGACTGTATGCTCCAGCAGTTCTTCACAGAAAACTGTCCACTGAGAATAGCTACTGTAGTTCCTGGCTGTATATATAATAATTTGAACAGTACAATGGTCACAGGGCAACTATATGCAAGATGCCCAATTACTTATAGCCCGTAAGAGCTAAAATGTGATGACTGAATTATTTTATTTACATTTCTGGCTTATTTAAAACTCGATTTAATCACATGGTTTATCTTTCCCTTTCCTATAAACACACTTTGTTTTTCTCCAATATTTTTTTCTGAGTTTACCTTTTATTTTCACCCCTGGTATCAATGATCACAAAAAAATTGCTTCCTCTGAGTTTTCTGCAATCTCGGGACCCATTTTTCACATGGTAACTAAGGCATTGCCATTTCTGACCCCTTGTTAATCCAGAGAAGGGAGAAATTGGAGGATTTTTTCAATGATCTCTACAGTTTTGAGAATTTGAGCTTTTGCTTAGGTAAAGTGTCTTGAAAGAAATTGCTAAAATCGGAAAAAAGATAAAATACATTTTGAAATGGCTTATGACTCTTCACACAGGGTAATTCATAGACTGTTTATGTTGTCTTAATACAATCCACATAATTCAGTCGTTAATTGGAGATCGTTAAATTAAACGACAGAAAAAAAATATAGTCTAAATCTCCCCAGTTTTGTGCTACAGCATAATAAGCATCCGTTTTAAAGCTTGCCACAGATCAGAAGTGTCAGTTAATACAGTTGTTTTTGAAACACACTCCAGAACAATAGTTTTTAAAATTGTCAGCTGGCACAGTTTGTATAGTATTTACCAAATATGCTTTTTATTCCTAAAAGTACAGATGAGTTTACTTTACCCCAAAACTGAAAAAGAAAATAATACTTTGTTTCGCATACCACACTGCTTCAGCATCAGTATCTGGCTATTATTTGGCTTAGCGTTTAATTCGCCTTTTTCATTTATGCAACGGGCATGTTATATTTATAGTCAATACAAATTATAGACAAAGACTGTCCAGTATCAATGATTATGTTTAATTCCGGCATGCCAACAGTGAGCAAATCCTTCATTCTAAGTAATTTGTTTATTAATCTTTCTCATTTTCCCCGTTCCATATTCTTATAAATACATAGTGATCGTTATACAATTTCTGTTTTGCATGTTCTACCAAAATCTTTACATATAGACCCAAACAGCACAGTACATATCCTACATAATAACAAACATCGTTCTGACTGTGCCCGTAACAGATTTCAAACTGTTTGTTGGTGATGTAATCATAATTGCACGTTGCTATATTCATAGTGTCAGTTCAGAGACTGACACTGAAAACATGTGAAAACAATGGCACCGTGAAAAGCACTCATTACCTGGGGAAAAAAGTCAGTATACTTGGACTTACCTATACTCCAACCGAATTCTAACCTCTGTGCAAATCTCTTCTCACCCTGTCAGATCAAACCTTCCAGGTTATTGCCTTGGTTATTCTGGCAGTGTTCGGTTAAGAATGCGCGAAAGTGCCCGTGAAACGCGTCTGGAAGCTGCTGTCCGCGTGCTGTGCGGTACGCCCCCAAGCGCGGGTGCGCGGCGCTTGCAGGGGGACCGCGCGTGCTGTGGAGCGCGCTATCTGTTCGTCAGTTGGCGCGTCGAGTCATGGCGTGAAATACTTTTGGTGTGTTTGTAAACGGTCCCTCATATGTGCAAAGACTTCTTCCAGCGTATTTGATTTCTTTTTTCTCTTGAGTTCTGCTTTTGGACCTTTTCCACTGTGGCTTTAAATGTCCCACGTCGAACCGTTTGAGTGACTTTCCAACTACATCACAGCAGCCGCCTCTCTCTCGCTTCCTTTATATCTCCTATCTCCTTCGCTATCCTTCTATTTTTCCCTTTCTCAGTGCTTGGCTGTTACGCTCCTCTCCCAACACTCACTCACAGGGTCCTAGAGCCTGTGCACTCCTCGCATACAGCCACAAATAGTAAAAACTCTAATGAAATGAACACCTTTCTGAGCCTCCGTTGGTTTCTGATTATTTTGTTCTTTTGGCGCTGATTCTGGCATGCGAGGGCAGCGCGGTAATGCGGCCGAACTCGGGGGCTGCTGGAGCTTCTGGGTGATTTATTACAAAGGTGTGTTTGTTCATTCGGGGAAGCGGGTGTCCTGGGTGCACGTCCAGATGCAGTCACGGTCTATGCAATGTACCGTGTGCTCGCTATCCCCATAAGCTCGTTAATGTCAGCTTGACCTGGGCGACCCACTTACCTCCGAGCCACTGTTCTATGCAATTAATATTCTTGTTCAAAAATAGACAAGGGGAAATAAAACATCCCTCCTTAACAGAAACCTCCATGTTTTATAGATTCTTGGTTTGTTCTAGGGGTGCCATAAAAGGGGGAGGTCTGTAACATAATTGGATTGGTCTGGGTTGGTTGGGGGCCCACTGTGATAGGCTTCATGGGGTCCAAAATCTTAAGCAGCACACCTGTCCACGAGTCCAGGGAGAACTCAGAAATGCATATCCTGACAGTTCATGATTTATTAGCCTATAGGAGAGGTGTTGGAGCAAGCACCTTGTTTACCAGATTAAAAATAGCTGCATGACATTTTCATCTAGTTTTCCTACTCTCACTTTATTCTGCATATCATCTGCATCCTCAGGGGGTTTCAGATTCAGTCCTTTTGTACTGTACTGCTCCATGTACGCTGAAAAGCTATTTCCCTAATTCTGACTGGAAATGCGCTAAACTGAAACAGCAGGAGATGCAATCTCGCTGTACGGTCATTTAAAGTTGCTGAGCTCGTGTGCACGAGAGAGAGAGAGAGTCCATTGGCATATATGCATGAGTACACAAGAACATCAAGTCAGACATTGCAAATTGTGATCGATACGTGCAGGTTTACGAAGGATCAAGACAGATACTTATACCGATCAGCAGAAACAGGGGGGCCCTTTTATAAAACTTGAGACGTATAGGATGGATGACGGAATTCTTCAGTCGTCACTGCCATTAGACTAAATAATTATACTTTCAAATCAAAGTAACTTCCCCTTGCCGCAAAGCTGCTATAGAGCCTATGTATTCATATTTGTTTAGGCAATTCTGTGATCAGTTCATCTTTATCTGAGTTGGATAGGAATACCTGAGGATACTGAAAAAGAACCTTGCAGTTTTCTGGTTTATCATTGTGCTCTTTGTGGTGAACATGTTAGGAATGGTGTTATACAAAAATATACTAATCTTAATGCAATTAAGGCCAAATCCCTACTGAGGTTCGGATTTTCCGTACTAGGGAAAACCACACACCCTGAAATGCTTTTATTTGGAGAGCGATATGACGTGTGACAATTAAGTGACGCAGTGCAAAAATTGGAATCCTCTGGGAATGTTTGTTGGTCAGATAATAAAACCCCCCGGGGTTTAGCCAAGATTCGTAATCTGACAATAGGCGTTTTCAGAATGAGAGTACGGTTATTATAAATCATCTGAGCTGGACAAATTATTACTTCTGAATGCCCCAGACTATTGATCTACACGTCCGATAACCACCTGTAGTAGCATAAGGAAAAAAAATACAAATTCCTTTATAATTCTCTTTACTGCAGTGTTTCTTTCCAACGTGTACTGGATGATGATTTCCCG
Organism: Pollimyrus isidori; assembly: GCA_019775955.2. Classification (NCBI taxonomy): domain Eukaryota; kingdom Metazoa; phylum Chordata; class Actinopteri; order Osteoglossiformes; family Mormyridae; genus Pollimyrus; species Pollimyrus isidori. Next base: position 7,888,059 of record JABFDZ020000042.1, read on the forward strand.
TGTTATTTAGGGAATAAATAACAGTATTTGCCCCAATATAATATCAATATTATGTTTCTCAGTTAAGTACCTAGGATACCTGTCACTCAGAGAAAGGACATGCATCACACTGAAGAGGCACGATTGACGTATTTTTTCAAATCTAAATGTGGTTTCCTTGACTGGCATGCATTTTGAATGATAGTGGGGTAAAACTGTCACTCATTTGCTGTGGTCTTTCTGTTGGTGTTCAGCAAATGACATTTTATATTCTTCTCTATTATTATGTATTACAAAAGTGTACTACTTTAGCAAGGATATTTCAATAAAAAAAATGCAAATCTTCATCGTGAAGTGGAGGTATGTATCGCGAAATTTATGAAACTCAACGGGTGCATGCAGCTTTACTATGTGCAGACATAAATCAATTACGAAATTGCAAGGTAGAAAATGACTTGCTAGAGCATGCAACAGACATTGATTTTCTGAAAATATCCAGTACAGATTTGCTTAGATAACAATATGCTACTCTAAAGTATGTAAGGCAATTAATTTCTCTGTTAATTTTGCATGCAACATCGAAGCACAAATATTTTTGGATGTGCATGCAGTCGAAACCTGTAGCTGTCGATTGGTGTAGCAGACCAGGAAGAGCGTTTCTCTGCTTTCGTTCTGCTCACAGCCACGAATGCACCTGGCTGACAGTGAGAATCGCTGGGCAGGGGCCGAGGCAGCTGACCCCCCCTAGCGAACGTGAACCAATTTAAGTTCTATCAATCAGCCTTCAATATATAAAATTAGCCCCCATATCCTTTTTTTAAATCCAACTTTGCTTTGATAGTTTGAACTGCATTTCATGGACCATTATAAAAGAAATATGGGCTGTGACACGGGGCGGCATAGTGGTGCTGTGGTTAGCACTGTTGCCTCACACCTCTGGGACCCGGGTTCTAGTCTCATGTGTGCGGAGTTTGTATGTTCTCCCCGTGTCATCGTGGGGTTTCCTCCGGTTTCCCCCCTCAGTCCAAAAACATGCTGAGGCTGACTGGGGTTCCTAAGTTGCCCGTAGGTGTGCATGTGTGCGTGACTGGTGTGTGCGTGTGCCCTGCGATGGGCTGGCCCCCGTCCAGGGTGGTTCCCTGCCTTGTGCCTGTTGCTTCCGGGATAGGCTCTGGACCCCCCGCGACCCAGTAGGATAAGTGGTTTGGAAAATGGACGGATGGAATGTGACACAGCTTCCTCACACATTATTTACAATTAATGACTGCTCTCTGTGGTGAAGTCAACCCATAACATCTGACAGGGTGACTGTGCAATAGAGTTGTATTCAAACCGAGACCAAGGCATTGTCAAGACCAAGACACTGCCGAGACTTGAGGGTCCCAAGTCCAAGACACATTAAGGCGAGACCAAGACCAAGACCTAAAACAGGCTATATGGCTAGAATTTACATCACATTACTCAGATCAAGTGTGGATAAAAAAGCATTGCTGTAAAGTGTCATTACTCGTTAAATCAAATTCATGTTCTTTTCAATCATATTGTCCATATGTCTCTCATTTAAAATCTCCCAGATTTGTCATAGTTAAAAATCCTGATGGAAAAGAATGTTCTCAGCAATCCAGGGAAAGAGATGGGATGTACCAGAAAGATGTTCATATTAAGTCTCTTATACCAGGGACAGAGGCCTCAGGTAAGTTATGAATGATCTTTTGTTTTGAATTGAAGAGAATGAGCCTCCAGATTGACTTGCACCTCCAAGACCGTGATTTCTAATAAATGTAAAATATCTAACTTATTTGAATTACAACTATGCCATAGAGTTTGCGGACATTTTCGGACATTTCTTTGCCGTCTTCGCTGTGATGCGATGTGTAAAATGAGTGTGGACTGTGAAGCACTGGCAGTGTCCGTTGAGAAAATGTATACAATGTAATGTTTTTAAAGTAGATGCATCTGACTGGTTGCATTTGACTTGAGGTGCGTAATAAATAATGATACTGTTCTGTGAGGATGTGCTGTTTTCCCTTTTTTGTCCCCATCTTATCCAGACTGCTATGTCTGAGACCAATACAAGACCGAGACCAAATGGAGTCGAGAGCAAGACAAGACCAAGACCACAAAAAATTTGTCTCAAGACCGGTCTCGAGAACTACAGCACTACTGTGCAAATAATACATTTTCTAAGTAAAAGGTTGGTAACACTTTACATTAACTGCACCTTCATAATGCCTTTATAATGCATTCACAGAACATTCATAAGCAACATGTACAGTAAGTATATCTTAACATCCTAACATGCCATAACTCCTTTAATATACATTAACAAACATTATATGATAATAATAAGTATTATAATTGTATAAATGTCTAATGTTTGTTATTAAAGTAGGCATATTCCTTTATTAAACCTGTTAAGGTATAATAGTATATTTACATGCTGCTTATGAATGTTCTAAGAATGCATTATGAGGGTGTATTGAATGTGCTATGAATGAATAATTAATTCACTATGAAGGGGCAGTTAATGTAAAGCCTCACCAAAAGCTATAATGTACCATACATACTCTTTGTAAACCTCTGCCTTTATCAATCAAGCATCAGTGAGCAGCTGTATCTGGTGCGGTTATGGAAACTATCTGGAACTGTGCTGCATTATGTGATTAATAACTACATGCAAATACGGTTTAATTAACATGCATGTGCTGTTCCAGGGGTGCCATGGCTAATGAATATGCACTTCTGTGTAAAATGCCTGTCACATCCTCTCGTTCAGCTACCTGTTGCGTAAAAGGTTACATCATCTCCCCGAATGCCCTTGCTTTCTCTTCTAATGACACCCCGAATGTTGCCAAAATAGTATCAAATGGAAAAGCAAGGAGCTGACTAGAGGTGTACATTAAGCTTATTCTGCATATCACGTCTCTGTTTGTTTCCAGGATTTCTGTAATTGTTTGCCTGAGAGCTATAAATAAATCAAACGCTTCCCAGTGGAATAAAACCCGAAACCTTGCACTTTACTTACAGTACTATTACCGTAGTGTAATAATGGGCTGGGAGTAAATGACAAACAGTGCCCCACTGTGAGCGAATGCCGGTTTGGTTTGAGGTTATTGTTGGGGTTTAGTGGGATGTGAGGATTCCGCCCCACCGACGCAAAACACAGTAACTACGCTGACATTGAAAGTGCAAAAGGGGTCTTCTGAGGTGGTTTCGCCCGTCCACCCGTGTGTGTAGTAGGCAGATAAATGATAGTGTTTGTTTTTTTTCTTTGTAAAAACCCAGCATAGATCAAACGAGATGTTTTGTCATGAGATAAAACAGGAATATGAGTTCCAGCTTTAATACCATGTGCTGTTACGGCGCTCTGCCCTGGTGTGGCAGTACGTGAAACACAGCTTCGCACCCTGGGCATTGGGCCACTAAGGCTCCTGCTGCATTTGTGTGTCCCTCCTGTTGTCAGGCAGATTTCCACCCACAGTCCCAGGTCCAGTTGTTATACTAACCGGAAACCATAAAATACTTATAGTGTATGATTCAGTTTCTGTGTCTTATACTATATGGACAAAAGCAGTGTTGGGCATTTCAGGTCCAGAAGCTACAAATCCAGACCATGATTTTGTTTCTACCCAGCAGCTGAATA
>JABFDZ020000042.1:7939737-7949969 GCA_019775955.2 Pollimyrus isidori
AACGCAAACTGAGCCGAACTGAACCGTACCGTGCCGTGCCGAACTGAGTCGTACCACGCAGTGGAAAAGCGCCATAAAAGTGTAATGATGTGTAGTTTGTTTTATTCACCAGTCTTTTCAGATAGAAATAACTTGATTTTTAAATTGATATGTTTTTATTGCTTTGATGGTGTAGTAATGGTTTGCTGAAGAACGTTTTGTAGTCACCAGGGTTATATAACACCTTTCCCCATAGTGGCCCCATATGCAGACATTTTTTGTGTTTACTGCACCTTACAGTTCATCCAGCTTAACTTGGACCTATCGTCCTCATTTGTAGACAGTTTTTGTGCCATCTAGTGGTGGCAAATGCACAATACACTAATCAGTGTTAAAATGGCATCAGTCTCAAGGAACATTTTCTACAGCCCTGTCTGACATTAAAATAGAAAACGTATAGAACCTAATCAAACTTTAGGCTTAACATTTATAGTTTAATATGGTATACGTCTGTGATGGATATGGGTGGGTAAGATGAGCACTTCAAACATCTCGTAAAAGCACATCAGATTTGTTAAAATGTAAATTTCGTATTTTTCTTGGTTTCATGTTATTTGAAATGACATGTACACAATGTTTTTTTTTTTTTTCTTTTACAAAAGAGAAGACTAAATGCACCTGAAAATGTTTAGTATAATCACAAAAGAATGAGATATCATGAGGAAACCATAAACTGTCTTTAATTGCCTAGTGGGCAGCAAAAAAAAAAGAATTTAATATTATCACAATATCAGTATGCCCTTGTTATGTTTGGGGTCAAATTTCACCCCACAGAAGGTGTATTTTTTCTTAATACTGTGATGGTAAACTGCTTTTTACTCTTGTAATAGTTTTTTGCTTTTTCTTAGGTTGTTCAAATATGTGGCATTCCGATTGTTTACAGAGACATGATGTAAGTAAAATCCAGTCACAGCTATTGAGTATTTTGCAAGTTATTTGAGTCTGACTTTGTACTTTTCTTTTAAATAGGAAATGTCATCAGGAGAATACGTGCCAGGCTCTACGTCAGATTCGAAAACTGATATGGATGAACGGGCACCCATTTCTGAGGAAAACTCAAAATGTCGCTCAGCCATTGATTCAGCAGTTCATACAGCCGCTCATGCTTTGGACCGTCAGACTGGTGGAGTTGTGGAGGTCACACTAGAGGCCGGCGGGAACTCTGTTGTGAATCGGATAAACTCGACGCGGCTTGTAAATTCAACCACATTGGCAAAGGATGGAAGAAACTATTGTTTTCTCTGCAAAACCCCGCAAACTAAATTAGCCAGGCACCTCCAAAAGCATAAGCGGGAGAGTGCAGATGTAGCGAAGGCCCTGAGCTGTCCCACGGGCTCGAAGGAAAGGAAGAAATTACTCGATGTTCTACGCAACCGGGGCAACTTCATGCATAATAACTCTGTCCTAAGTAAAGGTTGTGGAATTTTGAAGGTTTCACGTCGATCAAAAGATGGCAAGTGTCGAGCATACGAATACTGCGTTCACTGCAGAGGGATGTTTAAGCGTGAAGAGCTGTGGAGACACATGAGAAGGTGCCCGTCAAAAGTGGAGGGGACCAGTGGCCATAAAGGCCGAAACAGGGTACTGGGTGTAGCAGCCGTGGCAAAGGCGTCACTGTCAGGAAATATCACTGAAGGTGCATTGAAAATGTTAAGCCAAATGAAGGATGACGAAACTGCAAGAAATGACTTAACCCTGCTGCAGTTTGCTCAGTACTTTTATAACAGATTGGGCCACAGTGTAGCTCACCATGAATACATTCGGCAAAAAATTCTGGTGCTGAGTAGATTCTTGAAAACCTTGCGCAAGAAGTCTCCGTTGTGGACCCTGGAAGATGCCATAAAGCCTGAGAATTTTACGGCGGTTGTGGAGGCAGTGAAAGACGTGGCAGGTTATGACGCGGATGAAGACGCATTCAGAACGCCGAGCCTCGTCACGAAGATCGGCTACTCCTTACAGAAAGCAAGTGACATTGTCCGCTGCAACGCCATAATCGGAGAGGACGAGGAGCTACGGAAGTCGGCAGAGGCTTTTCAGGTCCTTTACAAAGCCAAGTGGTTGGAGTGTGACTCTGCTCGAGGAACTCTGAAGGACAAGGAATGCAGTAAGTCGATAACGCTACACCTAAATGAAGACATTCAAAAGCTGCGTCGGCATCTTGGGCGAAGTGCAGAACTAGCGTTTGCGGAACTGGAAAAGGGCAGCTCAATCCAGAACTACTGCAGTCTGGCCCGGGTATCGCCGGCAGAGACGATCCTTTTCAATCGGCATTGTTACGGCGAAGTCGCAAAAATTCCGTTAAAGAATTTTCTCGAACAAAGACGACTCTCGCGTTCATCAGGAATTGGGCCTGTGAGAGTGTGAAAGAAAGCTGTGCGGTCGTTTCGCCAGAGTCGTACTGATGGATAGAAACCAGCATAAATCTGCGGTCCTTCTCCCTCCAGAAGTGGTAAGAGCGCTAGAGCGGCATATAATGAGACTGTAGGAATGTGGCGTCCCAAAGGGGAACCGCCACTTATTAGCGGTCCCAAAATGCACGAGCTGCTACAGAGGACATGACTGTCTTAAGACGTACGCCGGCAAATGCGGAGCTCGTCACCCAGAGCACTTGACGTCCGCCCAGTTAAGGAGACAAATTGCAGCTACCTCACAGATTCTGAATTTAAAAGAGAACGAAAAGGAACAACTGGGAAATTATCTCTTGCACAAGGACTGTAATCCTCTTGAAGCTACCATTGAAATGGCTAAGTTATCAAAATTGCTATTAACCCTGGAAAGAGGCAAAATACCACAGCTGGCAGGAAGATCTCTGGATTAAGTTGAAGGTATACAAAGGTTTGAATTTAAAATGCAAAGGGAAGGTAGTAACTTGCTTCATTGAAGTGTATGTGTAGTACACTTGGTTTTTTGCACAAGTTTGGCATAAACACTTATTCACCGTTGAATGAAACCCATCACCACTTCTGGGGGGGAGGCGAGACTGCAGACTTACGCTGGTCCTCTCAGGTTAGTGTGTCGACGACAGTGTTTTTTTTTCTCTATTTTGTATTTTTATGTCTCTTTTCTTTTCGTAGAGTTTACAGACGAGGAAGGGGACAATGCCGAGGAAGGTGAAGACCGCGCTGCTGGTGATGCTGCAAAAGAAAGGAGAGGTAAGTGTACTTCTGGAAACTTCTGCAGTGTTTGGCTTAATCCACTTCTGAGAAAATGGTAAGATGTTTATTTCTGAACATTGCCTGTAATTATAGGTATTGGTTATTAGATAATCTAAAAAAAAACGTTTTGAAATATCCATGAAACTAAGATTACAATGATCCAGCTCCAAGTACACATGTAAACATCGAATGAGGATGCTGATGTATAAGCATTCGAGCACAAGGCCGTACACCAAAGATATCCTGACACGAGAGCTTTGTGCACAAAATCCAGAATATATTAAAACAATTTTAAAGCCAATCGCAACCTAAAAGGATGTTTGACTAAAAGCACACAAAACGATGGCATGAAATAAATATGAATAAGCAAGCAATGCGGGTTCGGTTGAATAGTGTCTATAATGGATAGCAGGTTTCAGACAGTATTTTATTCTGCAATAGATCATGTCTTGGATAGATTTTGGAAGCTTAACTTATAACATATAAGTTACAAGCTTTATCCATAATTGGCATAATCACAATGCCTCGCCCCGCCTATATAAAGTTAGCTCAGTATCCAATCAACAGCGATTTGTATCCATAGACAGTATTAGTTTAAATTGCTAGTGAGACTATTGTATTGCACTTTTGAGCTTTGCAATGTTAGTTCAGGCGTTCCTATTTTTAAAATTTCCAAATGATTTTAGCGTTTCTTAAATTAAATGATTAATATACTTCACGTGAAGATGACAGACAACTCATAAGAGCTTCCTCTAAAAACACAGGTAAGAGTTACGTGGAAAATCAATCAACCACTTTTGTTGTCACATGAAATTGTTGGTATATGTGTGTGTGGGTATATAAGATGGTGGTGCAGAAGGCAGTGCTATCGTTCGGCAACCAGAGGGTTGCCGGTTCGAGCCCCGCTTCCTCCTGACCCCATCAAAGTGTCCTTGAGCAAGACGCTGAGCCCCAAATTGTTCCCGGTGTGCAGGTTGGCGCCTTGCATGGCAGCCTCCGCCACTGGTGTGTGGATGGGTGAATGTGGGGCATAAAGCGCTTTGAGTACTTGAAAGAGTAGAAAAGCGCTATAGAAATGCAATCCATTTACCATATATAAAATTAGCTCAGTATCCAATCAACAGTGGTGATTTGTATGCATAGCCAGTATTAGTTTAAATTGCTGGTGAGTGTATTGTCTTGTACTTGTGTAAACTTGTCCTAATTCTAACAGAGTGATGTTAGAATAATATTTATCCAGTCTTTTTGGTGTTTCTAATTACATTTAAGGCTTTCATTTCGGTGCTTGGCTAGTTAATACTTAACACAAACCAAGATGTCAGTGTGGTAAACCGTGAATTTGAGCTTTTAGGTGTACAAGTAAGATGCAAGTTTGAATATCATCCTCATGAGAATTTCTGCTGCACTTTGTACTATTAGTGTTTTAAGATGTGTAAATATGCAATGATGACTTTCCCTTTTTAGGGTCTGTAAGGCAGAGGCATATAAAAAGGTCTTGGAGCAGCACTGAAGTACAAGCAGTAATGAGGCACTTTAAAGGGCATGTGAGGAAGGGGATTTTAGCCTCGGTAACAGAATGCAAAGTCTGCAAAAAAGCAGAAGCTGCAATCCTGAAGAACAGAACAGTCCAAAACATAAGGGACTTTGTTCGCAACAGAGGTTTAGCGTTTAAAAGACGAAATTCTCATTAAGATTCCATACTTGCAGTTACTCTTGAATGTTGTTCCTTATTTTTCACTTCAGACGCTTTTTTCTACATTCATGTTCCGTGAAATATTACGTAATGTAACTGTTTTTGATTATTGTATAAAAATATTTTATTAATGTTGCAGCGTTGTGAAACATGAGTGTTCCTTTTATCAGTTTATGAAAAATAAATTTTTATATCAACTATGAAATGTGATGGTCTGTTTTTAAATTCTTTCAGGTATTATGTGAAACATGGCTGCACATCTGCATCAACAGAAGCTAAAACTGCAGTTCTGTCCTCTTTATTAGCACTTATGCCTTGTGTCTCATTAAGTCAGCCGTACGCACACTACTGTCCCACCGCAATCTGTGGACATGTTTCCGTGGTGCTCAGGGATGCAACATACTGCATAATTAGACCAACTAGACCTCCGCACCAGTTTGTCGATCCTACTTCTGTCCCTTTCCATGTATCCGCTCCCCCAGCAGGCCACTGCATAGAAAAGGGCGGATGCTACCACAGAATCCTAGAATGTCCTTAACGGCGTCCTGCATACTCCGAAGGACCTCAGTCTCCTCAGCAGGTAGAGTCGACTCTGGCCCTTCTTATACAGGACGTCTGTATTTGTAGTCCAGTCCAATTTATTGTTGAGGTGAACTCCCAGGTAGTTGTAAGAGTCCACTGCCTCAATGTCTTTTCCCTGGATGCTCACCGGTGTTGTACGGTCTGTTGGTTAGGTAGTCGATGATCCATGCAGTCAGCTGCTTGACCACACCGGCTCCCTCCACCTTGCCTCTCAGTAGTGTAGACTGGATATTGTTGAAAGCACTGGAGAAGTAAAACATGACCCTCACAGGGCTCCCTGCCTGCTCGGTGCAACATGTAGATGACAGCATCATCCACATAGCATCATAGCTATGGTAGAAATGGTTTCGCATTTGCTCTTTTTGACAGTGTTTCGTTTGGGCGTGCCTCTACTTGTTTAAAAGTTAAAAGTTTGGGCCTTGTGTCGTTTGTGCTTAAAATACGGTGTTTGCTCTGAGGTGAAGGTGTCTGCTGCAGACGTAAGTGCTCCCCCTTTTAACTGTGAAGTTTGGGCCTTCATCACGGCGGATAGCCTGAAACCATTTACGTCGAACTTCACCATTAAAAGGGAAGGAATGAAAAGATAGATGTGGCTGCTTTTAGGCATTACAAGAACAGCCCGGTACACTGCAAGAAGAAGAGATCGCTGCTTGCACTATGTTTTTAAAGCCGGCGGAAATAAGGAGTTTTGAGTCTCTGCAGAACAAAATGCGCGTTCCCCAAGCAAGTATAGCCGGGTTTCAAGCATCCAATCAGAGAACTACTTAGAAATAAAGATACCCTACGATTACCTATTTCCGGTCAAAAATGCGGAAGTTGTGAAAAAGGTGTATAAAGCACACAGACAGCATCGCGCGCATGCCCGTGAATCACAGCAGCAGGGAGTTACGGTGCTAAATGGGAAGGTAAGGTTTTTTTTTTCTCCTTCGTAACTGCTTTTTAGATTTTGAATACGAATCGTCATAAGTGAGCTATTTGCATACTTCACAGAGACAGCCACTCCGTCAAGTTGAGAGTTTTAAAGAAGTCAGGAAATCGTGCTGTAGCTTAACAGCCAGCCAGCAAAACGTTTTAGGCTAATTAGTTCTATGATTGTTTTGCTACTTTGGACAGCATGTGTCCGGGTTTAAGAAGTGTCATCTAACGTTGTTGCTGCAGTATCTTAGGTTTTTAGTCCATTTATCTTACATTTGAGAGAAATCATTTCCGGAAACGAAACACAAATGTATTGTATCACACAACGCTGGGGAAACTCGTCGGGCAGCGCGACGGCAACGCAGGACTGGTGCCAAGTGTGAGTGTGGACAACTGTAGTTAGTGTTTCTCGTGTTGTTAATGTGCTGTAAATTGTCATATGTAGTGTTTGATTTTATTTGGTAATGTAAATAATGTGAGCGCGCGCCCGCCCTGTGGCGTGAAGTCCGGGCGGCTAAAGGTCAATTCCTACTTCGCTTCTCCTCGTGCTTCTTCATGCGCTTTCGGGGTGCGGACGGTCATGCGCGTCGCAATTTCTATCCATACTATACCATATAGTCGTGCATTCCATTTGCCCTCGGAACTCGGATTCCGAGTCGGACTCCCGAGTTTTGAGGCAGGAAGTCACGACCTGCGCGCTCCCGTTTCTCGGAGAGGCGAGAAATATATCGGACAGCGCAGGATCTCGACTTCAGAATCCAAGATGGCTGCGCCCTTTATCAACAGCAGGGAAGACTGTAGTTTTATCCTGTTTAATGCTGCATTCTATTTTCCATCCGGAAGTGACGACATGCGCGCTCCCGTTTCTCGGAGATCCGGAGAAATATCTCGGACAAAACAGGATCCCGAGTTCAAAATCCAAGATGGCTGCGCCCTTTATCAACAGAAGGGAAAGTGTAGTTTTATCGTGTTTAGATGGTCGCGGTCGGTGCATGCATACATCAGTCATATTGAGAGAACAGCTTTTTTCCAGCAAATACAAGCAATGCTATTACACGGATACAATTTTATCAAGTTTTCAACTTTAGGTTTGGGCGTTATTACACCAATATAGCAGAACTCCTTCCCCACTTCCATCAGACAACGTAACAGCTGATAGGAGTATGATTAATGGACGTTATACTACTATACCATGCTACGTCATATTGTCATTTTTTTTACACATTAAGCTCATTTGCACATTACCTTAAGTGTTTTTTTCCTTTTTTCCACTTTATTGTACCTCCCCATTTTTATGAGGACAGCAAAGTAAGAATTTCATTCCACAGAGAAATGCACTTTTCTACTGTACATATGACAAACGCTTTGAGTCCTTGAAGTCTACACCCCGCTCAGCAAATTTTACTGACCAGATTCCAAAACACTGCGTTGTGAATTATGGAATACTTCTGTATAATATCTGTAGAGTATGAAAAATTAGACATGGTGGCATGGGAGGCGGGTTGTAACCCGTGGATTAATCAAAACGGGCTAATGCAACCACCTTCTAGTGATCTTTCCATAAATGGGTGGGAAAAATCAACCCCCCCCGGTTTAAACCAAAGTTCTGCCCTTGTACTGGGGTGCCTTATGTGGACCGAATGTCGCGCCCCCTTGAAACATTGAATGCATTTTCGTGACCACTAAATGATTTTCTGTTTTTCGCTTTTTATTGCTCATCAATTATATGCATGTTAAAATTCAGGACAGATTTTGAACAAAGTTTTCAGGCAAATAAAAAAATATTACTGAGATTAACTGAATTTGTAAACATCAAATATGCGCAAAATTATTCCTGGATAATGCAGTGTCCGCATTTGCACATCGTGCCATTTGAGTAGCCAGCAGAAACGCACCACTGTACATGGTGTATGGCTGTACGTGGTGTATGGCTGTACGTGGTGTATGGCTGTACGTGGTGTATGGCTGTACGTGGTGTTTGGCTGTACGTGGTGTATGGCTGTACATACCACATATACATACAATGTAATATGCCGAAGATTAAAGGGTTAGGAAAAATGCTCCAAAATGGGTCGGGCTGAAAGGGGTACAGTGCGACAGCCATTTTTTTTCTGACCAAGCTTTTACTTGCAGTGTTTTCGGGAGGGAGACCGTCTTCATACTTTTGGCTGGACCATGAGTGGAGTGAATGCAAATGCATTAAAGGTCGGGGAGCTCAAAGAGGAACTCCGGCTGCGGGGCCTGGACACCCGCGGCCTGAAGGCGGACCTCGTCGACAGGCTGGAAGCGGCACTCGAGGCCGAGGCCACGGGCGAGGGAGGTGGGACACTGGGGCCCATGGACAAAGCGTGTGTAGGTGGCGAGGAGGCGGAGTATGGAGATGGAGCCGGGGAGGAGCCCCAAGACACAGGTGTGGTTCATCACTAATATCCAGTTTCTGTTTCCATCCACGTCTGTCTGTGGAGCCCATCCACAGTAAATTTATGGATCAATAATAAACCCACCAACTGTTCCCACCTCCGTTTAGGAACTTTTTTTCCCGAGTTTCATCAGTCTGGAACTTTTGTAGCTCCTGGCAACTTTTGTGCATCGCTCATCCACTGTAAAACAGGAACCGTGAGCCTCATGCTAAATAACCATGGGAGACGCACACATCTCATAGGTTAAGGTGGAATCTGCTGGTTGTGGGTCAGTATGTTCAGACGTGTTTCTAGGCCCCTTTCACACTGAAGTTCCAGAGCCCGCTCCCGGTTTTCAAGTCCCCAGGTGGTCCGGACCCAGAACTTTCCCAGCTCCTGGCCACTTGTCACTCCGCACAACAGCTCGAGTATTTGTTTTCCACAAAATAAGTGAGATGTTATACCGCTAATAAGCACTGGCAGGTTTCATTGCCGGCGTTGGCGATACTACACAGAAGTATGTTTGTTGGTGATCAAATTTTTTGATGTGGGAATACGGAGATGTAAGCAAGAAATGTATTTATTTATTCATAAGATGTAATTGGGATGCAAAAAATTATTCCATCTGCTCAATTTTTTCTCCACTACATCACTCCTTCTGCACTTCTGAGTAACTTCCAACCAATCCACAAGGTTGTCACTGTAAGCATTTTTTCAGTAGTTCCTACCTTATAAGTACAATACGAGTACCTAGTCTGGAGTAGGTTCTTCAAAATGAGTTGTAGAACTGCCTTCGAGGAACTACGGTCAGGCTGAGTTCTAATGTAAACACCAACAAGAGTTCTTGGTTCTGATTCCAGAAAATAGTTCCAGCATTGTGAAAGCATCTTATAATTCATTAGATGTCACTAGCAGGTCAATCTTTTGGTCATTTGGTCAATATTCTGCTGGTTTTGCTGCTGGCATCCTGTGCTTGGAACTGGCAATAGTCAAAATACTTCAAGAAAAACAGGTATTCATGAATGACTTTAGCTGTTGTTGAGATGCAAGAATGATTATATTTTCTCCATTTTTGCTTCACTGCATTGCTTCAGCACAACCTCCAGGCTGGTGCTCTTGCTTGTGGCCAACCAATCAGCAAAGTTTACCATTATAAGCCCTACCCAGTAGTTCCTGGTCGATTCAGAGCCATGTCTTCAGTTTAGGGATGCTCATATTGACCGATTAACCGCTAACCGACCGAATGAATTTTGACCGATTATTACTACCAGTTAAACGGTTTAATATGTTTATATATTTTTTATTATTATTAGTAGTAGTAGTAGTAGTAGTATAAAGTTTTGCGGCATAAATATGCTACACATACGCTATATGTTAACTCATGGGGCGTTATCACGTGCAACCACACGTGCCTTCAGACATTTAGCCGGGCAAGCAAAATGAAGCGAG
>JABFDZ020000042.1:7989909-8004642 GCA_019775955.2 Pollimyrus isidori
GTGAGATGAGGACCCGCCTACGGCTGTTACCTAGCGACCCGACCGCGTCGCATTGGACTGCAAGTGAGATGAGGACCCGCCTACGGCTGTTACCTAGCGACCCGACCGCGTCGCATTGGACTGCAAGTGAGATGAGGACCAGCCTACGGCTGTTACCTAGCAACCTGACCGCGTCACATTGGTGCCGCGCTCTTAACCTCGTTTACGATCATCTTCCGAAGATCGGCGTCACTTTCTAGGCAGCTTATTATCGCCTGTGCTTGACGTTCTGGTACACATAGCTTTAGTGAGTCAGAGAAGCAGTCATGGGTGCAATTTAGAAAAACCTGGAGAAAGAACTTACATGCGCCATATGCACTGCAAGTTTTTGGTGGAGGCTTGGTGGAACTTTTGTCAGGAGTGCATCTCCAGGGCTTGGGCTGAGGATGTAGGTGCAAAGTGGTGCCCAGAGCGCAGCCGCACCTACAACAGGGAGCCCTTTGTAGCAGAGAATGTAAAACTTGCCGCCAGTGTAAAACGGTTGAAGGATCTGGAAGCTCCTACGCCAGGGTTCTTCAAATCGCGGTCCTCGAGGTCCGAGCCCTGCTGGTTTTCCAGCCTTCCTTTACCTGTGAGCCAGGTGTGAAGCCTCTGACCAATCAGAATCAGTGATTATTAAACTACCTACCTGGGAGAACTGAGAACGTGGCCTGGATTTGGAATCGAGGTCCAGATTTGAAGAACCCTGTCCTGTGCCATTAGTGGCATCAGGCTGTGCCTTGTGTGTCAATGTGCTGAAGGTTGCTGTGCGGCCCACGTCCCTATGCATGTTGACCAGGAATCCTCACGGCCAGAGCATTTCCTGGTGAATGTAGAAGATTTGCAGAGCTGGACCTGCCTTCAGCACGGCAATTATAAATTGTACCACCGTGATGAGGAGAACGCAGTGACTTGCCAGCAGTGCTACTTGGCCAGGTGTGTCCCCAGCCATGGCCAAGCAGTGTGCGAGGTGGAGGTCCGTCGCAATGGCATGAGGGTCAGTGGGCTCGTTTAGACAGAACTCTGTTTAGTGCAGTGGGCAGCACCCGGGTGACAGTCGGGTGAGGTGTGCTGGCTGAGTGCCCATTCGCAGATCTCATAACTCTTTCCTTCTTCTAGCAAGTACTTATGGAGCAGCAAGAGAAGCTTCACAAAGAAATACAGGTTTTTGGTATCTCGAGGCGTCATTCAGCTGACTGAGTGCGTGACGTGTTCCAAACTGCTTCTATCGCAGGAAACCTTATGGGATGTCAGGGCAACCATAAAGCTAAGATGCAAGACAATGCAAGAGCTCCTGATGCAGGACTCTGCAGAAGCTGGACGCGCCCGACTCCCGAGTTCTGCAAGGACAACCCTGCCCAAGTCCCGCAGCTTCAAGATCCACAACAGGACACTGTGCATTTCCGGGGCTCTGTCCAGATGGCCCTTAATAAAACCGAGGACCTCAACTTTATGAAGGTGCCTGGATTGACGGGCATGTGGACGGGAGCAGGGCAGATCCCTTCTTAGAGGGCTTGCAAGTGTCCTGGCTGTTCTTGAGACCTGATCTCAATTAAGGTATGTGACATAGGTCCTGACTATCACATGTCACAATGTCTGTGTTTTTTTTCCCCCCTAATTTCTTTAGGACAGCGCATCATTGAAACAATGGCTGAAATAGATACGTTACTTTAAACATTTGACTTGCATGATACAGTAATATAGGACTGAGCAATATCATGATTGTGCATGTGCCATACAATTGCTATACAATCATCACCAGGGCTTTAGACAATGGGTGAGGCATTTGTCAGAACGCCAGCTTTTCAGTACTATACGAGTGTTTACTTACACCCACAATTTGATAAGCAGAATAGTAGTGCACCTAAAGTATTAATGAGGGGCATATTATGACACCGAGAAGTTAGTAATCTGTATTAGTAACCTGTAACTTAAGAATGTAGCCCAGGTAATTATTTCATGGCCCTAAGTCGTTGTGCTCAATCAAAGGTCTGTCATTCAGGAATTCCCTCTCCTGAGTCGGGCGACTTCAAGCCCAGACACTTCCTGGTGGAAGGCTCGAAGAGGGAGAGGAGTCTGCAGAACCTCCTGGAAGGTAGGAATGGAGAAACTGTGTTTAGGACGGAGAGGATGGCCTACAGGGCTGCTTGGCGTGGTCTGAGGTGTGGGGTCTGGATTATGATTCCCCCTCACCTCCTCCAGGGCCTGCCAAGGTGGCATTGTCCCAATCCAAACTGGGAACCACTAGGACAGAAAAGAGGAGGTTTTCCATGGCTTTCTCCGAGAGCGGCATGGGTCCAGTGAGCAAGCAGTGATGTGCTATCCAAGGGGCAGTGAGGCCAAGGTCTACTGCCAGGCTCAGGTTTGCCCCTGGTCCAGCTCTTCTTCTGGGTCCATCTCCGCCTCTGGACCTAGCCCTGGGCCTTGGCCTAGCTCCACCCCTGGTCCCTGGCCAAGCTCTGCCTTTGGATCCAGCCCTGAGCCGATCTCCTCCCCTAGAACCAGCTCCTCCTCTGGGCCCAGCCCTGGCCGAGCTTCATTACTGAACCCATCTCTGGTCCCTGGCCGAGTTCCATTCCTGGACCAAACTCTGCTACTGGTCCCAGCCCTGGCTCCTGACCAAGCTCTGCCTCTGGGCCGAGCCCTGAGCCGATCTCATCCCCTAGAACCAGCTCCACCTCTGGTCCCTGGCCGAGTTCCATTCCTGGACCAAAGTCTGCTACTGGTCCCAGCCCTGGCTCCTGACCAAACTCTGCTACTGGTCCCAGCCCTGGCTCCTGACCAAGCTCTGCCTCTGGGCCGAGCCCTTGTCCCTGGCCTAGTTCCACTCTTAGACCCAGCTCCACCTCTGGTCCCTGGCCAAGCTCCTCCCCATGACCCAGTTCTGCTACTGGACCCAGCTCGGGGCCCCTGACTGCACTTTGACTCTGGACCCAGCTCTGCCCCTTGCCAGGCCACATCCACAGACTTTCTTTATCATTAAATACATAATTTACCATTAAAACGTCTTCCAGCATTGGTCTGTGCCTCTGAGTTCTTTGCTTACTCTCTCGATAGCCCTGTTTGAAGGGACTGCAGTGTATGTAGATGGTAAGCTCCACTAACGGACGATCCCACTGAAAGGTAACAGGCATGGGGGAGGGCACCAGGTGAGCCTCCACACTGCTGCATCTCATATGCCTGAAAGTATTTCAGCTTGCACATTAGAGACTGGAGCACACACACACACACACACACACACGTTGGTCTTCCTAACTAAATGGGGACGTCCCATTTATATGGGAAAAAACCTAATCACAACACTCTTAACCTCTACTCATCCCTAAGTAACTAACCCAAATAGAAGACTTTTGGATTTTTTTAGATAGTATTCACAAATTTTTATAAAACAGGCTATCCAAATGGGGACCACAAAAGATGTCGACAAAAATATTGAAATTTCAGGTTTTACTACACTTTGGGGATAATTTGGTCCTCAAAATGCGTTCTGTGGAAACCCATCCATACACACACGAAATCAGGTGAGAGACAAGCCTGGTTTCTGAGCACAGGTTCAAACATCTGTCCAGCACGCCTGGAGCAATTGGGGTCACTGGACTTGTTCATTTGCGGTAGTTTTTGACCCCAGTAGATGATGGTCTTGGTTTGCTTTGGGACATGCTTAGAGCCATTTTTTGAACACACAGCACCTTCTAGTGGGACGAAAAAATATAGCAAATGGTTCATGAAGCACGCTTTTCCCATCATTAGTAGACAGCAACCATCTTTTCTTTTGTCATAAAAGATTAGACACAAGGGCTTTGTGCCAAGTTTTACTTATATTAAGAATTTACCTATTTCAGTAATGTGAAGAATTGAAAATAAATTAACTGATTGAAATAGTGGGTTTCCACACCCGGGCAGCTCCCAGAGCTTGGATGGCTCTGGTTAAACTTAAAGGTCACAAGGTTGCCAGTGTTGCTCTCAGCGATTCATTGTGGTCTTTATATTTTAACTTGCACGGTATCTTTTAGTACGGATAATTTTTTTTTTTCCTGTAGATAAACTGAAAAAATCCACTGCGGGCACATGTGCATGCAGCGACGAGAGGCAGCGTTCATACATAACACCAACCGCAAGGCAGGATTCGTTTGTAGACTGGGCAGGGGCAGAGAGCCCTCTGAGGACCGGGGGCAGCTCAGAATCAGAGAAGACAGTACCGCTTCCCTTGGGTCCAAGACGACACACACACACACAGTGAAAAGCATGCACTGCACCATATGTGAGGACCAGGAGCTCATCATCATCATCATCATCATCATCTTCCACACCATCGATCATTGAGTGCGGTATGTGGATACCCACAGAACAAACGTATATGCAATATACATGCTACACTTCTATCATAACGTGAACAAGAGCCAAGGTCACTGTAGTACGGAATTTGCAGTTTGCACATAAACAACGGCATAGCAAATAAAGAAAGAAGTGACATAAGCACTTACTGCCCTCTGGTGGTAAGGATCGCGAACGCGAATCCTTCTGCTATATTGAAGCAGTGCGTGTATCCATGAGAGATGCTTTCAATCTTAGCATGTTCCTGTGTATGTGTATAAATTTAGGTACTATGGCCTGGGGGTGGACCAGTGGTGGTTCAATGTACGAAGTCGCGAGAGGTGCGGACAATGGTGTAGGTGACAGTTTGATATTGCATGGAACACAGCAATAATTTTAACGCAAATGTACATTGACCGGGGCGGCATGGTGGTGCAGTGATTAGCACTGTTGCCTCATACCTCTGGGACCCGGGTTCTGGTCTCCGCTTGGGTCACATGTGTGTGGAGTTTGCATGTTCTCCTCGTGTCGTCGTGGGGTTTCCTCCGGGTACTCCAGTTTCCCCCCACAGTCCAAAAACATGCTGAGGCTGATTGGAGATGCCAAATTGCCCGTAGGTGTGCATGTGTGACTGACTGGTGTGTGAGTGTGCCCTGCGATGGGCTGGCCCCCCATCCAGGGTTGTTCCCTGCCTCGTGCCCGTTGCTTCCGGGGTAGGCTCCGGACCCCCCACGACCCAGTAGGATAAGCGGTTTGGAAAATGGATGGATGGATGGATGTACGTTGACCTTTGGAGAACCTGATTACATTGCAATAAAATTCATTTTGGGGAGTTGGGGAGAGTCTGTATGGAGGCTGGAAATCTGGGAGGAGTAGGGATCCGATTGGGTGCAGGTGGGTGGGTCGAAGTGAGCCATCCGTTCTGACTGCATGTAGTTTCAAATGAAGCCATCGGCATAATATAATTTGTTTTAGTGTCCCAAAACACAAGAGGTAACAGAAATTCATTATTACGGTTTTGTCATTATTATTTAAAGTGGTCTGACGTCTGCACAGTTCTTTTTCTCTCAGCATTTTCTATATTTTTCCTGTAAAACATGATCAGGATTCATTTTATTAGGACCCGTGCACTTTTTAAACATGCATTTCAATCCATGTACAATACTTCTAAAGACAGTAAAGTGAATGGCTTCATTCTCCATGTATTTCTGATTGCTTTAAAGACATCTCCAATAAAGGGGCAGCATGGTGGTGCGGTGGTTAGCACTGTTGCCTCACACCTCTGGGACCCGGGTTCCGCCTGGGTTTCATGTGTG
Source organism: Pollimyrus isidori (assembly GCA_019775955.2). Taxonomy (NCBI): domain Eukaryota; kingdom Metazoa; phylum Chordata; class Actinopteri; order Osteoglossiformes; family Mormyridae; genus Pollimyrus; species Pollimyrus isidori. Next base: position 7,995,558 of record JABFDZ020000042.1, read on the forward strand.
TGGAGCTGGCATGTTCTCCCTGTGTCATTGTGGGGTTTCCCTCCACGGTCCAAAGAACATGCTGAGGCTGATTGGAGTTGCCAATTTGCCCGTAGGTGTGCATGTGTGAGTGACTGGTGGGTGAGTGTGTCCTGCGATAGACTGGCCCCACCATGCAGGGTTGTTCCCTGCCTCATGCCTGTTGCTTCTGGGATAGGCTCCAGACCCCCCACAACCCAGTAGGATAAGTGGATATCTCAAATACTTAACACGGCTAGTAGCTTGGTTGACGACAGAGATACACTTAGCCTGTGGTGGAAGGGCTCAACTGTTGTACCTTTTAGTTCCAGTTAATGGAAAACTGCTAAACAGGTAAAACTGTCGGGGTATATAAAATAAAATAATAATAAACAGAGCTAAGCAATAAAATAAATATTTATAATTTCCAGCACAAAGCATGTTTTATAAAACATCTTTGTTTTCCCAAAATAAGAACAAGTATCACAAACAACATGTCAGCCAGTCACCACAAAACAGGTTTTAGGCATGTAATTAATGCACACAGAAATAAATAAAAACTACTAGATTTAGTAGGAAAGCTTTGATTAGTTGGAGAATGAAAATTATATTTTAGCTGCTACATTGTGGATCTTTAAGAGGAAATGGGGCGTTGAATGACCAAGAATAATCAAGTGGTCGTAATCTAGGGGACAAATGGCAAGATACTCCATTGGTCACTCTGCTCTAGATTTTGTCTTAAAAGTTTATTTAACACTCTGATTTTTCTACCAGGGAGAAACGAGTGCTGAATCAATGAACGATCTCTGAAATGTCCAGGACCAATGAAGATCTGAGCTCGGAATGGGTTTTCACCAGTTGTCTTGGAACAGTACGGCACTGTTTTTTAGTCATCGGAGTCGGCACCCAGTAGGAAAGTCTTTGTAACGACTGTATCTCCAAATCGACAAATTCTGGAAACTGTAGTGGCGATACGATGCCTGTCTCGGGAGCTTGGTTCACCTCACATTAACTGCTCAGAACTTCAGGCTGGGGCCCCATTAGCAGGTCGAAGTTGCGCCTTCAAACCCATCGTCTCTCTGGTTTTGTAAGAACTGTGGATGTGAGTCCCTGCTTATTCTAGCCAGCGGGCTCCTGTTCCTCGAGCAGGTCAGCCTGTTCCTCCAGCATTCTGTTTATATAGCTGCAGGTCCTCCATTTTCTCCTGAAGTATGGAGACTGGCACGGAGACCCCACGCGATCGCTGTAGCCTGGCAGAACGAGACTTCTTCCCCGCTTTTGGGTCGTGCACAGTGTCCTGAGGGGTGGAGAAAAGTCTTAATTTACCAAGAACGTACTACGACTTACATTACTGTATAAAAGTCAAAGCACATGATGCATGAATAATAATAACGTTGGTGTCAAAACTATGATATTGTCTGTCAAAGTGTGTAAGCTTATCCATTTCATACCCTCTCCTAAAGCCCTACAGTGATGGTGAATTTTAACTAAATACATGGACTGGCTGGGTGCCCCTGAGGAGAGGTTTTGGAACTGAAGAGGCGTTCATCTAGATGTCAAAACAAAATATCATTAACCATCTGAGGAACGGAAAATAAGTCCTGTTCATTTTTATTGTGTTACTCTGCTGTGAATTTGCACATGTTCTAATTCTGTTTTTTTCCTAATAACTATACACTTACTAGTCAGAAAAATAGCTTTAAACATTTGCTCTGACTGCCTACGACTTCTGCCCAGTACCGTATATGATAATTTACTAATCTTTTTTATTAGGACTTCCCAAGTAACACGCAGGGTAGCATTTGCCGTCTGTAATTCTGTCTGTAATGACATACAGCGCCATGTTTACCTTTCCCGGAGATGAACCCAGTGCTTGTGAATTTGCCTCGTCCCCCCTTTTGTTGGCAAGCCCCGGCGTCCAAACCCCCGGGTCCGTTTGGGTGGACCGATCCAAGCGCTGAGAGTCCCGCTCATTGGCCGGTGCTGGGAAGGCCTCCTCCATCAGCTCTGCTCCGTCACTCGGTGGGAACACAAAGCTGTCCTCTTCGGAGCCTGATCGGACACGCGCATTCATACATGGGTCGCGCACTCAACACCATCCAGCAAAGTACAGAAACATACAGGAGATGGAGTGTCTGAACTGCAGAGGGACTCACTACAGCTGTGGCCTTTAGCTCTGTGATCAGGAGCAGGAGTGCAGGGGCAAGACCCTCCGGAAACCTTGACCTTCCTCACACACTCCATCCCAACCTGGTCCTTACATTGCCTGTGACAGTTTACCCCGCAGTCTTGGAGAGGAAACAGGAATTAATATAGCTTTACCTCATAGCACATAAAATCAACAAGGCCCAGTAAAAAAAAATAATTTGTTTATCATCCCTGCCCGCGTGACGAATTTAGCCCGCGTCGATTTTTTTTTCCTTTTTTAAAGTGTATTTTCCTGTGTAAATTCCACTGCCGGTGTTCACAAATTTTGAATAAAACATTTTTTTTTTTAAATATTTTCTTTTCATATTAATTTTGCAGATCAGCCCATATGTCATACATCTGTTGCTGTTCCTTTTGTTTACTGTTGATGTTGAAAACTTCCGTTATCCTTTTTCTTAGAAATAAAGATAACAAAAATTTTAAAAAATTGCCCTCCATCATCACTTGTTTCTGATTGAAAGGATGATAAACTAACAATTATTTTTACTGGGCCTAAGGAAGCCATTTTCAAATGGCGCTCTCCCTAGTTTAATATGAGGACATGCTGTGTCCTTCCTTTACCAGCTTTTTATAAAAACAAACGTGATGTTTTGACACTTGAGTCTGTGATTAAACTTTATATTATAGTACGCTATGTTATAGAACAGTGCTGTTTATAAACTGCTTTCTCTAACAAAGGGTTTCAATAATTATCATAAATGCTGAGTAGGAGGGTCAAAAGCCTCATTTCCTTTAGGTCTGGTGGGATCTAGAGCTGTTTGTGATATTCCTTACCTGTAAACCTATCTTAGCTTTGTAATTTAGTCATACATATAAAAGTTGAGTGCTTTGTATCTGAGGTACAACCAGTCCTCGTGCTAAAAAACTTGTATTTACGGATGGACTGCCACAAAGTCTATTATATTAAAAATTTGAGTTAAATACAATGCTTCATAATAAGGACTGTATGCACTCTGTGACGCTGGTAAAGCACAATACAATACTGTATTTAGCTAATTTTATTATTACTGAATTATTATTAAGTATTTATTGACAATGTTCCAACATACCTACAAATTCGGTTTAAATACAGATTTATGGAATGTCCGTAGCCTGTAAGTTTAAGGTTTTGTTTGTATTCAGCTCATTCTTCGCTATCTAGCCGGCTATACACAGACGCTCCACTACTTACGAATGAGTTACATCCCGAATGGCTGTCTAGTTATTAGACAAAAAAATACTCAGTACAGGCATCGAAACAAAATAGTTATTTGACGGGCGATTGATTAGTAGGGGGACGGGCTTCTTACCTCTACACCGATAACCCTGCTTAATTACACCCCAGAGCTGCAATGGATGAGAAACAGAAGGACAATCAGAGTGACAGACACCACTGTTGTATGGGAAGATGAGAGAAAGCAAGTCAGTATGAGAAGCAAGGAGAAATTCCCACACACAAAGCCTCTGCAGGTGTTGCAGAAGGTGGGCTTCTTGTAGGTGGTCTCGTGGAAATTGTGCAGGAATTTGAGGCCTAGCTTGGCGCACACGGACATCCCCCTCATGAAATAGGAGTTGATTTCATTCCGGCTAATTTCTCCTTCCCTAAAAATGAAAATGAGATGCGACCGTTTCAGTGTTACATGCGGCGTGTAATTTATTCGCTTTATTTCCCCTTTTATGTAGCTGGGTATTAGATTAAAACCAGCATATCTGACCTGTCACCTTCGTGAGTACAGAAGGAGAAAGGAAAACTGGCGGCGATTTTCTCAAAGTCCTCCAGGGAAATGTAACCATCGAGGTTGTGATCGTAATTCTTCATTATGGCCTGCAGGGGGCGACATACAAAAACAATGGCAATTATCACAGAGGAAAAACGGGGGAATTCACCATTACTGTTGAGATGAATCATGAATAATCATGGGGTCTTTGGAACTCACGTCAACTGTTTGTTTCACATGCTTAGAGATGGTGTCAGGGTCGATTCTAGGTGTCACCCCTGATCCCCATTCTGCTACTACTGGAGCTTTGACTGGCATAGCAGGCTTCAAGTAGAAAAAAGAGGGGAAAAGAAGGGTTTGCGGTACACGCTCACAGTAATTGGTGTCGTCAACAAGCCGAGACGATAGCAAAGCTTCGCTGACCTGTATCTTGGGATTCTTGGGTTCCTTGGCATACGACAGCTCGTATATCTCATCCTCGGTGTAGTACAGGTCTAGAGACAGCTGAGGAGGCGCACAGAAGACAGCGAGTCACTGAAATGTTTGGAGGTGAAACACAAACACCAGCCAGGAGAATCTGTGCTGTTGGTGCAAACAAATTAATGGAAGAACGGAATTTTCGGCAACCGTGACTAGAATAACCGGTGAGAAGCTATATGGACGGATGCAAACATGCACGGATATACAACTTGTTTAGCTAAGAGAAAAAAAAAGCTACACACCCCACTCATTACACCTATTATGATAAAAAAAGTGTATTTTTTTTGTCTATAGGAACTGAAACTATTAGTGTTTACAGCAAAAATGTGTTAATTCTTTGTAACAGTATTATATGCAAATAACACAAGTAAAGATCATGAACTGATTGTAGCAGCTTCCAGAGAAACTCTGCCCAGGTCTCCTGACCCTTGCCTGCCATGTATCTACACATAACTATATAATACCCTTTTAAAATGTCTTCTGTAATGAAGAAAACTCTCTGTGGGAAATATAATTGAAATAAAAATAAAAAATATATATATACATTGCCCAGTTGTGTGAAACTGCAGTTCTGAAGTGTTATTGATGCAAGTGAAATGCATATCAGTAATAATGATTAGTTAAAGGTGAATCACTATGTATGGCCATTTTCACGTTCAAAGAATGCAGAAGGAACGTCCAACCAGCCACAGCTGCCATTCACCGTGACTACATCTAGATCCACTTCCCTACCACAACCCCTTACCGTGAGAAGATGCAGCAAGTCTTTGTTGGCCTCAAAGGGTGGTTTCCAGGAGTGAATGCCCAGAAGATCATTGACATTAGTGTAGAGGTTCTGCAGCTTGCCCAAGTTGATCTTATTGTCCTCCAGGTAGTCGGGCAGAACCTCATTCAGGGAGATCAGGTCCTTGAGGTGTACCCCTAGGATGGGTACCTTGAAACCTGCACATTCACTGTACACCCGGCGGTAATTGCTGTAGTTACTGTAAGATGACAGCAGGTCAGTCATCTCACTCAGGGTCTGGAAGTAGAGAGAAGAAGTTAGGACTGGCCTTACAGTGAGAAGACTCAAACTACACAAAATGATAGAATTCCTCATGCTTAATTCATGCTTGACACCATATCTTACAGAGTATTTTCCTGGGCAAGTTTTGCTTTGGACCATATGAGGTAGCTGCCTGACCTTTGTGATGTCCTGAGGCAGTAAGCTGGACGTGTCTTTGAGGCGGGAGATGGAACTGTGGCAAAGGCCCCCCATCACAGCCATTAGAGTGTTGAAGTTCTGTAGGGCGCGCAACTTCTGCACCAAAAGACATAAAGAGCAGACATCAGGGTATTTAACTCAATTCAATTCAATTCAATTCAATTCAATTCAGAGTTCAAAGTTCAAAGTTCAGAAAGGTCCTGGTCCTGCATGTGGTGTTAAATATGGCCCTGTTTATGTACAGTATATAGTAGATGACATGTATAAATCTTTGAGGGGAAATTAAAGTACAAATACGTAGCAGTGTAGATGAACACAGAACCGTCATTAATGCCGGTATGCGAGTGCACACTCCTGGTACCTGGGCGACGTGGATGAACTTGGTGAAGACATGGGCCCTCTGCTGTGCGGTGTGCCGGCTCAGGATCATCAGCTGCACCCACTGGGAGACCCCGTTGCACATCATCACTGAGCGTTCCAGGGCTGGGTTGCCCCGCACTGAACCGCTCACTACATAGCTACGGTAATCCAGGTACTGGCCGGCAGACGAGGGGAGGGAGAGGAGGATCAGCACGTTGATGTTAACGAGAACTCGGACGATAAGAAAACGTTTTCGTAAACAAATAAAACACGATGCAGAAATAAAATTTAAACCTACGATACAAAAACTATGAATATTACTTCCAAAAATCACTGACGTAAAAAAGAGCCAGTGTGAAATGTTTCGCCTTACCGTTTTTAATAATAAGCAGCTAAAGTACTTCTGATTTGTTTATTCTTCATCACCAATAATAATATGTGGAACGATGTGTGTTTCATTTTGAGGACATTAGTGCATAAAGCGCACCGTGCAGGATTTTCTAACGATCATTTTCTAATGATTAGACACAAAATAACTCTACGACTTTCAGTCCATCTCTGGAAATAAAATTGAACTAAAATATAGAAAGACTAAACAGAAATATATCCTTAAAATAAAAATTAAATGAATGGTTAATGAAAATTAACTAAGAGCAAGCCGAGTTTCAAATAAAACTTGAACTGGGCTGGTTACCGAGACGCTGCGGAAGTTCTCGAACTCCAGGTAGCTGAGGTGCTCCGCCAGCTCTCCTGGCTCCATGTGGTCAAACAGGAGCGACACCTTCCGCTTCTTCATGGAAGGAGAAGGGGCCAGCGATGGAGTCACTGGGGCGTTCCTGAGGAGATTGGAGGAGAGTGGGGTGGGGCGTGGAGATTAATGCAAAACACAAGGACCTGAGGGCTTCTAGGAACCTACAGTCGATCGGTAAGTGCTGGTTTGTACTTCTCCGACGACACACGGTCTTATTGGACCATTATTTACTATCATTTCCTGTCGGTCATCACCTTAGTCCAACTGCTGTCCAGACAGGAGGTGTATTGCTAGACTATCCAACTCTCTCCCCAAGTGCTTTTTTTCAGTTTGAAGCCTTTGTTTTGTCAACATGTGCACAAGATACAGGCTCGCCCCGGTCATGGACTCATTCCGCGTGTCACGCCTTGGGCAAACCGAGCAGGACGTGAAGGCTGCTCTTCACGCATCCCCCAGCCGTTACCACACCACTTACAGGCAGGACGTGTCAATCAGCCGCTGGTGCATCTCCTCCCCCTCTTTCCTTACTAGGGTCCAGAGGTCACTCATCACCCTCTCCAGCAAGGGGTCGGCTTCAAACACATCCGGGAACTTCGTAATCCACTGCCTGTGACGGGGGATTGGGTGACCAGTGTTGGTAATGGGATGTGAAAGGGGGATATTTGGGTTGTGTCAGAGGTTATGGGGGGGGGGGGGGGGTCCCTGGTGGCCAGTCCAAACATGACAGGTAACTATGCACAATACAAGCTTATATGGGGGCGGGAACGCTAGGTTTGTTCAGTGATTCACTATGTGTGTGTATATCAAAGAGAGGTGGAAAGTTCAGCTTCACGAGGCACAAATCCAGACCAGGGTTTTGTTCCAGCCAACCAGTTCAATATTGTGTGACTGTGTCTCTTTATGCTTTGGTTGGAACAAAAGCTTGGTATGGATTTGTCCTTTCTGGACCAGAACTTTCCAACTCTGATGCCGTATATATTACATATCATGTCCTTCATTCGTACTATGAAACAGCAACTTATTATGGTTAAAAACTCTGTAATTAAAACACATTAACTAAGAATTACATATTATCAGTGTTATTGAAATGTCACAGTATGAATAATCCTTGGCCTGGCTAAACGTTCACATTTTATTTAAATTATTACTACTCCTTTCATCTAAATAAAGTGACTGGCAGCCACTTTATCTGAGAATATTAAGTACAGGATGTCACGTTGCCCTTTTTTTCTTGCTTTTTTCGATACCACACACACACACATGTCCAGAAGTGTGAGGGACCTCCGCAGCCAGCCCCCTAACGGTAAAGCTAACGATCACCTCGTGCTACCTCAGGCCAGCCTTCTGGCTGAAGGTGTGTGCGGCAGCCGGCTGAGATGTCCAGCCAGACATTCATCGTAGCTCTGAATGACGTACCTCAGACTCTAAGCACATGCTGGGTTCACACTGAGATTTACCGTGAAGTACAAGCCTCCTGTTTTTATCTAAGTCGCCGGGGCTGGTTCACGTGTTACAAATGTTACACAGAAAATATTGAAATTATAAGCATCGATAATATGTATTTATATCTTGTTTCCTGATATGACTGTCGACCAAATTCCATCACATATTTATAAAGTATATTACTAAAATTAACTAAAAAGTTAACCGAGAATTTAACATTGTGCTTGTTTCCGATTATAAACATTCAATGTTTAATATATACACATGCAAACAGATACATATTATTTTGCACTGTACTGTAAAGAAAACAAAAAAATCTAAGAATCCGAAAGATGACTACAAATAGAAGAGCTCTTTTTGACATTACCAAACGAGCAAAATAAGCATCTAAATTCACCCTGGTTTCTAAATACCAAATACACGGCCCTTTCTCTGCTATTCCACCGAATATGCAAATTTCATCCAAATCCGATGCATATACAAATGCAATGTAAATATGATTCTCAGCCGTAAAGTATGCAGTGTATCTTGTCCGCCTCTTAATCCTGCCAGTCCCTGCAGTACAGGTAGGACGAGTTCTATTTTGGGGTAGATATCCATGCTTGCAGGTAGGGAGAGGGCGAGTGCGTGGATACAAATGCACATTTAATGAAACAGCCGGTACAGTGGAGATGATGTATACCTTAAATTAAATTGTTTATATTTAGTGAGCTGCACTGACCTGATAAAATGGCATATTTGCGCACGCCGCTGCCCCCTACTGTCCACAGGGCAGTCCTTATAAGTAAGACAGTCAAGGAATAAAAAATGAAATATCTCCATTGTGCTTTTCTTACGCACACACACACACACACACACACACACACACACACACACACACAAGCAAACACACACACACACACACACACACACACACACACAAACAAAAAAAAAACCAAATAAAAT
>JABFDZ020000042.1:8004742-8024850 GCA_019775955.2 Pollimyrus isidori
CACACACACACACACACACACACGCATACACACACACACACACACACACACACAGTCATACACACACACACACACACACACACACACACACACATGCATACACACACACACACACACACACACATGCATACACACAGCATATATGCATATGCATATATACCCAACACCAGAATAAATAGGATATAGAGAGACCAGCTTCTGTGCAAAGATGTGGGAAGGCACCACCCAGTTGTGCATCATCAGGGTCATTTGGACCAGCTGGGAACTCCTGCTGAGCTTTCCTTCCGAGTCTGCAGCACGACAATCACAACCACAGGTTACAGCACACATGACAGTATTATTCAACCCGGCCTTTATGGGGCCTCAGACAGTCCACCTTTCCTTTCCCTCCAGGCTCCCGGTAGGAGCAAAAACATGGGTCGCCTTGGGGGTCCCCACGGACCGGGCTGAGAAACAGTGATATAGAAGAGCTACAGTAGACCGCATAGACAGGTCGCTCGAGTTTCCCAGGTGCAAAATGACTGCGGAATTCATGTGCAGGAGCCAAAGGACATAGACAGCGAAGAGGAGCCACAGTGTTGGGTCACGAGCATCATGGGTAATATGAAGTGGAACATCGCGGTGACCCAGAGAAAGACAATGTAAAATTACGATAGGAATGCGGGTTTTCTGCATTAACGGAAGAGGACGTAGTGGATAGGGCAAGATCACACCACGCATAATGAGTGTTTGTCAATGTGATATATGCAGTCTCCCTGTGTCGTATCTTACGTCATCAACAATCGCTTAGATGACGCCACTAGATTCATTAAAACATGGATGACAGGCACTAGGATTGTGAAAATCAGGAAAATTACAATGCAGGAGGAGAGACAGAAGAGGTTCATTTTCTTCCTATCGACGGTCCACATTTTTCCTCCCTCCCAGCTCCCCTGCCAGACACAAAAACGTGGACAGTCTGTGGGCCCCCAGGACCAGGCTAGGGAACACTGATCTAAAGGGTGACAGGCCCTCGCCCCCACATCCTACTTCATCCCTCCATTTCTCCAGTCTCTCCTTCTGCGTTGTGATTTTGTGGGATCTTCACATTCCAGAGAGTCTCTGAACTGTCCGCCGGGCCCCGCGAGGGATTCGGACCGGGAAGCACTGCTTTAGATGTAATCGGGAGTAAAATGACGGCGAGCGCCGAGTGGTTGTGGGGGCCGTGCTTGGCGTGCGAACCGCCCGGGGCTCACTGTTAGGTTGGAATTGTACATTATCACTCACGTGTATTCTTAAGATGTATAACTTGTTACATGTAATAGTAACAATTGTATAAATGCTTAATAGTAATTTTCTATCTTGTGCAGAAGACACAAGCCACCCTTTCTCTCTCTCTCTCACTCCACATTCCATACATTCCAATCCTCTAAAGTATAAAAAAACCCTATTGGGGGGGTCACACTTTTGTAGTTCACTCTGCAGAAGGTGGCTACCCTTGCAAGTAAAAAGCGCGCGTCTCATCCTTTGTGGGTCAGCAGTTTGGGGGAAACCGATCACTTTCTCCAACACTCACCAAAGCAGAGAAGGCAGTGCTGGATGAGGTCGTCCAGGCTCAGCGCGCGGGTCAGGTAGCCGTGGGAGGGGCTGAGCAGGGCCCTGCTTATCTCCGACGCGCTGGGGCAGGTCATCCGCCGCGTCAGTGCCGCCCTTTGACATTTCACCCCGCCCGGGCTATGGGCAGACTTCCTGCAAAGGAGAGAAGGCCTGGCGTCAAACGGACCAAACTCTCAATATCAATACAATCGCTCGGGTTCAGTACCACGTGACAGTCTTAGGCAGCCAAAGAGACGTTATTTATCTGCATAGTAAGTGTAGATTTGCTCAGAACTAAAAACACAATTTAACATTAAAGTAATAGTTGCACGATAAAAAATTTGTCCCGAAAAAAAGTGACTGATGTCTGGCCGGGCGGCTCTTCAGTGCCCAAACCCGCTCCTCGAGGGCACCACAGCCGTCCCATGTGTCCGTTACATTTCACCACCAACTCACTAGCCGAATCGTGGTGTGAAAAATACACTAATGTATTGGGTGGCTGATTAAAATACTGGCGTCGCTTCATGAGAGGTTTTGAAATGCTTAAGCTGAAGCACTTTGACAGACATAAAATTATAGATTTACATCAACATGATGGTAATTTAAACATCATTTTCTTTGACTGGCTAAGAATTTCACACAATGCTGTATTTCATAACTAGGTGGAGTCCTGGACTAGGCCAGAACGGACTGGTACTCGGTGTACTGATGTGTCATAAACACATTGCAGGTCAGCTGCTTTGATCTTAACCCGTTGAGGTCTCCACCAGAGCAAGGTCTTATACAGCAAGATAACCATCAGAAAACATGCAGGGCTCCTATTGGCTGAGAAGATCATGTGACGTGTTTGATGGGGGTGACCTGCTGTGCTGGTGAGAAACGTAAGCTTAACGCACGGCCAGTATCACGTGATCTTTAAAGTGCTCATTGGCTGTCCGGAGTGCGTAGTGTGTGTGGGTTACGGGCATGTACGCGCCCTGTGACTCTGCAGTGTCTAAAAGGAGATTGCACTAGAAGAGCACGGTTTTTCATCTTGCCGTAAGCGGCTGATGTGTGAGATAAAGCTGCAGCCGCCGTCTTCAGAGTTCCCCGATACTTCTGTAACGCCGCCGCGATCGGAGAGCGGCCCCCCGCTTGGGCTCTGGCGCTCATTGCCGTACGCGGCTCGCGCGTCTGCGCCCGTTAGCGGGATTCTGGTCTGGAACAGAGACAGAGCCGATAGGAAGCGTGCGCGTCCGCTTGTTCTCCTGAAGCGGTACCGGGCTCCAGTGATAAGCAGTCAGGGCTCGATGTCACTCTGGGTGAAGCTAAGGAGGAACAGGAAGCGCAGCGGCTTCAGAGAAGTGATGTCGACTTCTTAGAATGTCCAGAGCCACACATGCGTTGACCAAGAATCCGCCCCCCCCACTTTGAGCCTCTGTCACTCTTGCAGGCACACACACACACACACACACACACACTCCGACAAAATGCTTATTTTCAGTTCTCCCCAAATTGTTGCTTAGTACACACTTTCACATCCCGAATATGTCCACACATACACAGTCACACATGTAAGACAGATAAAAATCAGGTAGAGGAAATGGCTCTACTTGGGCAGATCTCTTGGCTGCAAATTCCTGTGCGCTATCACTGAGAAGCTCAATGGGACCCCTAGATGCTGCTATGATCATTACCAACATGTGTCTTACCTTTCTATTTATGCTAAGGGTGAAACCAAAAACAGGAATGCATCCATCAAACAGCCCAATAAAAGCACATGCTGTGGAGCTCAGCCATCTTCTGTTCAGAATTTATATCAAGACGGGGCACAATAAACCACAGCGAGAACACAGCTACACATAGCTACACACAGCTGCACCACAGCTACACACAGCTGCACACAGCTGCACCACAGCTACACACAGCTACACACAGCTGCACCACAGCCCACCAAATCTATTCTAGAATTTACTAACTTATCAAGCCCTCTGTTAGGTCTTTTTTTCCTCTTATGCTCTGGATAAGACACACAGCCCTAAATTACCCCGACTGAGATGAAAATGATAGCGAATACCAAAAGAATGACAGTTTCTACCTAAAAATTCACAATTAAAAAAAAAGTTTTACTGGTTTAACCACGTGGTCTAGACTCAAAACTGTTGCTCACTGGTCCTGATGTGAATATGAGAAATTTGACAAAAATCAGGTCAAGCTCACGTATACGGAGAGTTAATCTCATTAACAGTAGGGCGACCCGGTCACCTAATAGCAAAGGCTGTTAGTACAGGGAAGCAGGAGTACAGGTTTAAAACTTTGGCCCCTTGTCATAAAATCTGGCAGGCAACACAAAGCCCACGTCACAAATTTTATGTGATCAGGGCCCACGGTGAAAATATTCTGCAATAATCCAGACAATAATTGTATTGGGTTGTAGGATTTCAAATCCACTTTTTTCAATTCCAAAACGAGGGCACAAGCAGCCAGTGTTCTTCAGCATTAAATATTTAGCTATTCAGACTCTTTACTATTTAGCTGATTCTCTTATCCATAGCATAATCGTGGAGTCAGCCAGTCCTGGGAGGAAGAAGGGCTAAGGGCCTAAAGTGAAATCACTCTACCCACCATAGGATCTGAACCGACAACCAATCGTGTGCACGGCACCCTAACCCACAGAGACGCACATGATCACCCGTCTAGGCCTCCATCCCGGGCCTTAGAGAAGAGAATAAGAAAAATAGTACAAAATAATAATCCTCCGTCACACTATGGATGAGTCAAGTCTATTTTGAAACCCTTGCTCATTCGTAGAAAGTCTTTGCGTATATGCCACGCCATGCCCAGGCATACGCAACTGGCACGCACATGCACGGGCAGCGCAATCGTTACGACATGCATGTGTGCGCCGGACCATGCACCGCAATCTCGTCCGGGACATCCCCCTCTCCCCCTGGGCGTCTGGGGTCACCGCGATCTCGGACCTGGATGAGCGGCTATGGAGGATGCGTGGAAGGAGGGGTGGATGAATGGATGGATGGAAGGATACTTAAAATCTGGGGCATCTGAAAAAACATAAACGACTGCCTGTGTGTAAATATGCTCAGTTTAAACACTTCCCACCTGACCGCTTGATTTCGTCAGGGACTTACAGACGCAGCTGCCATCCATTTCCACATTCCCTTAGTGTCCCTTACGAGTGTTTTCATCTCGTCTCCCATCCTCTTTTTATTTCATTCAGAAAACAAAGCATCCCTTTTTCATTGGCTGTTGCCCCCCTTCACCTCCCCTCTCCTTTCTAACTACACAGCTCTTTCACACCGCTCTAAGGCCAGGCCTGTCCCCCCCCGCCTATCTGCCTTAATCCCCCCACAAACGTCCCCTCGCGCAGACTGAGGGCATGCAAATTCCCTTCCTTTCTCTTGTTAATTGATTAATTGATGCCAAATTGTTTTGCGTGTGAATCTCTCACTCTCTTTCGCCCTCAGAGAACTGAGTGTTCGCACAATCAGCCCATTGAGCCCCAAGCCGAAGTCTGCGAGGAGGCCGTGGCCACATCCACCGGGTTACAGCCTTTTAGGGGAGAGGCTCTGCTAACCCTAAAACGCGCGGCTTCCAAATCCAGCTGTTTCTGAACCGACCGAGCCGGAGCGTCCGCACTCGTCCGGATCTTCAACAGCAGCCTTGTGCCTCTGTCGTCTTGGAATTTGACCGGTTTACTCACAACTGGCTATTTTCTTCCTTTTGTCGAACGTTAGCATCTACAGCAGAAGCGCAGCTATCTAGGTCAGACACATTATGGGACCCCCTAACGATGACCACAGAGTTGTACACTGACAGATTATCTGGAATGCCTTGTAAAATAATAAGACATTATCATTTCAAACGTTCACAGAGAGGTATATATTTCTAAAATAATTCTGTTAACTTTTTGATAAAAAAAAGTTTGCACTGTCTTCAATAATTCTGTTAAGTTTTTGATAAAAAAAGTTTGCATTGTCTTCAATACTAAACTAGTAAACTACACAATGCAGTATAATACAATAGATCTGGGCTTAAATCTATTTGTTAATATATTATTCATATTTGGATACATACATAATGCAACCCATTATCCTCTTATCCACTTAAGTAACTAAGCAGGGTTGTATTACTAGATACAAGACTGTGGTGCACGGCAAATCAGACCACTCCCTCCAAATGTATGACAGTCAGGTTTTGTGTGAGTTTTAGGAGCATTGTTCTTTAGTTCCTCAGTGTAAAGGCCCTTTCTTTGTGTGTGACTCTTTGGTTATTAAATGAAGAATACAAATATTATCCAAGAACAGATATGTTGTAAAAATGTTTCATCGGCCGTGGATCCAGGCTAAATGAAGATGTCAACAAAATGCTCCAGTGATCAGTGTAAATAAATTTAGCCGAAATTCTAACTCCTGTGACTGGTCGATAAGGACTGATATAATGAGCGTTTGTTCTGTTTCCTGCTAATTTGGGTAGAGAGTTATGTGTAATATCAATCCACACTAGACTCTGAGTACATTACAAAGGCTGGCTATCAATCCCTTGCTCTAGCACACTGTTGCACTTAATCGTATCAACTAAGACTATACAGTAAAGTTTCACTATCACATTTTGACTCAACTCAGCTCACCAAGTAAGCAATCAGCTCATCAGTAAGACGGTCTAAACAAAAAAAAAAAACACTGTACAAATGTCTAACCCTAAAACGCGTTCACCTTTTGAAGCTGGAACACGTCAAGAATAGCGAAGCAGGGCATGCTGAAAACATCAACACGCAGAGCGGCAAACAACACAAACACCACTACACCCGTCTGTGTGGGCTACACATGTGTCACCGCAGTCCTTGAAAGGAAAATCACCTTGAAGAATAAGGACACGGTCCCTCAAACTGAACACCGACCGGGGTAACATTCACCCGAGGGCCTGCACACTGCATGGAGCTAAGCAGAAATATCTATTCAGCATTGTTTTTACACCTCGTCGCACTGGAGAGCACGGCAGAAAAGTTCCCTTTACTTAACATGAAACTCTCGAAAACCACACGCTCAGACAGATAACCACAAGGACACACTGCAAAAATGCAGCAACTGCATGGTCTTCACGCACACACACACACACAGACACACACGCAGGAACACTTACCAAAAACAATGCCTCAGTGACAAGTGCCGAGAGACAGCACAATACAATACGAAATGATACGGAACGACACCAGAATAGCAGAAGAATACCTCTTGGCCTCTTTGCGATTCATTGCGAGTTTACACGCCTCTCTTCTCCTCCTTGTGTCCTCTTGAGAAGGCATCAGTTACTGTTCCTGTGCCCTAGAGGTCCATCACTGGTTGACTTCTGGCTGGTCGCTACTGTATTGGGTACAGACCCGATCCTGCTCAGAATGCCCGGAGAGCAGATGACACACGGAGGTCGGAAGATCACCCCCCTGCTCTTGTTCAGATGCTGCTCTGGGGTTCTGGATGAGCAGCTCTAGGGGCTGCCAGATTTGTACAACCCATGAAGCGAAGACAGACGCAATGCACTGAAGTGGTTAACACCAGGCTATAGGAAACAAAAAGAATGAAAGCAAAAGAAATATTTACAATTTTTTAAATACAACAGACTATTCATTTAAGCAGAACATACAAGTCCCTTACATAGAGGAACTGGTTCTGAGAGATAAGGGAACTGTCATTAGAGAGAGAGAGTAAGACAAAAAAATCGGGGAGGGGGCAGTTTGTGTGAGAGAGTAAGTGAGAGAGAGAGAGGGAGAGAGAGAGAGCATTAGTTTCACTTGTTTTAACTAAGAGTCAGATTTAGATTATTTACAATTCAAAGTCACCCGTACAAAATTTACAGAAAGTCCACACTGCCACAGACGTTATTCAGTTAACGGAAAAGACTCTTACTTCGTAGTGAACCACAAGGCACACGGCCATAAAATAACCAGGGACTAATTTAGCTACTTTGAAACATCCAATTACCGCAAGTGAAATGCACAATTTGTTTTTAATATCATCACCCACTTGTTATTGCTAATATCAGCAGCGAGCCTGGGGCTGTAGCAGGTGTCAACATGCAGCTCTGCTGGCGGGTGCCAGTTCCAACGGCCGGGCGGCCGGGCTGGGTGGTGCGTAGCGGTGTGCTCATCACTAACGGCAGATAACTCACGATGTGGTTTTTTTGTATACACGCTCTTCTTATTTGGCTCATTTTACTCTGTTGCAATATTAGTGTGCCACAAAGAGGTAGTTTTTATATTCTTTAATTCTGGAAGATCTCAGCCCAGCAGCCATTACAATTAACGCAAACGACGGGGTAAGCTATTGAAAACTAAAGGGCCCTCAAAAGGACCTGTGTTGGAGAAAGGTTGATTTAAACGTTTGTTTAATGGAAAACGTTAAATTGGGAATCAAAATAGCAGGTTTCCTTACATCACAGTTTTTTTTTAAATATAAATGCCTATTGAAAGGTGGTCTAACAGGTGTCCATTTTTATTTCAATCTGCCGCTCAGTCTAACTGGCGTCTCCGACCCCCCCCCACACATCCCCTTCAGTTTGGCTTCGCCCCCACCCGGTTTCCCTTTTCTTTATCCTTTCGCCTTCACAGTCAGTTACTGTCTGAGGGGTTTGATCCCAGACTGTGCAGCTGGACACCGGGATTCAAAGACTTAATTGTTGCACGGAGAAGAGTAGTTAGAGGAAGAAAACAGGAGCAACTGTTTTGCTAAAACATGTAAAAACATGTGTTTGTGTTTATGTACGCCATTAAGATGTGCATGGATGTGATTTTAATAACTTTTGTGAGGCTTTTGGCGGTTTCACGTTCTCTTGTGATCAAAATTAAGTGTTGGGCTTTTTCACCTGCAGGCGAGTGACATATGACACCGCTAAAGTTAAATAGATGATAAAATAACACTTGCTTAGTGACAAATAGGTTTATAGAATTACACACTGAACAAAAGTGAAACACTGGCGCAAACAACACTGACTGATATCACCGAAAACGGGCACGCGGAATGCGCGTGGAAATGACCGGAAGTAGAACCTGAGGTGGGACGCAGGGCTACCTTAATAATGGGGCCTCTAATTGGCCTCGGTGCCGGTTATCTGACAATGTCGAAGAAATGCTTCGCAGCCGAGCCGTTCAACTTGTTTTAGACTCATTTGCTTCCTATGCACCTGAGGCCCGACACGAGTAAAGATACAATTAGGTAAATATCAGAAGTTTTTTTTCGTTAATTACTATTAGCTGGCTCAAGACTGTACATTTTAGTACATTGCGAATCTTCATTTCGCTTATTTAACCTGAAAAGTTAACAGCAAACCACCAGTTTTTTTTTTTGCATTCTGCAGCTACCTGTGACATGACCAATCAGTTGTGTGTAAGCCAATACACATTTTTTCCATTTAATTTTTACCGATTTATCTATTTCCTTTTTAACGGAGGCGGAGGCCCGATGCTCCTAGTCTGTGGCCATGCCGGCTTTACCTGAGGAGCGTTTGCGCATCTGCGCCGTAATCGGCGCCCTGAAAGGGGCCGGAATCCGGGTGAAGAACTGGAAGAGCTTCCTGAACAGCGGCGACGCCGCCAGGCAGGTGCGCTTTGGAACAGCGGTTCCCTCCGTTCGCTCTCCAGTGGCAGCATAACTTTCATTCATAACGTCGCTGCTGTTACAACTGTTTCGAACGAAGCAAAACATTACAGGGTTGCCAACTTCGGTCAGCTGGCTGGAGTGAGATTTACATGCATGTCAGAGTTGTATTACCTTGTAAATAGGTTTACAATGGAATATTATATATTTGCCGTAAGATTTCTTGCGTGACAGTCGGAAAGCGTAAGTGCCTGAGAGTTGGCAACCATAATATTACAGACCATCACCCATGTATCAATCAGTCAGGGGTCAAATGATGTCGTCTTCATCAGTCTATTAATAATAACCTATAAGGAGCAAAATCATTTTTTGGTGGTTGTAGATGTGTTTGTTGTAGTTAGTGTGAGATATAATCTGGCAGTAGCTGCTCGAAGTTATTTTAAGCCTTGTTGGATACACTTAAAACGCTGTAATTGCTGTCTAATTTTGTCTGTAAGTTAAGGTCATCTTTGTCGGATGTCTTCAAGTTATTTGAAACCTTTGCAGCAACATTTTCAAACAAGACCAATATTTTGTTAATGTATTTAGCTGTAGGTTTAAGTTGAGTTTTGCCTGGTCTTTGATATAAACCTGCCGTCTCCATTCAGGAGGGTCGCGGCGTCTCCTTTGCCTTCGGACGCGACTTGGTTTCGCTACCGCAGTGTCACTTGCCGGAAGTAGGGGGCTTCGTTCCGAAGTATGTAAACCGAACTTAATGCAGTTCTGCCTACTAATTGCAACATTAATTTGGTGTAAATTGAAAGAAATACAATGTATGTCCAGGGTAGACCTTACCTTGTGCTTTATGGGATAGGCTCTGTCCTACTCTTTACATGTTAAGATTTTATGAAAGATGGATGGGTGAATGAATAAATGGCGATGTGTGTGTATATGTTATAAATATGTTGCATGCATTAAAAAGATTGACTTCCTTGGAAATAATCAAATTCAGTTGCGTCGCATGCAATCTATATGAAAAATATCACGTTAAGAATTCTGTGTAAATGATTTGTGATATGATCGCCAGACGTGTCTTTATCTCTCAGGTTTTTGGTGGACTCCTGTGCGTTTCTGTCACTCCATCTTCACACAGAGGGTCTCTTCAGGAAAACCGGTTCCCTGAGCCGCATCCGCTCTTTAAGGGTAACGTTCCGGCGTAGGGAGGCGTGGCAGGAGGCTCTAGGGCAGGGGCGGGGGAGCCTGTTCCATGGAGGGCCGGTGAGGAGTTTTTAGGATGACCTTGCAATCAGCCAACTGATCAGGACTGGAGTTGGTTGAGAACCACTGTTTTATCATTGGCTGATTGAGAGGCCCTCCCAGAAACCTGCACCCACACCGGCCCTTTGTGGAACAGGTGCTCTAGGACAGGGGTGTCAAACTCTAGTCTTGGGGGGGGGGGGTGGCGGAGTCCTGTGTACCTTAGTCCTTTCCCTGTACCACTGCAAATGATTCAGTTCAAGAGCTGTGTGGTAATTAGCACAAGGAGGTGCGCAGAGTTGAATTGTGTGTTGAATGTGGGGAAACCCCCCCCAAAAAAAATGTGTAGGGCTCCGGCCCCCCAGGACTGCAGTGTGACGTCCCTGCTCGTGGATTAGCATGGGAGTCATTCAAAAAGGGGGGAAATGCAAACACAGACTTGGTTCTGATGGTCAAAGGCATCCCTAAGGACCATCCTTCTCTGTCACTCCATTGGTGTGGTATGTAGAGCTACTCTGTCATATTCTTTGTACTTGTTCCTGTAGTGTAAGTAAATATTTGCATTTTTTTTTATGCCTCCGCGGCATTATTTCTGAATTTTGTGACTAAGAACCTTAAGCAACACTCCTGCCTGTGCGTTACACAAGACCGGAAGACCTTGGTGACAGTCTGAGTAGAGAAATGACTGAAAGTAACTGACCTTTGGCTGATGCTTTTTTGTTTTTTTGTGAATTTGCCTCAAATGTATGTCAGTAAAACTTTTGCACATTGCGGTATAAGGTCCTTTATTCATTTATTTCGGTTATGCCGCAAAAATTAATTCGGAAAGCATTTAAAAGTTTTTACTTTGGTTTGTATTTGAGATTCGGCACCGGCTTTGTTTCAGTTCGCGTCTCTTCTCGCGTCTTTTCAGGCCGCCGTGGAGCGCGGCGACCCGGTGTTCTCACCTCCGCTCTCCGCCGCCCTGCAACCTTGCGACGTCGCCACCCTGTTAAAACAATTCCTGCGCGAGCTGCCCACTCCACTCATACCCTTTGAGCTGCAGGGGGCCCTGTTTTGCGCGCAGGGCCTGGAGGCAGTCGGGTTCCAAGATGGCGAACGAGACAAAATCGTTTTGACGGTCACAGCTCTGTTCCCGGCCTCCCAGGCTCGTGCTCTTAGGTATTTATGCACTTTCCTGAGGAAGGTCGCTAAGAGGTTTGTGTGCGCTACATTGTTTTTTTTTTTCCCCCCTCCCCACGCACGCCTGTATGTTTCCTCGCCTCTCTTTTTGTTTCTCTATTCGCTGCTTTCTGGCCGACAGATGCGGCGAGAATCGCATGGAGGTCGGTAACCTCGCCCTGGTTATTACCCCTAATCTGCTGCACTGCCCGCCTGTGGGCTCCAAGCTGACCGAGGGCACGGGGAGGCTGCTGGACAGGCAGGCCGAGGTCGTCAGGGTGCTCATCACGCATGCTGATCTCATCGGTAGGCATAACGACCGGCCGGTATGGGAAGACACCAGTATCACCTCACGCCTAGGCTTTGATTTATAAATAAACCTCGCTTTTGTGCCGTGTTCGGTCTTTGTCGTTACTCTTTTCCTACTGGACATCCCAATAGGGGTTGTTCCTCCAGCCATTATGGAGTCATTGTCCTCAGTGCCTCAGCCGGGCAGTACTACGCCCCCTACAGACGGGCTGTTCTTTCACGAGAGGGCCACGCTTGGCGTGTACAGAAGCTTGAGGCGGCAGAGAAGACGCAGTGTAGGAGGTGAGAAGTTTGAGCGGGGGGGTGTAGACCACTTCATTTTAAAGGTCTTTAGTATTAATTTTGGATACATGTACATGCAGCTTCCATGTAGATGGATGAATTGCCTGATTTCTTGGTTTAATTTTGGATGTTGAAGAGTTATTTTCTTCTCTCTGTGCCTCAAGAGATGTTTGTAGAGGCACTGAGCAAACTGAAAACTGGTCGTACTCCTAACGGTCAACCTCAGCACTCGGACAACGTACTGGGTAAGAGAGAAACAGTTCATGCTCATAACTTTCTGGACTGCTTGTTAATCCCCAACTGCACCTGGGGGCACCAATTCATGTTTTAATTAACTGTTAAAACAACAGTAACTGAGTAATAGGTTCAAATCAAAGACTATCTAGTGGAAAATGTAGCCGGAACCATAATAACTACTTTGAAAAGTGTCCTCTGCTTCTGACATACTCTCCCGGTTGCTGATCTGCCTGCAATAAAATTCTCTGTGGAAAGTCCAATTGTTCTACACTTCCTCCCCTTCTTATTCACCATCTTAGGGCAGCATATCAGGCCCACGTCCCAATCAACCAACACCATCAAAAGAAAGTCAACTGAGGACACTGCTCCAGAGCTTGTGGGATCTGCCAAAAAGAGGTGTGTCCGTTTCCTCTGCTTGCTCTCGGTAGTTCAGTTTTAAACTTCAGGATTGTATCGTTCAGGTTGTCAATTTCCACATTCATGGCTGTTCTGCAGACGATCGATCCATGATCTGAGAGAAGATGGCAACCCTGTTATTCAGTCCTGCACAGATGGTGAGTTTTTAAAAACACACACACGTATATGTAAAAAATATAAATCAATGGATTAAATGTTTCACGACCTTTGACCAATTGTCTCCCACTTAGATTCCGAATCTACGGCGAGTCGAAGCCCCGCACCTAGTCTCTCTGTCCTTTCCGTAATGGATGGAAATGACGAACGTGAACCTTTGTTGTCCTCCGGCGTGTTGGAGAAGAAGAGCCAGAGGAGTAGCACCAAAAAGTCACAGAGGTTGTTTTTGTTGTCAGCTACCAGTTTTTATGTAACATCTACAAGTTTGTCTTCAGCGGTAACGGGATATTCTTTGTCTCTTTAGATTTTCTGAATTCCAGTTTACACTCCAGTACATCTATAGGTGCCTACCTGTGATGGTGCCCTCAGCAGGTTTCTGCATTAGTCTTTCTCCCCAGGGCATTTTCCATGTCCTCTTGTCTCGATGTGTTAACCCATATGCCGTTGGTCAGAGGTGGACATTTCAGGTCCAGAAAGTAACAATCCAGACCAGGATTTTGTTTTAACCAACCAGTTTGACTGAATAAAAACCTGGTTGGTTGAAATAAAAACCTGGTCTGGATTTTCACTTTTTAAATTTTTTTTTTTCCTTCCCCTGCTGTTGGCATCTCAGGTACCCAGCTCAGGAGAAGAGAGAGGAGAGGAGGAGGAGGAGGAGGTCACTACGTTTCTTCACTTTGGCCAGCTGGAGCAGCCCCGTACGTCTCTAGCTGTCTGCGTTTTAGTTCGCAGCTCCACCACGCGGTTCCTGAGTTGTGACTTATCGTCTTGTAATTGCGCCTTGACCCACTTGTGGTTGGTGTCGATCTTTTCATCTTTCTCCTGCACTGCGGCAGGCGCTGCACCCTTCTGCTGTGATACCGCCCCTTTGGGGTTACCCAAATGCTAGTGCGATTACTTGCCAACGAATGTTCACATGAACGTGTGGTGCTAGTGAGACCTCTCGGCCGTGTGAACAGCGTTGATCGTTGCCCCCTGGGCAGTGACTCATATGAGATCACAGATCCTGATGTGGTGTTTGGGTGCCAACTGATGAGTGTTTTAAAACTGACTGTGAAAATTGCCCAGATGATTATTCACTTGTAGATTCCGCTCAAACTAGCATCAGTATGTCGTCTGTTTCTTGTCTATGTTTAATCCACTGCCATTGTTGATCTGCAGAGTGCAGCTGTGCCAAATGACTGTGAAGCTGATAACTGGTTAACAAGTAGCGGAAAGGTGACTGACAGCACAAGTGAGCCAATGAGTGCGGAAGGGGCGGTGCCGTTTAAGATTCCCATAATTGTGATTGAGGCTTCAGGAAAAGGTTTGGATTATTTTGTCGGTCAACTTGTAATCTGTTTTTACATCAGCATGTACACTTCATGGTATTTTTCAAGTTAACATGTAATACCATCCTCGGAGTCTTTTAGAGTGACGCAATTTTAGTCTTTTTATAGCTAATTTTGGTCTAATTTTTATGCGGTATTTCTCCATCTTTCCATAGCTACTTATTTTTGGTTACCACTTCAGGGGCCAGTTCCACAAAGCAGGGTTTCTCGTTTAGCTGGATAACTTGTTGGATTTAAGGTAGTCTGGGGTAAATATAAGTGAATAAAGATAAAGTTAATTTAGCCCAGACCACCTTAAATCTGACAACTTATCCAGCTAAACAAGAAATCCTGCTTCCTGAAACAGGCCCCAGTTACTAACCAGTGAATATTGTTGACGTTGCCATCAAACTGCCTGTGCATTTTATTGGCGGCCGTTCGGTATATTTTAATTTTTTCATGTTGCCACATGATGACATTCTAACCAGGAATTGTTTACGTCTGGAGAGATTTTACTTCTTAGCTGCTTGTATGAATCTTCATGCTAAGATAGACCCTGTAACTTTTTCTAGCGGCGGTGGAAACCGAAGTGGACGGTGACCCTGATCTCCTGAACTGCAGCTTTGCCAAGGAGTCTTCGCACTACTTCTGCACAGACTCTCCGGTGACTCCGCCCCCTGAAGAAGTGGCCGGCGGGCGATTGGTGGAAGAGGCAGATCCAAAATCCCGGAGTGGAGCCGACAACGGAGGAGTTGGAGTGCACTGTGCCGCCCTGAGGACGGAAGAGGGAGCAGAGCGGGAGGTGGTGATGGAAGGCAGGGTCGTACTTGAAGAGACCGTCGTGCAGCCTGTTGCAGAGGAGCAGGGGTTCGAAAGGGAGAATCGCGAGTCTTGTAGCGGGGGAGCGCCGTGTCAGGGTGTAGATGTCTTTCGGAGGGTCGGCCGCCCGCCTCGGCGTTCTGTCAGCCTGCCTGATGTCTCTGCTGGACCAGCGGCGAGTCGGGGGGAAGAGGAGGAGGAGGGAGGCAGAGAGTTTACTAGTGCTGATTTCCATGAATGCGACTGCCCTGTAGCAGACGGCGCAGGGGATGCGGCAAGGCAGCTGCGTAGCAGCGGTACTGCTTCGTCAATGCTGGGAGATACGGGAGTGGGGGTGAAGTGGCAGGCCAACTTAAAGCTAGAGCGGCACCCAGGGCCGGAGAGGCACAGGGAGGCCGGAGAGGCGGGAACTCCGGCCGCGGATGGGGGTTATAAAACGTCCGGCCAGCGCCTGTCTGTGGCTGAGCATGTGCGGCGGTTCAACATGCTGACTGGCTGGCTGAGGGCGTCCCGGGCCTCGACTGGCGCCCAGAAGGTCGTCGTGCCTCCGGAGGCGCCGCAGGCCACGTGTCCGAGGGGCCCGGTCCGCCTGCGTAGGCAGGGGGCGCGCCGGTTCAGCCGTTCCATAAGTCACGAGGGAGTGTCCGCCCTGCTGCAGAGGCCGGACGCGGGGCAGCTGTCGCGTCCGGAGCTCGCGAGACCCGGAGATTCATCTCGAGACCGACAGTGGCTGCCACCTGGCCCGCCCTGTCCTCAGGGGCAGCCCCAGCAACACCGGCGCCGAGGGCAGCACAGCCCCTGGCAGAGGGAGCAGGACCTGGGAAGAGAGAGGCCGTCAAGTCATGAGCGAGCAGGACTACAGGCGGCGGAGACGGCGCACCACCGTACTGAGCAGCAGGGGTCCTCGGGGCAGCGGCTAGAGCAGGAGCAATCGGCAGACGAGATGGACCTACCCCGGCGTCTACAGACACAGCTTCACCTGAACCAGTCAGAAGATCCAGACATATCGCCGAAGTTACGGTCGCGGACTCAGCCGGTCGAACCCAAGGACGTCCCGTGTACGGCCTTTGTTTCTCCCCGGCGGGAGTTCCTGCAGCGGCCTATCCGTCTCCTTTCCCCCGCCGCCCTTCTGCGGCCCGGTACGGACGCGCACGTGAACCACGGGCTCGATAGCGACGCGTATCCCTCCGCCCACGAGAGCCAGACGCCGCCCCCAGACTCGGGCAGCTGCCCCGCCCTGCGCATGAGAGCGCCTGGCGGCTCCGCTCCGCGGAATGGGATCTGCTTTGACTACACGCCACCTCTGTCTGCGGATGACGCCGCTGGTGTCGCGTCGAAGGGTATCGCTGGAGACGGATCCGGGATCTCCTCCCCGGCCTTGCAGTTAGAGATTCCCGCCCCCAGGCGGCGATACAGAGATTCTCCTCGTTGGCCGGTGTCTGAGATTCACATCACGACATGGGATCCTGTGCAGCTATGAACACCAGTGTCTACATGACAAATGCTCAAGGACTGTTGCTGTGCATGTGCGAATTTGCGAGCGGTTTTCTTTGTCCTTGTAGCCTATTGTGCTTCTGTTGAAGAGAACATAAATATAAGAGCGACAGAAACATTTATTCATCAAAATGACCGATCACGGACAATGTCAGGTTGATTTCATTTCACTGCTGTCTCAAAGTTTTATTTGTAGTAAATATGTTTTATTACTGCTATTTATGTGCTCTTTTAAGTATACACCTGTAATGGTCTTAATAAATTTGTTTTAAATCATTTTCATATGCCTTTTTTCAGACTGTCATCGCTTCTTTGGAAAACATGAATGACAGAAGTGAAATGGGAGGATGGTGCAGGCACCCTCTCTTATGGGGAGATGGTGTAAATGAGATTTCTGCACTTCTCCACACACACAGCGGAAGTGGAAAGTCAGCAGAAGTGTCTTTTTTTTACCCCCCCTACCCTTTAATGCATCCGTGGCTTCTGCTTTAAAAAGGACTGCGGCAATGTTGGAGCGAAAAATCAAGCTTGCTTGTGATTTGTGGTTGTTGAGGCTCGGAATTCTTCGCAGACAATAGATACGTTTTCTTCCTCGATAACTGTTTTAATCACCGTGCCTTAAAACCTTTGCCCAAGTACGTGCTCCTTGATACACTTCTGAGGCATGGCACATTTAAGACCTGCTTCATTTATGTAAGATAATGGGCAATGGGGCTTTACACACAGTCTTGCCACGCCAGTTCCAACGCTTGTTGGTTAAACCGAAACCAGTAATCCCATCTAGTGGGGAACTTGAGAACTACAGGGTTCAAAGTTTGCAACGTAGAAGGGCTGTGAGCCTTTTAAACTATGGAAATCAAACATATTTCACAGCAAACGGCTTTAATATTCAACGTTCTGTTTTTTTATTTGTGAAAGATCTCGGAAGCTGCAGTCAGTGTTACGTAATTCTCTATGGTATCTAATTTTATTCTGGCTTTTTTTTTCCCCCTGTGGCTCTAAGGGGAATCTGACTACACTTGTATCTGCGTACAAGCTGCCCTTTTGCTGGCAAAAATATCCCAGCATCCACTCTCATTCTACAGCTGATTTGGTTGCTATGGGAAACTGTAGAGCGATACAGCAGATTTAAAGTTGACACATAGTTTGACAAATGTGGAGGTGATGCGAAATGATCATGTTTTTAAATGTGTGCTCAAAGGGAGTCTTTTCATTTTCTGTTTTGGTTAAAAATAGGACATGAGTCTCTGTAACTGGTTATTTAAGCTGGACTGTAATTTGGGAAATGGGCTGTGATTGAGCTTTTGTGAGGTTAGTACTCCAGGGTAATGCTGCTACGTATCTTTTGCGTGAGATTTTTATTGTGAACATGTAGAATAAGCATGGAATATGTTTAGAATTTGTTCTATGTATATGTATGTTACCAGAGAACATATGAGTGCCATTGAATCTAAACACCAGATAATGTGTTGCTTTAAGATGTTTTGCTTGCACTGTTTGGTTTTTTTTCCCCTTGCCTTTTGCTGTATGGATTTTCCAGGTGTTAATGCTTGCAGAGGTGCGGCTCTAAAATTATCGAGGTTATTGCCCCAATATTCTCTACATACCCTATTTTCGGATTTGAAATTTATCTTTTAAAATATGTAAACTATAACAAGAAGCAATGGCAGATGTGATGTTGCTTATTATAGTAACAGCTATCTCTGCAATATAAAAAAAAAATGCAGCATTTGCTATCTAGTATTATTAATGAAAGAGTGCCTGTAGTCAGGAATGCATTACCCAGAGATCATTTCATTCTCTGTAGATGAACTATCAATTATCAGCTGGGATCCTTGATAAATAGAGATTTGCGCGAAGGCCCCAGATGTAAAATCGGTCAGCTTAGTCTGAGTGGCCCAGTTCCACAAATGCGGGCACGTGGAGGGAGGGGCTCTGAACGTGAGGTGTAGGCCACGCCCCCTCACAGCCTCCCCGCTGGCAGGAGGAGAGAGCAGGAGGAGAGAGAGGAGCTGCCCGTCACTCTCCGGCACGACGCCCCGCCACGACGCTGCAAGATCTCATGCGTCTCAGCACAGAACGGCTCTGAGCACACGAGTGCGTTGACAGAGAACGCGGTCGAGGAAGGGAAGCTGAGACCATCTCCCCCGACTTCTCCTGAGGAGCTGCGGGTACCTGGAAGGAGAGCATGGCAGAGGGTGGAGAGGGGGAAGAGGAGATTCAGTTCCTGCGGACAGTAAGTGACACTTTATTCTGTGACTTGGGCTGCGGCGGCTCCTTACGGTTTAACAATCCAGATGATTGACCCTTCTCTCTATACAGAGACGGCCGCTTGACGTGTAACTTAGTTTGTTGAGCTTCTCCCACCTCTGCTTGTTGTGTCGCCATGCTCGGATGACATTCCACGTCGTGGCAGACACAGCACTAAGCTCGGTGACTATGGAATATTTTTAAACACTGAATTCCCCAACTACTTTGTCCTACTTTTCAAAGGACTCCATTTTGCCTTGTTTGGCTTTGCCGCTGCGGAGTGATCAACCCTACTTCTATCTTGTCTTTCTGGAAATTATCCACGTGTGCTTGTTCCTCCTTTGATTCGGCCACCTGTCTTCACATTGTTTTTTTTTTTTTTTAAGTCAACAATGTCACAGGTTTCTTTCATTGCCAGCTCATTGCTGATTGTAATGTCTGTGCTACTTTTTATGTTTTTTGACCTTTTCCTTGCTGCCTGCTCACTCTCTGAAAGTTCTTTTTTTTTTGGTAACAGTGAGAAGATGGACAGGGACTGCTGTGTGTGTTTGGCATTGTTATCTATTTATACCTCAGGGAAAGACAAGTTTGTCACTGTAAGGGACAGAGCCCAGTGCACTGGGACATCTGAGGGCCTGGTGTGCAAAAAAAACACTGAGGTTTTGGGGGGAGTGTAGTCTATTCATGCTGTGGACTATTCATTCCCAAAAAAGGACAAAAAAAATGCTAAATTGATGTGTAGGGTAAAGGGCAGAAAAATGCCGGTAAGGGGAATAAGTGATTGGGATAGGAGGAGGAATCCACAGTTGTGTTATGGATGAAAGTGCAGCATTATGAGAGTGTTATGTCACTGCTATGGAGAATCACATGATTGCAGTTCAAAGGTCAATGCCATGCAGAGATGATACTATTCGTCCTAATAATGTGTGTGATAAAAAAAAAAAAAGTGCATTCCAACAACTGTACAGTTTAATTAAAACCTGTAACAACCTTATTCGCTGGTCTTTTAAAGGATAACTGATATGTAAGAGGGTGCCTTGTGCTTCTAGACATGACAGTACTTAGATTCTCAGTGCCAGTTTAGCATCTTCTCACTCCACAGGGCCACAAGGGCTGGAGGTTGTGCCAGGCGGCATAAGACAATTAGCAGGCGAATACCTGAGAAGGGATGCCAGTCCGTGGCAGAGGGCAGACACGTCACCTATGGGCGTTTTAAAGATGCCAGTCCGTGGCAGAGCGCACACACGTAACCTATGGGCGTTTTAAAGATGCCAGT
>JABFDZ020000042.1:8071718-8082320 GCA_019775955.2 Pollimyrus isidori
TCAATGCCACGTAGAATTAAGGCAGTTCTGAAGGCGAAAGGGGGTCAAACACCGTATTAGTGTGGTGTTCCTAATAACCCTCTAGGTGAGTGTATACTGACACATATCTATGCATATGTCAGCAGTTGCATTAATAAGTTATGTTTATACCACAGATCCTGTTACCCCTGATAAACCAGTACTTTAAGAACCATTGTCTATACTTCCTCTCCACTCCTGCCAAAATGCTTGGAAGTGGAGGCCTTTCATCCAACAAAGAGAAGGAGATGATCGCCAGGTAGGTACCCGCCTTACTCAGCCCCACAGAGCCACACAAAGGCTGTTCATTACAAACTTGACCACAAATGCAGACTTCTCTGCTGTTTTTCCTAATAACTGTACTATATCCTGTTTGTTGTGCATCAGGTTAGACATTTATCATTATTCAGAATGAAAATGACTGTTTAACCACGAAGATCACAATGTGTTTGACCTGTGTTATGTCAGTCAGATTCGAGTAACTAGAAGGTATCACAAGTAATAAAGTCATTTCTGAACACTAATTT
Organism: Pollimyrus isidori; assembly: GCA_019775955.2. Taxonomy (NCBI): domain Eukaryota; kingdom Metazoa; phylum Chordata; class Actinopteri; order Osteoglossiformes; family Mormyridae; genus Pollimyrus; species Pollimyrus isidori. The sequence continues at coordinate 8,072,264 of JABFDZ020000042.1, forward strand.
GTTTAGAGATACATTTAATATGTTGAAACTACACAGTGGTTTACATGTGGGATTTTATTTTTACTAAGTTTTTTTTGTACTTAAATACACCTTGTTGGGACAGTTTCTGGGCTAAAGGTGCAGCTACCTTCAGGGCCAATTTGTGACGAGTTCTCTTATACAACATTGGTAACACTTTACTTGATGGGGCACAAATAATAATATAGTATTATGCTCTTAGTTATATATTACTTAACCACAAATGAAGTCTTAGTTGCATACTGACCTAATGCTTGTTCGTCATTAATGAATCGTGACGCGATTATTTATGTCAAGCAACGACTATATTTGTTCTTGATTTGTACTTCGGTAATAACCGAGTTACTTACGTAGCTGAGTTCAGTATTTGTGTCCCCTCAAGTAAAGCGTCACCAAAGCATTATATTGAACTGTGAATAAAGAGTGGGCTGTTTTAAAATGTACCTGATAGCAATTCAGTGGTGGCGCGTATCTCTATACCGTTACAGCTTAGCTTGTATTTACCGCTAATGAACATGTTAGTTTTTTTCTTTTCACCCGACTTCCTGTCCTGCCGGTTTACTCCTCGCCCTGCCTTCACTTTCTGAGCGCACTCCTCTGTCGTGGACCTGTGATCACCCTTCCCTTCCCTCAACATTTCTTTTCCTTGCTTCCTGTCTTTTTTCTTCCTCCCTATCTCCTGCTTTAGTATCTTCTGTAAAATGGCCGCTCTGGTGAGACACAGAGTTTCTCTCTTTGGTAAGACACTCGCATGCTCGATCTTCCCATTTTCCCCGTTCTTGTCCCCTGCTGTTTTTTTTGTCTTTGATTGTCATGCCTTCCGTATGTCCTTTCTGCCGTCCTTAAGAATAGTTTTGTTCTCATTCTCCAGTAAATACGTATATTATCCTCTTTCCCTTCCCCTGCCTCTTTCTCTTTGAGTGACTTCACTGCGAACATTGTGGGCTTCTCTCACTAGCTTGGCTGTAGCATGTCTCCACTCCACAGAGACGGCCATGAAACCGCGCTGGGACACCCCTAATTTCTGTCTCAAAGGTCTATGCTCCAGGGGTCAATCGTCACAGATATAGTACATCCTATTATATAAAGCTCGATTCTGATCTCCTAGAATTCAGTTACTATTTTGGTTGTACGACTGCAGGGATGATGGAGAGGTAGGGACACGCCGGCAGATTCGGGGGGGGGGCAGCACTTGATAAAGGCCCTTGAATATGTAAAATTGCACTTAAAATTGGGTGGGGGGCTCCCATGGTGGCATTCTGTCATGAGGCCCAGAATTTCTAGGTGTGCCTACTAAGTCGTCAGCCATTCTATAATGTATTAAATTCTATCATAAATATTGCCAAGTACTGGAGTATGAAGTACTGGAGTATAAAGTACTGAGTACAAAATACCTAATAGGTGAGGCCAGCATGGAGGGAACTGGCCTTTTTTGAATTGCAGTTTTGTTAATTTTGTTTCCCAAAATGAGTCCATATACTAAAATAAATTGCAACGCAGGACACAGTGACGACACAGTGCTGCTGTTTAGTCTAGTGAACTTGAAGGCTTGAAGCAGTCCTTCGTTTTTGCTATGCTGCCTTCACTTATTCTCCTCTGTGTATATCTGCTAGATACTATTATTAAAATAGTTGCAATTAATAATTCTTTAACTAGAAATATTTTAATTTTGCTCTGTGTGTAATACTAAGATCCATGTTTGTTGCAGTTTTGTATTGAACAGCCAGGTCACTACCTTTGTTAGTGTGGTGGCTTTTGCATTCACGATTCTGTCCTGCATGTCGTGCACAGGGACAGATGCCTCTGCTATCGTCAACTGTCTGCACATTCTTGCACGATCCTTGGATGCAAGGTACAGTTCTTTGTCCATCATGGACAGCTGGAACTAGGGTGGGTCAAGTGAAGGAGCTTTATTGTCATTTTACACACATGAAATGAAACTGAGTCTCTATGGGGCAGCATACAGCCAGAACAAGGAAAAGTTGAGAAATAATAATCACCGGACAATTAATAATGGGGGGGGGGGGGTAATAAATGAAGAATTGAATGAGTGAATGAAGAATTACATAAACAAATAAAAATGCAATAGCAAAAAAGTACGCAACAATAAACAACAACAAATGATTCAATGTAAATAATACTAATAGACAGTGGTGCAGGACAGTGCATATGGACAGTAGACTGTGATACTGATATATGGACAGTAGACTGTGAATCGGTTTAGTGCAGTTGTGCATTTCTCAGGGTTTATGGGTAGCTGGGAGTCGAGGGGTCTGATAACCTTCGGGAACGTGCCATCGCAGAGCCGGGTAGTTGTGGTGGACTGGATAGTCTGGAACCCTCTTCCAGTGACGTATGGTATTCCTATGATGTCTGATACATTTTCAGTGCCTGTTGGGTGTGAAATTTACCACAGTAAGAATGACGATTGTTGATTAAACAATCAACGATGAAATATAAGATGGGCCTGTTTTATACAAAAAAAAGCATGCTCTCTGTATTTTGCAGGAATTTGCTGTCGCTTTATTTTGTTTCTCTCTTTTTTTTTCTGTTCCTCAGGACAGTGATGAAGTCGGGGCCTGAGATTGTCAAGGCAGGACTGAGGTCCTTCTTTGAGAGCGCTGCAGACGACATCGAGAAAATGGTAGAGAACCTCAAGCTTGGCAAAGTATCAAACCGTAGCCAGGTGAGTGAAAACACTTAAGATATTCACTTTGTATTTCTGGACTTGTCGGAGTTGTTGCCACACTGCTATATTACTAATTCAATTTATTTATGTCAAATAGCAGGTGAAGGGTGTATCTCAAAACATCAACTACACTACTATAGTTCTACTCCCAGTGCTCACTTCCCTGTTCGACCACATTGCCCAGCACCAGTTTGGAGATGACGTCATGTGTAAGTCGATGTCGAAACAATGATCAACATAGCTTTAAAAATGTAGTCCTGTAGACCACTAAACATCTAATATCATATGGAACTAGGGCTGAGCAATATGCCCTAAAAATGATATCACAATATTTTCACAATTTTGATATTTATCATGATAGTCTAAAATTCTTACTGTAGAAAACAGTAAAATGTGACAGGTGACTTGGGGATTTTCTGATTATGGTGACCAAATGTTTTTAGAAATAGTTCCGGAGCATGCGACAGGCATGACGGTAGCAACAAAATTTGTGTAAAAAATAGTGATTTAAAACTGTTAGGTATGCAAGAAAAGAAATGATTAGCCTACAGAACGATGCTCAAGATTTCCAAATCGATGACAACATGCCTGTTCATAGTCTTCACCTAATATTTTATCAATATATGGCTCGGTCCTATATGGAAGCATCTGTGCGTGACCCAATAATGAAACACCGTGTTTCGGTCCACAGTGGATGATCTGCAGATGTCATGCTATCGCATCATGTGTAGCATCTACTCACTGGGCACCGTTAAGAATCCGCACGTTGAAAGGTGAGCCGGTACCTCTCTGTGTCCGACTGTGGGCTGTGAAGATGTTCCGGTGCTTGGGAATGGGTGGTGATGGAGACCTTGACGCTCCTGCAGACAGAGGCCGGCCCTGGGGGAGTGTCTGGCTCACCTGGCGGCGGCCATGCCGGTCGCGTTCCTGGAACCGCATCTTAATGAGTACAACGCCTTCTCTGTATACACCACAAAGACGCCTCGTGAACGAGCCAGTGAGTTACACCCCCTTATTCTTTCGCTTTATTTTTGTTTATCTGTATATATCTGTATATAATGTATGGATGTATGTGCATAGTACGGGTGTGTATAGGCAGCACTTTTCCACAGCCCACTATCCACTAATACCCACTAATATTACATACTGTGTATCGGTGTACATAGACACTACTGTGTATTTATAGTCTTTATTGTACTGTATTTTTACTTTACATACTTTTTGTTTTATTATTCTTGCACTTTATATTCTTGGTACTTCTCTTGTACACCTTCTTACTATCTGTATTGAGCTGTGGTAACGCACTGTGGGATCAATAAAGTACTATCTTATCTTATCTCTTTCTCTCAATGTCCTTGTGCAGTCTTGGGTCTTCCAAGTCAAGTACAAGAGCTGTGCCCAGACATACCTGAGCTGAATATTCTAATGAAGGAGATCGGGGATCTGGCCGAATCGGGGGCCCGTTACACGGAGATGCCCCACGTCATTGAAGTCACCCTACCCATGCTGTGTAACTACTTGCCCCGCTGGTGGGAGAGAGGTTTGGAGAACTTCCCTGAGCATGAAGGACAACTGTGCACTGAAGTCACCTCAGAGCACCTTAATCAGCTGCTGGGGAGCATCATGAAAATTGTGGTGAACAACCTGGGCATTGATGAGGCGTCCTGGATGAAGAGACTTGCTGGTGAGGAGACACTGTATTGTATTATTAAAGTGAAAATGAGGAGAAGTGGATTTTGTGCAATAGTTAGTTTTTCTTCTAGACTGTAAACCGAATCTGCAGTTGAAAACGCAGGTGTCTACATAGGGATGTTCCGGAGATTTCAAGAGTGTATCCAGTGGTTCCCGCCTCTTACGCAAAATCAAATTATGTGGTTTCCGGTTTTACATACTTAATAAATTGAAAAATAGAAATGGTGCATTTTAATTTGCGTGCCAAAACCGTTCCCTGCCCATAGTTCTCTCTCGCCGGGTCCTGCCTTCTTGCTGTCAGTAGCTTCATCTGAGTCATTTCTTTGTTTATGCTACTGTAGAAGTCCAAATCATGCCTCATTGGCCCTGTGGAGTTCTCCAATGTAACAACTGTGTTTACGAGCAGGGCTTTTCCTCTGTGTATTTAATAACACTCATTTTTTTAAATTACTGTTCTGTATTTTTATTGTGCTCATTTAACCTATTAATAGGAATAAAATGTGGAATCCGTATTGTAGTGCCAGTGAGTTGGCCTTAATTTGCATTTCCCAGCATGCTCTGTGAGCTGTGTAATAGCCCCTGTATGGTTGTATTATTTTAAATATTTGCCGAGCTCCCAATTGTTGTGTGTGCTCTTGCCTTTGTCTCGGTAAATCCTGTCTGATCCTCACATGTCTCGAGCTATTGTATAACTACCCACCATGTGTCTGCCTTACTGTCAAGAATCAGACCTCCTTGCATTTCTGCAGCAAGCATGTTTCAGTTGGGGTTGACATTTGTTTTTAGCCGGCTAAAATAAAGGAGCTCATCTTTTTCCGGCACCCTGTGATTCTTGGGTCTGCTGACTGCTTGGTAAGTGTTAGAAGTAGGTTGACTAGAGTGGCCTCTCTGGCAGATCAGGAGAAGCAGAGGGGCCACCAGGCTTGCTTTTAGTGCAAACAAGGGGATGACTCCGATGAGGCACTGTACTATTCTTTTCCCCCCTTAATGCTAACTTTAAGAACTTTGGGACGCCCGCCACAATCCAAGAGGAATCACTGTCCTGTGTCTGCGTTCTGCCATCCCCAGTGTTCTCTCAGCCCATCGTGAGCAGGGCTAAACCCGAGATGCTCAAGTCTCACTTCATCCCCACGATGGAGAAGCTGAAGAAGCGGACGGGAAAGGTGGTGGCTGAAGAGGATCACCTGCGGCTGGAGGGCAAGTCGGAGGGGGACCAGGAGGACGGCACGATCCGCGACGAGTTCGCTGTGCTCTGCAGGGACCTCTATGCTCTCTATCCCTTACTCATCCGATACGTGGACAACAACAGGTAAAGAGGAGGCGTAGAATCTGGGTTTAATCTGATATCTGCACTTTCAGTTCCACAATATAGTTTTCGCGTTCATATGGCTGAACCAGGGACAGAACCAGACCGCGTGCAATGGGGAGGTCAGAATAGACCCAGTGGTTTTATTGGGGTTGCAATTTTGCCAGCTGGCCGGGGGAGGCTCAGTATGTTTTGCCCTTGGGCACTGCCCCCCTTGGTACATTCTGCTGACGGCGAGCATTATCCATTAATCCGCATGGCAACGAGCCGCAAGCGGCAGGTGACTTATCGACGGGCCGAGCGGCCTTCATTAACAGAAGTAAATGCTCGAGATTTCGTCTCTTATTCTTCGGTGAGGAGCGGAAACGGGGGAGGCCACATATTTATTAGGGTGGGGGAGGGGCATAGCCACCCCTGGCCACCCTTTAAATGCGCCCCTGGACTGGACGCGCTTCCGTTTCCCCACATTCGATGCGTCTCTGTCTCAGGGCGAGGTGGTTAACCTGCCCGGACCCTGACGCAGAGGAGCTTTTCCGGATGGTGGGAGAGGTTTTCATCTTTTGGTCAAAGTCTCATGTGAGTCTTTACTCTTTTCCACGGTTTTGACTCTCGTCACGTTTGCTTTTCCTTCGAATGCAGTATTATTCTCCCGCTTCGTTTTCTCATACCCTCTTCTCCTTTGTAGAACTTTAAACGCGAGGAGCAGAACTTTGTGGTGATGAATGAGATCAACAACATGTCCTTCCTCACCGCTGACAGTAAGAGCAAGATGAGCAAGGTGAGGGCAGAGATACCAACGGCTGATTATGTGTGAGCGGTAGATGGTGTTCGTTTGTGGGATGCCCGTCGAAATGAAATGATTTGGATTATGGTCTGGGTATGAAATGTGATTGTAGCAGCATAGTAAATAGTACTGTATAGTGGTAACATAGGGTCCTTTTAAGACTTTCTAGTTTCATATAAAAAGAGGATTTTAAAAACCCTCATCTGTGAAGCAACTGCGTTGCTACTACTGTATATTGCATTGACTGAAGAATGGAGTCTGTGATGGAAAAAGAAGAGATATGAGTGAAAGCAAAGTGATTCTGTAGCTGCTCCTCCTTTGAATGTGAGTGAGCGTCCTGAGGTGTGTCACGGTGGGAGAATTCGGTCAGAAATAGCAACAGAAGTACGCATTTCATATATAACTCCGTGGCCATTACTCTGTGCTTCGCGTTGATTTTCCATCTGCTGTGTCACCACCCGCGGTCTGAGGCCCTTGGCCCTATAGGTGAGGTCAGTGTGTGTGTCGCCGATGAGCCGCCGCCGCTGTATTAACGGTATTCTCTCTCTGACTGTCTCCTGTCCTGTCTCTGTGTTGACGCTGGGTCGCTAGGCCGGGGCCGCTGAGGTTAGATTCTGTCTCTGCACGACGGCTGTGCTGACCGCATGGCACCTCATGTTCCGAGGGTCTTTCATCCCCCCCCTTCCGCGCGTCGACGCGCTCAGCCGCCGAGCACACTGGCGCCCGTGGGCGACGCTCTAGTTTAACGGCCGACTGTCTCCCTATAACCCCCCACATAGATGGGATGCATTTTCATATTGTGGTCCCGTCACTATTTTGCACCCACTTTGAACAAGACGCACATTAGGTGGTCTGCGGCATGCTACGTCACCCGGAGACGGGATGGCGTCCGAGCGCAGACAGCGGGCGGCCTGCTGTCCCGCCAGTGTGACGGGCGAGGTGGGAGGGGCGTGATGAAAGCCCTCTGCAGTGGAGACGGGCTTGTGCCACTGGGCTTCACGATGGTCTTGTGGAGGCACGGAGGCCATGGAGGCCCTCGGTGCAGCCATCATCCTGCCCATGAGTTTGCATTCAGCTGGTTTTCTTGGTTTGATGGAAATATTCATGTCTACCTGTCCTCTTTCTTGTCGATGGTTGGTTGGTCTTTTTAGCGACGGATGTCGGTCTCACAAAGGGGGTCTCGTTCCCGTCGTCATCCATTGCAGGCCCCTCCTCCTATTAATTTCATTGTCCTATTAATTCCAAGTGAATCCCTCTAATTTAAATAACCCCATTTCTTCGCCAGTGTTTAGCCTTTGATCTAACTCTTGCCAATGGATGTGTATTTGTAGAGGGTTTAAAAGGGGTGAACGTATACCCTCTATAACAAAATGAGGAATCCAGCCTTATGGTAAGCTGTGCTTCCCCTGTTTTACATAAATAAAATATTCCTTATCTCCCATTCCCTCTCAAATCACATTTAACGATAACACGGGTAACATGGATCTTTCCCAGACTGTCCCCTGAATCGCGCTACTTTCAGTCCCGCATATGACCAGGCATTACAGCCAAGATGTATGTGAGAGGACAAGAGACAGTACATCCGTCACAATCCTCAGATCATCGTATTAATAATTGTATTCTTGTTCTTGATTTAAGGAAAGATGAACTATTTTTTTTTATCTACCTGTCCTCTGCACTGACAGACAAATCCAATTCTCCCACTTACAAAATGTCTCCTCTACTGCCATCGATCGGCCACAACATATATCAGCACCATAGGCCACAGGTCCCGCCTAGTTATGAATCACATGTATAGTGTCACAACCTAGAGCCGGGATAAGGACAGGAGCCACAGTTCGCTGGCACACTGGGTCAGATTCGAGGAGCTGCACTTGTTTTGATGTGTTGTGCTGGGAGGGGAAGGCTTGCGTTGCTGTCTGTGTGCTACTAACATGGTTCACCTGGTTTACACTGCAGTACCATGTGTAAAGATCATGTTTCACCTAGAAATAATCGCACCTGGATTCCCAAATAGTCTCAGACATGGTGATAATGGGAGTACGATGGTTATATGTTTGAGTGGAATGCTAGGCTTTTAGGTTATCTATATTATTTCAATCATATTCCTTTCCACTCACTGATTATAAATGGAAATAATCATATCCCTTTCCTTTCTCCTTCCTTGACCCAACTCCCTCACCCATCTCTTTCTTCCCAGTGTAGTTTAACACTTTAAAATACCTCATCATCCTCCTGCTTTTCAGACCGTCAGCAAAAGTGAAATAATGGAGAAAAATGGAAAAGTGTCTAAATCATAGCAAAGTTGAAGGAAGGCATTTTAAATTATTCTGCTCCAGATTAAATATCCGTAAGAAAAAAGGCATTAAGGCAGTCTTATATGAACAATATATACATCTGTATCCGTTTAAAAAAAAGTACAATACTCAGTTTATGATGTTGACAGCCTGTTTCAGAGGTAAGTCATACATTTTCTGAGCTTTGCTAATGTCATAAAGAGGCATCTGTTAGCAGAAGAGCTGGCATCTTTGAATGGATGTATGAAATGGATACACACCAAACTAATGTGGATCTATATATATTTTTTTACTTAAAGGAAATGTAAGAATGCCTAACCCTTTAAATGGATAAGGGATATGTTCTGCTATGCTGGGAGTGTTCAGTTACCCATGGAATCCCAACTTAACTTTCAATATTAATGGTTTGTAGCACATGGTGTTTGGCCCCTCCCCCTTACCCTGCCCCGACGCGTAGACAGAGGTAACGGCCTTCCACTGTGTTCCCTGTGCTGTCACAGGCTGGGGGCTCTGACTTGGAACGCACTAAGAAAAAGCGTCGCGGAGACCGCTACTCGGTGCAGACCTCCCTCATCGTGGCGGCCCTTAAGAAGATGCTCCCCATCGGCCTCAACATGTGCTCCCCCGCTGACCACGAGCTCATCAACCTGGCCAAGATCCGCTACTCCCTGGTATTCCCGAGCTGCCACCCACTCCTTGTCCTCGCCTGCATTCTCTGCTCTGTTGACCTCAAGTTTTCGTGCTGTTTTTGCTGTTTTTCCTTTTTTGCTTCCGTTGCTTCTTTAGTTTTCTCTTGAGTATCTAAGACGTGGCTTAGGTGATATTTTGCATGATGCTGGGTGTCTTGCCCAGCTGGGTATCTTGCGCAGCTGGGTATCTTTTGGGGCGTCATCAAGAAAGCAGCGATGAACAAGTATGAAAAAGAGTCACCTAGAATAATTCAAAGCTGTGTCAAAAATAACAGCCTGACTTATATATTCATGTGTTTAATTAAAACAAAATGTTATATCCAAGTTTTTGAAAGCAAACCATAAACTATTTTGTAAAATTTGCCTTTCTTAGTATTACTTGCTGAGGGACTGGAGGAGGGATGGGAATTAATACGATTTTTACAATTCCGATTCCATTTTCGATTTTGTTTAACAATTCGATTCTTTATCAATTCTCCCATCGATTCTTATTTTAAAAAAAGAGCACACATTTCAATTAGCTTAGAACTTTGTTTTATATCTTATCATCTAAATGCAATGCACAGTAATAGCAGGTTTTGC
>JABFDZ020000042.1:8153330-8164251 GCA_019775955.2 Pollimyrus isidori
ACACGCATATACACACACACTCATACACACACACACGCATATACACACACACGCATACACACACAGACAAGAATATACACACTCACGCATACACACACGCATATACACACACACGCATACACACACACACGCATACACACACACACGCATATACACACACACGCATATACACACACACGCATATACACACGCACGCATACACACACGCACGCATATACATATACAAGATAGCCCAGGGCTTTCTTGCCTTATTTTATCCCTCTCTCTCCTTCTTGTCTGGGTGTGTATGTATATGTGTGGGTGTGTCTGTGTATATATGTATGTATATGTGTGTGTGTATATATATATATATATATATATATGTATGTATATGTGTGTGTGTGTGTGTGTGTATGTGGCCTCCATCCTTTCTTCTCACATGCAGATACTGGTGCAGTGATATCCAGACCATGTTCCTGTTGGTATGCTAATGTATTTTTTTCTTTGGTATTAATGTATTTAATTCCAGAAGCAGATACTGGCTTATTCTCCGTCATAGTGGTACCATTGGTTTCTTTGTATGTTTACTTTTTTGCACCTGGATCTTGTATTTCAGATACAGCAGCTGGTGTGATGATTCAATGTCCAGCACTAAGATGCAGAATCTGTCCTTCTGTTACTCTTTCCTTCTGTTACTCTTTCCTTCTGTTACTCTCCTTCTGTTACTCTCTCCTTCTGTTACTCTCCCCTTCTGTTACTCTCTCCTTCTGTTACTCTTTCCTGTTCCTCTACTTTTTCTTAAGTTGACTTGTATTATTTTTCTTTCCCTGTTTTTCTCTCTCTATCTGACCCATCCTTTTTTCTTCTTCCTTCTTTTGTCTCTCTTCTTTCCCCCTTCTTTCTCTCCTCTTTCCCTCCCTCCTCTCTTCCTCTCTTCCATTTCTAACATTCCCTGTCAGCCCCGGCTTAATGGCACGATAAATCTAAAACAGTGAATAAAGAGTAACAAGAGGGGCTGAATCCGAAGCTCCACTTGGCATAATAAGCGTTGGCGCAGTGAAGCACCCAGAGCAACATCCTGCTTGCTGCACTGCCGGACGCGACAGGGGTAAAAATAAAAAATGATGTTGGATGACAATTTACGAACATTTTAAGTTACGAACGCCTGTTCGGAATGTATCTCATTCCGAAGTAGAGGAGCGTCTGTATAGCAATAGTTTATGTTCTTACATTCCCACCTTCCCCTCAAACAGTACGACTTGTATGTGACTTATGCATTATTACGCCAATGTTGAAATTCCTAGTAATTGAAATTGAAATTGTCCTAGTAGTTTAAAAGCCTATCTAGTTTGTTCATTTTTGTTTTTGACAAATGAAAACCTTCTTAGTAGGCCAATGTCTAGTCAAAAGTGTAAACTAAGGAGGATAATGAACTCTTCTGATTGTACCATTAATTTTTTTTTTCCTGTTACTTTGGCAATATTGTCTTTTTAAATTCATTTTTAATAGTAAATTACATTTCCACAGCTAGTTCTGACAAAAGTAATATGAAAAATAACATGTACCATGCATTAATCACTAACTGCTATTCTGCTACTGCTAACAGCATTGTAAGGAACTGGGGTTTTGATACACATTTCAGATAAGTAATGATATCTCAGCAATAACTCTAAAACCAAAGACCCAATTTCTAGGGATGTTTATGACATTAGAATCTAGCTTTAGTATAAAAAAAATTATCAATTTGGTAGTATAGGTTTTTTTTTTTGTTATTGAATTTTTAAATCAGTCATTACATAGTATTTATACAAATGGGGATAGCATATTATTTGTTCAATCTATAAAGCTTTAAAACAATATAAGAACCACTTCTGTGCAGCTTACATGAAGGCAAATATAGCCAGTCAATGTCATAGCCCACCCAAAAAGTTACAACTTTGTTTGCTTAAATCTCCATCAATATTAATCCCAGACACGTCCAATTTCAGTTTCATGACTGACTCATTTAGCAGTAAAATAACATTAAGGTTTTTACTTAAGTAGAATAAAGTAAAGTGATCAAATGGAAGAAGTAATAAATAGTAAAATAAAATAGTAAGGTGCATATTACACAAGTGTTTAGTATTTGAAGTACTTAAAGATTTTGTATATGTATGCACCAGGGGTGACCAGTCTTATTCTCAAAGGGCCTGCTTTATGCTGGTTCTTAACCATTAGGTCAGCCGTTCAAACCCAGGTGTGAGGACTGTTCAGCCAATCAGTCCTCTAATTAGTAATCGAATTAGGGAGTTGCAGCAAAAACCCGCACACACAGCGACCCTTTCTGGGTTAGATCGGCCCCCCCGATTTAGACATTCCTTCGTTTGCGCAGAAAGGTACGTTTAAGGTGATTGGTTTGTTTTTGAAGTGACCGTAGAAGGACCACAGTTCAAGGAGGGAGGTTCAATATTGTAGCGGTTCAGTAGCCAAATTAACATGCATACATTAAAATTAATATTATTGGCGTCGATGCCTAAATCGTGTCACTGTTTCTTCCACAGGATGGCTGAGCTGCACATAATTGGACAAATTGTCGGTGCCAGTGGTTTCCCTCACAGCAGCCTGTTCTGCAAATGGGGAATTCACACAGGTGCTGCGTCCGTCCGCCTCTGGCTCTGTGTACACTGGGGTGAGGGTTTCTGACTGCAGCTTGCTCTTTCAGGAGGAGCTTGGAGGCTCCTTTCGGGTCTGAGGGAGGGCCAGACCCAGGTGGACTCTCCCCAAACATCAGACACGGCCTTCTGGAGTCACCCCATCGACCTGCACTACGCCACCAAGGGGCTGCAAGGTGAAAAGGGCCTTAGTGGAAAGCTAGATACTTAAATACTAATAATCAGATCGGCATTCATTGAGAAAAGGGGCGAAAGATGAAAAAGTGTAATCTCCCTTCTTACAGTAGGAGATACTTGGTCGGTTTTCAGGACAGTTAAATGGTTCACGAAATACAGCAGAACAAACCCTAAAATAAAACTTTCTGGGAATCCAAGCATATGGATGAACGATCCTGGCAGGAACAGCAGTGAATTCTGACAAGAATAATAGTGAATGAATGCATGGTTACCTGGCACGTGTAGAACTAGGCAGTTATATGTTCCTGTTAATTACCTGAAATATAAAATAAAAACGGTGGATTTTTTTACGATATTCTTATATTCCACTGTGTTTTTCCTGCCCCCTACAGGCTGGCCCAAGCTGCACCTGCAGGTCTGGCACCAGGACCCCTTCGGCCGCAGCGAGATCGCCGGCTACGGGTACTGCCACGTGCCGTCCAGCCCGGGTCACCACCGGCTGCGCTGCGCCACCTGGAGGCCGCTCGGGTCCTGGCAGGAGCAGCTGGCGCAAAGCTTCGTGGGCGGGGGGCCCCAGCTGCGCTTCCCGGACGTCATCTACAGCGGGGCCGATCGCTACCGGCTGCACACGGCGGCGGGGGGTACGGTGGAGCTGGAGCTCGCCGTCATTCTGCGGAACTTTGACAAATACGGCGTGGAGAGCTGAGCACAGAGGAAGGCGGAGTGGGACGTGGCGGGAACGTTAACTGCTGGGAGGGTGGGAGGCAGGGTGGCAAATGGGGGGGGTCCTCACTGCCTTCCAAGCACATCTGCCTCAATTGATCTCTGGTTTCCTGAGGTCGTTCAAATTTCGTTTTGTCACAGATTCACAGAGAGTCGAAGAGTAAAATGCTCCCCGAGAATATTGTGCTGTTTTAACACAAGGGGGCAGCATGTACATGTCTTTTATTTTTTATTTTTTTAAACCTCCTTACAGTTTTCTGCCTATCATAAAAACTCTGAAATGGAATCCTCGGTTTATTATATAATATTAATAATCTTTTTTTTTTAACAGTGTTATTTGGTATTTTCATACATGTATACGACTGAATTTGGCCTTGTGTTTCACTTTGTTTAAAAAAAAAAACTTGTGTTTTTAATAATTTTATTAAATGCTTTTTACATTGATCCGTGTGCCTGTGGTTTTATTACTTTATCTAGCTTATGCCTTTTTATGTTTGAGAGGTTATTAAATGCGGACAGTTAGCGTGCTTCCTTTAGTGGAAACGTACCTGAGACACACGTGTTTTTGGTGTGATAATTGAAAGAAAGTACTTCATTTTGTAAACACAGATACAACACGTCTCTTCAGTTTTGGAAATTTTTCTTTTTTTCTGTGTATGTTACATGGGCTGTGAGGTGGAGTGTCTTTATTTTTTGACCAATCATTCAGTCAGCATTCAGTCCCCAAGCAAGCTTGATTGGCCGAATGGCCTCCTCTCGTTTGTATAGTTCTTATGTTCTTATTCTTATATTCTTGTTATGTTGTTATTCTTATGTTCTTATTCTTATGTTCTTATTCTTATGTTCTTATTCAATGTGTCAGTTTCCTTATCAATCAAAGGACGAATGTTGTGATCAGGCAGTTCCCAGTGGTCACCATCAAGTCGGTGCTTTTGCAAGGTTTCTTCCGCTGGAGTTAAGTGTGCAAAGCCGGTCCGCAGCTCCCACCGAGCACAGCGGGCAGGGAGCAAACAGCCACGGCCCCTCAAACTGCAGATGTTTGGAAACTTGGAGCCTCATTTCCTGGGCGGAGAGCTTTTCACTGCGCTAAGGAACGAGGGAGAAAAAAGGCGGTAAAGGAGGAGGGAATATGCAGCGGCGGGGGGGGTTGTTATACCGCAGAGGGCTCACACAAATCATTTTGTCACTAGCAAGCTCTGACTAGTAGGGACTGTTAAGAGGTCGGTGTTGGGGTGCAGGAGTGCTGGCACTGAGCTGAGTGCACTCCGATGCAGGGTGAAAGAGTGCAATAGTGAGACGACAGCCTTACGGCGAAGCGGCTGCACAGTCACACCAGGCAGAGGCTCGATGACAGGAGTGAGGTCCATTCCGGCGGTTCAGACCACTCCTTAACCTCTCGTGGACGTCTCTTCTAAAAGATGGACTCGAAGGCGCCCGGACTCGATCTTGTTCTTGAAACATCACTGTAAGCTCCAGATCACCCGCGCTGTTTTCGTTTTCACTCCAGCTTTGCACGGCTCAAGGCATGTCAGAGACGACCTGGGGGACGGTTGTAAGTCTACGGAGGATTCTGGCCGCGATGATTCAGGGGTGTTCCTCACTTTTCAGCTTGATGTTCTGCTCTTGCTCCTAGGAGTCCCACATGCTAATCTTGGAACCCTGTTCCTGGATACAGCGTTAGCGTCATAAATCATACTTGCAAATATAGGCATTATCTGGTATGGGACGTGTTTTGTAATGATAGTTCATCTCTCTTGGTTTTGTTTATTGTACTTTTTAAACTGATTTCTCATCCTTGGAGTGGTGCTTTTGTGTGCATACGGTCAAAAACCTCTACCAGTCATCTTACCATCTGATTATCTTAGGGTATATATTCTGTGAGGACATTCTGTGAGGACATACTGCGATATCACAGATATCACCCAGCTTTGTTTAATTTTCTTTTATCTTTCCAATGAAAGTAAAAAAAAATCAGGGTACAAGAGTTATTAAGATAAATGTAATAACATTATTCTAAATGTTTTCTAGATGTGCTGAAATGTAGATAAGGGGCAACAAGATCTCAAGAGACGTATACTTGCTGGTTAGGGGGTAATAGTCAGTCCCAGTGGGGAGTGTGGTGAGTCACGTGGTCAGATTGCGCCTCTGTGAGATCCGTAATTTTGTAAATGGCCTTTCCTGGAAGGAGGCAGCAAGTGCGGTAAGTTGTGCAGGACTGAGCTGCACATTTTCCTGCTCACTGGGGGGGGGGAAGATGACTGTGAGGCTGCTTTGAAGTTTTTTGGGGGTTTTGGGGGGGGGGGGGGGGAGTAGGCAGGAAAAAGCGGTGTGTCCAACCCCCACGACCAGTCAGAGAGGCATGAGCGCGCAGAGGATTTCAGAGAGATCTTGTTTCCTTTAACTTTGTTATGCGGCCCCACGCCGCACTCTGGAGATCGCTGCGTGAGTCAAACCGCTGAGGCACCGTGCCAGTGAGACAGTGACTCAGAGACCGGCGAGGGTTCCGCGCGCGGGCAGTGATTAGCGAGCGAGCCGCCGGTCCGTGACCGAGCTCCTGTTCCTCCAGACTTTGCGTGCGGTCCGGCAGTTTGCCGCCCGCGGAGGTCACGCTCTGCGCCTCCTGACTGGCAATAGAGGAAATAGTGGAGGTCAGAGAGGCGTCGGTACGGGGCTGAGAGCAGCGAGGCAGGGTGGGAGGGACGAGGTGGGGGGGGGCGGGGCTTAATGAGTCCCAGTGTGTTCCGACGCTGACGGGAGACCGGCTGTCATTATCTCATCCACCCGAGTGTGGAGAGCTCCCCCGGTTCAGAGGGCACATCTGCCTGAAGAGACCAGTTACCATGAGAGCCAGCTGCTGGATGCTGGCGCTGCTGTGGTTGCTGGGCAGCGTGTGGCAGAGCCACACCATCTCCACCTGCAAGACGCTGGACATGAACCACGTGAGGAAGAAGCGCATAGAGGCCATCCGCGGGCAGATCCTCAGCAAGCTGCGGATGGCCAAGGAGCCAGAGCAGGCCGAGGGGGGACACCAGGCCGTCCCCGACGACGTCATGTCCACCTACAACAGCACGGTGGCCTACAGGGATGAGCTCGCTCACGAAACCCTGGAGTCGCCCTCTGGAGACACAGAAGACGAGTACTTCGGCAAGGAGGTGCACATGTTCAACTGTGAGTAGAAGGAATTACGCATTTAGACGCGACAGGTTTTCACGCCTGCCATCTCCGAGCTCTCTCTCTCTTTACGTCTCTCATGCCCGATTTTCACACTACCTGCACCTTACATTAACGGGGCCCCAGAGATCTCTTGGCTGAATTCGGCCTCAGTTTGACGTATCTCTTACAGAACTTTTTTTTACTCTTGGTGAAAATTATTCTTGGCAAAATGACAAAGTGCTTCTTAAACATTTCATACATTCCCCCCCTTAATATGAAGGGTAGAGTGAACTAATCTGACTGATTAATGGTTTCCTGTTCCTAGTCTTTGAATATATTAGCAGCCAAAATATTTAAACTGTACCGAGTTTAATGGTCATTTTTGCGTTTTGTTGTACAATGAGTTTGGTAACACTTTACAAATACTTGCTCGTTTGTATAGTTCTTATGTTCTTATGAACAAATACGGTCGCTACTTAAGCTGAAAGATGTGTCATGATATATTAATGATGAATAAACATGAGATCAGTATTTCATTTGTTATTCACTAAGATTTACATAATTGGATATAGTAAGAAATGTGGTACATGCTTGAGATAAACGACGTGTAACAATTCATTAACTTGTGGTTAATTAATACATAAATAATAGCATAATGCCACATTTTCCCCCTCAATTATTAAAAAGGTCTAGTTTACTATTAAACGTTATATGCAATATTTAATAGCTTCTTAAACGTCGTATATTTATGTATGATTTAATAATGAATGTTATGAATAATTAAATGATAATTCATGTTTAAGCGTTAATTAATCATGTGGAAAACACCGTTTAAGGAGGAAGCTGACATGGAGCCCTGTAAGTCCCCCAGGAAATATGATCTACATCTTGCTTACAATCTCATAAATGCAGCTTTGTGAACATCAGGAAGACAAAAATAGCCACTGATTTCACCGGGATTTTATAGGAAATCCCCGTTGCTGCCTTTATATATGGTAGTAAATCCCAAAAGTGGTTGGATTATTATTATTTATAATAATAATGATAATAATTCCGATTGTTTTAGGTTAGCCACTGTGTTAGCCTTAGAGGTGTGTTTATTATGTGGTGCCGGGTTAAATTGTTGGTATCTAAGGTGTAGTTACTGAGTCATCGTTTGTGGTGCGGGTCTGCTCCAGTTCATTAATCCGAGCCTTTTATCCGCTCCGCTGCTTGTGATGCCGCCCCTGTTATTTTGTCTGTTTAATTAGGAAGAATTTAATTAAGGTGTGTGACACTGGGGGTGGGGCAGCACACCATCAATAGTGTGGAGTAAATCAGGAGGACAAAGGTGTCTGGAGGTGTAACAGCCCCGTCGTCTCAGAGTCCCTATACAGTGCTCAGCCCACCTTTCCCAGATCCTCCTCCTCTCTCTCTCTCTCTCTCTCTCTCACACACACACACACACACACACACACGTACACGCACACACACACACGTACACACACACAAACAAACACAAGGGAGATTTTGACCAGATGGCCTAGGATGCTTATCTGGATGGCAGAGGAGTGACGCTTTGTAACTCATCTCTCTAATAAATTTCATTAACATAAGCCGTAAATGCTCTGGCTGCTGCCTCAAAACAAACATCTGAACACCTGTCTGTGCATCGATCACAGAGCCGAGTTGCTTCAGCAGAATATATAAAATTTTATTATTATGACTAGAATCTCAGCTGTGCAACTGAGTGACACGCATGGACTGTCTTCTGTTTAATCCACAGAGGGTGATAGTATCTGCCAAGCAATAGTGATGACGGCAAGACTGTAAGAACTCATAAATGTAGATGCCGAGCATCCTGAACAGAGCCCCTGAGAAGGGGATTTCTGAAACCAGACCGACTCCTTCCTCCAGACCTTCACGGGCGAACATGCTTCTTAAGAGTCAAACCACAGGGCTTTCATGCTGATTTCGCAGTGGCGGAGTAAAACGTGGCCGACCATCGCATATTCATCTTTAAACGCAGCCAAAGCCACTGAGAAGCCGCACTCAGATAAAACGCGAGAGCGAAGCAGTTAAGGCCGTGCGTGTGTCTGCATAAACAGTCCCGCTGTTCTCTTCCCAACCACAGTTTAACAGTCCGTATGCGCAAAACATTCTGAAGCATTGACTGAAGTCAACTGACACATTGAATAAGAACATAAGAATAAGAACATAAGAATAAGAACATAAGAATAAGAACATAAAGTGACTGAAGCATTTCGCGATCTTTCTTGTTACATTGTTGGCATAGCTTGTCGTTCGCTTGTACATTTTTATTGCTTATGGCGTCGATTTATGTCGAATTTCATAACAGATGGATCCTTGCCATGCCGCGTGTTTTGTTTTTAAAAGTAATGCCTCGTGATAAATTCCGTATAATCTAGGAACTACAGTATATCTATAAGTAAAATGCAAAGCGGAATACAGTAAAGCAATGGATGGAAATACAAGAGGAGGAATAACAGGGAGGGGTCTCCTGGGGTGATGTTTGGAGGTGCTGCGGGCAGATGGCGGCTGGTTGGTGTGGGAGGCGGGTATTAAAGCCTACAGGAATTCTGTTACTCCCTGCTGTAATTACAGAGGCGCTCGACTACCTGTCATAACAGCTGTCCTGAGCTTAGCTCCGCAGGGCCCTTCATTTAACTCACAAATCACCCCATGCGCTCGGAAAGACGGAGCCGCAGAGCTCTCCCGGACCCACGCGCCTCCGCGCTGCTTAACTCGCCGCTCTTACATTAATATCAAATGTACCGTTTCCTCACGTTCGGAACATCCATCACGGCTGTTCTTCACCTCGCCGCGCTCCGGTCTCGTGTTCCCGGCTGAATTTCATTAGCGTGCTTCCCAAAGTCCTGTCCTGGCTTGCCATACAATGCGGTGTTATATACATTTGCGTAACGTACACACACGCATTACATAGGATTTACTCGGAGTGTGAAAGGGATACATGTAAGCAGTATGTCCCCGGTTCAAATTCCGACCTTATAATCTGGCACAGAAGCACTCGGGGAACAAAATAAGCAGAGGGGTTTCACAATTTTGGCATCGTGCTGCTAAACTGTGGTTGTTTCTTGTGTTAGTTTACAAAACTGAATCTATTTAACACAAAAACATAAAAATTATAAACCCTCCCATTTCAACTAAGTTTTCATCTGATCGGTAATTCTCTCAGAGTCTCCTTATAATTTATTCCCGATAAAGTGAGTCACTGTAAATAAACTGGGTGGCTGTTGGTCTCCCTTATGCAAGACAGAGAGATCAGGTTAAGTGTGAAAGTGAGTGAGTCTAAATGGCCACTGCATAATGCAGCATGATAAGTATGACATAGGAGCCCCACTTGATCCCCCCACTGTCAGGTTGTCACTGGTGCCAGTCCAGGGATAATTTTGCTGTACACATGCAGACACAGGATCCAACACACAGGAACAGGAGCAGAGGAAGATCCAAATCCCGCCACAAATTATGCATCTCCCAACCCCAGCGATTCACCTTCGGTCCTGACCGTCAGCCAGTAACACCCCTGTGTGGTGACCACTGTTCTCAAACTTCCCCCTGGATCACCATGCTGGACCCTCAGACTATTTTTTTCTTCCTTTTACTTTCTTCCCGCCGTGCTCCATTAATTAAGCACTGAAGATGTAAAGCTTCTGAGACTGAAGCTGTGGTAAAAGCGTTCGCGATCTGGCGTCGCAGTTCTGGAAGGTGAAATCGCCGTGTCCAGTCCCAACTCCGGGCTCTCGATTATGTTCCTAATGTTACGAAACTCATTTTTTGTTTCACAGTGAACACTGTAATACATATAAATCACAAAATTATTATTCTATTTAAAGTTATGGCATGCTGTATACTTTGTAGATATGCATTACGCTTATTTATTGTCTTACACATGCATGTGTCACGTCACTATTTTGGTCCAATCACACTTGCGGTAAAAACTAGGCTAGTTTCATTGCTCAAGGTAGATAATAACCATGACATTGTAGAGCACATTTAGATCTATGATCTGGGAACATTTTGCTTACCCAGTGCAGTATAACATTCTTAAATTTACTTTTGTTTACATAGTTATTTTACGTGAAATTATGTTAAACTAACATTTTCTTTAGTGTTCTCCTGTTTAGTGTTCCAGTTTGTTGGTCATTATTTAAGACCCAGCATTTTTTCAATGTTTAAAAAGTTCTTTCGGGGGGGGGGGGGGGGGGGGGGGGGGGGGG
>JABFDZ020000042.1:8378286-8395887 GCA_019775955.2 Pollimyrus isidori
CATTCTGACATGGTCCATCACAGAAGCATCCTGACACGGTCCATCACAGAGAGCATTCTGACATTGTCCATCACAGAGAACATTCTCACACGGTCCATCACAGAAGGCATTCTGACACGGTCCATCACAGAGAGCATTCTGACATTGTCCATCACAGAGAGCATTCTGACATGGTCCATCACAGAAGCATCCTGACACGGTCCATCACAGAAGCATCCTGACATGGCCCATCACAGAGAACATTCTCACACGGTCCATCACAGAAGGCATTCTGACACGGTCCATCACAGAGAGCATTCTGACATTGTCCATCACAGAGAGCATTCTGACATGGTCCATCACAGAAGCATCCTGACACGGTCCATCACAGAAGCATCCTGACATGGTCCATCACAGAAGCATCCTGACATGGTCCATCACAGAGAACATTCTGACATGTTCCATCACAGAAGCATCCTGACATGGTCCATCACAGAGAGCATTCTGACATTGTCCATCACAGAGAACATTCAGATATGGTCCATCACAGGAGCATCCTGATATGGTCCATCACAGAGAACATTCTGACATGGTCCATCACAGAAGCATCCTGACACGGTCCATCACAGAGAGCATTCTGACATTGTCCATCACAGAGAACATTCTCACACGGTCCATCACAGAAGGCATTCTGACACGGTCCATCACAGAGAGCATTCTGACATTGTCCATCACAGAGAGCATTCTGACATGCTCCATCACAGAAGCATCCTGACACGGTCCATCACAGTAGCATCCTGACATGGTCCATCACAGAGAACATTCTGACATGGTCCATCACAGTCTGGGGTGGTGGAATGAATTCAGTCACCAAGAAAAAAACGGCAGAAAACTCTCACAAATGCCTCAAAGATCTCTGGTACTGACCTTCTATCCGCTGAACACCTTTACATTCAAAGCACCACTGCATGTGCACAGGGGATTACAGGGGACCCCTCACCTAATCTGTTTTAAGCCACTTCCCTCAGGTAGACAACTCTGATCGCTCACAACAAATGCTAGCAGACTTCCCAGCAGTGCCTCCTACATACATAATCATGCACATCATGCACAGTTTGCACAATTTAATGCTTGCATTCACATCAGCACAGACCCCTGACAATCTGCAGATAAATGCATATTGCACATGATATATGCTTCATGTTGCATATATAAATGTACGCAGTGTGTTGCACATTAATTAGTCTGTATTGTGCCCCTTTCTGAACGGCACTACTTGAATGTTCACAGAAGTATTGCACACATCCCACCTTAGACATACTGAATTCAGGGAGGTGGATGAGGGACAACTGGGAGGGCGACGGACAGCATTACAGCTTAGTAATGCCATGAAGCAAGCTAGTCCTGGGTCTCCCATGTTCTCCCCAGTCTTGAACTTGTCCAACAGGGTGAAGTTTTTGGGGAGGGTGCAGGGGAACATGAGTGAGATGCCCAGAGACGGCGGTGAGGGTGCCCGGATGTCGCCAGGGCGTGACGTCACGTGCCGCGTCGACGCCCTCCGCGAGTGTGTCAGCGACGAATGACGGCGCCCTGTGAGAACTCGGGGCGGTAGGTAGCAAGGCCTCCGGTTTGCCGGTGTCTTCTTAAGAACGCGTGGCTGGGTTACACCATCTGGAGGTAATAAGGACGGCCAGCCCACCTCCTTTCACTTCTCCGCTTTGTTTACTCTGCTCCGCTCGTTGGAGCTGGAAGCCGTCCAGCCGGGGCGGCGGCATGCAGCGGCTCCCCCTGTCGCCGCGGTTCCGCCGGCCGCGTTCAGCTGCGCGCGCGGCACGCCCTCTGGCTCCTCGCCGGGCCGGACAGTCCGTGCCCCTCCTTTCGGAGCCATCCTGCGTCGCCCGTTCTCACGGGGGGGCAAGGGCTGCTTTCCCTGTCTCCCAACTTGACACCCCCCTTGTTTGCCGTGGATCCACAACAGTAAGTCTGTAGGAATCCCTTTCAGTTTGGAACTGCTGCCGATTGCCAGCGCAATGAGCGGTTCTCATGAATAAAACATGGTGATAAAAGAAGGTGATAAAAAACAGATATATAGATAGATAGATAGATAGATAGATAGATAGATAGATAGATAGATAGATAGATAGATAGATAGATAGATAGGTAGGTAGCTAGGTAGGTAGGTATATAGATAGATAGATAGATAGATAGATAGATAGATAGATAGATAGACAGATAGACAGATAGATAGATAGTTAGTTCAGCCCTCACCCTTCTGCTGGTTCTTCTGAAGGAGAATCTTCACTGTGGTTCCTGCAGCCCCTTTCAGCCGGAGGCTCTGGAGGCCTGCTGCCCTCGGTGAGCCCCGCGCCGTGGACGGCGTGGCCCTCACAGACTTGCCTTTCGGCTGCTGCTCTCCAGCGCAGTGCTCCTGGGAATGCCGCTTGTATTTTTACAGGGGAACGGGAACAAGTACAGTCAGCATCAGGGGTCGGGGTGGATTCACGCATCTGTGTTACTCCTCTCAGTAGGTGCACGTTGAATGGAAGTCATTTAACCGACAGAGAAAATAAGACAAGATGAGTGGGCAACTTCAGAAACGTTTTTTCACCTCAGGCTGACTTTAGTTCACAGTGCTTTGGAATTGGCCAATACAATCAGAACTTCCATGTTTACAAGCAGTACTGGCATTTGGAAAAAAAATTGGTATGAACTGCTTTCTTTAATATAAGCAATGTGTTAACTGTCAAATGAAGTAGAGTTCATATGAGAAAAAACAATATATAAAGCAATCTATACATAAATACTTATTTTCTTGTTTAACAGAGCACATACAACTCCTCGATTCAACTGCTGTCCTTCTTCCTCCGCTGAAGCAGAATTTGCAGTACTGGCAGAATCTAATGAGAAGAGAATAATTATGCGGTTTATGTGACCAACTACAAAAGACACGCTGACATTAAATCACTGCTGATTTATTTTACCCATTTTATCCGTTTTTGGTTATTCGGCATAACTACATATCTTACAGTATTGTTAGGAAAAAAACAAACACTATGTTCTACCAGCTTGGATGGCAGACACCATCAGTGCATAGACACCGCAAATTAAACAAAATAACACTGGTTTCACACATCCAGTATTGGGAAAATATGATTACCATTGCACATAAGACAACAGGTATCAGGCACCGGGACCGGAGTGGAACACGTTACTGGTATACAAGTCTTCAGCGCACAGAAGATATTTCCATCCTAAAGCACAATGGAAGCAAAATTAGTCGGAGCTACACGTATGCATATGTATATGTATACCACACGTATACATATTGAATAGTGCAGTTTGCTAACCATCCTTGCTGAGGGCAAGTTTTCAGTAATTATATAAACACATACAAGCACATATTATCGATTGTAGTAGGCTACATGACGTTATGTTTCGTTTCGAAGGTGCGTGTTACTTAAAATTATTTAAATTAAGAACTTAAGTATCCAGTAATGAATGTGATTGCGACTTACAGAGCAGGTACACATGACGCACTGATTTGTTTGCCGTGATGGGAAGAGGTCATAATTGGCAAAGGTCTCCCCAGTTTGGTACTGGCTCCCGTTATAACGGCACGTCTTGACAGGAGCCCTTAAGCCCGCAGGAGTCCTACGCTCGTCTTTTCAGGATGGGGGGGATGGGGGGTGGGGTGGAGGGCAGGCATTCCAAATACAGGTAAATCAATATGTTATTTACCGCTCTTCACGTAGTACTCTAGATTTTAAAGTCAGATATCTTCAGACCATTAAAAAACACAGATTGCCATACAAAGATTGCGTTGCATAAACACACGTTTAATCAGTTATAATTTCTATAGCAGATAGCAACCTTTTACCTGCGCAACGGGGGCAGCACTGTTGAGATTCAGTTATAGGATGTTCACACCTAACGACAGGGCACTTAATGGTGTTACATTTCACATGGCCAGTCTAGCAAAAGACATAACGGAGCAAAGTGCACACAAGTGAGCAGAACGTAAGTATATTCCAGTTTCTTGCCAAGATGTGACAGCATCATAACCATTATAACCATTCACGCGTAATAACAAAGCTAAAATAACCTGAAATATACAAATTATTAAACTTATATATTAAACAATTATCAAAACAATTATCGCAGCGAAATTCCTCAACACCACAGCAGCAGACGCTCGGCTGCGGCGACATACGTCACTCAGTAAGTAAAATACCTTTCAGTGCAGGTCAGAAACTTAACCGGCTGCTGGCAACGAATTTGAATAATCGAATCAAAAGTAGGCCTACCTCTGTGCAGACACACCGCATACAAAACATTAATCCGAAGGGCTCAAGATACGGATGCCAGCTGTCTCCGGGACGGTATTCCTTTTCTTTGAAAGTACAGACAACATCAGACTCTGTCGCTGGATTAATAACAATAATAAAGATACATAAAATGTATTGTCTGTGAAACAATCCCCGTTACACTCAACAGGCCTAAATTAATATCATAGTGGCTAACAAAGTTATAATGCACAACTCCATAAACGCCCTGACAAAATACCGATACTCTTGCACAAAACATTCATGGTTCATACAAATAGGTCTGTCTAGCGTAAGGTGAGCTTTGGTGGGCAATATATTGAGTCAGATTCTAAAAGACTGTCAAATTACATTTACAATAATCTATAAATCAATTATATTTTAAGCAATCATACAATAGTTACTATACAGTACAAGCCAATGTTATTCACGTTGCCACCCACAGTATATGATATTAACTACCAAACAGTTGTAATACTGATCGAGACCATTTTCTTTTTTATCTAATGCGCTCACACCGTAATCCCTTTCCTTTATCCACATTATTACTTTTAACTCATCCTATTTATAAATTTGCTATCAAAAGGACACGTTAATAATTTCAAATAGCACAATAAAAATAGCAGCCACTTTTAAAATGGCTAAGGAATAATTTTAAGAAGTGGTCTCACAAAAAAATAGTAAGATTTCATACAGCTAGATAAGTAAGACATAATTGCGAGGATATGAAATCATTGCATCTAAAAGTATTTAAGATCATAGCATAGTCTACACATTATTCTGCCTGCAATTATCCAAAAGTTATAATGGAATAAGCTCCCATTTACTATTTTACAGTATTTCAGGAAGTCTGCTCTACAAATATGCAAAGCTATGTTTTTCATTTATTTCTACTTACTTTTTCTGGTTCTTACTGCCTCCGCGTAACAAACACGGTATAAGGGCAGGATTAGAAAGAGAAAAATGTGCTTCATGTCTGAACCGATACGTCTTTCATATAATTGAATTTCTCAATGAAATCGCTGCCAAAAAAAGGACTGTATCCTTAGATTTTAACTGCGACAGAAATCCCCCAAAGCGCTGAGACGCTCCGCTTCAGGTCATTAAAACGATCGCAATGTTTCACCGAAGATGCGCGCCTCCTACAGGAAAATACACAACTCTCAAGTGCAGCGAAAAAAAATAAATAAATCGCTCAACATTAACTGGGGAATTACTTAGCACGTTAAAATGAAGATAAAATAAAAAGGGGATAATAACTAGATGAATTTATGACAAAAATAATTAATGATATAATAACGAATGTATGTCTGTTATCGTAACTGTTTTTGGTACCATTTTGCAACTTATTTTTAGCTAGTTGTCCCTGCTGTATCAGTGTATGCAGCCATTCTTTTTAGTCCACTTAACCACAACTTGAGGTAAAAAAAAAAAAAATCCCGCAAATGGTTGATTAAGCGTCATTTTGGCTAGCAGGGATGCATCGTCTCTTCTTAAAATGTGCAAAGCAGGGAAAAATAACAGATTTCAAACTGGATCGATACATTGTAGAAGGAATGGGACATATGCAGTTACAAAATGAAAAACGAGTTGAGGAAGAACATTCTATAATACATTTAGATTAATATTGCCAATCCTATACACAACGATATGTTTATAAATGGCTCTTGTTAAACAATTTAGCAAACAAATGAATTTAATGTCTAGGTTCTGATATTTTAAAACAAACCATCAAGTCAAATCAGTTTTATTTATAGAACACATTTAAAACAACAGCGGTTGAACAAATGGTAGAACAATTTTTATAAATAGACAGCGAACAGTCCCTTCAAAATAATGAAATGTAGTCTTCACAGACTGTTACTGAATTCTCTTTAATCTGTGTTTTTTTTTCCTCATAACTGCTTATACGCGACAGCATGAAATTAATTTAGCTCTGCCTGGAACCAGTGTCGTGCGTAAAGGTATGTTTAGGAACTAGTGCAACATGGAGATGAAGACGTGAATGAATGGAATGGTCTTCTCTTCCAGAAATTTAATAATTCTTTTGTTCAATTTCATCAATATAACATAATCATTTTTACATATGTTAATTTAGCAGATGCTTTTATGGAAAGTGAAAGGAGGTCAGTCCTTGGAATAATTGGGGGTTAAGGACTTCCCTAAGGGACCCAATGGTGAAATCATCCTGCTAACCACTGGCTCCGAACCAGCAACCTTCTGGTGACAGACACGCTGTCACAACTCATGAAGTTGCACATCAAAACCAATTAGTAGTCATTCTTAAATACGACACATTTCGACAGATTTCACTTTCTGTTCCAGTGACATATTGTTAGAGTGCATCGTTACACGGTCGGGAGGCGAGCTGGAAGCAGGCAAGCAGAGCCGCGAGTGAAACCAAAACGGGGTTTATTACGGGCGAAACAGGGCAGACAAAGACACACAGCCAACTTCAATGCCGGATATCCCGACCTGGACGAAGACACGTACTCAGATACAAGGGAAAAGCAGGTCATAACAAGACACAGGTGAGAACAATCAGGGAAAAACACGGGGTAACGAGGTGGGCGTGGCACCCACGAGGATCGGACGGAGCTGGACGTAACACATACAATTAATTCTCCAATTAGTGAATCAGAATAATAATTGTAATTTATTCCGATAGCCTGTTCATGCTAAATATTCTATTTGCTACAGTGGAAAGAATTTATATATGCAATTCATTGACATTCACTTAGGATATTTGTATTGTTGTAGCTTCTGTGTGCTAGTTTTTTTTTTAATAAGACCTGTTGTCAATTTCATGTATATATTGGAACAAAAGAATGTGTTTCCTTTTTAATCATTTGTTATGGTGCTTCCTCCTGACTGTACTTCTGCAGACTCCTCCTGACTGTACTTCTGCAGACTCCTCCTGACTGTACTTCTGCAGACTCCTCCTGGCTGTACTTCTGCAGACTCCTCCTGATTTGCCTGCTCCATCGCCTTCATGTAAACACTCTCATATTTCCCCTTAATGTCCTGCAATAACGACAGAGCCTCTTCATATTCTTTCTTGTTGACGTTCTTCCCTTTAAGAACTTGGTCTGAGAAAAAAAAAGAGTAGGTGATGCACAATACTTCACGTATTTTCTTTATATGCTGGCAATTATTTTTTTAACTACCCAACGGAACTTCCTGTGTGGTTTTTCTGTCTTTCATCATAATTAGGAAATCTTCGACCCTGTCTTTTTTTAACAGTCCTGGGTTTGCTTCTGGTGGTTTTGCAACCTGTGAAGTAAATTGGGATGTTTTTAACCCGCGAGGGCTAAGAATGCATTCACACCTAGTTTTTATGGTTACAAAGAGTGACACCGATAAATCCAAACGTTTCACCTTTTTCTTTTCTCTGCTTGGCTTTGGAAGGCAGTTGTCATCCACACTGGTATCTCTGTTCACTTGAAGGTTCCTGAGAGCCTGTTCCAAGGCTCTGGCAGTCTGTTGAATTCCTGTAGTAACAAATAAATGTGGTCATACAAACACGCATGACGTGGCTGATTCATTGATTTATTCAGTATATGCATATGTTTCCTCACCTCTTGGCTGAATGATATCAGGGTCTGGCTTTGCATCAAAGAGCATTTCATAGCCTCTGAATTGCTCTGGAAGTGCACGTTCGTGTTTTGGTTTATTCACCTCTAACAACATGTGCTGCATAAGTTCATCATCCACCTGCACAAGAAAACAAAGGACTGGGTGATACATTTCAAGAAGAAACATTTTAATATGAGTACTTAAAAATTAACGCTAAGTAGTTTTGTAATGGTGTATTCTAGTATTCTTTAGTTATCTACATACACAAACAGACACACACACATACACAAAGAGTCACAGTTACAATCGCCGCCAAAGCTACTCCAATTGAGTACTGGGTAAAGGGTCAGTGTGACGCTTCAGCTTTTTTATACGTCTATAAAAAGTTCTAACATCCTTGGAGTATTGAGTCTATATTGTTTATATATAAATATATAGATAAACCTGTGTCATAAAGAAGGCTTTTCCATCTCCGTCTTCCACATCTGGCGGAGCTTTGGGTGTCTGATCTGAAGTTTCCCGCACGTGGTCACCCGCAGGATTCTTCACTAGGCCTTCACTCTGAGAATCGTCTTCCTGTCGCTTTGAGGACGGTGGCAGACATTCTCGGGGGAAGGCACTCCTCTCCAATGCGTCTCTGGCTTTTTTTACAACAGCTGACACGATGTCATGTGGAGACGCGTTGCTGGGAGCCTCCAGGTATAAAGGCGATTTTGGGACCTTTGGGATTTTTGTGGTTATCTGATAATCAACAAAATGAATATAGCAGGACGTCTCAGATAAAATATGGGGCGCAGTAGATATATGTTGCATAGTAGTTACATCTTTTTACAATATTGTGCTTTTCTTTGAGTTACAAGAGTAGTGCTGACAGGTCAATTAAACATCAGAATGTTGTCATATATATTTTTTTAGACACAAATGCCTTGCTAGCATGCAATACCTTTCGTTTTGGATCGACTGAGACCATAATACGTGATTTCATTGGGATTTCCATCTTCTTGCGCTCTATTTGAATGCCCAGATGGTCCCGCAGAATACTTGTCAGAATCGGGGGGTCACCTTCAATGCAGAGGAACAAGTTTTAGCAACATTGACAAGTAAACCTGGAGCCTATCCAGCAAGAAGAAGCAGCAACCTGAAAGGATGCTAGGATACTGCTGGGTAGGCTTCATGAGTCATTCGCTGTATTTTCTGACCCCACTAGATGGTGCTGTCTGCTCAAAAAAGGTTTCAAAACATGCCTCTAAGCAAACCGAGAGCACCACCCAGTGGGGTCAAAAAATAACGCGAATGGTTCACGAGCAATAGTTTTGGTCATCAGTAGTACACACACTGACACACATTCGTCCCCAAGGGCAATTCCCCAAACCCCGTGATTTCAGGCTTTAAAAGAAAACTGGAGCAAACCCATGCAAAAAAGGAAGAATAGGAAAATGTCCTTGAGACATGAGACTTATGAGCTGAAAAAGGTGTTTTTGAGCAGGAGAATTCATGATAATTAACACTTTGTTGTCCCCATGGGGAAATCGTTTGAATGCTTGTTCATTGGAAGGTAAGTTTCCTGTGAAGGGCAGGCACCCATAGTAACACCCAGGGAGCAGGTGGCTAAGGGCCATGCAGACATGCTGAGGCTGGGTTGGAACCAGCAATCTTCTGTTTAAAAGCACACAGGCTTAGACCACGGAGCCACCCACTACCCCGATTGCAAATTGCGTTGCAGGCTGGCCCCCCGGGACAGGAACTGAGGAACCCTGGACTGCAGCAAAAGCTACTGAGCAACCATCCCCCCACCAAGGGACACATATAAGATACAGGATGTATGGACGAATCTTCAGAAACAGGCAATCATTGCATTGAAACGTCAAAGGAGAAAGAGGATCCCAATAAAGGTGAAGTAGATGATGACCATACCACTCCTTAGTGTGGTAAGAGGATTTGAATGAATCACCAGTTCACTGAGCAATGGGAAGAGGGCCACAGCTAACAGATCCTCTTCCTCTGCAATCTGGGGTGGAAAAAATGTATATGGTCATCGCACCAGAGTCACGTCTTTTAAAGCCAGACAGCGGCATTCCCGTGACAAACCTTGTTGTCAGCCAAGTTCAGATGCTGGAGTTCTGGAAACGGTATCCAGAGTTCCTGTAGAAGCAAGCATGTTGATCTCAGAGGAGTTTATACGCAGGTGACTTCATATTATCTAAATTATGCAGTCAAATATTATACAGCTACTGTAAAGTGTGCGGATTCATCAAGCCTCTCGCACAGCGATATCAAGGCTTACATCAGTACGGCTGTCGCCACGTTCTTGTCGAATTAACTTCAAATGAGAATAATCTATATCTGAGAAAAAAGAAGAGCTGTGTGTCAATGGGGTTCACTCTATGTCAAAATAAATTATATTCAGTTTATATCGTGCTCCCTCTTGAAATACAGACCAGCTTTCTGCAGAGAGTCACCTTTCACTTCCTGTGTTCCGGGGGAGTTCAAGCTGGGCGCTCTGCCTTGTGCGGGATGTTTACTATGTGTCTTTCTGGAAAAGCCCATGACCCCAAGGTCTGCTATCTGCTGCAGGTAAGGTACTTTGCTGATATTGTTGCCCTGCAGGTTTAAGTTCCGTAGCCTACAGTTACAGGGAATAATTTTTTAAAAATCACTTAAGGGTTCCGATTTCAGTAAAATAACACATCCAAGGTTTTAATCTGGGATTTAGATTTTACATCCATTCCCCTTCCAATTTCTTATCTAATGTAGGGTCATATGAAGGACTGGACGGGATGCCAGTCCATCACAGGACACAAAACAGGGGGCACCGTGGATCATCACAGGTCATAAGGCAAGGGGACACTCTGGACGGGATGCCAGTCCATCACAGGACACAAAACAGGGGGCACCGTGGATCATCACAGGTCATAAGGCAAGGGGACACTCTGGACGGGATGCCAGTCTATCACAGGACACAAAACAGGGGGCACCGTGGACCATCACAGGTCATAAGGCAAGGGGACACCCTGGACGGGATGCCAGTCCATCACAGGACACATACACAATCACATACTATGGGTAATGAAGTTTGAGGAAATACAAGACACCCAGCCACTATGGATTATGATTTTCCAAGATTAATTAGACCTTTTTAGATTTTGGTTGTAGTTATTTATTTAGATTAATTCAAACTGAATATTCTTAACAATAATGAGCAAACTGACCTTTTCAGATTGGCAAGGCTGGTGAAGATTCTTGGAGAAGACAGGAAATTGTCATCTAACATCAGAACCTCAAGGGCACTAAAGCGTCTGTCTTGTGCCAATTTCCTGTTTAAGCAGATTCATACCCAAGAAATTCTTCCATTCACACAATTTCTATATGATGATGTCGCAAATCACAGCAAATATTAAACTTATATATAACTGTATATCTTAAATGTAATGAAACTGTGGTCTGTTTATTTTGTTTTGAAAAGAAAGAGTTCACGTGATCATAGCAAATTTTGCAAGGGGTGCAATTTCACCCCCTACTGGTCAGATGAAAATACTACTTGAACGTATTAAGTTGAACAAATATGCTATACAGTATTTGGAAATGCGCTTTGTGTTTGTTATAATAGTTTATTGCAAATAAATTATAATTTATAATTTATGTTGATGAATGACTGGTTGGGCTGTTTCATCTTGTGCCCCTTGGGAGAAAAGCCTAGAGTTGCTTATGACTATACTGCAGAATTACTGAGCTATATATAAATCTAACATCTACATTTAACTGTATGTAGAAAAACAAGAATATTTACAAGTGAGAAGACTCTTGGTGTGGAACACTCATGATGTCTGGCAGAGTCAGAAGTTTATTCCCTGTGAGATGAAGAATTTTTAGACAAGGAAGCATACTAATTCCCAAGATATCATCACTTGACAGGCTGTTGTATGAGAGATCCAGCATCTGTAACAAACAGATATATATATATATATTTATGTATATATTTTAGCTCAAGGATGTTTTAGTAGTGATGTTGGATAGGATGCAACATGATTAATTATTAATTGCAGGCTTCAACCACCTTATTATATAAAAGCAACATGAGTTTTTAAAAGACTTCATATCATCACCTCCAGATGTGGAAAGTCTCCATCTTTGACATTGATGTTACGTAGCCCGTTCAGTGACAGTTCCAGCTCCCTTAAGATCGGAAATCCACTGAAAGCATCTGAAACAATAAGACATCATTTTTGTGATCTTTCAAGTTTTTATGTGCTTTTGTCAACAATACATTCAGTTTTTATTTATACCTAAGTTCAAATGATTGTCAGAAGCATTGATATAAGCAACATTGTCAAATTCCTCCACGTTCTCTAGGTTGACCTGTTTAAAGACAAGAGAAAGTCTAAATTATTTATCACTATAGCACGTACAAACATTGTTTCCCAGAATAATAATAATATACTATTTCATAGACATTGTTATGTGTTACTACTGTACATTTTATTCCCAACACATAGCTGCCTATTGATTTCTCACTTGAGTTTGTTAGAAAGAAAATTAGTTCATACCGCGTATAGATTCTGTTCACTAATGTCAACAGAGCACAGCTCAGAAGGCCTGTCAACACAATGTAATGTCATCTGGAAAAACAATTAGTATTAAATTAATGTGTTTTTTACTGTATTTAATTAAAGGTATTATAATAATAGTTTATTGTGGCTTACAAGAAAATATCCATCTAAAACAGCGCCTTTATTTTCCACTTTGCTGGAACCCAATAATTCAGTACTGTCTGAAAGAGCTGTCTGATGTCCCTCATCCGTCAAGAGTCCCTGCGATGTTCTCTTCTGTGATCTTCTATATTTATGCTCTAACACGCTCCGCTGGGCCACCAGCCAGTGACCTGTTCATAAAAAGTACGAAAATCCAGCATGTGAAGGCTGCCTACCGACCCCTACAGACAAAACGAACTTATATACATGCAATTATATACCAAACATTTGGTAAGACTTTACTTGCGGGACCGTAATTTACTTGGTATCTCGGATACTATTCAAGTACAATTTATCATGATTAAATATCGTAACTACATGAAATATATGAAGCGTTGTGAGTAATTATGAACGAATATGGGATCAGAACATAATTAAGCAGCACAGGTTCTGGTTAATTAATAATTTAAGTAACAGTGTATTATGTGTGCCCCCTCAAGTAAAGCGTTACCAAACATTTTTATGAATGATTGCATGCATACCGGTTAGACTTAGATGTAGCGCAATTGTATGGAAAGAAATACCTGTTTTACGCTGCTTGAACAAAGGTTTTACAGGGAATAAACTGGAAGGGGTACGGTCTCCGTTGTCCAGTTTGTAGTGTCCCAGTTTGGCCATTGCTGCTTGTAGTAGCGTCACACTGGGTTACATAGACCCTTCATCGAATGTGCTGCTCGGTGAAATTTAGCATGATCTGAAACACAGAAACGAAATATAATTACGCCAAGTAAGTCTTATTTAAAATTAATTCAATTAATTATAATAACATCATTGCCAGTCCAGGGAAATCGCCGAAAGGGCTGAAAAAATGTTGCATTTAGGTAGCGAACGTTCTTTCTCTTATCAATCCATTCCAAAAACAATTCAAGAACTTGTAGCAACCTTCGTTACAGTACAACGCAGCGCCTAAGTAACGTATCATAGCAACGCCACGAACACAAAGTGAAACCGGAGCGCATGCGATTCCCAGACACGTCTGAAGAGGCGCTGTTACGCAGCCACTCATAAGCCAACCACAATGTATGCAAACGGAAGAATAATGGCGGCGAGGAATGAGAGGACTGGCTTGCTAGACAAAGTAAGACGTTTGTCTTTGGAAATGTTATTTATTGTTTTTTTTGGGTGCTTGGTTTACAAAGCTTCATATTAAAGGTACTTTTGCTAGCATGCTTATTGTCATTATGTTATACTTATAAGGTATACCTCATCTTCTATTATAATTTCGCGTCAAGCGGTATGAATAGAGGTTTTAAACATATTAATAATTGGTTGTAAGAATTAAGGATCTCAGAGGTTGTATTTTCTATGCCTATACACGTCTTTTGGAACACTAGAATGTATCTCCCCAAGACACATTCAGCTCTATGCAAACATGGTACTTTGCGGTTTCCTGTTTGCATTTTACTTTTCTTAATATAACATTTTATTCATCCGTGTCACGTTTAATAATGTGGTTGGAGACAAGTAAACTTAAGAGAATAATGCTAAAGAATGCGCGTGTGTGCCTTTCTATGTTGTATGTCTTAACGTATCTCATGGAATGAAAGACGGTACAGGTTACACGCTTTTAAGTTTGTCAGTTGAAAATGTATTCATGAAAAAAAAAAAACATTAAAAAGCAGTGTTTTCAGACAAATCTGTATACTGTATGGGAAAAAACTTCCCCAAAATTATTATTTTGATTTCTAAACCATTCAAAGCTTGCAACATTATAGCACTGAGGAACAAATGGATTCTGAAAAGTATGAGCGTACCAGGTTTCCGATCCATGCGCATGTCTGAAAGGTCATGAGTTAAAATCCCATGGCTGATGGGTAATCGTATTGCCATTGAGCCCTTGAGCAAGCCTCTTAACCCCCAGTTAACCCCGCTCCGTTTCACTCGCTTGAATGTTGGACAAAAATGTCTGCCACATAAATAAATAAATAACCCTCGTGTTCGATCAATCTCTTCTCAGTGGAGGATTGACGAGAAGCCTGTCAGGATAGATAAATGGGACGGAGCCGCTGTGAAGAATTCACTCGACGACGCTGCTAAAAAGGTAGATGACTTTCCGTAAGTCAGCCACGAGGTCCCGGTTCAGTGCCACCTCGTGATCATTTTTCATTTCGGTCAAAAGCACGTAAACAAACGGGGCTGCCTTTAAAAACTGAATTAATCTCTCCGCTGCAGGTCCTCTTGGACAAATATGGTTACGTAGAGAACTTCAACCTGATGGACGGACGCCTCTCCATTTGCACGGCGTCCTGTCTGTTCGCTATCGTAGCACTAGCGTGGGACTACCTTCACCCTTTCCCCGAGTCAAAACCCATCCTGGCCCTCTGCGTGATATCATATCCTTTTTATTCACTTAACCGTGGAACTATTGTGCAATTTCTGCTTTAGTACATCTAAAGTTGATGTTGAACGTGTGTGTCACTTCATCTTATTATCTGTTAATCTTTTTAATTATGCGGTAATCCATTTTTTCAACTAGGTGGGGTCTTTGCTGGCCTTTAACTCTTGAAAATCTTACAGGAATAATATCTTTTGAGACTGATTAATGTCACTGCAGTCTAAAAGGGGATGGTGCTATGACTGTAACACTAATTACCCTTGCTTCTACGACACTTAATACTAGGTCGATATTACACGGCGATAGGAGTGTGGGACTTGAGTACTGTGTTTGTCTTCCATTTCCTTTTTAGAATTATTGTTACCTTAATTGTGTTCTCACGTATTTCATAATGATGGGCATTCTTACCTTGTACACATCTTACAAGGAAAAAAATACTTTTATAGTTACAATTCAAAAAGATCCAGTAGGCATGGACCCTGGCCACGTCTGGCAGATTTCTTCAAGTCTAAAAAGGTACTTTAGCTGCTGTCACTGGGATTAGCTTTTACGTTCAGTCCCACGGTCCTGAATGATGCTACAGTTCAAGTTTAAAGGGGCGCTTTCTTGCAGAGACATTACCTTTCTGTCAATGTTCAGTATGACTACGCATTCAAAATACATTTCTTTTGCTGCTCCTCAGGTTTGATGATAACTACACACTCAGAATCACGTTTACCGAAGGGAGAACCGGCCGCAAAAGGGAGATGGAGTTCACAGAGTCTGTTGCCAAGTTCTTCGATCAGAATGGGGAATTGGTGAAGGACCAGTTTGAAAAGAGAGTATCGAAACTTCACGACGCCCTGACGGTGGACAAGAAATCCAAGTAGACCACAAAAGAGTAACTCCCGCCCCTTTGCCTTGCTATTTGTGAGCGTGGTCTGAACCCTTGCCTGCTGTGTTGGTCTACGTTGTGTGATCTTCCAGGACTTCTGTGACAGCGGAACATGAGTGGTACACTTCTGCATGGGGGGGGCGGGTGAGTCAGGGAGGGGATTTCAAATGTCTGCTGTACGTGTGCTGGTTCTATGCTGGGTGTCTTGCCAGTCAGTTTCATGGGTGGAGTGAAGTACTATTGGCTGCCTGCAGTATCTACTAAATGACATTGTTTGCATGCAGGAGAATACCGCAGCTCAGTGTTTCCACACTTTTGCTCCTTCCCGGCTCCCAACACATCCATACTAGGTATTCAGGGTTCTTGATCGGGTAGGAGGGAGCAAAAATGTGGCCTGTCTGCGGGTCACTGAGGACTGGGTCAGGAAACACTGCTGTAGGCGATTGGAGACATTGGTGCTGCCTCACCCAACATCCTTAGAATGATCATTCCAGTGGCAGCTTTGTAAGAATATTAAGTGTTCATAAGAGCCGTTTTGGAGTCCTCTCTTTGCCTCTTTTCTTGAGTTAGGCTTTGTTTTTGTTGCCATTTAAAATAAGAAATATCAATGTCCTTTTATTGGGATTTTTCTTTGCACAAGCCTCAGTTAAATTATTTTAGTTTTGGAGAGTCATATTGTTTTTATTTTTTAACTGCTACTTTTAGTCCAGTGTTGAGAATAGAAACCGTTTTCTTTTCATTCTGTAGTTACTCTTATTTATACACGTCAAAAGGTTTGATGGGCCAAAAGCCAAGGATTGAATTTGAAATCGGTTTAAATGTAGTGGGGTCATAGTTGGCTACATCTATTGTGTATCTTATAATTTGCCTTAATGTGACCCATTTGTTGCTACACTTTTTTTTTTTTTCCCCCACCATAGAAGGTGTTGCACTGAACTTAGCGCATGTGTCTTGTTTACTGCAGTGGTGCACTGTTTTAGCTGTTAAGCAATTATGTGTTTTGCTGTTCTTTAGAATGATTTAAAAAGGACAAATCAAAATCCATATGAAAAGGAATATGGCCAAACAGATGTATATTTCAAATAAATATTACTTATGCAGACTTGTGTGTACAGTGTATTTACATATATTCAGTGGTGGAATTTTGAAACACTCCAAAATTAAATAAATGCAGATTATTTACATATTTAGCAGATGCTTTTGCCACGTACCAGCTAGACAAACGGCATACTACGACTAAGGCCCAGTAAAAAAATCATTAGTTTATCATCCTTTCAATCAGAAACAAGTGATGAGGGAGGGCGATTTTTTAATTATTATTATTTATTTCTTAGAAAAAAGATATTAAACTTCAGCAGTACGTGTCCAGTACTGATTGGCATGGAAGTTAGAAGAAAGTAAGCCGAGGTGGAAGAATACAAATGCGCGGCAGTTGGTTTCTATCGTCTGCCTGTGAAGTTTGTGAACGCCGGCAGCGGAATTCACACAGGAAAATACGCTTTTCGCGGGGATGAGAAAATAATTATTTTTTTTATTGGGCCTAGGTAGCATTTAAAACTATACTTTTATACGGTATTTGTCGCATGTAAAATTGAAATTATGAACAATTACTAAATAATTTTTGAATACTGTATTACGGCGGTAAGTAGACTTTCAAAAACATAATAAATCTATTTGTTTTACATATAGCCAATCTGGGGGGGGGGGGGGGGGGGGGGGGGGGGGGGGGGGGGGGGGGGGGGGGGGGGGGGGGGGGGGGGGGGGGGG
>JABFDZ020000042.1:8452805-8463047 GCA_019775955.2 Pollimyrus isidori
GAGAAACATGGGGCAGGAAACACTAGTTGAAGAGTTCAGTTTGGGATCAATTTGTTCTAATAGAACAATAACATGAGGAGATTATAAATAAAAGTATTTACATTGTATTTACATTTCTGTTGCTCCCCAACAATGGTTTATAAACTTTTCCTCGTAGTGCCGCTGTTGAAATGCAAGACAATGATTTCTGTCTTTCACATCGGGTCTGATGCTTGAATGTGTCATTCAGAAGTTGGAAAACCGTTTGCTTGACGGCTGAGCTGGGAGTGCCGTGAGGAATTGTATAGAGGCGGCCTCTCAGGATGAGGCACCAGAGAGATCGATCCACAGGTCACCTTTACCACACTGTACCGTGTAGCACCACTAACCGCGCCTTTCGGATATTCCTGCATGTAAACGATACGCTGAGCGTTAGTTTAGTAATTTAAAGAAATATTGCTGTCACTCATGGGTGATCTGTGAAGCTTACAATATATGTCATGCCACTTCTGTTACATAGACCGTATACGTAGCCAGAATTATATATTGTGCCTGGTCGGAAATGTTCTAACTGAACTGGAACAAAGCCATCTGCAGCTAGTCTACATTAGCTCTGTACAAAGTCTTTTTACTGGCTGATTTTCACACTAATTGGAGTGATCATTAAAACCCCTGTTAGTTAAATTAATTCAGGTCACAATTAGCATCTATTAAATGGTAATGCCAGTTCAATTGATTGAAAATCCCCTAAAGAGTACCAACTGTATTTAATCCCAGTGTGGATTGCTTGAATGTGCTCGTTTTAAATGTCATAAATTTGTTTCGTTAGGTTGGGTTCTGGCCCTTTATAATAAATGCCGGTGGTTTTTACGGACAAGGGAGCGTTGTGTATTTTCCAAATGTATGTCCGCTCTGTGTAAATGGCCTCGTGAATGTGTGTTCAGGCTCTGTCCTCGTTCCTTTAATTCCTGCGCGATCTGCGTATGAGCGGTGTGCGATTTAAAAACCTGTTCTTTCGACGTTGTGGGGACCATTTTTCGGGTTGCCACCGAGACCCGTGACTGCAATCAAAAAAGTAAAAATGCCAAGTCTGTTTTTTTTGCTTGATTACTTACGGTTACGGTTAGGGCTGGGTGAGGGTTAATGTCGTAATGATGGGATTAGGGCTTTCCCCATAGAAATGAACGGAAAGTCCCCACAAAGGTATAATTACAAAGCTGTGTGTGCATCCGTGTACGTGCGTGCGTGCGTGCGTGCGTGCGCGTGTGTGTGTGTGTGTGTGTGTGTGTCGTCCACAACACATGCTGTCACATGCTTTGTTTCCCTCTGGAACCTCTCAGCTAGCCGCAAATGGCATGCATGACTATTATATTACACAGCTATAGGTGATCTGAAGCTTTTCGGTGTGAGATTTTGACGCGCTTCATATAGCGGTGAACATGGGACAGGCATGATGAAGCTGAATCCACCTGCTGAATCGGTTAAGTAGGTGCGAATATCTGGATGGGTTACCTTGGGTGATGCAGCCTGGTCATCGCTCAGCTGGCTGACACGCTGAGTAGGCCGTCTCGGTCTGCTCTATGGTGCCATTTATGTATCATACAATTTCTGTATTTGTATACTTTTAATCGAGATACTTTCAAAGGGACCCGAGAGATGCCCCTGATCCAGTTAGCTAGCGGTATACAATAAACCTGCGAAGTCATCTAAGCAGATCCATTAAGAAATATGGAAAGTCTTTCTGGTATTAGGCACTTTGATTTGCAATGTAATATTAAAGTTTTGAGTGACTGAGGGTGAACTGTTTGGTGTGAAGTTTCATTCCCTGGAAGGGTGTAGTTTTGATGTTGATGGAACATGTATAGGACCAGTCCAAATCTGGATATGTACTTTTAATGCATTTGTCTCTATTTTAACACTCATTCGCCTTATAGTAAAAGGCCTCAGGGCAAAGAAGTAGTGCATGTCAGATATTTAAAAGACCAAGATGTTCTCAGACTCTTCAGAACAGCGCTGCAGACTCCTGCCATTCTCTGAACCAGCTTCCAGATGTAGCCGCCTGGAATGCTTCTCCAACAGTCCTGAAGGAGCTTACAGAAGGTCTGGGCACCAGTCAGCTACTCTTACACTCTGATCGAACTCATCCCAAACCAGCTCTATAGGGTTTAGGTTGGGAGGGGGGTTGTGGGGGCCAAATACATATATATACTTGCACCTTATTCTCCAATTCATTGTATACTGTGCATGTGCTGGCACATTACA
Organism: Pollimyrus isidori; assembly: GCA_019775955.2. NCBI lineage: Eukaryota > Metazoa > Chordata > Actinopteri > Osteoglossiformes > Mormyridae > Pollimyrus > Pollimyrus isidori. The sequence goes on from JABFDZ020000042.1 coordinate 8,455,047, forward strand.
AACTAAATGTCATTGTACTTACAATGAAAATAAAGCATCTATCTAACTATATATCTGTCTACCGTACCTGCTGGCTGTATCACCAAGCTTTCACTATTTGCAAGTAATACTACTCTATCCTGCTTTACTCTGTGCTAAATATAACGAGTGTGTCAGGTAATTTGCTAAACGGTGTCTAACTAAACGCATCTAGCCAATGTATTTAACTGAAGAAGAAGAGAAACGACAGTTTTTTCTTTTGGCTTCCTTATTTAACGATAAAAAATGGCAAATGGGTCTCTAAACTGCTAACTGTTTAGCAAGCTTTTTGGTTTTATTGTTTTGTTTTGTTAACCTTTAAGTTTCGAAGTGGGTTTATGAGTCATCGGTTCCATCCTCCGGACGAGCATCTCCTATGCTTTCTTCAGATAATAGTCCACGCATCTTCTAATGGCCTATCTGCTCAGGCTCGCAGAGCTGACCGGAGACCCTCCCATGTAGCGTGGGGGCGAGGCTGAGGGTCGGACCGGTGCGGCATGGCAGTCAGTCACAGGGCACACAGACACATCGTGGGGCTCTGAGACCCCAGTCAGCCTGACTGCGTGTCTTTGGCTCCCTGGGGTTCCATTCTCCTTCCCGGAGAACATGCAGACTCCAGGGTCTGAGAGCTGAAGTGGGATTTGAACCCATTGCCCTTTACTTTCTTATTCCATCGTTTGCATACCTAATCCTCTAAATTGATTTCTTCCATTTCCTTTGTCATTTCTGTGATTCAATTCAGTTTAATCATTTAATTTTTCTACTCGTCTCAAATGAGCAAGACGTGTGGCCAAGACACTAATGGAGGTACTTATGAAAGATGCTGTTCCTTCTAGCGGCGTGTATTCACTGTGACACCGGGGTGACATTTTAGTAGCGTTCGGTGCTGGCCGGTCAATACACTGTCCCCCCGCAGTAAATGTGCCAATTTCGCCGCCCTGTCAGACTTCAGTTGAAACGGCAGTCGAGGTTCAAAATGTCAGCTGGCAGATGCGGCTGTGACATCTTAAATTTGACATCATTAAATGCCAGGCGCTCCACCTTCGAACCTCCCAGAGGAAGGAATTGGCCTTGGGGATCCACACACACACACACACTTACTTTTGTACAGCTTCTTTTTGTGAAGATGGCACATTTTACACCAGGATACATAGCGCTTGGGTAAGAAATCTTGTCATTTTTCATGTCTGCATAGATGTTCCCCAACCTGTTCTGTGTCTTGCACCACTGTATCTGCCACACAGCTCATCAAAGGCTGTAATTTGCATTGCCTTCCAGAATAGCAGGGCTACTGGCCGGCTGTGTCCATTCGCCCGTTTGTTAACCAGTCAGTGACTACACAAGAGTCCCTCATTCAAGTGACAGAACTTTGAATAGAATTGCAGTTTATCCTGAAAGAGTTTTAACTTTAAGCTTTCATCCATACTCAGGATTATTAGATGTCGGGAGTGTATCAGACCTTATCCGCAGTATTTGGAAAGCTATGAATTTCATGGGGGGGCTTTGGCATGTCTCTCAGATGCCAGTACGAGTGACGCCAGCTGTAGCTAAGGTGCCCTTTGTGAGTTCCGTCCCGATTCGGAAACCCAAAGGTCGTCCTCTATATGTAGCCTGGCAGGTCCCGCCCCCCCCCCGTGCCGCGTACATTCATCCCGTGAGTTGACCGTAGGACTTGCGGAAGATCGGCCCCCCTCCCCGCGTGACAGGATTTTCCGGAATGATCGCTCGTGTTCTTTGCAGGGTTAACCCCGCGAAAATGACCAGCGTGCAGCAGAAGCTCGAAGCGTTCCTGGCCCAGGAAAAGGAGCAGAAAGAGCGTGCTCAGAGGGTGAGTATCTTTCATGAGGAGTAACGGTACTGGATAGCATGGCAACAAGAGTATCCAGCTCATTGCTGCTTCAGGATAGGCTAGCTATTGGATTGACGTCCAGCCATGGGGTCTGTCTCTAAGTCAGATTTGTTGGCTAAGTCGGACAAATCAATAATATAGTACAAAATAATATTAATTATGCAACAGTAATAAAACTACATACTATACTGTACTGTACCCCGAGTCCACAAAACCGATGAAGCCGTACAATGTTTTCACAGGTGTCACAAAGTAATGCGTTTGTTCGTTACTGTGAAAAATTTTTATATACTAGGATTTATGGCAGTGCATTCGTATGTACCAGTCGTTCACAAGTTCTTAACCCAAGGACTGCCTGTACTGAACAGGCCATCCATCTCGCCATTCTGATTCATAGGCTTTGTTACTCAGATGCAAGGAAGAGCAGGAAATGGGCCAGAAAATGTCTCTTGACCTTGTGTTTGACAGGCCATTAAAGTGAGTCAGCCAACCAAGCATATAGTCAGACGCACGATTATTTTCAGCTGTTATCTGATATGTTTTTTTTTTTTTAAAGTTAAACCACTTTCTGAGGACTTGGCTACCTAGACGAAGGCTTTCTTCTCTGCTTTCCAAACCTCCTCCGCATCCTCCCACACCCCTGAAGAAGTGGTCCTCCTTCTGTACATAAGTCTGATTGCTCATTTGGTCAAGGAGGGGAAAAGTAGTAGGAGCTGAAAATATCAGCTCTCGAGTACACTTTACTTTAAATTACCAGCTGGGGAAAAAAAATCTTAAAAATACACACAATGGCGTTTTATGGATACCCTGTGGAGTGTAGGGAACATGAGGCATCGCTGCGACAGATTGGACGTGAAACTTTCTGTAACTTACGTTGGGTGGTGTGCAGATACGTTTGCATCTTTTTACTGTAACTGTAACAACAACAAAAAAAAAGCATAACGACAGATATATTAAAGGGAGAGAGTCTCTTCCATTGATATGTCACCTCCTGATTTTCCATGGGTTTTGCTCCAAGGGAGCCAGAGCAATGTCTGAGGAGCAGCTCCTCACGTTCTCTTGTGGGCCTTTCTGGCTTAAAGTCTGCAGAGCTAAATTAAGCCAGTCAGCCATCATAAAGTCCCTTCTCTGTCCATTAGTGTTTCATTAAAGGTGTAGTATTCTTTTCTTCACATTTCTGACAGTCAGTTGAACCTTGGGTTCCAGGCTCTCCTGGTTTGCCACTGTTTATTATGTAAATGTAATTGCAGACATTCACAAACAAAATGTTTTTGAGGTTTTGAATTTGAATTCCGTCAATCCGCTTTCTTATTGGGAGTTATTTCCTGCCGGAGCGTTCTGTTCTCTACTTATTTTGAAGTAAAAAAATTGGTAAGTGACGGGTAACAAACGGAAATGGACGCGTTATCTTGAAGTCGAGACTCTATGAACTGTTTTTCTACCCACAGTGCTTCGTCTCCTACCTCCGCTCCGTCTACCTGATGAAGAACAAAGACGTCTTTGACGCGTTTCAGCTGCCGCTGCAGGAATACGCAGGGTGAGTCGGGGGGGCCGCCCGCTGGAGCGTCCGCTAAGCTGCCGAGTCAGCCTGTGGGCGTTCCCCTTGGCTCCCTTTCAGGGCCCGCTAGCTCGGAGCTAATCTGGGCGGAAGAGGGTGAGCTCTCCTGCCTTTCCCTTCGCCCCCAAAGCTGTGCCGCCGGAGTGCCAAGCGGTCGCTCGTAGAGGTGAGGCCTCCTGGCGACGGGCTCGGTGCGTGAGCCTGCTGCTCGCTTTGCCAGGCCGGTCGCAGAGAGAGAGAGGGGACTAGTGGGAGGGGGGTGTCGATGCAGTGCGTGGAGATCGCAGGTCTAAAAATACTGCAATCTCAGTGCCTCTGAGAGATCATTGTGCTTCCCCTGTGTGGGAGGAAGAGATGTGCAACTCTTTAAGAAATGCAACTTTTTTTCTTTTTATTCTCTGATCTGGCCCAGCTGGGCTTTGAGCGTGGATGTCAGCAGCGGTCGCATGTCTACGTTCCTTAATCCGCACGGGTGGTTCGTACGGGACTTGGCATGGACTGCACGGTAGCGGTCTGTCATGGTAAACACCCACTCTGCTTTGATCTGTAAGGATTGACTTGTCCATGTGCCCTGTAGCCCATCGCTCCAAATATCTCACGTGGGTTTGAGTAATTCTGCTGCCACGGCTAAGATGAGTAAATTCTCTGGAAGTTTCTATACTTTTTGATATATTTGTGGCGCTCAAGGGGGAGTCCCGTGTCTCTCGTCCACGTACGATATGACCTCCGTTTCGCCCGAAGACCCGCAGACACAAATGCGTTTTTGAACGTCTCCCGAATCGCCCAACCGAGACGGCAGGAGAGAGGAGGTACTGTCCCATTTTCCCCTGGTAGCCGAAGAACCGCCGGGGCCGTCAGTGAGGTGGAAATTGAGCAGAAAGGTTAAGCACTGGACATTAGTCAGGTAGAGCCTTTAATGGGGCAGCGAAGTGGACGGTTTGAACCTCCCAGTTTGATTTGAGCCTGGGAATTATACTCTGCGCTGATAAATCATAAGCCCTCTACAGTGTTTTCTTATATTGCCGTGGATGACTTTGGCCGTATTAGACCCGTCTATGGGAATCTGCTAACCCTTCCGATGTCTATCCGCCGCTTTGCTGATGCTGTCGCTTCTATCTTAGCCAATCAGAATCTGCATTGAAGTTCAGCCGCCTCGCGCCCGGCATGCGGCTCCATGGCCGCTCATCCTATCGAGCTAAATCCATATCTGTAGATTTATGGTAATTGCGGTTTAATTTCTTTTTAAATTGACACTTGGGGTAGCCATTATTTGGAAAGCAGCCATAAATACTGTGGTTTTTTTTTCCTTGAGTCCCGGACATCCAGTGGATCTGAGTCTGCTTCTTCTGCAACTCTAAGCAATCATATTTTTCAGTTATGACTTAAGAGCACTGAAACTGCCTCCCCCCCATAGACTCTTAGCATTACTGGGGGGGCCAGTGGGCCTTACATCTTGAATTCTGCATGTTTTCCCCACCCTTCCTGCAACCAAAAAACAAGATTTTCTTAACTGCTTTTTTTTTTTACCAGGTTAAAATGTTCTTATTCATGGATATTGTGATTTGGAACAAAGACGTGACTTTGCTTCTGAGGTCATATTGCATTCTTTGCCGTTTGCCCTTGTGTAGCCCATCCTGGACCTTGACCTAACCCCGGCCCCTATCTTATATAATGATATGTCTTGGTTGTAAATATTGTGAAAGCCTGTGACGTCGCCCAAACCCAGAATTTCCAGCTCGAATCAAAACATTCAGTTCGCATCTCACAGGAAAGCTAAGACTGATGTTCGCAGTAAATACATTTTTGAACATACAGACTCTCCTGGATGGAATTGCAACATCATTGTATGTGCAGTTAATAGCCAAGCTGTATGATTGTGTGACTAATTCAGTAACACCTGACCGTTAAACACTGTAATGGTTGTGGAAGTTGGAAGGGTGAACTGTCTCTGAACGTTGGTTTACTTTTTGGGTAGAATGACAACATATTGAAATCTGACCTTTTTTGTAAATGAAACCGGGGTTAGGTTTGCTTATGGAAGTTGGTGAAGACGGGAATTGTCATTTGGGCCTGAAGACCGTATTTTCTATTTCCCATGACTGTGTGAATCTATGTGTGTCTGTAGACACACCCCCTGCCTGTCAGTTTATTAAGGACACAGATGCCCCGATAGTGACTCTTGTGCTCCCAGCTGAGTACATATAGCACTCAAACAGGTCTCCTGAGGAGCAAACCGCGCATTAGAACAGCCCATCTTAACAATCTGACTGTCTTATAATTGCTGGTGCCGGACCCGGCGGTTCCAGCGTCTTCCAACACCCTCCTGGGATTCTCACGCACCTCTCAGTTTGTTGAGTGTGCAGATACCTCGTAATGAACAGAAAAATTCCAGTCAGTGATTCAAAAATATCTTTTTTTTTTTTTTTTTTTTTTTAATGGGAGGTCACTGGAGAATGGGCTAATTCATTAAAGCTAACAGGAAGTCCGCAGACAGGAAGAATGACCGCCGGCTAAGTAGCAGCTGGGTGTCTTCTGAGGGACGGGGCGTCGGAGCAGTGGTGCCCCCAGGTCCGTACCTCGCCCCTCTCCCACTCCATTGAAAATGGCTCTTTTGCTTTTTTTGTCGTCCTCGCAGCTCCCTGGGGTTGGCCGTGGCCCCGAGGGTGCGCTTCCTGAGCAGGGCCAGGCAGCAGAGGCAAGAGGCCGAGGCGGCTCCAGCTGCCGGAGAGGGCGGCGGCCCAGAGGACCAGGAGCTGGAGAGCTTCCGGGCTCAGCTCCGAGGAGAGAGGCTCCCTCTTTCGGTGCCCGGGAAGGGCGGCGAGGCCCCCGGTGCCCTCAGGTCTGTGCCCGAAGCTGAGGAAGAGGAGGATCCGTGTGACAGCCAGGATGAAGAGCAGTCCGACAGCGAGCCGCGTCCCCAGAGTCACGTCTTTGGGCAGGTCACCGACGAGGAAGACGATGAGAGAGACCTCGACTTGTTCACGGTTAAACGGAAAGACGTCTTCAAAGCGGAAGATGAGGGCGTCGCAGAGGTGAGATTCTTTTTAAGTAAAATAAGTCCGTCCTGAATAATAGCGCGCGGAAATTAAGTTTTTTATTGGCCAGTGAGCTTGGGGGTGCGAGTGTGATGCTCGGACTGAAACTGGATGAAGAGGAACTTCTCGCCAGTCGTGGTAAAGCGAGCGGCTGAGGCAGTGAACCTCGGGCTTAATTAGCGAACGTGCAGCCAGCTTGACCAATTAGCGGGAAAGATGCAGCGTGTCTGGCAGCATGACGGATCCGCCGTAATTAGCATGGAGGCTGTGATTCTGCCTCTTTATAGTGGGACGATGCCGACTGCGGCCAAATGTGCCTTTTTGAGCGTCGTCTCCCATATTGCGTTGGCTGGGAAAAGGGGAAAAGCCCCCCCAAGGTCCTTTAGGGTGCCAGTATCCCAGCATTTTGGACTAAGGAAAACACTCGAATTCAAATTGCAGTTTGCATGCAGATAATTGTGAGAAGCCGACCGATATTGAAAATGGCAGATCAGTTCGGGGTCCGTTCATGCTCTGAGCATGGTTAGGCAGTTTGTGTCAGAATTACTCAAATGTCAGAGAAGTCCGTCCATTCAGCATGATTTCCTTATCATTTGGCAGTCAAATATAAAAATGTGAAAATGTTAATGTTAAACGTTTAGCTTCATTGCTTATAGACAGCGATCCAGGGCTGCCTATTAGGTGACAGTGGGGATGATGCTGCACCTTCTGTCTTCTCTAACTGGACATATTCCCTCACAGCCATTATCCAGGGATAATCTAGTTTTTCTCCCCATTTCATTGTAGGGCTATAGGGGTTTTTCTCTGATGCCTTTGATGATGCTTTGGGGAGGGGGGAGGGGGGGCAGCGTGTGGCTCGGAGTGCTAAGGCTCCGTTCCTTTGATTGGAAGGTCTATAGTTCGAGTCCAGCCTCAGCAGAATGGTCACATTGGGGGAGGGTGGCTTCCCTTTACTGCCAGACTGCCTGTGTGTCTGTCTGTCAGGGAGAGCGAGGTAGGGTAGATAAGGCAGAGGCAGAAGAGTATCTTCCCGTAGGAATCAATAACCGTTATTATCATTATTACTGGGCAGGTGTGACTGTTTAGGCCCAGAGTGCCAGTGGCTTGTCACATCGGCCCTTTCTGCCGTCCCTCTCCAGGGTGTTTGCATCTGAGGAGCCACTGATTTTGGCTTTTTTCTCATTATAAAGGTTGATATTGGTTCAATTCAGTTTTATTTGCTTTTTCGAAGTCCTTAGCTCGCCTCCCAAGGGTGGGGGTTAGGGATTTCGTCTTCATGTCACGAGCCCCCAGACTCGTTCAACAACGGATCGCATCTCATGTGGGGAAGAGACTAGACCTTATCCCAGAAAACCCAGTCATGCCAGGGTGCTGGGAGCCTGAACCATGTTTTGTTGTATTGAAATTGTTTGTTTGTTGGCATTCTATCAACAAATTCTGCTTCAGATCAAGAGCTACAGCGGCATCTTGATTTAATTAGTGACTGGGCCGATACCTGGCAGATGAAATTTAACATAGACAAATGTAAGGTACTCCATGTA
>JABFDZ020000042.1:8496371-8511933 GCA_019775955.2 Pollimyrus isidori
TTCTTTCTTTCTTTCTTAAAAAAAGAGTCTCGAAGATTTTTTTGGCCTGATGACCAGAAGGTTCCATCAGATTCTGTGACAGGTTCCGAATTGCCACTGAGTGCCGCGCGGACGACCGACCGGGGAGAGGGCAGTTGCTGAAATAGTCAATGAAATCTCAGTGTTGCCCTCCAGCCTGTGAGTGCGTTTGTTCGTCATTAAGCAAACACAGTATCCCAGTTTTCTTGGTTGGCATATTTCTGTCTTTACTGTCCTGAAAATACTGGAGGATGCTTCCAGTGGTGTTTTCCAGACCAGAAAATGTCTGAGGAATAGATGTGGACGGAGGGTGGGAGAATCATTAAAATTCATCTAATTGTATCATTTTCATCATGCACTCGTGTGTAAAAAGTCAATGTTTAATATATTAAGCTCTAACAAATATGTGCTGTGACCACAAGCCCTGATCGAAGTGCCAGGCGGTCACTAATGCCACTCGTGGACGTAGTTGGCCCTTGGCATGGGGCTCAGCTAATGTGAGACCTTTTCCAAATGGACGGGTCCGGTAATGCTGATCTAATAAGGGCGGCTCAGCCAAGGACCAGTGCTAATTCTGGCATGTGATGGAAAAGTTCCCGCAGTGTGCCAAGTGTGGTACCACTCTGTTCTGCATGGAGGCCTAGTGACGTCAGGGAAACACACAGAAGGAATGGAGCACCTCCATTTTAGCAGTGGCGGCCATTACCGTTTACATTCACATTTATGCCGTTCGGCAGACGTCCTGTGTGGCCGCCGCGCCTCACCAGCCGCTGCCGGATCTGCCTCGACTTCGGTGAAACCTGCCGCTACCCACCTTGACTTAAAATCAGGCGGTGGCGGGTGCGCTATCCCACAATGCAGCGGTGTGTGTCACGTCTCGAGCTAGTGCTCGACGAAGCCGTCGTTGAAGATCTTGTGAAAATGAGCCGGCTGGCTTCCATGTTCCCCGACAGCAGAGGTGCTGCGTGTGGACGGGAACCTCCGTGTGTTTCTAAGCCCGTATCTCCACGTCGCCTCCCTTTTCCCACCGACGGACTTCAAAGCTTCCTGAAAACAATATTGCTGAGTTTTACTTTTTTTTTTTTGAATGGCACCCTCAGCTGCTGCCTTTAAGTAAAACGGATGGATTTGTATGCAAATATACGATGGCGATGAGGTGATGGCCGAATCCATTTTGGATTTTATAGTTAACAAGCGGTTATCTTGAGCGCCACCCAAGCCTGGGTCAACAAAGAATTCGCTATTGTTTGCAGGATGGACCAAAACACCCGACTGCGACAATATTCACCATGGTACAACCCGGGTTTGCTCCAAAATGCAACAAACGCTGGGTCAAATGTACTGCCCTTTTTGCAGGACTTTGTAATGAATGAAGATTGAGGTGCTGGGCCATTGACCACAATGTCTATCTAGCACTTATCAACTATTTATCAGCAGTCCTGACAGACTTGTATACACTAGACAGAGTTTTTTTTTTTTTTCCCTCGTTGCAGTTCTGTTTGGAAAACATGGATCTATCTGGCAGCTCTGATGCCTGGCCCTTATGTGACTGGGTACATGTTAAGCTTTGCGTCCAGCAATCTACACGAACCAATGGTCAAATCCGTCAGGAGATGTCGAGAGCTACTTGGATCTCCTCGTTCCCTTTGAAAGCTGCCCATCTTTCATGGGCTAGCTGTGCGGATTGCCTCGATCTTCACAGTATGTCGATACACTCAGCAGGTCCGGAATGAACACGTACTGAGACTGATGTCATTTGATATTTTTTTCACATAAGAACAAGCGATGTTTTTTTTTAATATATATTTTGTCTGATGTGCCAAGAAGAACTGTTTGTTTGTTGATATACTTTTTTTTTTTTATCTTAGCTCTTTCTATATTAAAAATGTATTGATAACGTTATCAGGCGTGCATACATTTGGGATCAATTGGCATGCAGTCAGATTAACTCGTTTTGAGTATGTTGATTAGAATCGTAGAATAAAAAGCAGAGTCTTCTGTTTGCCAAGTTAAACAGCCTGAGTAATGTGTTTTGGGGCGGGGAAGGGAATCGCCAAAGTTACTTCAGATGCCATTTGAGGATGACGCCCGTTACACGGGTAGATCAGAGCCTGACATTTGATTTGCAGCAGAAGTAAAGGAGGTGGAGAAAGACCTTCCCTCAGCGCTGACTTCTCCAGAAAGGTTTCTGACGAACAGGTGCTGAAGATGAGTTTGGTGTGCTAAAAAAAAAAACCCCTCATCCACAATTCTTGTCAAGCATTTGGAGACGGCTTCTTCGCAGCATGGAGAACTGACACAGATGGTTGTATTGCCCCCCCCAAAAAAATCCGCTTCTGCAAAAAAAGAAAAAAGAAAAAACATCAAAGCTTGTCCTCCAGTGCTCCTACTTTCAGGAAGTGTACGTGTGGTGATCTTCTGAGACACGACCGTACGATTCTCGCCACCTTTCTGGACTTCAGGAGAACTCCTTCCCGCCGTGGTTTTCGGGGCGTGGCCAAGCAGCCGCATAAATTAAGCTGGCTATAAAAAATTTAATTCAATTAAGGTAAATTAGAGTGAGAGGGTGTCACTGGGAATCAGCTGATGAATATTCAGACAGGCCAGTTGCTGCAAGCAGGCTGACCTTCATTCCCAGGCTCATTACAAGGAAAAAAATGAGTATCGATATAAAAAAAACACATCAAGACTTGAAATTAAGAAATGAATGTGACAGGTTTAGATTAAATTATTTTAAAATCTTGGATCGCCGTTTCTTTATAAATTTGGACATGCACTGCCATATGAATTAACTAAAATGTAATGTAAACAGGCTTTATTGCGTACACAATCCAGAGAGCTGCTTTTTCAAAAGCTTTCTTTTGAGCATGAGTACAAAACGAAGTAATGAAATATTTGCATTTTCGCCATAAATTTCAGGAGGTATTAAGGCACAATTAGTGCACCTGATGTATTACCTACAAGGTACTGAAGCTCTTACATGCATGTAAATGCGTGTCCATATGTGTGTAGACTCTTCTCAAATTGAAAATCTCACTCCAGCCAGCTGACTGAAGCTGGCATTGTGCCAACGATGCTGGCCCAACGCCGCACTGTGGGACCAGTGCCCCACCGCACGGGCAGTTCGTTAGATCTATGCGGAGGTACGCAGCTGGCACTGAGGGCACACAGCTGATAAGATATTTTGGCAGTCTAGTCAAGCGGGAAATATTTATTTGGAGACGCGCGCTTTTAATTGATTTTCCGAGATGGAGACTCACGAAACACAATTAAAACAGATTTAAAAGCCATTGTTTTTTATGTCCACCGCAGTCTGCAGTTAAAAGTCATCTTCGATTAAAAGTAACTTGTGAAGAATGAAGCATACAGATAAGTATGTGCTCAAAGAAAATGTGCGTGGCTGAGAGCCTGCGTGGCTGAGAGCCTGCGTGCCTGACCGCCCTGCAATGGGTTGGTGGCCCATCCTGGGCTATTCCCTGCCTTGTGCCTGTAGCTTCCAGGATAGGCTCCATACCTGTGTCACCGTGCAAAGGACAAGTGGGTATGGAAGATAAAAGCCCTGCGATTTAATTAAGGATCAGTTTCTAATCTTAGTGTTTCACAGAACTAAGGGAACTAAACTCAAGGGTTTGAATTTGGCAAATACTAGATGTCAGTTACGTGAAGCTAAATTTAATGAAATCCAGTGAGCTGTGTTGTCGGTTACTGGGTTCGGAGGTGCATCTAAGGTCACATAGAATAGAGCATCTCCTGGACCGGCGTTATAAATAAGGGCGTTTTATCAAATAAGCCGACTGTATCTGGATCATATTATAGCGCAATACGTTCGCTCTATAAGCACCGCTCTGCTGTGACATCTGGTAGCCATGGATTCCTACGAACTGAAGGACTCCACATCTTTTTTTATGCGATTCGATGCTTTGAGGTGATGCACTGACCTGCATACAGGTTATATAGCGAATGCTGTCACATGCCGAAAGAATGTCCTGGATGCCGATCGTATAGTGAACGCCTTCCTCTCCCCCGACCCGGTCTGTCATCCTCAAGCTGTGGAGAACAAGCTGGGAGGGGAAGAGTTCCAATGTGCCTGTTCTCATACCTGTGCAAATTGCAAATAAAGATTGGTCTCGTACCTCTTTACCCATCACACATCTACGCTGTGTTCTGGGACCCACATGGGATGGAAGACGATGCTGCCCTCTCCGAATGCCAGTATACAGATCGCTACCGAAACCCTTTCCCTCCTCAGCACCCCCGGCTGTGCCCGTTTGACCCCCTTCAGTAGCTCGGCAGAAAAGGGCTCCCTTCCTTAACGTCTGCCGAGGGATGGGCCTTGGCATTCAGCCCGATGAAATGAAAATGAAAGATGGCTGCCAGGCCCCGTTGACGTCGCTGCAGCTCTCTGACCGATACCTGTGCGAGATGCAACACGTCTGTTCAAGGCCAGACTGGATCAGCTAGTCGGCAAAGGGCACTCCGGGCTTTCTGCGGTGTGGGGAGGGCACTTTCTTGAGTGCTCCCTAATTATTACTTGTGGGGAAGATGGTGGTGCAGAAGGCAGTGCTATCGGTCGGCAACCAGAGGGTTGCCGGTTCGAGCCCTGCTTTCTCCCCCATCAAAGTGTCCTTGAGCAAGACACTGAACCCCAAATTGCTCCCGGTGTGCAGGTTGGCGCCTTGCATGGAAGCCTCTGCCACTGGTGTGTGAATGTGTGTGTGGATGGGTGAATGTGAGGCATGTATTGTAAAGCGCTTTGAGTACTCGGAAGAGTAGGAAAGTGCTATATAAATGCAGTCCATTTACCATTCACCATTTATTATGCTGTAGCTGGCCCCCGCCCCGACGCCCCAGCGCTCCCCTGGTAGTGTCATTAGCGGGGGGTCTCTCCTCACGCATCCAACACTCAGCTCCATTCCCCCTTGATCCTTGCTGCAGTGCTACAGGGTCTGGTCTGATTTGCTTTCTCTCTTCTCTAAATTCCCTCTCCTGCCAAAACTGGCCTCGTCCCCTCACTCCGTGGTTTATGTACAGACCACACGTCCCATTCCTTCTCCTTGCTTACAGTCGACACCTCGGTGGGTTCGCCTCTTCTCGCGTCCGGAGCCTGACGTGTCCCCCCCACCCACCGGTGGCCAATCGCACGATTTAAAGCTTTCATGGCGTCCAATCGCAGGCCTGCCTGGGACGAGAGCATGTAGTGAATGCTGTGCATGTGTTGCCTTCAGTTAGACCTTGCAAAGGGTACAGAATTATTACTGTCAAAATTACTAATTAAGATTTATACTCTCTCTCCCTCCCTCCATCCCTCCATCCCTCCCCACTTCCCAGGCAAAAAGGCTGAAGGAGAGGGCTGCCAGGCAGGAGGCCAGCAAAAAACAAAAGGAGGTAGGTGTGATCTTTACTCTCGAAACATCTCGACACGTGTTACGTGAACCTTCTGCGTTATACGAAACCAGCCTTTTCAGTTATGAGTTTGTGCCCTGTTTGCTTTCTGCCAGAAAGCAGAAATTATTTACCATGCAACTGATATGTAAACACATTCCACCACGCCCCAGCGATAAATTGCCGTTAATCATGGAATCCGATGAATTGCATAATTAGCGCAATAGCTGCAGTTAGCATGCGAGCGATGCATGTGCTGTTCACATTGTGCTTCTCTCTCGCCATGACAGACCAACGCCCACTGCAGTTGACACACACCTGCTCAATATGGTTGGAGTAGACAGAGTAGGCCAGTTAGTGTCAGTTATTTCCGAGGTGACTGTGCACGCAGACGGTTTGTGTCTGTCACATTCTCACTGTCGATTTTTCGTATTCGAACCCGCATCTTTTCGTGGCTCCCGGGTGCTTTTCCCTGCAACTGATACTCAAGCTGGCAACGGCGCACAAGTTTGACTCCCCTGGTTCTAATTGCGTGTAAGTTCTGTGACACTGTCAGCAATTTGGTCGCAAGGCAGCCAAATCCGAAAGCTGCCTTCCTATTGATTTTAAGTCAAGAAATTGAATATAGATGACAGTGCCTACAAGCCTGCCTTATGCCGGATGCCCTCCCCTTCATCTGCGACACTTTGTTCAGTGAACAAACGCGATACATTCTAATGTTAAGTATTGTCCATTGAACCACATAAAACGAGTCATTTCTGTAGGGTCCGAGCGGCTGATACGTTTGCCGTTTTCCTGCCTGGGGAGTCGAACGGAAATCCAAGATTCCGCCGCTCGGCGCTTTATAACAGCCTGACTGCGTTCAGGGGCGCAGAAAGTTCTGCTTTTCCTGTTGCTGACATTCCGGTAGCTAAAATTTCGGAGACACCCATCTGCAGAAGTAAACAAACACTTGCTTGTTTTCAAGCTGACAAATCTGGGTTGGGAAACGGCTGAGCAGCTACGGCGGGGATTGTGTCTGGAGCTGCCCGGTGAGGTAAGGAGATGGTCGTCTGGACGAGACGGAGCCACGCCACTCCGATCCGCTCCAGTCTGCCGCCCGTGCTGCTCCCTCGAAGTTAGTGTTGACCGGGATTTGCATTGCAGATATAACTGCTGGCTGTCGCTCTCTTCGGGGAATCGGCAAATGGATCTTCTCAAGGGGTGAATTATTATTTTTGCCTTCTCCTCTGAAGCTCTTCCTCTGCGTAACTATATCTTGTAATATTTTTCGTAAAGGCGGTATTGAGTACAACGCGTCGGCTGAAGAAATTGGTCTGGAATGGCTTATAAATTGCCTTGACACTCGCTGTCTTTCCACTATGTTCTCAGAGTAATTCTGCAGTTAAAAAAAAAAAAACCATCGCAACTCAGATTTATTTATCTTACTGGCCATAACCTCCTTCACTATGCTGTTGTCTGCAAGTTCTTTAAAAGTGGACGGAAATATATATCCGGTTATGCGCCTGTGTCTTGCGTGTCTTATTCCCGTGCCCTTCCTGGACATTAGAAGGCCTTCGTTGCTTCAGAGCCTTGGCTTCTCTCTTGGGTGGGACTCCACATGACTCCTATCTAACTAAATATTAAAACTAAACAATATATTAGCTTCGTGCTTCACATGTGGTGATTACAGTAGGTATGAGTTTGGGGGCTGATTCCGTGTCGTTAAATAGTATCTCTTCTTCATGATTTTGTTCTTCCACACAGTTCATTTGATCTGTATGTAAATAAATTTGGAAACAAAGTAGCTAAAACCATAGAGGACATTCTGATTTTACCTTGGACACCAACATGATGGTTACACCGCGGCTCGTCGGAACCGAAGCTCGAAAGAAAAAGCACCCGTGCCCCGCAGTACCCGCCGTAAGATCCCTGGCACGCGGAGAGCGCCTTTCCAATGGGCAGTGCCTCACATTCGAGTGGGATGAGCCTTTTGACTTCGAACCGGCGATATCTGGCTGTGCTTTACTATAAGGATGTCAATGAAAGGCAAGCGGTAGGAAGCGTCCACGCCGTTTAGGAGACTCCACGTTGTACGAAGACCAAGAAACTGTACGTGTAGCTGTCACTGTTGGCTCCAGAAATATCGCCTACGGTCGGGTATTAATTAGCTGTTAGCCGGAGATAAAGGGCCCTGGAACAGAGAGACTAATTGGTTGAAGGTTTATTAGATTTCTGAAGGGATTCCTTTAATGCCCGTGTTTTAATGCAGTTTCTTCTCTGCGGAATCTATATTCTGATTTGTAGTAAAAGACCCAATTAACGGGAGAATGGTTTTAATGGCTTTGGAAGACGCACAATATCACATGAAATATAACCACTTGTAGCAGTAACTTTTATTTCTGTTTGTTGCATTTATGACATTTTTGGAACTTTACTATTACCAAATAGATCTAATAGTGTTGTGTGCATATACAGAGAGTTTGACGACAGATGTATACTTGGTAACGGAAGGAAATATATTATTTTTTGTTTTTCAATGAAGCAGATTTATTCCGATTTATCTTAGACTTGAATTGATTGTCGTTAAGAATGTCAGGATATGAAGTTGCAGGTATTTGGTGCATGGTGTCGGCCATGTTCTGCATGAAGGTATCATCCAACCATCGAGACTCTCCCTGAAAATATCGAGGCTCTAGGATTGCTCTCGGGTGCTTTGCAGTCATCTAAGCGTCCACATTGCCATATTGTAATCTTATTTTGTGCGCGGCTGCTGTGAAGGCGAGACTATTCATAAATCATAACATGCAGTTTTGCCTCAGCCAATCAAACGAGGTCGGTTGGTTGGTCGGGGGAGGGTATCTTCTCACCCTTGGAATAACTATAGCCAGTTTCATACATATCTTCCCACTCTCCTCACGTTTGAGGTCAGCCTCCTATAAGGTAGCAGTGAACCTCCTGAATATTTCAGCATTAATATCTGATTGTTGCAATATCATCAAAACAGCCCCCAAGTAACAGACCCCAAGAACCGCTTATGAGCGTTATTTATATTCATTTCATTCCCAAGTTAGTGTCTCGTTGTTAAAGAAGCTTATCGAATTTTTCGAGCTATATTTGAGGTATTTTGTTTGCCTTTATTTTCTGAGTCACTACTGTATTTTTTTATTTAATTGGTACAACAGCCTGGCTCTCAGTCAAAACGTTGCATTTTGCTAAGATACTGAAAAGTGTTTAATATCTCATAGTTTCAGTAAAAATGTTTCACATTTATTGGTTTCATAACGAGAGTCCTTTGACGAGCAATGTTTCACATATCTGCACAGATATTTTATTTTTATTTAATGTTATAGTTTTTTGACAGGCCCGTTTAGTTCTGTTCTTCCCACTTTGGTATTATTGGGTCCTAAAGGGACATTAAATGCAAATGTTTGGTGTTTTATGTTCCCGCTGGGGTGTTACTAATTAAAAGCACCCAATGAGACCGCTTGCCAATGAAGTTTTTAACTCAGAACGGCTCTTTTAGAACTATAATTAGGGTTTTAATTTGATACTACTTGAAATGAATGTTTTATTTAAAACTACTGGTTGTTTCTAATGTGATATATCTATCCATCCATCCATTTTCCAAGCCGCTTATCCTACTGGGTCGCGGGGGGTCCGGAACCTATCCCGGAAGCAACGGGTACGAGGCAGGAAACAACCCTGGACGGGGGGCCAGCCCATCGCAGGGCAAATGTGATATATATTTTTTGCAAACAAATGAATAAAGTAATGATTTTTGTTATTGAACTAATACATTTACAACATTTTTACTGAATTAAGTAGGTATCCCAAGCCTTTTTGTGAGTGCTGTACCAATATCTCTGTTTACATGCCTGGGTGGCTAAGAGATTGTATTCAGTTGGTGGCGTTTTTCAGGAATGAATGGTCTGCTAGTAGCACTGTCTGTGCCTCCGTTACCTCAGCCCGTGGGCAAGGAGTTGTAGAGTTAAGTTGTCCAGAATTCATCAGTGCTCCATGCAAATCTTTTGTTGGTTGCTAAGGCAACGGCGAATCGGAATAGCAGGCAAAAAGAGTAAATACCCACTGTCATTAGGTGCCTTTCTAAACCCGGCTCATTATTGCGGCTGTTATGAGCGATGAGACGGGATCGTGAAAACGGCAGCCGGCGCGCATGAGAGCCGCCCGCTGGATGGGGGCGGCTCCCGGTGGGAGGGGCCTCCGTACGCGCAGGGCCTTGAAGTGGAATGAAGACGGAGGTATGATAGGCGCCAGTGTTTCTAAGTTGAGAGCCGAAGCTGAGCTCTTTGATTTCCGTCGCCTTTGCATGAAGAGCTTCCCTGGTTACTCCATCCGCAGGGGATGGTGCTCTTTGGAATCACCGAATGATGGCTGCAGGAAGAATTATCTAAATAAAGGGACTGGTTTTGGGGGAAGGCTTCTTCTTTACCCCTTTTACTGTAGCAGTAATATTTATTGCAGCAGATGCAAATTTTCCAAGTCAGCAACGCTGCTTCCAGGCTATTAACTTGCACGCAACGTGTTTTGTTCAGAATTTGGCTGAACCGATCGCCTGTTTGTCTGCTACCCCGCGATAGCATTTCGACGGCAGCTCTGTTTAAAGATAATTAAACCCCAGTGAAAGCAAATTTGCTTTATGATTTGGATGGAAATTCTGGCGGCGCCTCAGAATTGCCTAAATAAGCCCAGTGGCCTAGAAAGATCGAGCTTTGACTCGATGAAGGTGCCATTGGCGCGGCGGGTTTTATTTAATTTTTTCTTTTTGGCTGCTCCAGTTACCTCTCAGCACTGTGACGGTCGACGTTGGCTGAATAATTGTCGTGTGACCAAGATGTTTTACCGCGGCGTGAAGATGTCACTTCCGGTTTCCTTAGGATCTCAGCTGCATACCGATACGTATCTATGAAGAGGTTTGTCCAAGTTTGCCGTCATGTTCCCCACTTTACTTAGGAGACAGTCTCCTTTGCTGGGGTGCCGGGGGTCGGTAAATGCAGCTATCTGGCAGGTTAACCATCTGACCAATGGTGACTCTTGCCATCTAATAACAAATCCCCCTTCCCACCCCCTACTCGGGTATTCCCAAGGCCAACCACCCGGTCCAGCTAAGCTATTGGATCTGCTTTTGTCTGGTGTTGGTAACATCGCGTTTGCGCTGCCTTTTCGCTCTCTGCTGTCCCCCTCCCTAAGCTGCTGTTACATCTCCCGCATCGCCATCCCCCCCCAGCCCCCGCTACCTTGCGCTGCGCTCCGCTGGGGGCCAGCTGGCTCTCACCATATGTTCCGTACAGCAAAGCCCTTTAACCAATCGCATGGTCGCATCCGTTTAGGTTTTCCTCCACTTCTCTGTTCTGAAGAACTGTTTTCCATTCTTACACCCTAAGCGGCTTAACCACATTTCTAAAATTCTCCTCCCCCAAAAACACTTCATTACATCATCTCCTCTGCTATGAAGACTCTGCTTTCTACCGTTACGTTTTATTTGCACATCATTTAACTTGCTCAAGGGCCCAGTGGTGATGTCACTCTTCCGACCCTGGGCTTTGCACCTTCTGATCACAGCCACAGCGCCGTAAACCGACGAACCTTCTACAGCCCCCACCGTCGCAAGGACGCAGAGTCGGGTAATTCAGGTCCAGAGAGTACGAGTCCAGACCAAGATTTTATTTCAACCAACCAAATCAATATGAGTCACAGTCAATTGGTTGTGTTCACTCAGCTGGTTATTTGGAACAAAATTTTGGTCTGGATTATTCTAGAGCTGAACTACCCACCTCTGCAATTATGTGTTGTCCTTGCCTCTTTGTGGTCATTGTATAGTAGAGCACCTTACCTTAACATTAAGAGACCACCCAAGGTTGAAGTAAGGACCAATACAACTGACTTGGAGTATATTTCTGCTCCCCACACTCTTACGAATTCCTGATTTTGGATCATATCACAGTGGGCCTGCAAGTAACATCTTTGTTATAGCCTGTTCTTTAGCTTTTAATGCTAGCAAGAGAGTCTGATAGCGTCATTCACTCCATTATAATTTAATGGGCCTCTTGCTTTATTTAGAGTTTGTTATTAGTGTTGAGGGCAGAAAATCGTCTCCCATTCACGACGTAGCACTGTTCCTAAGCAGCGTGCGAAATTACTCCCCGCTCAAAGTATTTTCTCTTAACCCATGAATTTTTGCAGCATCTGGACTCTCCTGCATTTAGTTTTCACAGCAAACCGCATCGGCGGCTTCGAACTGGAGCGTTCAGCTCTTTTAGGGGGATATTGGGGAAACGTCCGGCAGTCGTTTCAGATGTGAAGAATTGCAAATCAATTGCGAAGGAATTCTGTTGTAGATGCCGTGACGCTGGTGTATTTGTGGTACAGATCCGTCCAGCGTGATGTGCATTCTTTATCTGAGATCAGTTGGTTTGCAGGTTGTTACCATATCAGAAGGAGGTTGCCGTTTCACATTCTCGGAGCGGCCTTTTGACCATCCGCTGTGTTGGTCCTTCAAACCCCGTGAGCGGTTCAGCCGAGGATGACGGCGTCTGCCTCTCTGTTTGCTGGCACGGGTCCCGGTGCCCAGTGCTCTGCCCCCCTCCTCTGGCAGCATCATCCTGAGCCCCGTCTCCTTCAGACTCATCCCCCGACCCTTGGTGAATCCCGAAAGCATCTCTCGAGTGTATTTTGAGATTTATTGCTTTAATTCTTCGCTTCTCTTCCCAATACAGATGTGTGCGGGAATTTTATCGAGAGAATACAACTCGGAAATGCAGATCTGCTTTTGTCGTGATGTCGGTCGTCTTTGCGCTGTTGTTTTCTGTTTGTTTAATACTTTTTTTTTTTTTTACTTTAGCCATGAAAGTGACAATAGCAGGAGACATTAGTTACGCTGACCACTCAGTCGATAATAATAATTGATACTTCATCGATTCCCCAGGAGTTAATTCTCTTTACACCTCCCCCCAGCCTGCTCTCCCTGGATAAGAGCAAGCTGGCCGCGAAGGGCAGCCACCCATAGCAGCCCCCAGGGAGTGGGTTAAGGGCCCCGCAGAGGGGGGGGGTCACGTCCAGCCTCTTCTGTTCATAGGCACAGAGGCTTAGCCCACTGAGCCACACGCTCCCCCCAATCCAGGGAGCTGCAGGGTTTATCTAACCCGGGAAAGAGACGATGTAACTGCTGAGCATTTTTTGCTGAGAGCCGCCGCGTGGTGGGGCTTGCGTCTATGTTGGCAGTGAACAAACGGGGGCTGGGGGTGCCTGAGATCTGAGTGCGCAGAGATTACGAGTTTCTGCCGCTGAGAATGAAGCCGCGGGTCAGGATGAACTTAAAACCAGAAGCGGTATTTCACTCGCGATGGACGGAAACTGGTAAATCGCCGCAGTCGGGCGCCCGTCCTGCTCCCCTTGGCTAACCTTCGTCCCCGTCGCGCATTCAGACGCGGCTTGGTTCCTCCGCAGAAGGTCCGTCTGCAGACCCCGCATGGAGGCGTACCGTGTGCTGGGTCTGAGCGCGGTGGACACACAATCAAGCTTACTGGTGCTCTTAATGGCAGTATGCGGTGCTCACAGTCTTGGCATGCCTGCTTAGTTTAGTAAAACTATTTATTGGTTCCATAACTAAAATAGCTACACTTTACCTAAACAGCTGTCATGTGTAATGCACTAATGAAACCTGATTAATGGTCGGTATAAAACTTAATGAAATATTACAGCATCTTCTCTCGACATAAGGCATTATAGCGTTAATTGTATTACTTCATAAGCGCCAGTGTAGCTCTATATATACACAAACAATACAGATTACAAATAATATATGCGACATTACAAACAACTAGTAGTTTTAAATAAAACACTAAATAAAATTGTGAATGATACATTTGAAAACTATATTTCTATGTTGAACTAGAACTATATTTATATTTCTAGAAGAGCTGTTATGAGTTAAAAAGTTTGTTGAACAGCAGTCTCATTGGGTGCTTTTTAATAAGCAACATAAAACTCCAAATATTTGTGTTTAGTTTCCCTATGGGAGTCAATGACTACAACTGCAGTTAAGAGCGAAATGGCAAAAACAGAACAGAATGAGTCATTCAGAAACATTGACACTTAAATATGAAATGTCTGTGTGTAAGAGATGTGCAGATATGTTAAGCGTCGCTTTCCAATGGACTTCTGCTATGAAACCCACAAATTTGAAAGGCAAACTTTTATTTCCCCAGAGTGTGAGGAGGAAATATAATGAAGCATGTTCAAAGCGTGTTCCAGTGCCTTTTGTATGTTCTAATGCACGCATGTAGCTTCTTGCCTGTTTGTCACAGGTCTGCGTGATGTTCAGATGGTGGTGATCTACAGGAAAATCTAGAACATGAAAAATACGTGCGATTTATACAGGCCAGCTGCAGAGTGCGCTTACAGCTGGAACGGCACCGAAATCATCCACACCGTTCTACTTTCATCCATCTATTTTCCAAGCCGCTTATCCTACTGGGTCGCGGGGGGTCCGGAGCCTATCCCGGAGGCAACGGGCACGAGGCAGGGAACAGCCCTGGATGGGGGGCCAGCCCATCGCAGGGCACCTTCACACACCAACCACTCACACAGGCACTTCTAGTTCTGCTTTTATTTCCCCATATATATGAGAATTCCAGAAATGGAGAGGAATGGAGCTTTGATGGGAGAGAACGTCATCTGGGAAGGCCTGGCGTATTAGTGAAAAAGATTGAAAGGGTTTGGACCGTAAGCGTTGGCTCTGTTGTGGATTTGAAGGGTCCACGAGCGGCAAAGGCTTGTTTGCCTGGCTGGCTTTTTGTATTCAGGCCGCCTTCGTTAGGCAGGTAGTCGTGACTGAGAAGGTGCTGATGTGTCACATTCACCCAGAGATCATGGTGTTGGAGCAAACGGCCCTTTTTAACCTGAAGGTAGTCTGCTCAAGTCCCGGAAAGGGCCACGTGGTCCCCTTGGGTCAGATACCTGAATTGCTGCAGTAAAACGGCCATCACTATGCAATAAATAGTTTTTTCCCCCTCAAGTTAGGGGGAATTATCTCTGAAGTGCCAATTATTATAATGAAACCATCACTATGTACCATAAAGATCAAAGCTTTCGATGCCTAACGGCCCCAGAAAGACACATGACCGGGAGAGTATTGGTTCCAGTAGAGGACATCTGGGACGGCTTTGTGAAGATTGTCGGACACACTTTGCGGGGTGGGGGGGTTTTTCTCGCGGCTGTAAATTCCATTAGAGGTGATGGCGGACTGAGCCGACAGCGGGGCAGCGTGGAGCATCTCGTAATGTCACAAATAATGGCAGCCTGTCGACTTGTTTGAAGAGCACAGAGAGCAACGACGGCCGGACGGTCGGCCACCACACCTGCCGCGCGTCCCCGCGGCGTGCCAGTCTGCTCCGTCATTTTCTCTCCTAAATGCCTCACAAGGGCCACTCGCGTCACTCGCTGCTTCTTATATGCGACCCTTACGCGAGTCGAATGCCGCTTGCCTCGCCTCCAGTCGGGGGACCTCGAGTGCCTCGCTCAAGGGTACATTTGCAGTGCCGCTTTTCGAATTAAGCTACCCTGCGCCTCTGAGGGTGGCTCCCATAGACCGATCCCTTATCCGGCTTGTGCTGTTTGTAAGAACATTCCGGGTAATGACACTGAACTCTCGGGCAGACTGAAAATTAAATAAATGGCCTCATTCTTCGGAGATTTATTGCTGACTACTGCAGTATCATTTGTGAGATGCTCAGAAATATTGCGTTCCCTGTATCTCTAATACTGCATCCATTGCACTGAGAAATACAGTGCGTTTGCGACCATGTTGCTAATAGATATTCACAAAACAACTGCGGAGGAAGAAATATGGCCAAAACCTTCTTTTTTTTTTTTACTTTTTTTATAAAGCTTAAGTATAACAAAAATAACAGGAAGTGCATTCCTTTTTAATAGATTTTACTTTTGATGTCATAATCTTGAATTCTACTGTTATTGTAGCTGGTTCATCTTACCTTGGTGAATCTGTTTCCTGTTCATAGAGATCAGGCCCTTTTTTAAAAGAAAAAAAATGGGGGGGGGGGGGGGGGAATAGTCCAGGAAGCAACCCCATGTCTGGGGGCCTGTTTGTTAGGCTGCGGCAGTGACCCGGGGGGGGGGGGTTTTTTAAAGACCACCACAGAAT
>JABFDZ020000042.1:8552678-8566298 GCA_019775955.2 Pollimyrus isidori
CCCCCCCCCCCCCCCCCCCCCCCCCCCCCCCCCCCCCCCCCCCCCCCCCCCCCCGGCATGGGACCACCGCGGATCATGCTTTTGACGGAGGCTGAGAGCTTTAGAAAGGATCAGCACTGGCTTGAATCAGGAATGTTTTGGGAACACATGACGCCGTGATATGATGATATATTAGACAGCCTTTCCATTCTGAACTGCGAAATCCTGCAAATTGAATTCCAGATGCATCTCCCACAAGTCCGTACCCATAGCCCGAAGATGATTGGCTCACCTGCTGCCTTCTAAGCTGTCTGATTGGTGATTGATGAGTCAAACATCCAGTGAAAGATTTAATCACATGATATAAATCACATGATATAAATTATTAGTGGGAAAAAAAGACTGTATGCTACCTTTATGGCGGAAGTTAAAAATAAGAAATGGTTTTTATAAAGACACACTTTTAGAGGGTTAGGTTTTTCGGCACGGTTCCGCCACAGGCTATAGAAACTGAGTGTTATGGAGGCCCTTTCAATCACACACGGCCCCAGGCCACCAGATCAGTCCCAACATGCTTTTGGAAGATGCGTCTGCCTGCAGGAGACACTCCAGCCTGCCTCTTGGCCTGAGCTCTCGAGTGACGATGACAGCTGGGGCAGCAAATCAGAGCGCTGAACCTGAGTGGCCCCCACGTCAGCGGAGAGGTGTATAAAGCAGGTCAGCATCCCTGGGAGATCTCGCCTGCTTCTGAGGACTCTGAGACCTCAACCTGTTTTACAGCCGACATGCCTGAGACAAATTTGAGAGTCACTGGGGGCGCAGTGAGGTTCGGTGCCACTTACGGAGGCAACCGGGTCTTCTCCGGCTCCCGGGCCGGCGGTGCCGCCCTGGGAGGGTCCAGACTGCTAGGGGCGTCGGCAGGGATGGGGTCCGGCCTTGGCGTCAGAAGCAGTCTGGGCCTGGGCGGAGGGCTGGGATTTGGAGGAGGAGCGGGTGCAGGGGCCCTGGCATGGGGAGGAGGTGCCGGGCTGGGCCTGGGTGCCCTCGGCAAGATGGCGAGCTTCAGGGCAGGGGTGGCTCCGCTCCGGGCTCGTCTGGGGGGGCGCGTCTTCAAAATCGGGGGCTACGGCTACAACCCGACCTTCCTCAGCGCCACCACCACCATCGACGCGGGCGTCAGTCCCCTTCCCGCCCTCGACCCTTCGCTGCCATCTGTAGACGCGGTTCAACTCACCCGCATGAAAGAGAAGGATGAGCTACAGGCTCTTAATAACAAATTTGCCTCCTTCATCGACAAGGTAGGTTGTTCAGCAGCCTTCTTGGACCTGAGATGCGAGACACTCCAGGCTATTGCCTGTCATTTAGAGCTTAACAGATCCAACCCCATGTACACATATTACGCGACTCTGTGAATATTCAGCAACTGCATTTCTGGTTTGGTTTATTTATCTTTCCAGCACGAGTATTGACTTGTGTGCAGGTGAATATATTTTTGGAATTTCTCCTACATCCACGTTTCCGATTAATCTTTACATGACAGCCTATTCCGTGCTTCTTTGGAAATGACCCCAATTTCCCCCTTTGCACTTTAGCTGCACGTCACTAATCTCCCTTTTCGTTGTAGCTTTGACAGCGAGGAATCGTTTTACGTAGCAAGACATGGAGGAATGATAGGTCCACCATGCGGTGTTCATGTTAGAGAAATGAGTGCAAATCAATATAAGATTAGTTATGCCAGCGTTTTGCCAAATGTGATAGGCCGTGTGCAGCATAGCGTCACTCAACAGCAGAACGGAATCCAGAATGCAGACAGTAAAGGTTTTTGGGATTCTGGCCGCGTAGCATTTAAATGACAGCCGGGAAGCAGGAGAATTAAATGTGGGGGCACTCATGACTCCCCAGCACCAGCAATAAATCTTCTGAAAAACAGCATTTGTAGGACGTAGCTTCCATTGCGGTAGGAATGAGTGCTGCCGGACTGCTGAAGGGTAATCTCATTAATTAAAGCCATCTATCTGCACTGTCGAGGACACTCTCCGCCAGACCATGTTTCTTCAGTGTGTGTCTTGCATGTCTTAATATATACCTGTAAAACTTAAGACGTGTTTAATAATTCAAAAATGAACAGTGTCCATTTTGCTGCGTTAAATCCCACTCGTGAGAATGTTCGTGATTCGACTATGGGCTGCGTAATGTGAAGGTATTACATTTTTCCTTCCTCTGACAGGCCCGAATGCTCGAGCAGCAAAACGCTATTCTCAAGGCGAAGATCTCGATGTTCACCAACCCAGACCAGGGAGGACCTGCCAGCACGTCTATCCTCCTTACCTCCGCTATTGGGACTTACAAGACTCAGATCGACAACCTAACCACAACCAAGGAAGCTATTATTGCAGAAATCGAGCACTACAAGAACATAATCGATGATGTTCAGTCCAGGTAGGTTTCTTTATCTTTTCTTTGCTTCCTGCTGTACTACATGTAAGGTAGTGATGGACAAAATGTCACTTCATGAACCATTTGCTGTATTTTTTTACTCCACAAGGTGGTGCTATTGGTTTGCTTTGGGGCATGCTCTGTGCCCTTTTTTAAACAGAGAGCATCATCTAATTGGGTCAAAAAATACAGCAACTGGTTCATGAAGTGTCAATATGTCCATCACCAATGTAAGGATATGTGGAA
Source organism: Pollimyrus isidori (assembly GCA_019775955.2). Classification (NCBI taxonomy): domain Eukaryota; kingdom Metazoa; phylum Chordata; class Actinopteri; order Osteoglossiformes; family Mormyridae; genus Pollimyrus; species Pollimyrus isidori. The sequence continues at coordinate 8,555,340 of JABFDZ020000042.1, forward strand.
AAGAATAGGTTCCAAAAGGTTGTTTAATTTCACTGTTGCTTTTTTTTTCCTTAAAGGCTTGAGGAGGAAACATCACAGACCAAAACCTTAGAGACCGATTGGACCAGTTTAAAAGAGGTTGGTCTTTCTTATTCTCTCCAAACATATACACACTATTTTAAATGTGCTCCAAGTCTGAGCACGGTCATCATCATTTGCTGAAAATATTTTCCTTGTCTGTTTGTCTACAGGAGGTGGACAATCTATACTTGGCCATTTTTGAGCTCCAGACCACCGTTGGTGGGTTGGAGGATCAGATAGCCCTGTCCAAGCAGGTCTATGATGCTGTAAGTGTGTATCAGGATTAAAACTTTGTAGTTCTGTAATAGCTTCTCAAAATTACTTGACCTCAACCATTAAATATCGTCTCCTGTTTATAGATGTTGCCCGTACTTCATCTTAGGCTCATGTTGTGTGATTTCCCGAAAAAATTAATCCCTGAATCTTAATTCCTATCTAGTTTGCCCTCAGTGTCGACCCCTTGTTAAAATTAGCATGATAATTCAGCCTATTTTAATGCAAGCCTTTGGCAAAACACAACTAATGCATGTATAAACTGTGGACTGTAATCACATACACTGTTCTATAGTGTTACTGTATATGTGTATTTGTATCAGTCAATTAATTTCACCAGTTATATATGTATACTGCAACCCACAATTAGCATGATGGCGATTTTCATCCATCACTATGGATTTTAACGTAATTTGCATTGCATGTCACTTCAGTAATTTTCTCTGTATATGATCCATGGAAAAACAAGGGGAAAAAAAACTAAATCCACAAATAACGTTTCCATTCATTTCCCAATGTTGTCACGTGACGCTAATGGAATACAGAAGCCAGTGAAGGAGAATGATAGCGGGGGAAGACAAACATTTTGAATAAGCGCTTCTCATTTCCTTATGCAGCTGCCGCATAGGAATCGCTCGCAGTTTAAGCGCCTAGTACGTTATAAATGAGATGTGTCACCATACAAGCCCCACAGAGGATATGCTCCGCTACGGCAGTCTGTACTATTAAAATTCCCTCCCATCTGACACTCTCCTGTCTTCCCATCAATCACGGAAATTCAAATGCTCCAAAAGCTTTTTCAGTTAAAATCAATCAAATACACACAGCGCATGTTAATGAGGCTGTTGGGATAAAGGGACCTCCGGACTTATATACACTTTCGCACCGGCTACTTTTACGCGTATTTAAATCTCGCTTGAGTGGGGAAACAGCTACAGTTACGTGTTTATCTTGATAGTGATTGTTCACGTCGTCGAATTTGTCTGACGTCGATTATTTGTTTTATTCTCTGTGCTTCCAGAAAGTGAAGGAGGTGAGAAACATCGTGACAGGCAGCGTGAAGTCAGCCTTCTCCATCTCAGTGGACAACACAGCCCAGGCTCAGGATCTGACCTCGGCGCTGGCGGAAGTGAAGGCGCATTACGAGTCGCTGGCCCAGAATAGCAAGCAGGACGCTCTCTTGTCCGTGCAGGACAGTGTAAGACTGCTTCTCCTACGCTAAATCCTACCGAGGCTGACATCTCTAATTAGAATAAGTGAGCTAAATTAAGTAATAAGACACACATTTATAATCCATTTACTATGCTGAGATGCTTTATCCGCTTAATGCATTATACTGTCTGGTATAATTTCCAAGACATGTAAAATACATTTGCGATTTGCCGACGTAAACATTTCAAGCAATAGCTTCTTCCAAACACCAAAAGGCAAAGTGAATTATTAATAAGATCTGTTAACCCCCCCCCCACACCCCCATAGGAGCTGTAGGAGCAATTATACTGCGATAATGAGACCTGGTGCTGTCATCTCTACTTCGGCATGTTATTTTTTAGCTTAAAAGTTCTTGATCTTTCTCTTTTTCTATGCAGTAACATCTTTGTAAGCTGCCATCACTTCTGTCTTCCTGTGATTTCACACACAGATTAGGAAATCTAGGTGCATTCTGTGAATTTATTCAGGTTGTCGTCAGTTTTCTTGACGTACGCTTATGTGACCATTTTAAAAATTTGCCCCCTTTATATTTAAACGTAGCCGTCTCCCTCCAGTGGATACTCACAGTACTTTCGGCGCAAGAGGATTATATTATTTCATTATATTTGAGCAAATCCTACAGAGGCAAACGTGTATTCTGCATGGTGCTGAGCACGTTTAAGCACAAGTAGTATGTTTTACTCAATAATGACGTCCACTGTAATTTATTAAGAGGGGAAAAAACATCAGTACCTGGTTTGAGATGTGCATGATTACCTACAGATCTCTCTGACTCCTTTGCAGCTCTCCATGATGTCTGTAACCAGTCAGCCCAATACCCAGTCACTCACCAACGCGAAGGAGGAGCTTCGCGTCTACAAACTGCAGATCGACTCGGTGCAGAGGGAGATTGACAGGATTAAGTCAGCGGTATGTTTGTGTACTGAGACAGACCTCAGGCAAAGAAAATGCATTAAATCAGCCTGCACCAAAAAGAACCCAATAAATTAGTACCTTGCTAGTTGTTGAAGAACAACAAAAAAATGTTGAAAGCAAAAGATATATTAAAAGCATCGTATTTACATATTACACTTTTAGAAACAATTTTGTGTTGGTGGGGGTTGGAACAACGTAAAATACCAGCTGAATTCCAGCCAAAGAACATTCAAACAGTATCTCATGATCAGTTTAACCATATACTTCCTCCTGTTTTCCATATTATAAAATGTAATACCTTTTTCTAAAACAACAAATACACTTGTAGTGCTCTCTATTCAAAGAAAGGGCTCAAAGCGCGCCCCAAAACAATCCAAGACTGCCATCTAGTGGGGTCAAACAATATAGCAAATGATTCACGAAGCTTCATTTATCCCTGACTGATATACAACCTACAGAACCATCAGCTGGAGTCTCAAGTAGAGGACGCGGAGGCGCATACCAACTCACACACTGAGACGTACCAGGATCAAGTCTTAACCCTCAAGTCGCAGCTTGATGACATCAGAAAGGTATGCTGATGGACATGAGCCTTTGAACTCCTGCTGCCTGTGGATTAGCTTTACTAGGCATCCCATTACAAACTATATCAGTGATTCTCAACCCATGGGTCACGGCCCAAATTAAGGTCATGCCGAGTTTTGAAAGTGTCACGAGCCGGAGTTGGAAATGTAAGCATTTTAAAATTAGCAAGCTCTTATACTGATCCACAGTCAGATTTCCCAGCCCCAGTCATAGAATTAACCTACATAAAATGGTCCTGGATCTGCAAACGCTTGGCGCAAAACTAGTGAGCATTCAACCAATCCAAGAAACCAAACCACAGATGCTTAATTTAAAATTCACTGGCACATCCAATAAGATTTGTGCGACGGGCATTGATTGGCGTAAATTGCAGGGTGCACTGTGTGCTCGATCGTAGCGTTAATTTAGACCTATATTTGATATAGGGCCATGCCTGAGCTGTCATGGTAGAAATTGGGTCACTGTATAAAGAGGTTGATAATCACTGTTGACTGTGAACTTGAACTATCTCACATATTTTCTTGTTTACCTGTATTTATAGATGACACTTCTGGTGTCATTTTGTACTGTATATTGATTTTTCTGTGGCGTCAATTTGTTTCAGCAAATCGCTCAATATGGCCAAGATTACCAGGAACTGCTGGCAAGCAAAATGTCTCTGGATGTGGAAATCACAGCTTATAAGAAGCTCCTGGACAGTGAAGAGAACCGGTGAGGAGCCTCGCAGCATCTGCATGAAGAGCATCCGTCCCCGTTTGCACACACACACATGGTGGGATGCTGACAGTTTGTCTAATAGAGGACAGGATGAGGTCTTACCCTGCGTCAATTTGATTATGTAAATGGGAAATGGACTGCATTTATATAGCGCTTTTCTACTCTTCCGAGTACTCAAAGCACACTGGGAGCAATTTGGGGTTCAGTGTCTTGCTCAAGGACACTTTTGTGGGGGAGAAAGCAGGGCTCGAACCGGCAACCCTCTGGTTACCGACCGATAGCACTGCCTTCTGCACCACCATCTTCCCATGTGTTATGTGACCCGGTGAATGTAAATGCATTTTCAGATTTTGCTTATTTGCTTTCTGCTATAGCAGTGATCTGCTTCCAGTATGTGCTCTACAATTATACATAAGCCATTATTATTAAGCAGATTAATATAGCCTGTTATATGTGCCTGTGTGGTGCAGTGAGAACACTTTAAGAAATAAGCACATGTATTTAATAAGATGTAGGGAAATGTTGAACATATTCTGTGGTGGGTTGGTGCCCCATCCTGAGTTATTTCCTGCTCCAGACCCCCTACAGCCTTGCAAAGGACAAGTGGGTATTGAAAATGGATGGATGGGTGCTGGACATATATGGGTTTGAATAGCTGCAGGGCACGTTAAAGAATAGGTCTAATTTAAACAGGGAGCATCATTCAGATCTGTGACCATTTGGGATGTTGTGCTTGTTGTTCTTCAGGCTGAAGTCAGGTGGAGGCGTCACCGTGCACATGACCAAGACTGCCGTGGGGGGCGGGGCCGGGGGCGGGGCCGGCTTCTCCCTGGCAGCTGGAGCCGGAGGACTGGGCGCCGGCGGAGGGCTCGGATTTGCACTGGGCTCGGGCCTCGGCCTCGGTTATGGTGGTCTTGGCGCTGGACTGGGAGGAGGCTTTGGCGCTGGACTGGGACTGGGAGGAGGGCTCGGCCTGGGCGGTGGGGGCGGCAGCCTGTTGTCGTCGAGCCTCAACAGCAGTGCCTGTGAGTGAGGTCAGCCGCCAGTAGTTAGTTCGTAGGTACAGTCAAAAACTCAGCAATAGCTGAGGGGAAAAAAAACACATTTTTTGTTTGCCAGTAAGAATTCTAGCCACGTTTTACATCACCTATTAGTATATTTATATGTTCTGAATGAGTCTCTCTTCTCTTTTCAACAGTTTCCTCCACAGTCTACTAAGCACCAGCTGCAAACCCACGTACCAGACCTGCACTGCATCACTGCGGAAATGGGAAAAGCATCCACTAGGGGCACTGGTGTCACCTCTCCGTGTCGGCTTAATATTAACACAACGCGTGTCTTCTTCACCAGTTTCTTTTTTATGACACACTAAGCACAAATGCAGACTTGCTTAATACTGATCGCACAATTCCACGGAAATTATTTCAAACCTGTCTTCTAAAATCATTGATGCATCACACAATGGATATTTTATAGATGTTTTCTAGACATATATGCCTCTCGCTATTTCAGAAGATATTCTGATGATGTATTCTGAGAGTTTGCCATCAGTACTTCCCAAAAAATGCACGTTTTTAATACTTCAGCTGAGAACTGATCAAGCGCTATAGGAGCAAATAGAAAATCTTACTGAAAATTAGTGGTATTTTCTTACAAATCCTGCCAGCACAGCACAGCACACACACAAGTGCAAAGTCAAGGAGCTGAGTACAAAACATTCTGCTGTAGTGTAGGTATAAATACAGGATTTGGCAGCATTACAAATTAAAGGCTAAATCTGTTAATGTTCGATTACACGGTTGTTATACGTGGAGTTCACTGGCCGGCAAAGTAAAATGCTTAGTTTTAATAATTCTGACACATTCACTGTACTGTAGAGTGATATGTTAGAAATGTTCACCTGTATACCTGAACTCTGGCTGTTTTATCAATAAAATGACTGCAAACAGCAGCAATATCTAGAAACACCTTCCTCTGAACTTCGGTGATTAACAAATGAAGCTTCATGAACCATTTGTTGATTTTCTGACCCCACTAGATGGGGCTCTCTGTTAAAAAAAAGGGGCTCGAAGCATGTCCCTAAGGAAACCAAGAGCACCATCTTGTCGCAGAAAAAAATACAGCAGACGGTTCATGAAGGTCCATTTAGGCATCACTACTCGTCGGTAGTGGCTTAAAGAACAAGAGTGCAAGCTGCCTAAATGAGGAGTCACTCCCCACGACAGGGTGAGATGTTTGCCACTCCAGAGGCACCTTGAAGCAGAAACCTCCTCCTTCGGACTGAATCAGCTGAGATGATATGGGCATAATCGGTCAGCTTCCGAAGCAATATCCCAGTGGGCAGGTGCCCCAATGCGGACCTCAAAATCACCGGAGGAACAATATCTCCTCCCAACAACCTTGGGGTAGTGTGGGGATCCCCAGGACGAGCTAGAGGAACGTGGTCACGGAAAAGGACATCTGCCCCGTCCTCTCGGAATACTACCCCCGTGACGCTCCTCAACCAGACAAGCGGTATGAAGATCAATGATGAACGCAACAAAAAAGCTACAAGAATACTGGAAGGAGAGGGGCAGGAGTGTTCCCAAAGAAAAATCAGCTAAATCAAACTCCGAGGGCAAAGTCCAGCTGCAAGGAAGCCAACCTGGAGTAACTAGTCCTGCGTTAGAAGAACCCAGGAAGTCTGGTTTGCACATTCTACTAGGCTGTGTTCATTATTCGTCGATCATTTTGTTTCACGACATCCAACAAATTAAGCTACTGGGTCAATGAAAGCCTAGTCTTGTCCCTCATCTGAACAGCAATTTTTTATTACTTTGTTTTTATTACCACATGGGGAATAGGGAATTAGACCTGTCAATGCCAAGAGGCAAAAAGCTATGTCTTTCTTCCACTATTGGGTAAATCTGACTAATGATGGCTAAATGAAACGTCATAACTCAGCTGCCATATTTTTTGATCCCACTAGATGGAGCTCTTGGTTTGCATACTTTGAGCTACTTCTTTGAACAGAGAGCACCATCTAGTGGTGTAAGAAAAAAACAGCAAATGGTTCACGAAGCTTCATTTGGCCACCACTAGATCTGACCACAGTCTCAACCCCATATTCAAAATCATTTGCTTCATCTTACCACCAGGACTGTGAAGAAGTGGATGAAGGTGCTTTAGGTGACTGCAGGATGTTTAACAGCATGTGTGGCATGGGGTGGACACAGGGACTCTATCACAGATTACCTCCACTTCTGTGTGCATAACACAGTTCACATATAGTGGAGTGTGTTGCTGTTCTCAACGACAAACCATGGAAGGGACCAGAGGAATGTCCTGAACACAAGAGGGTGTCCAGGCGTGGAGACCAGGAGGAAAATCAAGTGGTTGCAGGGGGAACCGAACAAGAGGCTCTGTGGGGGACATATGGGGACAAGGACAAGCTGACAAGTGGCAAAAGATGGCAGGAAGACGGTGTGGAGTTGGACAAGGGCCCTCAAACTGGCTGGGAACCTTGTGGGCAAGAGGAACAGAGGCAGCACCATTAACCTAAATCTGCTCTTCCAGTGTTTATTATTTTTTTTGGGGGGGGGGAGCCTGTGGCTGAGCAGGCTAAACCCCTGGGCTTGTCACTAGAAGGTTGCTGATGGAAGCCCAGCCCTGGCAGGATGTGCGACAAAGGCTGGTACAAGCAGGGTGGAAACCTTCCGGTGGTCAAGATAATGTTCAAAACCTGTTCTTTAAGCGAAACAAATGATTTGTGTTACTTGAAAAACAGATTAAAATCACTAACTGCCTGTGCTCCTGTTCACCACCAGGTCTCCAACCTGCTTGTGACAGCCATTGTCCCACATCCTGCCAGGGCTGGACTTGGCTTCAGTAACGTTCTGACTGCAGGCGTAGAGGCTCAGCCTACTGAGCCACATGCTGGCCCTCAAAAAAAAAAAAACCTCTTGAAGAACAGATTTAGGTCATTACCTGTGTTCTCGACCACATTTGCCAGAAGCAGGCTGAGCCTCTGTGCCTGTAGGCAGAAGGTTGCTGGCTCAAGCTCAGCTTCAACAGAATGGTCACGTATCTGTGGGCCCTTGAGTAAGGCCCCTAACCCCCCAGCTCCATGGGTGCCGCTGCCCTTCACCGCCACGCCTGCTCTCCTACATGTTCAGAGTTAGAACATAAGAACTATACAAACGAGAGGAGGTCATTCGGCCCATCAAGCTCGCTTGGGGAGAACTTAACTAATAGCTCAGAGCTGTCTGTCTGTCATGGTGAGCAAGATGGGGTAGATGAAAGGAGAACTTCCCCAGAGGGATCACTGCTTTACTTCCATGTGCCAACTGGGCCCCCCTCCAACACTGTCAGGCTCAATGTGCTGGCTGGGGGGGGGGGGGGTCTCTGACCACCCACTGCCCCCCTACTGGTTCACACTTCCCTGCGGCTTCCCACTAAGGACACACACGTAAGGCATCCACCCCAAACCTCTTGGGCTACCAAGACCAGCTGAGCCTCACTCAGCCTAAACTGTTAGGCCTGGTTGGAATCGCCTTTATTGCAAAGGGCACTTGCCCTTAAACTCTTCACACATTATGAAGATCTTTGAGCGGCTGGTCCTGAAACGGCTATGAGCCACCAGGACAGAGGTACAAACGGTCATTCATCATCTAGACCAGGGGTCACCGACCTTTTTAAAACTGAGAGCTACTTCATGGGTACTGAGCCCTACGAAGGGCTACCAGTTTGATACAATCATGTATAATAAAAAAATGGGTTTTTTGAATGTCATTTTCAATATATAATATATTCTAAATGTATGACAATTTATAAATGCAAATGTGATGAAAGAATAGCAAGAGGATAAAATTAAATTTTAGACGCTGCTCACTGGCGAGTTGTGCTATTTTTAGAACAGGTCCACGGGTGACTCATGTGGCCCTTGGGGGACATCCTGGTGCCCGCGGGCACCATGTCAGTGACCCCTGATCTAAAGACATTTCTGAAAGAGACCTGTACATGTTTCTCTTCTGGGTGAAATGGATCAAGTCTGGTAGAAATTTCTGGAAAACCTCTGTGATGTAATGGGGTGACTAATGAATCATCATCTCTAGACATTTTAAGCTTCTCATAGTAGAGCTGATCCCCCAGCTTCGGAGATTAATTTATATTAGAAGTTAATACCATAATACCATTATGTAAAAGTTTTTTGTCACCAAAATTTATATAGCCTTCCTGCCGGGTCACGACTGCACCCCTGCTAAATGAAACAGTTCAAGTATGACAAGCAGTGAAACACAGAACAGGGACAGCGAGGAATTAGGTGACATCGTTCTGGAAGCGGATTGTGACAGAACCGTCTTGACGCAGGCAGTCTGTCAGTCGTTGGCATTGGTGGAGCTCCAGTCGAACTAAATCCACCTGCACACTCAGAACTACGGACGGGATTCCGGTTTAGGATAACGAGTCAGTCGTCACTCCGGCGAATTCCACAACCTTAAATAGTTGGTCAAACGAATCATGTGCAGTAGCGAAAGTTTTTCTGGAAAAGACATCAAACTGTATTTACATAAGAGTGAAATCTTATGACAAACATTCTTTTTTTAAAATAAAAAAAAATAATAATCAGAATCGAGGGAGTATTCACACTGCCGGGGCATCTCTGACAAGGGTTAAGGAGAAGCGGGCAGACGGCTTCCGTCCTGGTGCAGAGTCTGACCGCGTCCACAGCGGCCGGGTTTACAGACCGCCCTCCGGCCGGCTTTACAGACCGCCCTCCTGCTCTCCCTACTTCTTCTTCTTCTCTGGTTTAGTGCCAGGAGGCTGCGCCTTGATCTTCTTGCTAGGAGACGGTGCCGACGCCACAGCCAGCTCCTCCAGCTTCCTCTTCTTGTTCTTCTTGTTCTTCTTGCCCCCCTGCCGGCCCGCTCCCGGCGCCCCCGCCTCCGCTGCCCTTGGCTCTGGCACCTTCCCTTCCTGGGTCCCCGGCTTCTTGCGGTTCTTCCTCTTTTTGGAGTCGGGCAGGGGACCCTTATTCTTCTTGGGGACACTCGGCTGCTCTGGGTCACCGTTGTCCTCGGAGTCTTCAGCCTGCTTCTTCTTCCTCTTCTTCTTCTCAGCCTTGGGTTTGCTATTGACAAAGAGGTGCGGCGTTTGGTTGGAACATTATGGATTGATGTGAATGCAGATTACAGCACAGGGACATAATATCACCCTCCAGCTTGAACCTTTTCATAATAATAAATGAGGAAAAATACACACAGGATGGCCAACTTCAGGCAGTCGGATGGAATGAGGTTTTCATTCATCATCCACAAACACGCATTCACATGTAACAGTTTTATTACCTTGTAAATAGTGTGTAGGGTTTGCAAACTACCCCAACACTTTTTATGTAGTTAATTTTAGATTTGTAATGGAATAATAAAGATTTCCCATAAGATTTCCTGCGTAAGGGTCTGTGACCCGGCAGACAAGCATGGGTGCTCAGAGATCAGTTTTGGACTCGCACCTCCACAGTTCTGATGGTGTGGAGTTTTATTTTGTGTTTTTTTAAATGTTCTCCACATGCCACACAGCACAGGGAATCCAGTGAAAGATGCAATTAGGCTTATTGGAGTCTATAAATTGCCCATAGTGGGGGTGAATGCTTATAACTGGCATGGTATCCAAGGTACATTGTGTGCTGATGACTAAATGAGGCTTTATGAACCATTTTTAAACCCACTATTTTGCGCTCTTGCTATGCAGTATCTGCTACGTTTGCCCACCGTCTTTCCATCTAAAGAACACAAGACAAAGACGGAATGTCTCATAAGAAATGTATCATAATGCAGGCGACTTACAGGACCCCGAAAAGCTTCAGGACGCTCCAGTAGGTGTCCTCAAGTTGCCCGGTCTTGCGAAAGCCCTCGAACTTGTTCATGGGGAGCAGGACCTTCTTGAGTGGCTCCAGGTTCACATCCAGTTTCTGCAGGATACACAAGCAGGTTTGACGTTTCAAAACGTTCCATTAAGGCTTCATGGTGACACTCTGTAAATATGTCCAAGAGAGCTTCCGTACCTTTTGCTGAATATTTCTGACAAGGAAACGACTGAGCTCCAAAGCTTTGTGAACCTTCTCTTGGATCGCCTTCATCTGGAAGCCTTTGATGGCCCTCAGGCTCTGAGAAAGGGGGGGGGGGGGGGGGAATTGAATAATGTGGAACCAGCCAAAAA
>JABFDZ020000042.1:8609515-8626998 GCA_019775955.2 Pollimyrus isidori
ATGCACTAAACCCATAAAGGTTTAACACATTCATTCCCCACTACCTATTGACCTCCCCATTTTTGCACCTTATGTCAATTTAATTACCTGCAACTGCAATTTTGTACCTATGTATATACTGAGAACCATTTATTACTTATTTTTATTTCTTATTATTAGTCTATTCTGATGTAACACTGCTCCATGTGCCTTAAATTGCCCCTCGGGGACAAATAAAGGCGCAATCGCGTCATTGCATTGGGCTGCAAAGCATTTAAGGTGGACCGGAAAATCCGAATAAGGAGCTGCGAATAAGGAGCGTCGTCGAAGTTTTAGGTAAGCATAAGTTTTACTCTAAACGTACCTCAAGTCTGCTTATAGTTTCCTCGTTTCCAACTATCTCACTCAGTTTCAGTGGTCTGTACTTTTCCACCCTGTGTATTAAAATATATAGATTATTATGCAGTATCCGTATTCAGCAATCGAAGAACTTCAATTTATTATGATTTGGAATCGGAAAGAGTTTAACAGTCAAACTACTTGGTACATAACCAACACACGCATGATAACTCTGCTGTATTAGCAATGCATTATGATTATCAACACCGTATCTAGGCTGATATAAATAAAATAAAAATTACCATGGCAGCTCATACGCACTACTCTTCCCGGAAGCGTCTTCCTTTTTAGACTGGATTTCTGAATGACTTTGTTCAGAATCTGTTTCTCTCATCTCCACGTCCATATTTCTGTTTTGGCTGAAGTTTTACAGGTCGGATGGCTAACGCAGAGATGTGGCGCGAAGTTTTGCGGCTAACAGGAACACGACAACAGCTGCCGTCATTGCGTCATATCCGGAGGCGCGAGGGTACCATAGATAGCACACCCGTTACAAAATAACATGATGTACCTACTGAGAAAGAAGCCCTTGAACTATGCATAAAACGTCATACAATTACAGATTGCTGCTGTACTAAGTACCAATACATCGGAATTAACACACATACCGCGGTTCAATAAATTTATGGACTGATGCAGTAGTGACTCAAGAAAAGGAGATGGCCACGACAGTAAGGATTTGCTTCACATAAGGTATCGCATGCTATAATACGCATTTTTCTCTGAATGGCGACTTGTTTAAGAACTAAACGTGCGAAAAAGTTGCTTAGATTAAAGGATGCCAATTATGTGAGAGTCCACATTCTCAGGCCCACGTTTTCAGATAAGGTCACAGTGGAATTATTTTGAATGTTGTGGCTGCTCAAGGTGTGTCGGCATGAACTTCTAATAATAGAATTACAAAAACAATTTGGTCCATGTTGAAACAGTCATTGTTGGGTGAGCAGTTTGTCCTAAAATATCTTCACATTTCAATCAAACGGATCACAATATGAATAGTAATCGTAGAAGACCCCCATTATTTAAATTGTGCATCAAGACAAAAATATGCACTGTTTAGTGCGTAACAGTGGTTGCTGAAATGTTTCTAGTACAGTCTTTGTTTCTTCTAAAATGCCAAAGGTCAAGTGTTTTTTATGTAGAGAAATTGCATATTATCATATGTTTTACGGTGTGGAGTATGTATTTTGACGTGGGAATAAATGAAGGCGTTACCCAGATATCATGGATTATCGCTAGTAAGTGTAATGCAAAATGATATTTAATGTATAATGTTGTTTAAATCTGAAAGATTTTATACAGGAATATCTTAAATATTGGATTCATTCGGGTTCCTTGCATTACTTAAGAACATAACAGCAGTGCACCAGAAATCATGTGGGCATTAACTCAATTCTTAAACCTCTGTGCTTAGTCGTGTACTGCGAAATCCTAGCAGTGCCGCTGTGTAGGACCTCTTTACTACAATCTGAAATTAAGCATGTAACGCATTATGAAATGATAAAGTACATGCATAATATTAAGACTACACACTATGAACATGCCTGGCTGCTGTATAGGTCTGCACATCTATATTTTAGAGACTTGATTTTAGAGTTTTTTGTAAGTTAATTCAGAGCTGTGTATTATAAGGGTTAGACTATATTTCACTATGAAACATGAAATATGGGTCATGAAATGGGAGGTGAGGTTTCACTGCGTTCTCAGATATTGTGTACTTCCATTGCTAGTTAAACTGAACAACTGAAATGTAAAGGAACTTATACAGACAAAATTTATAAATTTAAACGATTACTTTTTCAAGGACACAGTAGCCTTGTTTGTCCAACCAGAAACCATCCGATCACAAACTCTGTTCTTTAACTAATACACTTTGCTGTTAAATGTCACTGGGTTCTACTGGCGATACCACTTTGCATGGAGTGTTTACTGCAAGCTTAAAGTAAACATTGCACATGTAACGCTTAGAGAGACAGCGAAGTACTTGAATGACCGCTTTGTAGAAAGCTCTTTGTAGCGGGCATGACTGGTAATGTGTGGCTGTATACATTTTGCCGTCACGTTATTTTAGTTGGAACAATAATTATTAGAGGATTAATATTTAACACATCTATCTGTAGTGTTTATATAATACTTTATAATAATGCAACTAAGTTCATGTAGTTCAGTGACTGCGATATGCATTCATTTAAGTGTAATATATGTAAAGTAACTCTCCACAAAGAGGACGTAACTTCCCGCAACACGCGTTCGGCACCAGCGTGCGTGTGTGCGTGCGTGCGCTAAACTTCGCCAAGGAAACGCGCGCGCGCTCAGTCAGCGGAGGGGGACAATTTAAGTAAACGGCAGTAGCGGCGCGTAAATAACAAAAAAGGTCGGTGCTCGGTGTACGCCTTGGTTCCACTTTAAAGCCAAATGTTTAAATACTCAAGAAGCGTCCTACGACACGAATATCAATATATTTGCATCATGTCTTGTACTTGACGAGAAGGTAGGCTTAATTGATGCTTTACAGAGTTGTTGCAGCGTTACTTCTTGGCTTCCGTAAATATTTACTTGTAAGCGGAGATGTATTTCCTTAGTTGCGCTGTGTACTTGGCATCTAAAGCCACGTAGGATTGAATGGGTAACTTATCTGGTGACTTATAGAGTGAGAAATGACCTTTGTCAGATAAATGTTACTAGAGAACGTCTTGTCCTGTAATTGAACATTTTCTTCGCTCATTTTGTTTATATCCACTTTTGGCCGTCATGACATGCATGAAATGCTAAATATTAAAATATTTAATATTTAAAATCAAGGGCGAGGTTTATGTGTGCGCGGAAACAGTTTAACTACACCAACAATTCAGCTTGACCTTAGTCACTGTACAGTTTATACGGGAATAGCTGAAACACTATAACATGTTTTGGCTATCAGTACACGCAAGCGTGTAATAAGACCTGCCTAGTGTCCTTACACAAAGGCCAGGGAGGGCCCACAAGCGCATAGTCCAAGTCATCCTAAATGAAAACCATATTTTCAAAATTCTCCCCCAGTCACTTTTGAATTGACAAAGAATCAGTTTTCCAGCAACGACAAATGTAGTATTGTAGTGTACTTCGACATGTGTTCTGCTAAATTTCTCACTGATCTTTTAAAAAGTAAGAGTTCACAACAGGCAAACTTATTCGCATAAGAACAGAAGCTCACGAATATTTTTTTGTGTATGACTCCTGTTTATTTTTGTTCATGTCTCACCACAGACCCGAGCCGGATATGTACTTTAGTCCTATCCCTTAGACCTTTGATCCATCGACACTGAAGTGAGAGACCATTTACATATAGAACTGGGTCCTTGTGTGAGCAGCATAGTGCCTCATTGTCTGATTGTTTACAGTGAAGGAGAGCAGAGCTTTAATTCATTTGCGGTTCTTACAGTTCTGGTCGGGACTTGCAAAAACTGGATGATGCATAGGCTTCATGTTGGGTATAATAGTGTTTTTTTTTTAAACCTGGTCATCAGTGATGCTTATTTCTTCATTTTTGTATTAAAACAGTTTTCTGATTGCACCGAAAATCACCAAATACAATATTCAATCTCATGATGATTTTTACAGATTAGACTGTTATCAGTGGTTTTGATAAACTTATGTCTGAAAGTATTGTCATCAATATGTTGTGTGTATGTGTGTGTATATATAATAAATTGTACAGTACCAGTGAAAAGTGGACATCTGCTTTTAATGTATGTGTCTTTCAGTTATGGTATTCACCTTGTAGTAAAAAGCCTGGCTGGATCTGAATGAAGTAATACATACTGAACATTACAGTGACTAAGAGAAGTGTTCAAGATATGACTCCTCAAAACAGCCCCCTTTAGCTTTGACGGTACCACAGACTCCTGCCATTCTCTGAGCCAGCTTCCAGATGTAGCCGCCTGGAATGCTTCTCCAACAGTCCTGAAGGAGTTTCCACAAGTTCTGGGCACCAGTCAGCTACTCTTACTCTCTGATCCAACTCCTCCCAAACCAGCTCTGTAGGGTTTAGGTTGGAGGGGATCGGGGGGGCCAGGTCGTCTGTCTCAGCATTCCATGTCTTTCCTTGTTCACAAGATAATACAGCACTATCCTGACCTTGAAGTGACCTTAAGGTTGTCATCTTGAAAGAAAGACAAGATTTTCAGTAGATATATCCAGATATTTAACTAGTGCTGTATAATCATATTTCAAAAGCAGGCTGTATTCATAGCTCAGAATTGATTCGTTGGTTACTTGAATTTGTTCTTCACAAATCTTGCACCCTGCACAGGCTTTTAATATTTCTATGATATGTATGACGGGAGTTTCTTAATATATTCACAGCTGTGTTGCTTGGTCCAGTTTCCACAGTAGGGTGTGTCTGGATAAAATATTGCAATCGGCTAAAACATTCCAACCTATTAAAGTCACAAAGTGTATTTGCATTGTTCATATTGCATTTTTGAATGCTGAGAATTATTTAAATGCAAACTGACTAATGGTACTGGGTGAAGTAATGCAATTTAAAAAGTATTAAACCAATATGATAAAATTAGCTCTGTCTTGGTTTTTACCAGTCGAGCACATTAGCATGCATGGCACAGTAATAAAAATTGAATTGTAGAAATACGTACATTTTTTAAATATTTACCTTCTTAACATTGGGATAAAATGGCTCTCTATAAATATGTGCTCCACTGCTCTACATGGTTAAGTCTGTGGAACAAAGACTTCATTGTAGCTTTTGGGCAGCGCAACTATTGATGTTTTTCATTCTTGGGTTATCTTTATTTGGTAATGCTGATTTTTCCGGTGTTATTAATCTGGTTCATAAATCGATAGTGAAGCATAACATTTTTTCTGCTGCAGAGACACTTTTCTTTTATGAATATTGAAATTCTACTGAAGCCGGATACGACAGTCAACGTTTTGGTTAATAAGGAAGGCTTTCTGTTGGATAGGCGAGATGCAACATTTCTGTAGCTTAACCTGCCTTAACCGATGTGAGTAAGTGATGCAAGTGCTAATTCGACTAATGATAATACCCAGGGGTTGTGTTTGTGACAACAGTGAGTGTGAGCCACCTGCTGATGTCATTAAGGTTCTACAATGGATTTCCTTGGTTCTACACTGGATTTCCTTAAGGTTCTACACTGGATTTCCTTGGGGTTCTACACTGGATTTTCTTAAGGTTCTACACTGGATTTCCTTGGTTCTACACTGGATTTCCTTAAGGTTCTACACTGGATTTCCTTGGGGTTCTACACTGGATTTCCTTGGGGTTCTACACTGGATTTTCTTAAGGTTCTACACTGGATTTCCTTGGTTCTACACTGGATTTCCTTAAGGTTCTACACTGGATTTCCTTGGGGTTCTACACTGGATTTCCTTAAGGTTCTACACTGGATTTCCTTAAGGTTCTACACTGGATTTCAGATACACTCTCTGGGGTTGTTCTATAAATGCGGTGCATCAAATTCTACAAGCTGGGTAATTCTTCATTTTTTCCCTGCTTCCTTCAGGCATGTGGACATCCTGCTGCAGCTGGCTCTGCGTAGAAACAAACGCCACCACAGTGGAAGGGAACGGCAACACGGGGAGAAGGACCTACCTGAACTCGGGGTATAATCATCCAACGACTGCCCCTGAGGTCTTGTGCAAGGCATGTGGCGGCTGTTTCGGCACTTTAGCCAGGAAGGTAAAGTTCTACTTTGCTACTCTTTACGCTAAGAGATGTCACCGTAACCTTACAAGCGCAGTCCATCAACAGTCTCAACACCTCCTCTCATCTGGAGAAAACGAGATCCTTGTAATCGGATCTCAAAATAAATGATGGCAGCCTCCTCAGTACACTGCTGGTGTAGAAAAGTCTGACTGGGTTCAATTTAACACTGCGTCAGTGTTGTCTGCGAATAGAGCCTGTATCAGTCGGCACAGAGTACTCTTCATGTAACAAGCCAGTCTCCAGGTGTTAAACTGAAATGCACTCATACACGAAGGGACGTGATTGACAGCTATTTAATTGGATTGCATTTATTTGAGCTGTTTATGGAAATGAAAGGTATGGTTTGGCTTGGGTTTGGCTTGATTTTGGCAATGGAATATGGAGAGCTAACCACTGTACCAGTTTCCAGCAAATAACATTTTCAAAGTCGTCACGCTCACCTTGCCGCTTTTTAAATTCTAGTCGCATGTAACTAAGCGCCACCTGAATTTATAGTTAATTTTGGTTAAAAAAACAGCCCCTCTTTCTTTTAAATTCCATTCGCTTCCTGCTGTTACAGTCATTTGCAATGTTTTTAACCATTAGAAACTGTTATAGCCATAGGGCAGACTGAGCAAGGACATCCACTGAGTAATACCCACAGGTCCGTTTAAAGGACTAATAGAAGTCAGTTGGCTATTTTTGACCTAGTAGCCTACTGCACAATTCCTATGGAAACAAGCCGGTTTAAGTGTACACATGGCGATAAGGCATATCACATGTGCGGCAAATTGCATTTCAAATTAAAGGAACGTTGTTTTCAGTCATTGTGGATGTCTGTACACGAATGGACAAGCAGCGAGGGCTTGAGCTCTTGCCAGGGCCGCACAATATCACACTGCGATTGTGTGGCACATGCGCAATAATCCCAGCGGCTTCAGATAATGGCCGCAAGCATGATAAACGTGTCTGACGTTAAACTGCAGAAAATACCGGCACACCACCGACGTCGCTCGCACCTTGTTTATCCCCGACATCTTTTTCTCATGATGTGGCTGCTGAACCGTCCCTTCCTTCGCCGCCACTTCACCGCTCGTCGCTTTCGCGTCATGCGAAGCGGTAGCGTGTCGATTTGTTCCGCTAACTGAGTTCGGTAAACGTAAGCGTGCGCCGAATTTACGGATTACCGACTTTACTAGCGCCTCTTATTAATATTTTAGGCATGCTACTACTAATCTGCGCACCATATCGTGAGAGTAATTAAATGTTCATGGAGTGAAGCCGGCGTCCAAATGCCCGGCGATTTGTTGCGCGTGTGCCTCTGATCGCGGTTATACCGCGAGGTGATATCGGGCGGTCCTAGTTTCTGAGCGGAGTTTGCACGCAGCCGCGTAATGTCGCCCGGCGCGGCCCGATCTCCGCAGCACGTCTGCGTGGACTGCAAGAAGAGCTTCTGCAGCCGATGCTCCGTCCAGCTGGAGCTCCGGCCGCGGCTCTGCCTGACCTGCCTGCGCTTCCACGGGACCCTCTTCGACCGGGCGGCGCTCATGGGGCTCCGGGTGAGGGAGTTGAGGGACTACCTGCACCTGCACGGCGTCCCCACCCAGACCTGCCGCGAGAAGGAGGAGCTGGTGGAGCTGGTGCTGTGCCGGCGGACGCCCAGCAGCAGCAGCAGCAGCGAGGCCGTGTCCCAGCCGAGCTCCACCCCGCCGGAGGCCGCCCCCGGCCCCATTCGCCTCAGCAGCAGCAGCGAGGCCGTGTCCCAGCCGAGCTCCACCCCGCCGGAGGCCGCCCCCGGCCCCATTCGCCTCTCCACACCTACTGACCCGCCTTTGTCTGTGGACCTGGAGCCTCACGGCCCCGGCGATGACCAGGTAAGGATTTTCCAGGGAAAAATGGCTTAACTTTAAGGGAAGAAAATTCTTTGTTTTTTGTTTTTTAAACAAATCATAAGGGTTCACCACCCGTGTCATAAACCAGGGGTGGGGAAGCAGATCCAGTGAGGGTTGGTGTGGGCTGTTTTCACGACCTCTCAATCAGCCAGTGATAAAGCAGGGCTTCTCCTAGGGACCCAGTGTTGCTGGTTGACTAAGAAGTCGTCCCAAAAACTGTCACCCACCCTGGCCATAAGCTGTGTGGCTGCACACAGACAGGTTGCCTTCAGAGCCTTATGGCTGAGACAGAGTCTGACGGGCAGCTTCTATCCCCAAGCGTTTAGGGTCATTAAGTAACACCCCCGGTTAAACACTAAAATGCACTGTAACTCTAAGCCGGATACGACAGGCGACTTTTCGGTTAATAAGGAAGGCTTTAAATATTTTCTGATATTTATTAGGGCTGCATGATATTAGCGATGTACTCCCTATAATATGGCCCATGCGATAATCACCATGGCGATAGATGATGGATGAACCATCTCATCGGCTGCCAGCTCTTTGCTACTTTACGGACTTTCAGTTATGCCCACAATTTGGTCAGCAGATTAGTAGTGCACCTAAAACGTTAATGAGGGACGTATTGTGACACCCATCAGTTAGTGATCTGTATGAAATGCGCTGTATCCTTAAATTTGTTTAGCGGAGCGCACTGCATGCTACTGTCTTAGTAAATCATGGAAGCGATAAGCTCTGAAGTGGCTCACTACTGGTCTGTTTACCAAATTGTGGGCGTAAGTAAATGTTCATATGGTATCGAGACTCTGGTGCCTGGACAGATGTTTCTTTCCTCATCTAGATCCCTGGTGAATATTGTGCATGCACCATAGGGTCGCGAGTACCTCGCCATCGACAGCACGCAACCATAAGATTTACTTATTTTGTTTACTTTTAAACGCTTTTATTCTGTTTCTGTGTTTTACCTTGTTTCTTGCACAGCTCGAGGTAGCAGCAATTTCACTGCGTTCATGCGCGCCACAGATATAAATCTTGAATCCTTTACTGGTTTAAATTTCCCTCCAGGATCTGTCCGTCCCTGTGACCTCCAGTCCGGAGGAGACTCCTGATCATGAGATGGACACGGAGGTCCAAGAGGAACAGGAATCGCAGGTTTGCATGTTTGATTTTTCGGTCGGGGCAAGATGTTTTCTGCCCTTCTTGGTTGCTTCTTCCTTCGAGCTGAATAAGACTAAAGGAATTACAGGTTTATGGGGTTTAT
Source organism: Pollimyrus isidori (assembly GCA_019775955.2). NCBI lineage: Eukaryota > Metazoa > Chordata > Actinopteri > Osteoglossiformes > Mormyridae > Pollimyrus > Pollimyrus isidori. The sequence continues at coordinate 8,618,751 of JABFDZ020000042.1, forward strand.
GTTTAAGGAGTAGAATGACAGAGCCTCTGACATTTATCCCAACGAGCTTGGAAATTCAACATTTTTAAAAACGTTTACTCAGCAATGATAGAAGAATAAGATTTAGTGGGAATGAGCACCGGGCTCCTGTTCCTGCTGCACTGTTCCCTTTTACCCTGGATAACAGCGCATTTGTTTCAGCCCTGTGCTGGTCTTGCAAGAACCCAGGCAATCCTTTGGCAGATCAGCAGCCGGGGTCCAGGTGGTCGGCAATTTTAAAACCTGCCCTCCTCTCCAGTCTGACACGGAGGAGACCACGGCTCCTGGCCGCAGAGCCTCCTTGGCGGACATTGGCGCCGCGGAGGACATTGAGGCCCTGAGCGTGCGGCAGCTGAAGGAGATCCTGGCCCGTAACTTCGTCAGCTACACCGGCTGCTGTGAGAAGTGGGAGCTGATGGAGAGGGTCACGCGGCTCTATAACAACCAGAAGGGTCTCCACGATCCAGGTCTGTCTCCGGCTCGTCGCTCCTTCCGCTTGTAAATTGTCATCCATTGGTCGACACACTACAGGTCTACCTAATTACATTTGACGTTCCATAAAATGCAATTACTCTCAAAGCTCAATTCCGCAGCACCATCCCTGTCATATCTGCCAGGAAGCCCCCCCCCTTCCCCACTCTTGGTGCCTATCAGCATTGCAGAGAAATTTGTGCTGGATGCCAGTAGATGTCCATAATTACCCACAGAACAGATGGTCACACTCTACCAATGAGATCCTCGTATTTAACTGTAAATAAACTGTCAGCAACAATCAGAGATGAAACATTGTAATTATGGGTCACTTATTTGTTTCTTAACAACCAGCACTGCCAAATATTTTACCATGTGATTTATTAGGAAATTTAGTATAACTGTAGTATACGTCCGATTTATAATCTGCATGACAGTTTCAAGCAGCGAGAGAAACACTTAATCTCATCTAGCTGTACATTGAGAATGTAGATCCCAGAAATGCTCCAGCTCATTCGTTCAAATGTGTTTTCCGCGATGCCTAGTTGAGAAACCAGGCCGCGCAGATTAAATTGCACATATCGCTGCGGCCGCTTCTAACGGAACCGTTCGTCCTCCGCTGTCGCCCCAGACTCGGCTGGTCCCAAGAGTCAGGAGGAGAACTTGTGTAAAATCTGCATGGACTCCCCCATCGACTGCGTGCTGCTGGAGTGCGGTCACATGGTCACCTGCAGCAAGTGCGGCAAGCGCATGAGCGAGTGTCCCATCTGCAGGCAGTACGTGGTGCGGGCCGTGCACGTCTTCAGGTCCTGACCTGGCCACCAGGGGGAGCCGCCAGGACTGACGCGGCAGAGCCGCGAGCGGGTGACGGGCGGAACCTGCCGCCGTGTTCTCTCCACGTCTCTGGGCTTCCGTTTCCCCCGACGAATCGCCACCCTCTCGCCCCCGAGCCACATTAACCACAAAGCACAAGTCTGTAATTACGCTGATTTGCTGTAAAAATATCGCGATGCTAATTTTAATTTAATCTAAATACGCTTCAACGTTCAAGTTGGCATGTGCGACTGTATAGTGCAGATTTTTATTTAAACGCCCTGTTTCGTTGCTGCTAACTGGAACAGTACTGAAGCTAGTGGCAGATCAGGGCAGCAACACCGCCGAGGAGTTTAGTGAACACAACAGGGAGAAGAAGTCTGCTAAGGGTACTGCTCCCTTGCTTAAATCCAGTGTTGGGCATTTCAGGTCCAGAAGCTACAAATCCAGACCATGATTTTGTTTCTACCCAGCAGCTGAACTAGTTGGTAAAAACAAAATCCTGGTCTGGATTTGTAGCTTGTGAACCTGAAATGCCCAACACTGCTTAAATCAAACCCATGAAAACCTTTTGGTTGGCCATCTCTGTGGCACCAGTTCGATCATCCCCGCTTGTGTTCAGCAGTCGGTTGATTTTTTTTCTTCTGAATATTTTATTCTGGGTTACTCAGCGCTGACCTTATTGTTGCAGGTAGAAAAACTGGTGCTTCCATAAAACATTTTTAGTCCTTTCCAGCATCTACACTGCGAGGCAAAAATCAGCCAGTGTCGATCTTCCCAGTTCTGAACTGCAGATGTCTCCTTGGCCACGTTGCCTGGCTACCTACCTAAAAGCCCGAGGTCAGTTGCATTTCTCGCTCGAGATACCAGAGGTGAACGCAAAGACCAACTAAAATGCACTGAAACGCAGGCAGACTGTTGCGTTCGTCGTTGGCCGGACGGATGTAAGGTGTGTAACGTCAGTAATTTAAGCACCTTGGAAAAGCTCTGCAGCCGTTGCCACTTGAATAAGGTAGCTATCACTTGAGATGTTTGTCTTATCTCCTCTAGGGGCGATTTTCCTTCTTGTGGCTAAATGTTATCTCAAAGCCCACACCACCATCACTGCCTTTGTAACAAGTGCCCTGAAGCTCGTTGAGTACTTAACTTTGTACGGTACATCCGCCGACTGCCGGAACCGATGTGTGAGATCTCTTCTGAGGAACAAAATAATTCTCATTTAATAACTCATTTCTGGTACTTTTTCTAGTTCCATATAATATTTAATATATTTGTTTTCTGCAAAAAAGATTATGTGTGCTGTAATGAACAATACCTTTTCAGTCGTCTAGAATTATGTATAACCAGTGATGCTTATGCAAAACAACACAAGGTAGCTTTGGTATGAATGATGGGTGATACATTGTATGTCTCCTTTAAGCAGGCAAACTGGAAACCTTCTAATAAGCAATGTCGAGGCTCAGTTAAATTATTACTTTTTCATCTTTTTTTGTGCTGTGTGAAGTGTGTAACTGATGCTTTTCACAGAAGGCGGCAGTCTTTGGTGTATCTTGCCGCCTACAGAATCGCAAAGCTGTGCTCTGTAGAGACCTCAGACCTCCACGGATGTAGAAACGTTAACGCGATGAAGCTTTGGCAGTCCGGCTGAATGACGTAGCCTCTTACTTCTCAATAAATGTATGACTGACGTTGACTTCATAAAACCAGCACATTCAACCAATCAATACTCAGGAATCACTTCAGTGGATGTGTGGGGGGGGGAAATCAAACACTGACTTCTCTTGTGATCCAACTGTGTGTCTTTTTTTTTTTTTTTTTGTTCGTTTTCCATCACAGAAGCTTCTTTATACAGTTTTGTCATGCAAATTTCACAAATGGTACATCTGCGTGTTTAGATAGAACATAGAATATTTCCTAGAATAAAAATCTAGTTTCTGAATTAACTTAGCGATTTTCCAAAACGTGGCTTTGGAAAGAGGTGTGTGTGGGAATTGGTCCAGGTGTGTGCATGTTTTAATCCCATCACTTAAGACACGTACTCATTTACTTGGTATCTTAAACTTGAATATCCATGATAGCCTTTAGACATAATTTCGAGACTTAATTCGAGATTTAATACGTTATCTAGATAATTGTTGATCATTGGAAAGGGTGTGAAATGTAGAAAGTCGAACCACACAAACTTAAAGGAACAAGGGGCCCAGCTCGCTGTAAATCTTAAAATGACAACTGAAATTCGGAGTCTGGTTTGCTCACTGAGGGATTCAAGAGCTCCTCGGAAACTAAATAAATGTGAGAGCCAAATGTCTTTAAGTCATAGACCAAGGTGAAGGCTCTTTCCTGTAAGAGAATCTCCTTGGAAGGAAGACATAAATGTGTACAATATTCATCAGTGGAAAATTTTAATCTGTTTATATACTGATTTTATTTTTGTAATTAAATTATGTTGAAGCAGTCTGACCTTTTTTTTTTGAGGATTCTGTGCAAATGTTTGTTCTTAATGCTTCAGAAATATCCAGTACGATGATGCAAACCAATGACTGCGAAACACTAATAAAAAGTTTGATAAAAATATGAAACTGTCATTTCTATCGTGTGAACCAGTAAAGAGAATGAAATATGAGGCCAAGACTGAGGAAGAGAATGAAGAATGTCACCTAGCTAGACTTTTGTTCATGGGGGAAAAATAATCAAATTATTATTTACTATGATGGCACCAGATGTCAGACAGTGAAAACTGTGGGTGAACCTTAATACCAAGAAAATGCAAAGACCGTACTTGTGGTACTTCACTGGACTTGCTAACTTGCCTCCCAAGAGCAAACTTAGGGTGCAGTGAGTGAGTGGTGGCGTCGGTCTCCTTCGGCGAGGATGCAGCAGGAGTAAGCTGATGTTTAAGGTGGAGCAAGACCAGCATCCAGGCATTTTTACCATCCTTATGTACTTGGTCTTTGGCAAATGAAGATGGCATGAAATGGGCACAGAGGAACACAAGTACGTTCAAGGACGCGTGTTGGGAAACACTGTTTGAGAAAATCGATATTTATCGTTAAAATCCCCCCTATAGGCTCACCCTGGTCAGATTTGCAGGGGGATTAAAGTCAATCTCGGGCATCATGGCTCACCTGGGACTAGGTGATTTGCACTTAGTTGTGAAAGTAAAGTACAGGTTGAGTATGGACGATGATATTACATGCACAGGTACATCGGAATTCTCTAATTTTGTCATGCCACATTGCTCTCCTAAGAGGCACACTCCACAGCCTGAGGTCCGACTGTAGGGTCAGCCATAGATCCAGTGTCCCTGCCTCAGTGTTTCACAATCCAGTCTTCGGGGATCCTCATTCGGTTCACATTTTCGCTCCCTGCCAGCAAAAACATGGACTGTCTGCGGGCCCCCTTGGACTGTATTGGGAGACACTTCCCTATCCAATTAAGGGCCTCGTTCAAGGGGCCAAATGTGATATGTGTTCCGTTTTTGCTATTTTATTAACATGATATGTTAAATAGGCCGCAACAGGCTTTAGAATTGGCTGCCATCATTTTTGGAGCTTCATATCTCTGTTTTAGATTCAATACAAAAAATATGTATTTAACCGTTTGTCTTTTTACAGTAACTGGTACACGCAAGTCCATATGTTCATATTCTTTGTTCTGTGACTTTCTTTCTCAATTATGAAAATGACAAATATAACATTAAATATACCACCCAAAATTCAAAGTGTCCCCATTCTACAGAGTTTAAAAATAATAGAACAGAACTATTTCTGAATACCCAAATAACATGTGTCAAAGTTTGCAGGAAATTTTTCAGATCGATAGATATAGACAGAAAGCGAAAGAGATATCTTCAGAGCGGTTTCCCTATGTTTTCCCTGACTATCAGGAAACAGTGTTTCCCCTAATATTAAAGCAAAGACGTATGTGAAATGTCTGAAAATCACTCAGTTACAATATTACATGTGAATACTGCATTGTTATTAGTACCGAGGCCCAGAGTTGCTGTACACCTGTGCTAACAGAGCTGTGTGAAGCTGGGCCCCCTACAATCGGCACAAATAAAGTTTCCATCGTACATGGTCAGTGCTATGTTTGTGCCCGTTTGTGCCGCAAAAATTAAGAACAATCGAGGTAGGTGCTGATCAACCTTCCATGTGACCCAAGTCTTGTTCCATTTCCTGTCTTATGAAGGGTTATACTGCGGTTTGTACCTTAATCCGATTGGTCGTCGCATACTCCAGAGGGTAGCATCGATAGGGAGCAGTGATGTTTGGAGCTGCACTTGGAAGCTGGTGAATACTGATCTCTCTGCTGCCCCCTGCAGCCACCTTCGCGTCCAACCCCCAGTTTGCCATCAAGCTGGAGGAAGTGGACAACGAGCCCTTTGAAGGGAGGCACGGCTGCTCCTTCCCGGTCGGCCTCATGCAGAAAGACGTCCGTGAGAGTCGCAGACTCGGCCAGGATCTCAACGCCACCGGTTTCTGCATATATGAGGTGCAGCCTTTGCCTGGCCAAATCAAACGCACCACGAACGACAGGCGTAGTCTGTATAAGTCTGTCTAAATCAAAGATCTTCCTTCTTTTCAGGTTCCTTTAGAGGTACGTGCAAGCTCCATTGTCTCTCTGTTTGAGGGTCCAGGTAGCACCTTGGTGACGTTGACTTGAGCTTTCTGCTCCACTCGCTCTTCCCGTCCCGCAGTTCCAAGGCTGCACCAACGTCCACCTGGGCCCCAAGGTGCTCCTGCAGCTCCAGCCCGTGGCCAACAGCAGCACCTTCACCAATTCTCGCGAGGTCTGTGACCGCTTTCACCTTCCACCGGCCGAGTACGTCATCATCCACTCTACCTTTGAGCCTCACAAGCAAGGCATCTTCCTGTTACGGGTCTTCACTGAGAAGCAAGCGAGCACCAGGTGGGCATAAAGAGTCTTTTAAAATAGAGTGGTACCTCGGTTCTCGAACTCACTAGAACTTGAATTTCCTTACAGTTGAACAAATCAGTTTGACCTTGAACTCGAACTGAATATCAGAAGTCAAACCACGAACGCTGACCTAATATAAATTGTACGTGTACTATTAGAGCATTTATGTCATTTATTTAAACTTTATTTTACCAGGTAAATTAACTGAAAACCAGTTTTCACTGCTTTACATGATATTTGGGATAAATAGCAGATTACACATCGGAACTGCCTGGGATACAAATGTTATGTGTGTAACTAAACTCTTCAGCCAATAAGTGCAAAGGTGTGTCGTCACGGAGGCAGTTCCAGTTTGTGCAGCTGGGTGAGAGGTCGCAATGCATCTAACCGTAATGCCTTGCGTCAGGATGAGAATGCGTTGCTTTAAGCCAGCGCTTTTAGCAAGTCGAACCCGGCCAATCACCAGACTGGGGAAACAAACTGAAACGCGGACTTAATACAGAGGACTAATAACAACAACCAGAAACAGCTGATCACATGGGGATCCCATACAAGGTTAACTAGGGGCATGGCACATGGAAGGAGCGGACGATCGGGGCAGGACAGGGGTAATGTTGGGTTAAGATCTTTATTGTTTTGGAAGCCATTAAGGAAAAAATGCTCTTCTTGATTTATCCTGTTCATCTTGTGTTTAAATGCTAAAAAAAACATATTTCAATGTAATTTTGGGGGGCCAGGAACCAATTAACTGGTTTCCCATTACTTCTTCTGGGAAAAATTTGATCAGAACTCGAACTTTTTCGGATTCAATCCGAAGTCCGGAGCGGATTAAGTTTGAGAACCGAGGTACCACTGCACTGCCATCGTGTATCATAAACAAATCACAAATTAGACACCAGACACGGGACCTTTATTATATAAATCCATCCAAATTTCAACCTCTTATCTTGGTCAGGTCTATCTTTGGTCAAGATTGCAGTGTTGGGCATTTCAGGTTCACAAGCTATAAATCCAGACCAGGATTTTGTTTTTACCAACCAGTTCAGCATAAGGAGTGATTGTTACAGAGTATTCAGCTGCTGGGTAGAAACAAAATTATGGTCTGGATTTTTAGCTTCTGGACCTGAAATGCCCAACACTGCAAGATTGGGGGTCAACACCTGGGCGAATTCTGACGGACACTTTGATCAAAATGCTATTTTTACTGATAACATGGTGTTTAAAAAAGACATAATATACATAGTTTTTTTTCCCCGCAATCAAAACGTTTTCACATTGACACGTTCGTCCTTGTGTGGACAGGCTGATGATCCCTTCTTCAGATAACCAATGAGGAGCTTTGTTTCAAGAGCTGTGTATTTGTCCAAACAAACTGTGCTATAACTGCCATGTTGAACATGTAGGCCTAGCGAACTTTGGCAAGGACCAGCCTGGGAAACACTCCTTTAGCGTTTCAGACCCTCATGATGAAGTCTTCAAAATCTCTGCATCTGACCGTTTTAGCCAATTATATTGTGATTTTTTTTGTTGCAGACCAATGGCAGCAGGTCTGAGCATGAATGTAGTCCAGGCAAGTCAAAGAATTAGTTTCTCCTGGATGTTCTAATCTAATCTAATGCTTAAAGAAAAACAAATAAATGAATATATAAACAGGGATGAACATAACTGGTACACAAGTACGCATTCACCTTTAAAAATGACACATGCGACAATCGATTGTCAAAGCGCAGATACGTACTTATTTTATGTGCATTTGCGTTTCTATGACAGAAACATAGTTTACATTTTAACCTGTATACCGCAGATGAAGTAGTTAGCATGTAAAGATTAAAATGCATTATATATGGTTTCCAGATCAGTGCAAATTCGACATCACGTTGAGTTGTTTGAATTAAACATATTAAATATACATCGATATATATTCTATAATACACAAAGACGCCAACACTATTAAATATGCAAGTCTCCTTAAATGCTTTACAGAAAGACATTTCAAAAGATGACATGGATCCCCAGTTCAAGCAGC
>JABFDZ020000042.1:8635007-8659968 GCA_019775955.2 Pollimyrus isidori
CTATTTGGTTGAACAGCATTCAAACCTGTTAGAATCTTATAGACCTGTATCATGTCCCCCCTCAGTCTCCTTTGCTTAAGGCTGAACAGATTTAACTCGACTAACCTTTCCTCATAAGACATTCCTCTAAGACCTGGAATCATTCTTGTGGCCCTAGGCTGCACCTTTTCTAAGGCCGCAATGTCCTTTTTAAGATATGGTGACCAAACCTGCACAGAATATTCAGCCAGCAGAACCAGGATTAAAGCAGGATTAAAAATATCGAGTGGTCTCTTAATTTTTTCATGAGCTGTACATTTCATATAGATTGACTTAGTGATGAATTCACTAATTTTATCCCATGCTGTCGTTGAGGTGGGCTGATGGCAGTGATTAGCACTTTAGCCTCACACTTCTGGGACCAGCATTTGAGTCACTGCTCCGCTTCTCCGTCTATGGGGTTTGCGTGTTTTCCCTCTGTCACTCACTCCTGAAACATGCCACTTGGAGTCGCCACATTTGCCTGTCAGTGTGAATGGTGCCCCATACTGCGTTGTTTCCCGCTTTGCTCCAATAGCTTCTGGGATGGACTCTGCAATCCTACATAGGACAGTGGGTATATAAAATGGATGGATAGATTATCTATGCTTTTTATTGTCTATGTGTTTGGGATTTTAGTATACTCCATGTAAGCTGCCAAGAAGTGAAGTTTGTGTACAGTACCCTGCCAAATTACTGACAGTTTTATTTAAAAAAGGTTATAAAAACCACAACCCACTATTGGATAAATACTTAATTAATATGTACAGAGCATTCAGAAAGTATTCAGAACCCTTTCAAATTTCAACCATTTCTCATGTTGTAACTTCATGCTAAAATTATGTAAATTAAATTTTCTTCCTCAAGACTCTACACTCAGTACTCCATAATGACAGCACAAACACGGAATTACAGAATTTTTTGCAAATTTATTAAAAAAAAGAAAAACTGAAATACAGTGGTACCTCTGTTCTCAAACTCACTAGAACTCGAATTTCTTGAAAGTCCAACAAACCAGTTTGACCTAGAACTCGATCTGAAGTCAAGCTGTGAAAGCTGACCTAATATAAATTGTACACACCAGGAAATGAGTCACACGGCACATCTCTGAGCAGAAACATAAGGTAACGGTTCAGTGTCAGCCTCGCATTTGCTGTAGTAGCAGCACTTGTTGGTGATAATGCTATTTTATTGAAAATACTGTATCAGGTAATACAGTGTACTTTATATCATTTTGTTAGTCATTGCTCACCAAAAAGTTACGTAATAGTTGTACAAATGTTACAACCTAAAGGTTTGCTATTCGAAAACAAATTAACGAATACAGAGTAATAATAAAAATAAATAATGCACAGGATTCAAAGATTTTATTGTCATGTACAGACTACAATGCAGTTCTTACTTGAATGCCTTCTTTACAGACTGAACGATTAACCAAATAAAGCAGCGCAACATTACAGTAACTAACAATAAATAACCACTAACTTACATGTGCCATTAGAGCATTTCATTTATTTAAACTTTATTTTACCAGGTAAATTAACTGAAAACCATTTCTCACTGCTTTCCGTGATATTTGGGAGAAATAGCAGATTACACATCGGAACTGCCTGGGATACAAACGTCATGCATGTAACTAAACTCTTCAGCCAATAAGGGCAAAGGTGTGTCGTCAAGGAGGTGGTTCCAGTTTGTGCAGCCGGGTGAGAGGTCGCAATGCATCTAACTGTAATGCATTGCATCAGGGTCATAATGCGTTGCTTTAAGCCGGCGCTGTAAGCAAGTCCAACGCACCCAATGACTGGACTTGGGAGACAAACTGAAACGCGGACTTAATACAGAGGACTAATGATAACAAACAGAAACAGCTGATTGCATGGGGATCCCACACGAGGTTAATGAGGGGGCGTGGCACACTGAAGGAGCAGACGATTGGGGCAGGACAGGGGTAATGTTGGGATAAGATCTTTATTCTTTTGAAAGCCATTAAGAAAAAAAATCTCTTGTTTTATCCTGTTCATTTTGTGTTTAAATGCTAAAAAGAACATATTTAGGTCATTTTGGGGGGTCAGGAACCAATTAATTGGTTTTCCATTATTTCTTATGAGAAAAATTCCATCAGAACTCAAACTTTTTAGGATTCGATCCGGAGTCCGTTCAAGAACCGAGGTACCACTGTATAAAATGGACGTAAGTATTCAGACCCTTTGCTCAGTACTTAGTAGAAGCACTTTTTTGAGTTAATACAGCCATGAGTCTTCTTGGGAATGATGCAACAAGTTTTTCACACCTGGATTTGAATTTTTGCCACTTTTCTGTGCAAATCCTCCACAGCTCTGTCAGGTTTGATGGGGAACGGTGATGTACAGCCATTTTTAGGTCTCTCCAGAGATGTTCAGTTGGGTTTCAGTCAGGGCTCTGGCTGGGCCATTGAAGGACATTCACAGAGCTCTTCCTCAGCCACTCCTGCGCTGTTTTGGCTGTGTGCTTAGGGTCATTGTCATTTTGGAAAGTGAACCTTTGGCCCAGTCTGAGGCTCTGAGCACTCTGGAGTAAGTTTTCATCCAGGAGTTTTTACAGAATTTTCCAGATCTGTACCTGGCCACAATCATGTGCACGGGCAGTTCCTTTGACCTCATTGCTTAGTTTGTGCTCTGATATGCACTGTGGTCTACAGGTCAGAGGAGAATGGGCCGACTGATTCAAGCTGATAGAAGTTTGATATTTGATATTTCAGTTTTTCTTTTTAAATAAATTTGTAAAACATTTCATATTCTCATGTTTGTGCTGGCATTATGGGATACTGAGTGTAGAGTCACGAGGAAGAAAAATGAATTAATATAATTTTAGTATGAAGTTATAACATGACAAATGGTTGAAAATTGAAAGGGGTCTGAATACTTTCTGAATGCTCTGTATGTGTTGGTGTGTCTATGCACATACATGTAGGTAAAATAGTCTATATTATTCTGTGTAAATATATTTCTATATTTATGTTAAAAATAGGCCTGACATAGCCGGGGACACTTTGGCATATGATCAGTTTATAGACCTCACTGAATGTGTGACGGGTTCTGACACGTTACATCTCACAGCTCACAGATATATTTGGAAAACTAGCAGAGACCAGCGCGGAACACATTAAACCAGAGAGCCATAGTGAAACTAAGCTGTACACGGTATTCTGTCATGGAAGCAATCTCTCAGGAGTCCACTTGCAGGCTTCCCTGAAGTCGTGAGTGGTGGTCATTATTATGGTATGGAATGCTAATGGTGGCGTCACACAAAGGATTTGTCACCAAAATATCCGTTTTATTTAAAAGTGTGTGAGGCCATTTAGATCTTCTGCCTAAGTGATGGTCTCATCCTGGCTGTCAGATCTGAAGACCATCCCTTACATAGATAACGGAGTTAAACAGGAGAAGGAGGCTGTGATGAATGTAGTCTTTGTCTTAAATGTATCGTTATGTTGCTATATTTGTTTTTATTTTAATATATTTGTGGTGGGCGAATTCTTGTTTTTATTGTGACTTAGTGACTTAGTGAGCTGTCGGATGCCCATGCATTACTGCTGGCTGTACATTGTCATAATATACATGTCATAATAGAAAAGGTGTTGTATTAGGGGTGGCAGTGTGTGGCTGAATGGGTCACAGAACTGTGCCTAATATCAGAAGGTCATTGGTTCAATTCCTGGGGCCAGTGCAGTGATTTCACTTGTTGGATACTGAGTGAGGTCCTTGACCGCCAGGAGCTCCCTGGCCTTGCTTTCTCAAAAATGTACAACAAAAAAAAGTCATTAAAATAAGCACTTTGTTAGAAACACTATTCTAACACTGGGCAGGATCTCCCTTTGCTCCCAAAGCAGCTTTGATTCTTCATGGAATAGATTCCACGAGATGTCCAAAACATTCCTTGGAGATTCTGATCCATGTTGAAATGATCGCTTTATGCAATTTCTCCAGATTTTCCAGATGCGTGTCCATGTTGCAAATTGCTTGTTCTTCTACATCCCAAAAGTGTGATGTTGGATAATGATGACTAAATGAAGCTTCATGAACCATTTGCTGTATTTTTTGACCACCCTAGATGGCACTCTTGGTTTGCTTCGGGCCATATTTTGAGTCCTTTTTTGCACGGAGAGCACCACCTAGTGGTGTCAGAAAACATACCATATATGTCTATTGAATTCAGATTTGTTGACTAAGAATCCCACTGAAGAACACTGAGCTCATTGTGGTGTCATGCTGGATGTAACCTTTACAAGATGGGCAAATTGTGGCCATGGAGGGACGCACATGGTCAGTAACAACACCCTGATAAGATGATTGATTGGTATTAATAGGTCCAAAGAAAACATCCCCACACCATTTCAGTACCACCAGCCTGAACTGTTGATACAAGGCAGGATGGATCCACGCTTTTATGTTACTTGTGCCAAATTCTGAGCCTACTGTCTGTGTGCCTCAGCAGAAATCAGGATTTATCAGACCAGGGTATGTTTTTTCAGTCCAGTTTGGGTGAGTCTGTGCCCATTGCAGCTTCAACTTTCTGTTATTGGCTGACAGGAGGGGAACCCGTTGTGGTCTTCTGTTGTTGTAGCCCCTGCGATTCAAGGTGTTGGTATTCTAAGGTGCTTTTCTGCTCACCACAGTTGTTCAGAGTCTCTAACCAGTCTGGTGATTCTCCTCTGACCTCTCTCAACAACAAAGTGTTTTCCTCTACACAACTCCTACTCATGGGAAGATTATTTATTTATTTGTTTGTTTTTGCATCATTCTAAGTATACTCTCGAGACTGTTGTGCATGAAAATCCCACAATTCAAGAAATACTCAAACCAGTCCGTCTGATACCAAAGATTATGCCACCGTCAAAATGAACTGAAGCTCCTGACCTGTATATGCATGCATTGCTCTGCTGTCACATAATTGGCTGGTTATATAATTGTATGAATAAGCAAGTGTTCCTGATAAAATGTTTCTCAAACCACAAGGGCTCCTCAAGCCCAACAAGAACTTGCATTTCATGACCCATCCAGAGTAAAATGATAAATGATGCTGTTGCAGCAGGTTGATGAGATGCTAATGTAGCCTTGTTCATTACTGATGACCAACCAACACTTGGCTCTTCCCAAGAGTGTCAGAGTGAATGATCAACAACACAGTCTCTGGGGTGCTGTGCCACAGCCTTTGGGAGGCTTGCCATCACAGCCATGCCCAGCTTACCCTGCTGACGTCAGGCTGCCTAATATCACACACACACACACACACACACCCCCCCAAGGACATGACCTCCACTCTGTATTGCGCTACTACAGAGGCGCGGAACCTGATCTATGGAGAGCCAGTATGGGTGTGGGTTTTTGGAATGACCTCGCAAGACTTTCGCTCACTAGTTCACTCGTTCTAGTGATGAGATAATAAAAGTGATTTTGTTTGATTTCTGGCTGCCTCACTGTGTACGCTCATCTCAAGCGTGATGAATGAACACCATTAGGGTCTGATTACAGATCTTTGAAGCATTAGGTGAGCAGAGATTTAAATTCCGGAATGTTTTCTGCACATCCTGGCTGCTGAGCTTGAAACCGACTCAGGATGAATTGTGTTGGAAGGGTGCAGACAGAATGGTGACTGAGGTTTCCCCCCAAGGCCTCCTCTTTTCACCTAAAGGCATCGCCTGGATCTGGCGCCGGTTAAAGGAGCCCTTTGATGGCGCTCTCTTCCTGCGGAGCCGTTTGGCTTGGCAGAGGCGGGCGGCCCGGTCCCGTGTGGGCCCAGTGGCTGCCGTGCCCGGCACCAAAAGATTAATGGAGCCCGAAGGCATTCTGGCACTTGCTGCTGTTGTGTCTGGCTACTTGCAGGGAGATAATTACCGCTCTCTTGACAATGCGCCTTTGTCCAAACGGTGCATGCTGGGGACTGTGTCCTTCACCTCAACTTATTAAAAAAAAATGAGTCCCTTGGCAGCTCACGTGAAGTGTTCTACCTTCAATCAGTCTCCAGTGTCTCCTGCACTGCCATCACCCACCCTAATGGGAACTCAGAGGGTGCTGATTTCAAAATGACTATTTTTACATTGGTGTTCCGGCGTGCGATGAAATCTTAACTGTCGCATTTCGCCTGTGTGAAACTGATGTTGTGGACAGCTCATGAAAGCCTGACATGACAATCAGGTAAACATACTGCTTTTAGCTAGTTTGAGTTTTCAACGTAGACCTTCTCACCAGGAATAGTATTCTCCCCCCCCCCCCTAGTGTTTGCCAGTGTTTTTCTTCTGAAATATAAAATTAGTAGTTTTTATTTTGTAGACTTCAGTCTCTCGGAGTCCTGGACCAAGACAGTCTACCTTCACTCTGGGAACTCTGGGTGCACTGAGGTCTGTCTACGCCACCGAACGCGTCAGATCTGTTTTTCGTTCTGCCCTCAGGTGTGCCATAGCCCTGGTTCCGTGGAGCATGTCTGCTTTTTTGCATTTTTGAGAAATGACTGATTTTCCTATTTACTGCTTTTTTTCAGTCTGTTAAATTCAGCAATAAAATAGCAATTGTGCATTACTTGTCCTTGAGCTTGTATATATTTTTTTCAGTAAGAGATTAGTTTAATATGCTATTAGATTAACCTTTGTATGCAACTTGAGCTGCTGTTTCAAGTAAGGCAGTTTTCACACGTTTTCTGTTTTTGTTTGGCAATAAACAAAATTTGCTGGACTTAGAGTGGCCGCTGTGAGGGTTCTAGGCTTTCTGCTGCAGTTCAGTGACTTTCAGCATCTCATGGTGCAGAACCATCAGTGCGAATTCCTGACATGGAGGTTGTGTTTGACAGAACCTTTACCGAAAGAAAGGTCAAAACTGTGCTACCTGCACATAATATAACCTTTATGAGGCAAGAGCAGGAAGGGGGGGGGTAAAATCTGGGGAAACATACAGGAGACCCTTTTTAAATTCTTGAGGTGCTCCAAAGCTGCAAAGCCAGTTGAAGGAAACAATTGTCCGCCTCACGACGGGAAGTGAGCTTGAACCAGTTTCTCTGTTTTTTTTTTCCTGCGATAATTACGATCGATTTAAAATAAATAGCAGGTATTTCTGGATAAGTCTATGAATGTTGTGATTTTTCCCACCCCGTACAAAATGGAAAAATAACAGTTCTCCACAGTTCTCCACTCGACCTTTCCCCTCCTAATTCAACATGTTAACTTAAACATAAAGCATTTTTTTCGGGTCATACTCCGTGCATCAGACTAGGGCTGGAAGATAAGTCAGCAATTCCGGCCTATGCAGGACGTAATATATACAGCAAAGAATTTGTATTTAATCTTGAGAAAACATTTGTCCTTCTTTGGCTGTCTTACGCCAGAGGCATTATTTAAAATGCACAAAGGTAAAATTTACGGTGACTTTTTATTTAGATTTATATAAACAGTAAAATAAAAGTCAAAAGTTAATGAGTTAATGAGACACGTATCAAAAATTTAAACAGATTATGAGGAGATTTGGCTTTGCAGTGTGCTACAGTGATTTATTACTTCTTTATACACAAGGATGAAAATGTTTTTAGGAATATTTATGTTTTTCCCAGCTTTTTATGTTCACTGAACATAAGAAAAAATTTTAAATGAAGGCATATCTGTACCAACATAAAGGCACATTTCCAGGTTCTGTGCTATTTCAGTGTAACAGAGCTGTCACAAGTTATGACTCAGAATTAAAAGTGCCTTTGTTGACAAGAAGAGCTTTTGTGCAACAAAATGATGCTTTATTTTCCATTTGTACCCAGACAGCTACTTTGGAATGCTTTTATTTTGACATTTCCCATCCATACGGAGGTGAGAGTGAAGCTTGGGGTCTGAGCAAAAGCTTAGCCTTTTATTCAGTGTCCCTAGAGCAGCATCAAGAGAGAGGGAGGTAAGGCCCTAGTGGTCTGTGAATATTCTACAGAGCATGGGATTTGAACCAACAACCCACTGAGGAAAAAACAAGCCATCTTCCCTAAACACTTGAAGTACCTCTGGGATTCAAACCCATGAGCTCCTGTTTATTAGTCAGGTCCTTTAACCAACTAAGCTACCACACCTCTTTTTGTTTTTCCAGCCTCTACATATTATAACTTATTTTTAATTAACAAAGGCAGCTTTCTAGTTTATTATAGATTGAATTATATCACACTGTGGTATAGTTCGAGGTAAACATGCTTTTTGGTCTTCTGGCATTCAGTCAGGAACTCTGTGTTTGCTTACCTGTAAATCACATGCTCCAACTCAGTGCTGTTTTTAGCGTCAATGTTTGCAGCAGAGTTATGCTGCTGCAAGAGAATGCCGCGGGTTAAATTTAATTTGTTAAAATTAGTAAAGTTAATTTATGAGTTGTGACCTGGAAGCCACTTCATCTGTCAGTCTGCAAATTCCAGTCCGGAGTGGAAACTCTGCCATCAGGCACTGCCTTCAAATGACATTTTTAAATATTCTGCCGACAGAAACATTTGTAGGCAATGAACCGAGGTGATTGAGCCATAAAAAAAATTAAATCGCTATTTGAAATGTGAACACAAATGACGCACACGGATTTATTGCAAGCAGTTGGGTAAAATGCACAATGTTTGTATTTTTACATGATAAGCATGCAGGGAGATCACGATGATTAGGGTGAATAAAGCCGGAGTAGGACTTTTTTTTTAAAAAAGAGAAAGCCTAAAGAATGCCCTGCAGACAGGACGTCAAGCACCTGAGTTTAACACAACACTTTCATCGCACTCTGTTTTGTGTTTTCGCGGTAATTTATAAATGACACCCCCGAGAGTTCGCAGTGTAAATGTCAGCCTGGTGTTAAGTGTTCTGCGCTTTATGTTTAACCATAAACGTCATTCGCAAAGTGACATTATTAGTTTCGGTCGCTTCGTTAGGCTGTCCCTAAAGAGACCTTCAGCTGAAAGCAAGTAGTGATGAAAGCCAGAGAATGACATCACTTCACGCATTCGTATAAGGCCCGTCTCCCTGCCTGTAGCTGAAAATATAACTATGTACGCGTGGCGTAGGTATGCTGTGATACACTGTAATCCATGCTCTGCCTCATGCTCTTTTTCAGTCACAGTGGGCTATTTACATGAGTCAGAGTACACCCGCAAGCACACACTCATTGGCTGCTCCACATTGTGCTCTCCTCATTGGCCGCTTCTCATTAGTTGCCCCTCATTGGTTGCTACTCATTGGCCGCTCCTCATTAGCTGCTTCCCATTGGATGCGTCTCCTTGGCCGCACCTCATTGGGCGCTCCTTAGAATCTGAAGGCAAAGGTCTAGCCGAAGGGCCGTAAATCAGCTCAGGGAGAAACACTCTTAGGAACTCTCTGCTCGTTTATGAGCCACTCTTCGAATAATTTCCATTTCAGCAGTAATATATTACACGGTGGGCTTGTGGGTTTACAGTAGGGAGCTAGTTACAGGGAGAAAATACAGGATTCAGCTACATAAGGTTGATGGATATACAGCCATGGAGAAGAATCCCAGGCTATTCTACTGTACTACTCTGCCCTGCTGCTCATTCAAAACAGCTCAACACGGAATCCACTGGGCCATCGAGCTTTCTTTTTCATCCCCATTGCATCTTTTCAAAACAGGAAGTGTGTGGGGCATTATGGGAAACTGGGCTTTACAGGGCCGTTGTTTTGGTGTGGGTCCTGGGGAGATGGCTTGGTCTGATTTTTTTTTTTATACACAGACCTTCGTGCGAGTCGGGAGGAGATAGCCCCCTAGATGGAACAGGCCGATAAGCGCGGGAGAGAAGCGGGCCAGCCATCTGCCGGCGAGCACGGGGACGGATCTTAATGAAATGGCATGATGAGGCGACGTGATAAAGCTAGGAGCACCCGGTGAGGCATGGCCGCCAGAGCCACCCGCGAGCAGATGCTATCGAGCGCCAAATTCCAGTTCGTGGCGGCTGCCTCTGGCTCCACCAATCAGGCGCTTCCCTCGCACAGACTACCTGTGCTGTCACATATAGCCAGACACATGGGGAGCCGAAGGCCACACTCCTTTTTATAGCCAGATGTGTGACTCCCAAGTCGTCGCCCGGGCGACAAAGCTTGTAAATAAAAGTGTACTCCAGCCTAATATTAGCTCTCCCCCAAGCCGGGAGAATCTGATGACCAGCAGTACCAGGCCCCGGGCCGCACCCAACCGAATATGACGATGGCGCTGACAGATACGGCAGTCTCCAGAGGCTTGTACCCTCCCCCGCCGAGGTGGGGGCCACGATCAACCGGCTAGAGAGCACAGAGTGTCGAGTGCGCCCAAAGGCTGCAGCCAACCAGCTGGTGAGGCCCGGTCATGTGTCACAGTGTCCAGCAGGGTAGTAACCGCAGTGACCCTTAGTCCTGTTCCTGGCGCCCCTCCTGCCAGAATGTTTTCATTCCAACCCTACCATAATCAGGCTCAGATGGTCCTTAATAGGCTAATAATGAAAGTGGCAGGTTGAAAGCAGCATGGGTTGGAATGAAAACATTCTGGCCGGACACCAGGAACAGGACTGGGAACTACTGAGTTACTGAGTCTAACCAAGAGCACACAGCTCCCAAGCGACTCTGGGCTCTGCGTTTGCTAAAGCACGCCTGCCTATCCACTGCAGGTATATTATATTATATTATATATATTATATATATTATATTTATCCTTCAGAGGAATCCCATGTACACTTAACACTCCCATCCAAAGCATCTTATATTAGCAGAAAGGTTATGACTGACCTGCACTCTCTGGGTTTTGGGCCCCTTTCCACCGCTAGTGCCGTCCTCTGCTAACTGAGTTACAGGAGCTTTTTTTTGTCTTTTAAAGTTGTATTGTTTTATTTGGTTTTATTTTTAACATTTTCCCAGCTGCGTGGTGGCAACTAAATATAGGATGGAGAATGTGAAAAGTGGAGGATAAGAAGGTGCCCCCCCCCCGATACAACAGTGTCTTTGTCAGGTCCTGATTGCTTATCATCTTATCTTGAAGATTCAGTTCCTTCCACTAGCTGGGGGGATGGGGGCTCTCCACTCTTCGGGGGTTAAGTATATGTGTGCGTAAAGGGGGGGGGTATCCCGTAAAAACAGTAGTGTTTTTGTTTGACTTTTTCCCCCTCGCATGTAAAGCACAGAGCCCTCGTCTTTAAGCCACTGTATAATTACTAACAGATTTAACAGGCCAGCCGTTCCAAATATATATTTTCAAGGTATTTCAGTGTATTTGTTTCTCAGAGGGGCACTTTTTCATTCTGCGCGTTAATATTTCAGGCGGCGGATGGTCTCAGGCGGCGGAGTCAGGGGTTGCCCCGTCAGGGAGCACAGGCCCTCTTTGTCGATATAAATACAGCAGCCAGCACTGCGCCCGCCTGTTTGTGCTGGCGGCTGTGCTTCTCCGGGTAGCGGGGAGCCTCACGCCACGGTGCCCCCGTTTGTTGTGTATGGAACGCGGCACTGGGGAAGAGGAGAATGAGGAGCGGAGGAAGCATGGGGGGGCAGGAATGATGGGGCGGCGCCCAATCCCAGTAGGCTGCTCTGATGGACCCGAATCAAGAACTTACATCCACACGGGCATTTTTACAACATATCATTACAGCTCATTCATCAGGATCAGAATCCACTTCATTGACTAGGAGGGTGTTCCGCAAAGCAGAATTTCCTGCTTAGCCAGATAACTTGCAGGATTTAAGGTAGCCTGAGCTAAATATAAGTGAACAGAGATATCGGTCCATAACTTGTCTGAATTAAGGTAGTCTGGCCTTTACCTTTGTTCGCTTATATTTAGCTCAGGTGACCATAAATCCAACAATTCATCCGGCTAAGCAAGAAATCCTACTTCGTGGAGCGCCCCCTAGATATACCTGCATGTGTTAGACGTGTTTTAGTAATATTGGTATACACTTGCACCAATAATGTGGAATATAAATTAAGCAAATAATGGAAAACAATAACTAGAAAAAAAATTGATTTGCACAAGGAAATTTTGAGCAATGGCACAGGAATCCTTCGCCAGCATATCACAGACCACGACTGCTTTATAAAGGCAAAACACAGCGTTTTGCTTTGGTTTTTGCGTGTTGGTTTTTGTATTTACTGTAATATTCGCACTCTGTTTCCTTAAAAACTGAGCATAGTTGAACTAAGATAAAACAGAGCCTAAGAGACCCGATTTTGGTCATAACTCGATTCTGAAAAGATATGTAGTTACAGTGTTTCACCTTTGTGGGGCAGTACAGTTGTACACCTAAGCCATTTGCATGGCATCACGTGCGCTTGCATACGGTGCGTATAATTATGGCATATTTTGGTACTTGGCTATGCTGCTGAACGGCAGCAGATGGTCAGCATTTGTACTGATCAGATAAATGCTCGTCACGATGTCATTCGATTCCAGAGTCATCATCCCAGAAACTCCATAAGGTCCATGAGCCGACACCCCTGGATAATTTCATATGTACCCTCCCCCCCCCCCAACTTGTTCTGTATTTCTGTGCAACAGCGCAGAATCTTCACAGATCTACAACCTCTCTGTTCATAAACCAGACAGAAGGTCAGTGTATTGTATGGCATGTAAAAAGAAGGGTTCATAATGGAACGCTCCACAAGGCAAATATATTCTCTCTGTGCCAATGACCCGGCCATATGGTGCCGCCTCTGGCAGTAAAGAGTGGAGCGGGCCGTGTGCTTTCGTGAATTCCCAAGCCCGTCACTGGCGCACTCTGCCATTGGTGATTTACACGTGGTTGAGCCACTGGGAGAAGATCATGTGACCACTATTGATTCTAAAGGAAAAAGAACCAAACAAAACTTTTTTTTTTTCCAACATTTGTGTTCCGAAGCAATCAGCCCTAGGGCTGGTATGTGCGGGCAGATTAGCAAACTTCATGCTGAGGTTGGCCTCCTGAAACGGCCAGGGTCACAAGCCATAATAAGCAGAAGAGTAATTACACCAAATTAGACAATGGGCATGGTTACTTGTACCCCCCTTAAAAATATAAAAATGCTCATAATGTTCTAGGTTTGGTAATTGGAAATAGCATTATGTACGCCTTGGGTCCCATATTTGTTTCTGAGATCTGCCCTGCTCTTACATACATGTCTGTTGTGTTCATTATGATTATGGCAGAAATTGTAGCATTAATTGTATCCTCGCTTGGTAACGACACAAAAGTCGAGTGAGTCCAGGCCCTTTAATGACGCGCGCAGTCATGATTAATGCAGCGTGCACAGTTTACTGGTCAGGACATTCACATAAAAAGTCAGGATAATGTACAATGTGATTCATTCCCCCTCAAGGGGACACAGAAAGTCCGATTTGGCTCCTTCAGTATAACTGAGAATCACACAAAGAATCAGTCATTCTCTTATTTTGCCTTAATGGTTTCACTCTTACACACGGAGGATTGTTTTCTTGTTTATGGGTGATGTAACACTGTGCTTTTCTCTGATGGATTGTAAATGTACGGAAGTAAGCAGATTTCCCGGTGATTCAATGTCAATGTCTGGCCTGGGATTTAAGCCCCCAACGTACTGGTTAAATCTTTAACCGCTGTGACTAATGCTGCCTCTGCTGCAAGCTTTTGATTCTGTTGCCAGGGCTGTCTGTCAGTCCAGCAGAGTCCCAGAGGAGTGAAGGACATGCCATCTCCACTGCCATCGGATAGCAGGCTGCTATGGCAGCCTATCTCTTTGTTACCAGTCTGCCAGGGCTGTATTTATACTGGAAGTTCTCATACAATTATCTGGCCTGGGTCCAACTTGGGGTCAAAAGAGCCCCAAACAAGGAAGAGTTTGTCATTCTTTTCGAGAGTTTAGTAAAAGACGTTTAAAACTACTAACAGCCTTATCTCACTGAATGCGAGTGAGTCTTGGGGGCTGTTCCATAAAGCACGAGTTCTACTTAGCTTAACTTAAGCTAGAAGTCATGACTGTCCAATAGGAATGTTCCTCACTTATTGGACGATCATAACTTCTAGCTTAAAACCCCCCAGAGTAATGTTTGTTTCTGCTTGTCCCAGAGGAACCTCAGAATATACCTTAGAGGTATATCACTTAGCACACCTCACCTATGTTCTTTAGTTTCAAGAGATTCCTTAGACGTTCTATAATAATTTTTTCTAAGAGTTTTTGCCATTTGAGTCACACCAAAGCATCTGATAGTTATTATTTAAGGTGCTCGTATCAGGCTAGTTTCCAGACATTTCACTTTGAGATACGATGTTCAAAATAGGAAATGGTCTGGTAGTAGTGACTGTATTTAGAATGGTTTCAAGACTCAAAGCTGCCCCTGAACACGCTTTTAGGACAGAGTAAAAACCTCACAAGTTTGAAATAGTAGAAAGTGTGTTTGGGACACTGGGTCGCTGTTCTGTTTGTTAGATATCCGCCATTTGACAACTGACCTTCAGAAGGTTACTTATGGACGAGTCCGTCGTATTCTAAATGCTTTTTGCTGTAGAAGAAACAGCATATTTTACATATTGTCCATTTTTTACATAATTGTATTCATATTCACGATACATCGAATAGCTTATTTTACTCTTAATCTCATCATATGGTTACATGATATAATTTTTTTATGAAATACGCAGTAACCTTCAAAAACCTGGTATATGTCATAAATTCTTAAATGCTTGGAACATCGAGTGCTGAGTCTTAGGCCCTCAATGTTTACAGTTATTTATTTGGGCAGTAAGGATATATTTTGTCATAATTTAATATTAGAGTATATAAAAATAAATAATAATTCAATAAAAGGTAAGAAAAATTTCTCTTATTCTCCAAAAAAGTCTTTTTTTTCCCTTAATCGTTAAATGAGTGCAGCTTCAGTGCACAAATCTCTCCTCAGAGGCACCTCAGCCGTTCCATGTATTTGTTACATCTCACCACCAGCTCAATTAATTTATTAGCTTAATTTGTGAACTTCATGAGGCAGTGATTAGCCAGACAGGATGTACTAGTGGCTCAACAAATATTTGAGCATATCCAGGAATATCTCCAGACAGTTCCAAAAAGGGGGGATTGAGATTTTATTAGGGGGGAAAATGAACACTCTAATTAAGCTAATTACTGTACATTTATTTGGATTGGGGTGGGAGATACTAAAGAAAATTTCAGGAACGGAAAAGTCTCCATAAAACAGGGGTAGCATTACCCTCGGGGTATATTGGATGATAACTACAAGTATTGGGTTGACTTGAGGAGAGATTTTGAATTGGCTAAGCTGTCACATTTTGACAGACATAAAACCATAGTTTAATACCAGCATAAACATAATTTAAATGTAATTTTCTTTGGCAGCCTAAGACTTTTGCACAGTACTACAGCAATCCAGTGTAAAGTGCAATGCAGAAAGCACTGCAAGGCAGGGCCTACAGCTGCAGTGCTGCTAAGCAGTAGTTAGCATAACAATAAACGTGTCACACTCAGCAAATGTAGTGCCAGTTTCATCTGCCGTTATACAGACACAAACATGGGAAATTAACTTTGCATGCTCTGCAGCCCCTGTCCTGCTCAGCCAGTACAGGTGGCAGCCACATTGGGCAGGAATCAAGACGTTCTACCAGCGAGCTGAGAAGCGTTTTTGTAAGTTTCTCAAAATACGTGTTTTCGCTTTCAGTTGGAACCTTATCGTTCCGTCAGCTATAAGATTATTTAAAAATCGGGACTTTATTTGACACTGAATTTCTTAGAAAGGCAAACCAGCAATTTTAAAGAACAAGGGAAAACATTGTCAGGACCCATTGACCGGTGCCAAAAATTACCGTACATGTTTTTCTTTTTCATTTTTTTCCCCCTTTTCGAACGCAAGGGAAAAGAATCGAGGCTTTATTTGAGCGTAGGCCTTGTGTTTATGTTAGCGTGCCAACGGAGGGAAGCAGGGGACGAGCCAGATTGGAGAGCTCGCAGGGAAGGAAGGCGAGAAGGAGGGATGTCTCACGCTGGAGAAGGAGAAGTGGAGAAAAAGGGGCTCTTTGAGTGACAGTGAATGGGGAACCTGGAGCTGCTTACCGGACTCCTGCTCCAAGGAAAACATGCAGTGTACCGGGATGGCGCCGGGGCAGAATGAAACGGGCCTTTCAGCGTGGGCAGGCGGGCGGGCGGAAGGAGAGCAGAGGGCCTGGTGTGTGTCTGCGGCGTGATGCTGGAGAGTTTGACACAGCAGATCAAACTCACTGATTACCCCCCCCCCCTCCCTCCCCGAGGCATCACGGGAGGTGGAGTAGTGAGCTGGGCTTCTGTGCCTCTGATCGGAAGATTGCTAATTCAAAATATACCTTTGGCGGGTTACATTTCTGTTAGGATCTTGAGCAAGGACCCAAAATGCCATAGAGGCACCAGATAAATGGCTGTTCCTGGAGCCCAAGCTGTTCTGCATATGTAGTATGTGTATGTCTCAAAGCAGAGCATGATGGGATATGTGAAAAGCAGGTTATACCTCCATCCATGCATTTTCTGTAACCATTTCTCCTATTCAGGGGTGCGGGAGGCTAGGAGCAGAAGGTAGGGATCATCGCAGGACACACCGACACACCATTCACACCTACAGGCAATTTGATGACTGCAGAAATCCCATGTTTTTGGAAAGCAGAGAACCCAAAGGAAACCCCACAATGCTGCGGGGAGAATATGCAAATTCTACACACAGAGCCATTGCAGACACTCGAACCCAAGCCCCAGAGGCGTGCACCGCCATGCCACCCCTCACAATGTACCTGTACAAATAAAGCATCATCTCTGATTCTTCTAGTCCCTTCCAAGGTGGTGTGGGATCGTCGCCATGCTCTACAAAGATGTCTCTCGGCACGTCAGCTGCAGGGTAGAAGCTGGCTGCCCTGATGTGTCCAGCTTTGTTGGCTCAGCGTTTTCCAGAAACGGCTTCTGCTGCCCGTCATGCAGCTGCTGCTGTGCTGTTATTTGTTGTTTGTTTGAATCTCATCCAGGCGCTCGTTACGTCATAGAAACGTCACATGTTACTAGTGTGAGGATCATGACCAGGTCGCTTCCAGATGCTGTTTTTGTTATAGATTTTAGTTATCGGTTTCAAGATTGAATTTTATTGTCGGGTAATTCTCCCAATTTTGCTTGGCCCAAACTAGTCCAGCTGTCACAGACACTGAACGCAGGGTTACCAAGTTTGGTCACTTGGCTGGAGTGTGATTTCCAATTCGAGACAGTCTGCACATGCATGAACACGCATTTACACGTATGTAACAGTTCATTACCACGTTGATGCTCTATAGGGTTTGTAAACCACCCCAAAGCTTTTGATATAGTTAATTTTAGGTTTATATTGGAATAATATAGGTTTGGCGCAAGATTTCCTGTGCAACCGTGAAGTCCGAAAGTGTGAGTGTCACGCCAGATGTGTGAGAGTTACCCGCACTGTTAACACCCAGGTCTTCCTTCACAGATGAGGATCCATCAGAGTCCACCATCCCAGAACTCCCAGTTACTTTCTGCAAGATACACATTCAAAGTTCTGCTTTTCAATGCTTGGCTATATAATTCCTACATCTCCTCATCAGACCCCCATAGTGTTTTTCTTTTCTCATAACATTAACACAGGAATGTTCTCCCACTGGTGATTATGATACGGTATTCAACATAAACTGTTGTTTTGACTATCTCTTGCAGTTCTTGTTAAGTCTTTGTCAAATGCTTTCGGAGGAAGCGTGTTGAAAAGGGCGCTACGTAAAAATAAATTGAGAGAGCTGGAGGTATGTGTTTGCATTTGGCTTGGACGTGTGTGCAGTCACACCAGCGCAGACCTCGCGCCCAGTCCCAGCATCTGGTCCTGGTGAACTGGAAGCTGAACGCTGTCAGCGTTTGTGAAAGGAGACGCTGAACAAATTCACAGCAGTCTGAAGGGTCGCCTCGCTCCCCGGGCGATTTAATAAACCGAAAGCACTCCGGCGCTTTCAAGCCAACTCTTGTCAGGCCGTCCGCGTCGGATAGGCCCAAACACAGCCGAGCGGAGTTAGCCGTGGGCGTGTAGCATGAGTCGGGGCGAAAGTGGATGCTGAGGGTGCGGGAGAGTTGGCTGGCCAATGCGACGGCCTCGGCCGGCTGGAGTGTCCCCAGGAAAGCGGCGAGGTTGCGTGAGCTGTTAGTGCTGACACGCCGGACCGTGAGCTAGCGAGCCGCAGCGGTTATTAGTCTGGCCTTATCGCTTTGCTTTCTTAGCGCTAAATAGAGGCTGCTTATGTTACCGTGAACTGAGGGTTATTGCCCTTTGTGGTTCAGCTGTTTGTAAAAGACACACGGTTCCAAGTCTGGAAGATGTGCTTCAAAGCAATCGTTCTGTGTTTGTTTTGTTCTGCTGCTGACCCCTTGTCTGCTTTAGGTTTCATTTCCACCTGTCGGACTTTTTCAATTATCAGCGGGTTCTTCCTTTTTCACACTGCGACTGCAGAGCGCATCCCGGCCAGCGGCTCCTGTGCTTCACTGCCCAAGCTTCAGCATCTTCATGGGCCCTGGAAGATGGATGGATGGATTGTTATGAGCGCAGGCACATAGTAGGTCATGCTTTTCAGTTTGTCCTGTGATTGGTGGCTCAGACGCTGAGGGGGATGCACGCTTTCTCTTCTTCTTTTTAATTCCATGAACAGATGCAGTAAAGCAGATGGTGTCTGACTGACTGCCACTTACTCCAGCACCTTGCATGCCCCCCCCACTTCGCCCTCTTCTCCCTCTCCCTGGATCGCTCCGGGAAATGTCAGGGTCTCGAGGCGAGTTGAGCCTGTCCGACACATTAGCAGAGCCGTATCTGGCTGTTTGTCACCATCTGTCTGGCTGTAACCCTGCACCATAGCGAGTCACTGCCAAAGGATGACGCCTTCTGCCTGCTCTGTCCATCCGCACTGTATTAATAGGACTTGTTTGGCTTCCTGGCCTCATTGGTAATCCAAGCCGGGAACAATGTATTTTAATCTGCCAGCAAAAGATAGCGGCCCCCCCCCCACTCCGTCCCTGCCCTGTCATCCAGCCGCCCTGCGTTCACCCCTGGTGGCCACCACACTCTGTCCCTCCAGCCTCCCGTCACTGTCACTTATTTTAGCCTCATCCTCCCCCGACACCGCCAGCCCTATGTTACCGAATCACCGGCGCCGATTTTCAAGCACTGCGTAGATTTTCTGGCTGCGTGCGTGCATGTGTGTGTATGTTTGCATGTATTTTTAGCTGAGGGATACATTCTGTGACTGTTTTATAGCTGTCAGAGGCGCGGAGTTAATGCCCGGCTCCGACGGCGAGGACAGCGGCACGTGACGTGTGAGCAGAGAGCGGCCACGCTGGATACTGGCCACGCCGTCGCAGTACCTGTCATTGTCCCGCCAAATGGGTCACCGTCTTAATGTCACATCTGATGAACCCTTAACACGGACAATAAAGCACAGGGAAAGGGGACTTTGCAATCAGGGGTGTCGGAGGGGCATGGCTGGCAGATTCGGGGGCCCAGCACTGTATGTGCGAGATACACACTTAGAGGATCTCCCTCCCCCCCCGTCAGCTAAATCTACCAAGCGGACCCCACCCTAGTGGGCAAATTCCTTCTGCTGTGGGAGCAGTATTTCTTCAGGTCAGTGTTATTTAAATAATATTAACTGATAACAGTCACTGCAGAAGTAAGTGATTAAATAGTCAGATTAACAGTTTGGTGCACTGTTCAGGTATCTGAAATGCCCCTCAGTGCACATCTACAGCTAGGCGCGTGAGACCGCGTCCTCAATGCACACAAGTCCCTCTGCGGTAATATAAATAACTCACATGCGCGTGAGCGCCGCCCTTGTGCAGAGATCGGAGGAGTTGCTCGTTCGGTGGTGACGGCTGGCTCGAGCGAACGAATCCTAAGTATTTTGGCGCTAATTGGACTGATGCGTCAGCTATGTGCGGTTCTGACAGGGTGCGTTAAGGATTTAAAGAGGCAGGCGTAAAAAGGGGTCTCACAGCGGATCAGGGTCTGCTTCACATTTGTGCCTTTCCCTGGCCTAGTCACGCATGATTAGCGCACACAACTAGCTGACATTGCACTGTGTCCGTTTATCCTAGACCTGCTTAGTCAGACTGAAATGTTTGTTATATCAGGTTTTGAAGTATATCACACATGTCCTGCTGTATATTTTGCTGTATATTTATAGTAGCTGGAAAAGTGAGCAGCATTACAAATGTATAGAATTCCTCTGTTGTTTGTTCTAGGTTGGTCTGAAATGAAAGTAAAGGGCAGTTTATAGCAGTGTGGTGTACTGGTGCAGTGGGGGGAACATTGCATGTTCTCCCTGGGGTCTCAAGTCCAAAGACGTGGAGTTAAGGGACCTGGCACCTCTAAGTGTATGTGTGTGTGTGTGTGTGTGTGTGTGTGTGTCTATCCTGTAATGCAATGGCACCCCATACTGTCCTTATACTATACTGTCTTACGGATAGATGAAAGTGTATGGCAAGGCGGACTATGCACTTTGTTCTATATTTTGTTTGTATACTAAAAAATAACCCAGTACGAAGTACTGTACACAGCATGATGCTCATCAGAATCAAAGCCGGACCGCTTACCCAGCCAGTAATAACTTGATCCTGGGGCAGCAATCAGACTTGGCATGCACAGCGGGGACATTCAGCATCCTCCTCTGCTCTGCAGACCAGGTGACTTCCCGCACGCTGTCTATTCACGGTGACACAGAGAAATGTGCACCTTAAAGAGACAGGTACCTCGGAGATCCGTCCCCCATTAGAAATGTCACTCCAGAAGTTCCTCCTGTGGGCTTCCCTGGTGGCAAAATGAGCTGCCAAACCTTCAAGAAACACTTCTAGACTCAAATGTTACCCGTATGACCTTGATGTTGCTCTTTCTGCTCATAGGACAGTTATCTTATTAGTTTCTTACTATGTTTGAAAGGTGTTCTGAAACTCCTGTTCCCATCCTGCCTACACTGGACATTCATTTTGACTTTTGCCAAGTCAACTTCTCAACAGCAGGTATGTTTGTAATGTGCAGTTTGCATCACTTGTATGTCCCTTCTGATGAAAGCATCTGCTAGGTCAAAATTAACCCACCCACACCCCCCCCAAAAAAAAAAACTCCACTGCTATTCTCCCTTGACGGCTCCTAAGGTTCTTAAGGTTCCCTGCATTTACCCACAATTCCCTGCTTTCGCAATAAAATGAGCTGCCCTACCCCCCAGCCACTGCCTTTCTTGTGAAAGGCACAAGGTGACATGGGTGGGGATGTCTTTTAAAGTCCCCACACACTCCAGCCTCATTCACATTTTTAGTACTCAACCCCCCCCCCATGGGATCTGATACGGTTGCGGGGGGGACATTTCGGCAGCAGCCGTGCAGCAGGGCCAAAACCCATCCCGGTTTCTGTGTAGGTCCCTAAAAATATTTGCTTTCCTTGGCATTGCGCATTCTGCACATAGTTCGGGAGGAGGCAGTCTTGGCCTGCAGTGCCAGCGCCTCAGAGGCCCGCCGCACACGAGCCAATGAACCTCATTAGGCCTGGTCTAAATCCTCCAGGCTAAAAGTGGAAACTGGCATACAGCACCCATTAAATCCCCCCCCCACACACTGGCCTGTTGTTGGACCCGTAAAAGTGCATTGTAGAATCACGTCCGCTTTGAGCTGGAAGCGCGGGGTTCGATTGGAGGAGGAATGGGGTTCTCTGTTGCCCGGCCTCATTAACCCTTGCAGAGGTAATCAGTCTCGCAGTGATGGACACAATAACCCAACCCAGGGCTGTACACGTGCTGTAAACTCCTGACGTTTTTTATCGTATTCATTAATGCATGCACAGAATGACTCAGTAGATAAATTATCTGAACACTGTACAGTAATAAAAAATCATTACAACTTTCAATGCCAAGGCATCTCATCCATCAACTTTACTTTCTTTATTCTAGGAGGCCAAAAGTTCTGCACTTTTAAATTACTTTGCCCTGTATTTTCTGGGCTGATGAAATATAATTATAAAATGAAATACTATTATATATAATCACAGGATATTTCAATCAAAACCTTTAACTTTTTTAACTTGGAGTTACAAAAAAAAAAGTTTCTTTTGAAAAAAAAAAACATTCATTTTGACCAGTTCCAGAATTCCATACATCCAAAATCATTTTCCATGGGTTGTTTTTGGCCATGGATTCCATAACAATAACTCACTGTGCTTTCAGTGAAGTCATCAGTGGCGTGTTAATTACCGCTGAGATGTGCCCTTGAAGGGAATAGAGACAGTCATCCAAAGGCATCGGCAGTGTTCCACAGAGCAGTCAGACAAATGTATTTTTGCGTGTCTCCTGCAGATTCAGTGGCACATTTTATGTGCAAGAAAATTAACCGCCCCAGTCAAAATGCAGTTCATGCAGGAGTCCTGGAATGTGACTAATGACAACAAACCTCTTATATTTTTCATACCTGGATTTTTTTTCTTTTTTGTCAATGAAGAGAGTACCAAATTTTCACTTGGTTTTGTTTTCTGTTATTCAGTTGATGCAATGTAAAAATCACACCAATGAAAGGTCCTTGCTAAGTTTACTATTCACTAAGTGGTGGTGGGCAGTGTGCAAGTTGCTGAGGGAGCTGGTTATACAGTATCTGGAGCTCAATCTTTCCGATGATATGTTCTGGGGTCTCTCATGATTTGATAATTCTATGTATTTTTCCACAATCTTCTGCAATCTGTCTTCCTCTACTGCTTAAAACACTGCTTACTGGTAAAATACTACTGAGGCTCTATGGGGCTGGTCCCTTACTCCAGAAACTGCTCAAGAAGGAGTCACAGAGAGCCTACATACGATCCACTTCAAACAGTAATCAGAAGTGCAATTCTCTGCTTCCATTTTTTTTTTGCCAAAGACAGAAATTATTTTTGAAGTGAGAAGTGGAGAATAACTCGGTTCATTTTCCGCTGGCTAAACACTGACATCCATAAAATGTGTTCTTTTGTGTACATTTTATTGTGAGTTTGTTTAGTTTTTTTGCCTCTCCTTAAGCCCGTTTGATACTTGAGTTCAAAGGAAGCATGAAGCTCAGATTTATGGAGGATGGCTGTGAGAATGTCAGCCAATTTAAGCCGGATATTAGCTGATATGACAAGAAGCAGTCAGAAATTTAATAAAAACATTTAAAAAAAAAAAAACACGCTCTGGGTTTTAGTGTGTTAAACGGCCAAATATCGGCTCCTGGGCTCATGTGGTGGTACATCAATGAACGGCTCAAAATATCCTCACTGCTGATATAAGGGCGGTTGTTAGGAAAACAGGCTCCCAGGTCGCATCACTCTCGCAAGTCGCCCTGGATCATCCACATGACGCGTCCTAGAGGGAAACACGCTCCATGCCGTCCGCTGGCGCAGACGGAACGTGTCCGGCCTGATGTCACCTTGTTCCATGAATCACTGGCACGTCTTGTCCAAATGTTTGCTTTATAAGTAAACCAAGGTGAAGGGGTTGGACATTTATCTGCGGGATTCTGGCCTTGGTATGGGGCTCGTCCGCCGGCATCCAACACACAGCAGTCCCAGGGTGCAGGACGCAGGCAGGACACTCTGGATCATTCACAGAGGGGAGCCAAGATGGAACAGAACTCCAGCCTCATTCATGTGCCAACGAGGCAAGGAATGCAAACACACTTTTAGCACATAATCTGGCTTTAGCGCTGTGTTTTACAACAAGTATTAATGTCCCTTTTTTTCTTTGGTCTTGGTCTGTTACATGCGAGCCCCCTTAGACAAAGTGTCAGGTCGGCAGAGACTGGCTGCAGTTGGTGGAAAAGCTCCTAGCTGTCCCTATGCCCGCATTGTAGCTCTGACTGATCGCCCCCGAAGCTGTGGTTTCTCTTTCTTTATCCACCCCCCCCCTCTTCATTCAGCAAGAGCGAAGAATAGGTCCCTTCATAACAGGGCTGAAGGAGACTTGTGGAAGAATATGTGAAAAGAGCTGCTGAAACAGCTTTCAGCCAAAGCAAAAACAATCGCCAAAGGGAGTCTCATTTCATTTATATGGGCAGGAAATTGACCCGCTGGAAAATAGGAGAACTGATCCGACAGCGTGTGGGAACGTGACGAGTGGGCCCGTTTCCTGAGCGCCGGCCAGGGAGGCAAGCCTGGAGATTGGAGCATCCCCACTGGGGGTCAGGGCTGCTTTGCATGAAAATGCAGGCCAGGGTGGCCTCTGGGGGAACAGGATCCGCTCTAGGCTTCTCTGGACCCCAGCCCGGGGAGTCAGGAACAATTCACAGGGGTCAAGAGGAACCTGCCGCAGTCTTACTGCGCACCGGCACACCCCAGGTGGGGGAACGTGTGTGGTTTTTCACGTGGAAAATCCATCGTCGTGTTGTCATGGCATGGGCGCGAGTCAGGGGCCAGCGATGGAGCAGATGAGGAGTAGCAGCCCCCCCAGCCCTGACTCCCGCGGCCTCTCTCACTTCACAGAATGCACACTTTACAGGGGTCAGCTAATCCTCTCCTCATATCCAGCCTTTGTTTAGTTTTCTTTGGATGTGCCGGACGGTTATTCCAAGGTCGCTCTGTATGCGCATGCAGGAACGTTGGGGTCTTTAGAAGTATGTGCGTGCAGGATCCGGCCAAAAAATGTCAGCGTGACAGACCATTTTAAAAGCGTATTGGATTATATTTGGAAAAACACAACATATGAAACATAACACCAGCTACTCATTTTAATTTAATATATCGGGTTTGTGTTATATATGTTTATTTATAAGCATCACAGATTCTACTGGTTTTAAAAATAGAATAAATGTTCTTTTAACGATGCAAATAAATGTTTATATTACTTGCACACTGTTGGAATGCTTCACCTTTATATCCTTCCCATATTGCTGTTTTTTCTGTATTTGAAATAGCAAAACCTCTATGACCACAAAACCTTATTATATTGTCTTTATTTAGCAACATTTGATGGAATTCAAAGTTCAAAATTGGATTCAAAGCTTTACATTCCC
>JABFDZ020000042.1:8670461-8680798 GCA_019775955.2 Pollimyrus isidori
CCCCCCCCCCCCCCGCCCCCCCCGCCCCCCCCCCCCCCCCCCCCCCGCCCCCCCCCGCCCCCCCCCCCCCGCCCCCCCGGGGACGCAAAGCGATGCAGCATTCATGACCTGCTTTTAAACATTTCTAAAAGCAGAAGAGAGGCAGCAGACAGTGATTCCATGCGGCACCCACCCAACAGGCCCTCTGGGGCGTGATATGCCTGGATCTTCAGGTTCTGTCTTTGGACTTTTGTAGTCTTTGTCTCTCTGAGACTATATACACACACTCGTGTAAAATCTTCTGGGCAGGGAGAGGATGTTTGTTCTTGTCGGGTCAAAGCATTTTCTTTTTTTGAAGTGCTCTGACAGCGTGGGTGGGTGGTGTTTATCATGCAGTGCCGCTGTGTGACTGAGAGCACCATCGGGGGGGGGGCGGGCGGGCACCCTGCCTGTGACACTCCAACACCATCATGCTGTTCCCCTACCAAAGATTCCCCGTCTCATGGACCACAAGGGTCTCCGTCCGCCATCTCTCTGTTTATTATAGACTTATTTTTTATTGCACTTTCGATTTTGGGGAAAATTCAGTGATACTACATTTTACATACACAACATAAGTATTGGGACAGGTTACAATCAATATGTGTTCAGTAGGATTCAAACCCACGACTTCTGCATTGTTAGCACATTGCTGTACTTGTTGAGCTACTGTCTATAAGCATAGCTGTGCTTTTTCTTTGTTTTCTGTATAAAATAATTCATTATCTTGGTAAGCTTGTGTTGTTTAGCTTCCTGACATAATTTAATGTTACATTGCTAAAATAGACTTAAGTGTGTATATTTTCTGCTACCGGCAAGTAACAAATGTTTAAAATAATTCACTGAAAGCATTAATGAGTTTTATTAAACTTATTTCAAATATTAATATTCCCTGGAATACCATACTCTCCATGAAGAAACTGGCCCTGAATTGTTTTGCTGTTACACGTTTGCCTGACTTTATCTCTGTGTTTTGGCTGAGATAATGCTGAATTCCCCGGCTGAGTATAAGTGAGAGCGAGATGCAGTGTTGCGTTAAGTCAGTAAAAGTCCCTCCTGCAGGACTGGGAGTTTTCCCTCCATTGTGTCACATGACCTGTAGCATGCAGAGCAAGTGGATATGCTTGACAGATACTGTATGAGTGGAAAGCACACCCTGTCTTCAGTGCACCCGGGTTGTTAGGAGTTATATGCTTGATGGACACTATATTAGTGGAGAGCATAACCTGTTTTGAGTGTACCAAGGTTGGGATGGGGGACTTTTAAACTGGGTTTAAAATAACAGGGGAAAAAACACCAGCCCAAGAATACAAGGTGTTTTTGCTATAGTTCTAGGTTTTAAGTGTTGTCCAGATCAGAATGCTCCCCTTTTAGTCTTAATAAATCAAAAATAACATGTTTGTATGCTCACTACTATATCAGAAGCCAGAAAGACTCCCCCGTAATATGTGTCTAACCTCAGTTCCCGATTCCTGCGACCTTCTGCAGGTTATAACTACCTGAGTTGACCGATGCTTCCTGAATAAGAGGTTTCACTTATGCCTGTGGTTTGACAGAACACCCAAAGTGGTTGGGCTCTGATTTTTCCTAGGAGTGTATTCCTGGTCTGTTGGCGCTGAGCCACTTTTCGTATATGTAGGATGAAAATAGCCGGCGGCACTTGATAACTTGCCAGAAGGGTGACTGTGATTTTAGGGTGAGATATAATCGAGTTCTCAGCACAAAGCTGCAGGACGGGACACACTGACAAAGAGTCTTTGGTTTGACCCAACCAAGGGATGCTGGATAGAGGTGGCTTTGTGCTAAGAGTGGACACCAGGTGGGAGAGAATCAACGATGGCTGCTCTCTTGACAGCCAGACAAGGCCAGGTCTGTCCCCTGCCAACACTTACCTGCACTGTCATTATTCGGCATGGCAAAAACACAGGCTTCCTTGTTACTTGACCAGCCAAAACATTGAGGCAAATATATCTCCACCTGCCGCTCACCTTCATAGCTCTTGTAGACAATGGCCACTCAAATGGCTGGTTTCATTTTAAAAGGCCAGCTCTGGTCAGGCCATTGGTTCAGGCTTTGCCCAAGGGTCCAAACAGAGTGCAGCTGAAGTAATTCTTTAGCATCTGAGAGCTGCCAATGTCAGGGGTTTGTAGAGGGATTGTTTTAAGAGAAACAACCAAGAACATGCTCTTTTCCAGACAGTGTCCCATGTATCCAAAACAAAGAGTGTTTCAATAAAAGTTGTTATTGTGATGAAACCGGGAAACATTACAGTGATTTGCGTTGCCTACGAAGAATAAAGAGGTCTGCCCATATCACCAATGGGTGTTTTTATCTTGGAGCTGTCATGCAACCTGTGTGTTGCATATTGTTTTGGTTGTTTTTTTTATTATTTCACATACTAGGAAGGAAAAAAAATCTGTCTTTGAAGTCACCTTCCTGTTCTTGGTCAATAACGCAAATCTGACCCTAAATTCACTAAAAGAACCAGTCCCGTCCCTCGCAAATGTGTGCATTTGAAGAACCCTTCAAAATGGAACAGCCTTGTTGCCTCCCTGCGACGCCTTAGAAAGATGCAGCCCCTGAATTCAGACACAGCCACGGACGCGGTCGTGTTTGTGGAGCTGTTTGGAAACGGGAGACGTGTTCACTGATGAAGTCCCCTGCAGGACACGGCCCCCCGCCTGCATCCTGTGCCCTCCACTCAGGAAGCAACAGCTCCGTCACAGTGATTACCGGCATTGTGCTCCTGCACTTGGGCCTGTTTACAGAAAAAGGCCCGTAAACAGGAGGGCCCGCGGCGGCCATGCCAGCAGGCTGCCCGTTATTCAGGCGAGACGCTCCGGCCTGCTTGTAAAGACCCCAGCTGGCCCATATGCACCTAGTTAGTCCCCTTCACGCCGCCCGATTCATTGTTGCGGAGCCCTGCCAACGCCCCCCAGGTGTAACACATAGCTGGCGTCGTCGCTGCGGGCAGTGATTGGCGTGGTTATAAAAATGGGCCGGAGGACCTCGGCATCAGCGGAACCGAGGTTTGGCCAGACATTCTGCTAGCCGTTTGCTCAAGCAGTTTGTGGGAAGATCTGCTAAATAGGATGAAAGATGTCTTAAAATTAACCGCCTGGGGGTTTTTTCAAAGAGGACTGTGAGAAGGTATCAGCGAATGGCTCATGTGGGGCACAGTTATATTTTACTAGGACATCTTACACAACATCACTTCCAGAGAGTCAGTTAAATGGCGAAGTTCCCTGGTTGCTGCTTAATTACTGAACAGTCAACAAATATGAATTTTTGTACATTATAAACAGTTGTCTGGATTGTTGACTAATTATCGCAACGCCAGTGGGATTTGAATATCCCGTGAGCACTTGTAAATAGCCCCAGCGTGTACTGTACTCAGTCCTCACCTGATACTCACAGGTCTGAGTCAATGTGTAAATACCTACCTGTGTGTGCCTTACCGTCCTTAGTGTAACTTCCCCGTGTTTCTCTGCCAGTCTGTCTTTGCGCTCTTGCTTGGTCCTTTAAGGGCCGCCTTAAAAGGGCAACGTTGTGAAAGTCCGTGCCTCTTCGTGTTTACGATGCCTCAGTCTGCCAGGCGCCACATTATATTTGACTTTAGGGAAATCACGGTTCATGTTCCGCTTGACTACTTGCGGAGTGCGCAACAACTGCAAGTCACATCTACACTGCAGCATCTTCCTTAAAAACAGTGTTTTCAACAAAAACGATCATCCACACAGACATTTTTACATAGTTTACAGAAATATTTTGATCTGCATTGACACAAGAGGAAATGTATATAACTTAGCCGCTATTAGTTTACATTGGTAAGTGTGTATAGACAGTGACAGGTACATTAGTTTCTTTTTGCACATATATGCAACAGTCACACTGTGTAGCATGATAGCTGCATACTGGTACGCAACCAGAAGCACCAATGAAAGCAGCTTTTTGAAATCCACCATGTTGGAATACTGATTACATCTATGGAAGGTGATAATGTGACCAATAAGATGATGAGAGGGATGGGTCATGTGATAAGTAGGGACCAATTAGGATGCTTTGAAAGTGTTCTCTCCGTTTTCACTCATCCACACTGCATTGCTAAAACAATTTCAGAAGCTGAAAAAGGTACACATTTTAAACAAAAATCTATATTTTAACCTTAGATCATAAATTAGTATATATATAGTCATTTTGTCTGACATTTTTCCAATTTATTGGCAAGAGAAGGAACTTCTTTTTCTTCTAGTTAGGGTTAGGTTAGGGTTAGGTTTGGGTTATTGAAATTGTGCAGATGTTTGGCACCATCTACCATAGAGAAACATGGGGTAGCAGAAGCGCTAAACATTCAGACACTCCTGTTAATGTTTGTTTTTGTTTTGTTGTCTATTTCCCATAAAAGAAAACATGTTTGTTGTTTCCCTGGTCTTGTGTGCTTAGAAAGGCACCAAAGATTGTGGAGGCCCTTCTCTCCTGCCACGAGATGTGTCAGTCTGAGAGATCCTTGTGCCAGGGGCTGGCGGACATTCCAGCAGTGGCCCTCCATGGGTTCTCTGGACAACAGACAGGCCCCTTACCCTGAGGCGGAGCTAGAAAAGCGGCGTTTCGCATGGCTCGCTTCCCGGGCCTGATCATCGGTGGGGATGCCCTCAATTCTCACTGCATGGGACCCAGGCCTTTTGGGGGGCCCTGCAATGCAACAAGTCGTCCAATGGTCACCAGAAGAACTTCTGCTGACATTTTCACATCTAAAAAACTACAAAAAAGTCAGTCAGTCTAGGTGTAGCATGTTGTTTAAAACTGTGCAGTCTGGTACAGGTTAGCTTTTTAGCAAACTCTGGGACAGTTACTAATTGTCCATTGTCCCTGTTAAAGAAAACAAACAAATACATAAACAAAACAATAAATAAATAGTACATGTTTGTGTATTGTGTATTTCTATATGTCTGCCCATAGTTTCTATGTCTATCCATAGGTTTTTCTCCTTGTCTGCATATTGTATAAGCTGCATTATAAGCTGCAGTGCCACTAAATGATATTTAATTGTTATGTGTAGTAACAGTAAAGATTTTATTATTATTACTCTTATTTAGCTGCTGTGAAATTACTTTATGCATCCAGTATTTGCCCATGCAGGTCTTTATAGAACATTCAACACAGCAACTGACACCAGATATGTCGGCCTACAGAGGGTTGTTTCACGTGAGAAAAGTCTTCTTCTCTTTCTGCATTAATCGACATGCCTAAGGGGCAGAGATTAACAACTCCTGTTTGTTTTTAATTAACTCTGCGGTTGTTTTGAGACGCGCGGGTGGCGAGGTAAGGGTGTGTGCGGGTTGGAGGCGGTATTTGCACATTGGACATTCTTCCTCTGTCCCTTCGCTTGCTGGCCAACCCGTCCTGGAGGGAAGGAAGCCCTCGGCAAAGTTGTGGAGGCACGGCTTTGTCCTTTATTGCTCCCTGACACGCACTCCACATACTGTCGGGGGGGGGGCGGTGCTAAAACTGAGAACCGGTTTGGCAGATCATGGATCCAGGTTACCAGGGGGACACGAATTGGGACAGTGGTGTGTGAGTGCGTTGGTTATGTGTATATTTCATTGTGGGGACCAAATGTCCCCACAACACGACAAAAACCTGTTATTTTAACCTTGTTACTTGTGATTTTTTTATTTGGTTACTTATGATTAAGGTTTGAGCTGGGTAGGGGTTATAGTTGTCATTTTTGGGATTAGAGTTTTTCCCATAGAAATGAAATTGAGAATCCCCACAAAGATACGAATATAAACACGAATATATGTGTCTGTGTGTCTGCAGTGTGTGTATGCATGTGTGAGTGTGGTGCTGCTTTAATGTCTGACTTTCTTGCCGGATCCTAGTCATATTGCATGATATGGTTCTCCCTCCTGCCATATGGTGGCAAGTGGAAAATCATGGGAAAGGAGAAGTGCAGGATTGGTGGTTGTGGGGTAAGGATGGCAGTGGTGCGTACAGATGGCATAT
This sequence comes from Pollimyrus isidori, assembly GCA_019775955.2. Classification (NCBI taxonomy): domain Eukaryota; kingdom Metazoa; phylum Chordata; class Actinopteri; order Osteoglossiformes; family Mormyridae; genus Pollimyrus; species Pollimyrus isidori. The sequence continues at coordinate 8,676,486 of JABFDZ020000042.1, forward strand.
CGCACTGGGTTTGCTGCTGCCGCTTCCTCATCTACGCTTATAGGTCTGTCACGACTGCCGGAGTCGACCTCGCTGAAGAACCCTCCCCACAGAGCCCCCGCTTGATAAAGTCTCGAAAGCGTCTGGATCCCAAACATCAGAGCAACTCTTAAACTAACCGGATGAGTGTCGGCGAGGGATGAGCTGTAATTAAACCTCGGTTTAGTTTCACTGTCAGCTGCACAGTCTCACCTCCCGGAGGGCCATTGGGTTACAACAGGAAGCATAACTACTTTAAGTTGTAAATCTAGAAGCCTTTATTTTCAAATAAATCCCAACCCTGAAACCAAGTTAACATTTTCAAGTTAACTTCACATTCTTTTTCATCGGAATAATTTTTTAACCGCTTATTCTAGTCAGGGTCATGGGGGGGTGGCTGTCCCAGGCATAACCAAGGCAGGCAAGTGGGGGCTGCAAAGCTATAATCGGATGGTACTCATTAACTTGAAATCATTATATAACTAACTTTGACAACAGGCTTGGAAATTCTGACACATTGTTTCCAGAACGGGACACTCATTCAAGCAAATACATTTTTTACTATGTGCACAGCGTTTGCCTGTATGACTGGTAGCTCACAATGGGTTTCTTAACTGTTCCCCCCCCATGAACCATGACCAAAATGCATTCTGTGGTAGTTAATATTTTGGTTGACACTGGTATTAAGGGACGTGCCGATCTTCAACTGCAAACATCTTTATTAAGACTTATGGTTTTGCACTCAGTAGACAGTCTACAAATCATTTTGCTGTTTAAAATATACATCTACACAAAATATACAGTGAGTCTGCACATACGGCTACTGGACGCTGTGACACCTGCCATGGACAGACAGCACACTGCGGCACTTCACTGATCCCGAAGCAGATCTGGCCCGATATGCTAAACGATTGGACCTTGCGGGAGAGCTTGTCACCCGGGGGCCATCTTCGGGTGCGGATCTTTGCAGGTGTGTTGCTGCTGCATTCTTTCCGCGGCGAGGTGGGGCCGGGATGAGAGGGGTATTAGTATCGTAACCCAGGTATAAAGACTGCAGGCCAGGAAAGGCATCTTCCAGCACGTTCTCTGTCACCTCGTCTTCCTGTCTTCCTTGTGTTTCACGCTCTCCTCCAAGGCGCGGAGTGAGCCCAGCCCTTTGCTATAGGCACGGCCTAAAACCAGGAGGACGTGGCCTGGGAGCATGAAATTGCCACGGTGGTAGTGGAAGTGGGTGTCAGCTGAAATGGAAACACAACAAAGTTCAAGAAGTCCCAGTGAGCCTCAGCGAGGAAAGAGAGAGAGAGAGAAAACAGGGGCTGCATCATCTTTAAAATATCTGCTGGAAATAACATTATTTGAGCAAAGTAGATTCCGTGTGGGAAAGTTGATGTCCCGCCAGGCCAGCGCTGTTTTTGAGCTGACAGGATACAAATACAACTGCTGTTTTACAGCTAAATAAACCAGATTATGTCACATTTCCTGCTTTAACGATCGCTAATTACCAGTGTGATGGCTATATAAAATCCACAGCTATGGGAGATAGCTCTCGAAATGTTGACGGTTGCACATTGTCTTGTAACATCCCGAGAGTTATATTTGTCTCTCACTTTGTTCTCATTTCCCATCCGTACCTGTTTGTTTTATGCAGGATCACAGGGGTCCAGAGTTAATCTCAGGAACAAAGTAGGGAACAACCCAGGACGGGGTGTCAACCTGTCACAGGGCAGGCACACACACCTAAAGTTTTTTAACTCCAGTTCACTTAGCGACTGGAGAGCTCAAAAGAAACCAGGGGGAACATGCAAGTTCCAAACACGGCAGAGACTCGAACCCTGGCCCTAGAGATGTGAAGCCCCCCTGCCAAGCACCATGCCCCCCGAGACTTATAATAACGTGATGAATTTAGAGAAATATGATGAGTAGCCGTCAGAAATACGATTACTATGCCGACAGCGTGGGCTTGCAAGTGTATTTATCCCCGTCCGCGGGCGCGTGGGAAGCCCGTCTGCTCTGCGAGCCGAAGTGCTGGTCCCGGTCGGCAGCCCGTCCCGCCGCGGCCATTTTTAGCCCAGTGGTGATGTAAGAGGCCGCCCCCAAGAGCGAGGCGCGGGGGTGCAGCGGCCAAAAGGAGCTGGCGGCTTCGACCTCCTGCCGGCTGGGAGGCACAAGACTGAAGAGGAGGCTCTACCTCACCCCAGTGACCTCCTTCTGAACTGTCAGAATACCCGGGGGTGTTCAAAAATACTAACACCCCCCCCCCCCCACCCCACTGACATGGAACAGGAGGGGCAACCAGAGGAAGGGTAACATCTTTATCAGCTTTTAAAAGCCAAGGGCATTGTGGGTAATTTGGTAAAACCAGCTGCCGCAAGACGAGGCCAGGTGCAAGATTGGCTGCACGGCGCCCCCTGCGGGACCACGGAGGCTGCAGCTGCAGCGCCGAGGGCTGTGGAGCCTGGAAAGCAGAGCCTGGAAGGCGTCCACAGATATTTCTGAAGGTCAAATGGCAGGAAAAGAGGGATGTTCCAGTGGCACACAGGCACAAGCACACGCAGCGCACCGCGGAGCCCTGGCCCTGTGAGAGGCAGCCTTGGACGCGCGCTTGTCCTAAAGTGGATCTGAGGCCTTGCAGCATCTGTTGCCAGTGTCAAGGGGATTTAGGAGGGGGGGGGGTTGTGTTGATACAAGCTTGCATCAGCAAGAAGGAAGATTCCAGCAAAATACCCCTGGTTTGAAATAGCCAGCCTAAATTGAGATCATTCTGGCTGAGGACGGGACTATTTAGTATGTGACAGAAACATAGATGTGGAGGGTGGCAATGCTGGGTCGAGTGCAGACTGGACCCCTCTCCCACACCGCACCTCCCAGTCCGGTCCAGTCCGCCATCCCCCCTGCTCAGCAGGCGGCCTGCTGTGCGCGTCACACACGCCCACCTTCCAGAGGTGATTATGAGCACGAGCAACAGGCAGTAAAAGGGCCTGGCGCCAGAGCTCGCCCACAACGTCACGTTATCACATCTGTCAGCAGGAAACAGGGACGGATTAAGGGTGGGGGTGCAGGCTTGTGGATCCCCCCCCAACCCCATCAGCTGTCATGGTTACTGCGGGCACTAAACACCAGTCGCGGTTGTTGTCATCGCCGCTCGAAGGAGCTGTTCTTCTTGCCCTGGAAATAGACGCCTGTTCGTGAGGAGCTCGCTTGCCGCGAGGCGGACCTGATGTTCTTAAGGGCTACAGCCCGTCGTAACACTTGTCAGGTATTCAGGAGACACCAGTGGGCCGTGAGCGGAAGGCGTGGTGCTACTTGTGTTACATTTTCAGTGGAAGAAGCCATTCACCTTTAACAAGTCAATTTTTTTTATTTTCAAATCCCCCACTGGCGCTGTTTGAGTTCCAGAAAAATCAGGTGGTCAGATCAAGTTTCAGTGGGTATCTGTGGGTTTCTGTGGGTATCTGTGCGTGTGGGTGAGAAGTAACCTCCAGCCCCCCCTGCATTTAGAGACCCAGGTCGCTCCGGGCTCTGCACAGGCACAAAGAGGCCCCCCCAGACCATTGTTCACAAGCTGTGGGAGCAGTGTGATAGGGCTCAGTAGGCGGGGGCTGTGAGAGCTGTGAGTGATGGGGGACATTAACTGTCAGAAGAGGCATAAGGCTACAGGCCCCCCCACGCCTATGGCTGATAAATGCTGCTCAAAAATTGGGGCGAGAGTTCTTAGCATTAAGTATAAAAGTGTCTAACACAGCTAACCTGTGGAAGAGTTTCTGGGTCTATGCAGACATCCTGACACACGTAGATCCTGGCTTTCTGCCCTGCCTACCTGTTCGCAGTAGTGTTGGGGAAGCTGCTCACAGAAGCAATCCATGACAGACAGAGGTGGAAATTTCAGGTCCAGAAAGTTCAAATCCAGACCAAAGTTTTCTCTCAACCAACCAGTGGAGTATAAAGAGTCGCAGACACTCAGCTAGTTGGCTGGAACAAAACCTTAGTCTGGACCTGTGCTTTCCACCTCTGTCTTTAATGGATTACTTTCGAGAGTAACCTTCTCCTGACTAATTGTTACCCTTAATACTTTCTGAGGTTCACTTTCTCTCTGTCCCTCTCTCTCTCTCTCTCTCTCTCTCCTTTCAGTCCAGCTCCACCGGCTTTGCTCTCGGCCCAGTCATCCCACATCCCCCTGATATCACGGTGAGACTGTGAGGTTCCTGTTAACTGCCTTCATCCAGAGACACAGAGGTCATTCCTGAATGCTCCCCCCCCCATGGGTCCCCTGTTAACCAGACAGACTGTGCTACAAT
>JABFDZ020000042.1:8690034-8708780 GCA_019775955.2 Pollimyrus isidori
ACCCCCCCTGTAAACATTACCGTGAATAAACCCCCCATCCCCCACCAGCCACCCACCGCCCCGGGGGGGGGGGGGTGTGTGTGTGACTTGTGGACATAAACGGCAGGATCTCAGTATCACCCAGACACAGAGAATGCAAATCCCCTCTGCTCTCTGCTCCTCATGTGAGCAACTTCTGCCGTTTGGAATGTCGCTGGCTGGCTTTGTCCTCCTCGCTGCTCTCTTCCTCGGCCTCCCCCCTCTTGAGGGGTGAGGGTCTCCTGCCCTCCGGCCCACATCGCGCCCCCCGGCGCGCTCGTCCCGCCTTCCGCTCCCCTTCACTCTCCGGCTCCCGCTCATCCCTGTGGGCGGTGGCCGCAGCACGTCTGCCGGTCCTCCGTGCGCCCACCTCCTCCTCCTCCTCCTCGCTGTCGCTCTCCTCGCAGGCCCGCCTTGCCACACGCCCCCGCCTGCTCTGCCGGCTGGGCAGCTCCTCATCCTGCTCCTCCTCTTCCTCCCCCCGCCTGGCAGTCCGCCCCGCACCCCGGGCCGCCTCCTCCCCTCGCCCCTGACGCCTCCTGGGGCGCCTCCGCAGGTAGCTCAGGCCCGGCACCATCCTATGGAGCAGCTCCACGAAGGTCTGCTCGGTCTTGGCCATGCAGGACAGCACAATGCTGCCCAGTTGGTTGTACTCCTCCGCGTTGGAGAAAACCAGCTTCATGTCCTCCAGGAAATCACTGCTGTGCCGGTACTGGCCGTCTGCCAACTTCTGCAGCATGGTCTGGAAGTCCATGGGATGCGAGATGATGTCCAGGTAGTCCTCCGCCTCTTCGGGGGACACTGGCTCTCTGTGAAGAGGAGGAGGAGGAGATCTTGTCACTCTGCAGACGGCTACTTGTCGCTCAGAGGTACCAACGGCGGCGAGCCACTCTGGGCATAAAGGCCACTCTCACCTGAAGGGCCAGCTGCACCGGTACTTTACGAGCTTCTGCAGAACGTCCTCACACTTTTCCAGCTCCACGTTGTGCCTCCGGCCGCCCATCCTGGAGCTCTGGCGTACCTGCGGGGTGGGGGGGGTAATTAGGTGAGGGAAAGCTTGACGCCCTGCTTGGCTGGGACAGGGGCTAGGCTCCAGCGAGACAGTCGGCCCCTCGGGGTGTGGAAGAGAAGCCTTATAGCAGGAGAACCGAGCTGCAGCTTGCGACAGCAGACCATGAGATACATGTGGGCTCCGCGGGCCGGACGTCAGTGGCTACATGCGGCGCGGAGATCCAGGCTAAAACGGGGCCCCGTGTGGCGGCCCTGAATGTGTCTGCATGGGCCGACAGACAGCGGGGTGACGGGGGGGGGGGGGTGGTCACAGCTGGCATTCCAGAGGCCAATGAGCGCCAGCCTGTCGGGTAACAAGGGGCTGAAGCATTGAAGCATGCCAGGGGCCCCAGTGGGGGCGGGGGGGGGGGGGGGGTCGCTCACACACCACGTCAGGTGGTTAAATAGGCGACGACAGCTTACCGGGTCGTCGGGCTCGGCGAGGCTGCCTGCAGAGGCCCTAGGCCTCCCTCCACGGGGCAAATGCTTCTTGGCCACCGCTGTCGCCGCCCTGCTGGGCTGCTTGGAGCGGGAGGATGGCTGCTTGCCTTTGGTCGCCTTCCGCGGTCTCACTGAGGGACACAAACAAAGGGTGAGAATACTCTCACTCTCATACGCACAACCATACAGCTCCCTGCTTAATAAAGCAGAACAATTACTATTAAAAGGCTGCATCAGGATTTCCTCTCAGTCTCCTCCAGTAACTCGCCGGTTCAAATGTTAATCATAACAACCATTTTTAAGGCCCGATTACTTAATCATCCTTAAGAGAAGCACCACTCACCTACAGAACTATGTGATTAATCACCAGACTGCCAGAGCACAGAGGAGCCAATGAGGCTCCTTACAGCCAAATGATTATAAATGATGAGACTGGCCAGAGTTACAGTAATTTCTCCTCATTGTAATCTCTGATCAACAAAATTCACGGAAAAGATAAACACTTCTGCCTCACGGGGACAGGAGCAAGCCTTCCTGGAATTTTAACATTTTAATAAATCGTTGATAGTGTTCCACTTCTTGTCACAAATTTTATGAGACTTCAGCACAGTCTGAGTAAGAGAGAGACATATTGCCAACATTTAATACAATAACAATTGATTCGACACCTAAGTAAAAACAAAAATAATAAATCAACCAAGATATTCATGACATTTCAAATATTAATTCATTTCAAAGATGGGAACGGCTCGTGTTAATCGGGCAAAGGATAGCCACCCCCTAATGTCCAGCAGGGGGCGCATTGTTAGGCGCCTGCTGGTCAGCGTCAGTGACACAGATGCCATTTTTTCCCAGGGTCTCCCGCACTGCGGTGGCATGTGTCAGAATGTATATGACCAGAGCACAGGCCCCCTCTGAGGCACCCAGACAGGTGCTGGGGGGCCACGGAGACAACACAGCACCATACAGGAATGGAAACAAAAAATGAGGGGGGGGGCACAAGGAGAGCAGTAAACAGGGCTGGCTGGGGTGGATCATGAAGCCTGCTGGAAAGGGTGGGGGGGCCAGTGGGATCAGAGCCCCAATTTAACACCCCAAACTCAACCAGACACATGCGGCGGCATTCAGTCGCCCTACCAGTAACCTCTCAAAGCCAGACAGCCAGAGCAAATAGACAATATAAATAAAATAGCTGCATAAAAACACAAAAAAACAGTAATGATGAGAAGAGCAGAGCGCATAGCGATCATTCCCACCCCTCAGCACCACGTTTAGGGTGAAGGCTCTTTTGTCCAGCCCTCATTGGTGGGATTCCCACTCCACATGCTGGGCTTTACATCATCCTCGCAGGCAAGCCCCGCCTCCCAACACGGGTCATTGGCTGATTGTGGGGAGCGGGAGGGGGCAGAGCTGCAGGGGCATATGGTGCTCTTTGTCTGCTTGTCAGCCTGCCTGTCAGCTCCCGCCGAAGAGCTGAGGGCAGCCCGCGTGTCGCAGCTGCCGCCGCCATACATTAGCGCCCCATTAAACACGCCGACAGTTCAGCAAATCGCCCATTCAGGGGAGACGACCCCCCCCCTTGCCCAGCAGATCCTGCTGCCGATTGCAGTCGTCACGGCAATAACACCCCCATGTGCTTCGGGAATCGCAACAGCCACGGCATCCCTAACTGGCAGCCTCGCAGCCCAAAGAACAAAACAAAACGCCCAACAGGACAAAGCAGGCAGCAAACTGCAGAACTCAGCGAGCAGCACGGAGAGACGTACAGCTGTGTCCAATGGGCTTGAAGTCGTCGTCATCTTCCTCCTCTTCCTCTTCCTGAGGATCATCCTCTTCTTCCTCGGACTCTTCCTCAGAGTCCTCTTCCTCTTCAGATTCTTCTTTGTAGTTCCTGCAACATGCACAGATACGTCCATCTGACCGGGGTAAGCGAGAGCAGCCTGAACGAAGAGCCTCCGGACACACAAGGTTCTGTTCCAGCTGAGAACTGAGACCGTTTCCACTTCACTCTCATTTGCCACTTGAATTAATAAATCCCACAATTCTACCATTCATAACATCTAATGAGTTTAATAAAGAATGTCTACTAATGAACATAAACTTCATAAAAAAGCGATTAACCCAAATTCAGCAGCATATCCTCTACTTTAACATTGACAAAAGATCATATGTTGAGTGCATATATAATACTTTAACATATATGTAACGTGGCCTTCGAACCACTTAAAATTACTTACATCGTTTATCCAGTCAACAGAAAATAAAGCAAATATTAAATCTGTCCAGGAACTCAGCTGGAACCAGACAACACATAGGGTGTGAGGTCACGAATCTCAGGTGTAATATTCAAACTCCGTAACACACAACATGTGAGGTGTAACCAATTTAAATTGGAAATCCATCCTAAGGGTCTATGATAGAACTGCATATTCAGGGAAACTGAATACAGTGAAAAATTGTTTTTTCATTCAGAGCTAAACTATTTAAATATGTGATGACTTGTAACATAAAGGATGTAGGACATGTGAATATCTACTCTGTTATATTACAGACCAAGTATTTATAGGTGTATTGGATCATCTAAAGAGCCATCCCTGGCTGCTGTCCATCAGTGCAGAGTTAGTGCACACTAAGAGCCATCCCTGGCTGCTGTCTATCAGTGCAGAGTTAGTACACACTAAGAGCCATCCCTGGCTGCTGTCCATCAGTGCAGAGTTAGTACACACTAAGAGCCATCCCTGGCTGCTGTCTATCAGTGCAGAGTTAGTACACACTAAGAGCCGTCCCTGGCTGCTGTCCATCAGTGCAGAGTTAGTACACACTAAGAGCCGTCCCTGGCTGCTGTCCATCAGTGCAGAGTTAGTACACACTAAGCCATCCCTGGCTGCTGTCTATCAGTGCAGAGTTAGTACACACTAAGCCATCCCTGGCTGCTGTCCATCAGTGCAGAATTAGTACACACTAAGAGCCATCCCTGGCTGCTGTCCATCAGTGCAGAGTTAGTACACATTAAGTCTTAGGGATATAATTTGTGGGATATCCCGTGTTTCTGCAGTGAAGCCCGAACGCAGTGTCACGTTGCTCACAAAGCCACCCGCTGGGAGGTGGCGAGGAACAGAGTGGAATGGGTTGGTGGGGGGGGGGGGGGGCATACCTGCCGCGAGAGCAGCGGCGTGCTCCGGCTGGCAAGCAGGCAGGACATAGCCACTCCCCGTCAGGGATGGAGTACAGCACGGGGCGGAGGCAGAACAGGTGGAAGGGCTTGTTGCACTCGTCACACAGGATCAGCTTGTCATCCTCTCCTGCCATTGAAAGAGGGTGAAGAGGGTCACACTGGGTTAGCTCAGTGCGCTGACACACAGCAGGTTCCCGGGGTGACACTGTGTGGCAGCACACTACTCAAAGAACAAAGCCGACAAGAAGTTGTGACACTATTTCCCTTAATTCAGGGGCTCATTTGAAAGGAATGTGATTAGCAGACTAGGCAGCTAAAAAAAAAAAAAAAAAACTAAAAATATGAGACAAAATCAAATGCCCACAAGGGTCTAGCATAGTAAGTTAGATGATGTAACCATCCCTTTGAAGGACTTCATCTCCCAGCATGCACTGCATCAGTCACTCTATGGCACAGCCCCACCTTCAAGGAGTCTAGACAGACTCAGAGAAAGATGGCAGACCTGTTCACACATCCTGTTACGCAGCCCAATGCAGCGCATTTGCAGCCAATGAGGGCAGACGTATGTGCTTTCATCTCCCTAGAATGTGTCGTTTATCTCAAACCGAAAATAACGTAGAAAATAAAAAGAGTAGGATCATGCTCACACATGATGAGTCCACATGGCACCAGTTAAATAAAACATGGTACTATAGATATCCCATCTGCTAATGTTGCGCGTGCTAAGTTAGCTGTGCGCCTCCCCCCAGAGTGAGTCGACACTCCCCATAGTAACGATAAGAGACCGGCATCTCTGCGCCAGCTGGAGCAGTTCCCATGGCTGCCCAGGCAGCAGGTCACACCTGCACTGCAGAGTGTGAACCCCACACTAAACCCAACGGTTCACCGCCCTCTCAGAGATCACAGAATTTGGCTGCTTCTACCGCGTCTCCTTCGCAGCCTGGCTGCGTTTGCTGGATATAAATGTTACCCGTTAGTCTCTGGATGATTAATTCTGGCAGTAAATGAGTCAATGTTTCAGTTGATGATACTTCAAAGCCCATCTGCATGTTTAACAGCCCTTGGAGACCGCCTAGTGGTGGCACATGGAACGCCTATGATTAGACCAGGCCTATATTAAAGTACTTCAACTAGAAACTTGTCAGAAAATCATTTTAGTCATTCATTTTTTAAAGACATACAGTAAATTGCACCTTGATCAAGCTAAAAACTTTTCCTTTTTAAATCAATGCCTAAAACAATTACGTTCATAAACGTTCAATTACAATTACGTTCATGGTCCAGGTTTTCCACACAAAACCAATTCTCTTTGCAAATCTCACTCTACACAATAAGTTGAGTTTGTTCATTTTCAGTCCTTAAGATGTTTTGCAGTCTTTCAAATTTATTCCCAGGCCCGACCAAGGGGAAACATTTATAATAGCAGTCCAGCCCGGTGGGGTGACCGTGATGGTGAGGCGGAGTGGCCTATCGGAGAGGCCTAGTGGAGCCCTGCACACGCACCTTTCTTGCGGCACACTTTGCAGCGTGCGTTCTCCGCAGAGAGGTCCCACTTGATGCAGGCATCCAGCATGCCTAGTAGCACGTGCATGCGCGAGAAGGTCTGTGCTTCGCGGATGGCGGTCTTCCACCTCTCCACCGCCGTCGCCACCTGCAGGACAGGCATGGAAATCGCGCTACCATCAAACTGCCAATATTAGTTACGTTTAAACCTGTACATTTAAACGGGCCACCATGTTCCCCCATGTAACTGGAGCGGAAATAATCAATTATCAACTATCAGAAATCGCATAGTATTAAAAAGACATAAATGGGTAACAAATTACTTACTTAAAGACAATCCATCAAACTACAGTACTGTGCAAAAGTAATGTTTAAAGTTTTCTGGGTAGCAAGCGCATATTTGTTCAGAATAAAAAAGATTATCCTTAATTTGTCTTCTAATGTTAACATAATAAAAGCTAGTAGGAATTTCCTCTGTAATCCAAAAAGTTACCAATATATAGTTATACCCTCTCCTCAGGAGCACCCCAGCCCTGCTATGTTTATTAAATTTCACCACCAGCTCACTTACCTAGCTTAATAATAATTTAAAAAAAAAAGTCAAATTGCATTAATTATATGAGGTCAGCTAGTAGTAAAGCAAAATAAATACATACAGGTGTATATTGCATAGCTGCTGCACACAGTGGGGTTCATATGACTCAGTGCTGAGCAGCCTGGAAGCCCACAGACTCGTAAGGAGGCCACCCACCCGCGCCTCCTCCGACAGCTTCTTCTCCTCATCCGGCTCCTCCGCCTTGCTGCTCTCCTCCCCTGCCTGCTTTCGCTTCTTCTTCTGCTTGGGAGCCATGAAGCCCTGGAGGAACTTCTTGATAACGCTCTCCTGGAGGGTGATGGCGCACTCGCCGAAGTCCTTCAGGTTCTCCAGAGAGCGTACCTGTGGGGGGCGCAAGTGAGCCGAATCATTCGGGTCCGTTTACTCATCAGCATTTGCCCTCCTAGACCAAACTGGGAAACCCAACACATTCCCACCACGTTACGCTGCAAGTTTAAGCGTCCTGTATTCAGTGCAAGACCCACAGGGAACAGCTACAGAAAGTCGCTCGTCTTGACGGCCATACCTCCCCTCCCGCCCGCCCCTCTGCCAATATACCACCAGTAGTGACTGCAGTGGCAAGGAGTTCCCCACCTTCTCCTCAAACTCGGAGATGTCGTCCATGTATCCGAGGCCCCCTTTCTGCAGACGCGATGCCACCTCGATGATGTCACTGCGCAGGAACTTGAGCAGCTCCTGCTGGCCGTCGCAGGTCTTCAGGCCCAGGTTGGGCTTGCGGGCCAAGAATATGGAGCGCAGGATGTCCTGGTATCTGGGCCGAACCAGCCAACAGATGCCATGGATTCAGACCAAACAGATTCTGAAGCCTTTAGCCGATGTGACGCAAAAAGTCTCCTAAGTACAGACGCTCCTCGCTTCGAAACAGTGCGACAGTGACGCACATCCAGTAGTCAGACCCTGAATTCTGACCTTGGCTAGTGATATGCCGCATGTCGTATGACGGCAGCATTCATGCTGTTAGGGATCGTGATCGTAAACATTGTATATAGTTTAACAACCTATGGTAAACAACCTGATCGTAAGCAGAAGAGCATCCGTATCCTAAACTCTTAATGTCCAACAAAAAAAGTGACAACTGAAGAGAAGAGTGCGCGGGCAGGGCACTCACCTGTACTGCAGCCGGCTCTTGAGCTCACTCTCCCTCACTCCCTGAGGGTGGAGGCTCTCCATCAGCTCCTCCAGCTCCCGCGTAGTGTCACACACAAACCTGCGGCACACATACAGACGGAGAAGCACTAAACTGGTGTCGTGCCTCGGCTGGGTGAGTGCCAGCGTAGACTGGGCCCCGTCTCCTTACCAGAGGTTCTGCCCGCGATTGGGGACACTTGTCTCCACAGAGGACTGTGGGGCCGCCTGCGGCGACGTCTGGGCACCTTCATCTACGTCACACTCCTCTTCCTCCTTCTCTTCTGCGGGCAGAGAGTAGCCATCAGACAGGAGCTACGTGACACACAAGACGAAAGTATCTGCGAGGAACCTCACCCTCCCCGCTGGGCTCCTCCTTCACCTCCTCGGGGGGTGGAGTGAAGCTGTAGTCGATGCTCTCGTGCACCCAGCCCTTCTCTATGTACAGACCTGGCACCACATCAGAGAACAGCCAGTACCTGCAACACAGCAGTGCGTCCATCACACAGCAGACCGGCAAACCCGGCTAGTTACACCATCCTAAATCCGTGTTAGGGGGTGGGGCAAGGAACATTGTCATGTTTCTCTCATGTTAATGTCATGTGCTCACATTCAAGTCAAAGTATCAACACAAGGAGACAAGTAACACTGGTTAAAAAAGGAAGTCTAACATACTTTTCAAAGCCAATTTCAGAAATGCACTCAATTTCACGGTCACCCACGTATCAGAGTTATATCAAAGTGCCGGTATACTGAAGCTTAATTAAAAAAAATCTTATTTTGTATTTCCGGACATTTCTAAGGCTTTAGAGAAGGGCACACAGCAATGTATCTGTTTACAGACGATAACATGTCTGGATGTGTAGACACAGGATCCTGGTCTCTGATATGGAAAAACGATATCAAGGCCAGTGCCAGGAGTGCGGCTGACTTCTGCTGGGCCCTTAAGAGGGAAGCTGCACTGCTGGGTCCAAGAACAGCCAGAAATCACACTTCCACCTTCTAGATCACTCACTTCCACCATGCACATACTGGAAATATACATATAGCGTCAAGTTTAACTGTGCATCCCCTGAAATCCTTGCGTGACAGGGAAATTCCAATGACATTTTTGTGCCAAACTTGAGTAAGACTCATCTATTTTGATTAATGTGACAAGAAGAAACCAGCGAACTTGGGAATGACGGGTGAAGACACTCCAAGAGTTTCCCACAGCCCCCGAACTCCCCTATCAAGGGCCAAAATGTGGTGCTGACAGGTGGCTGGCTGACCTGTTGTGGTTGCGGTCTGTGCCCAGCGGGATGCGCCGCAGCACCAGCTTGGCCTTCCTGATGCCCTCCTGGAAGGCTCGCTCCGCCGCGGCCTTCTGCTTCCGCACGCGCTCCTCCTCTGCCTCCTTCACCATCCGCTCTGCAAGCACAGAGGGGCGGACGTTGGCGCGCATGCTTGTGCCCTAGCGTCCCATTCAGAACAACACCAAGGGCCGGGTTTGCCCAACCCCGAGGGCACGGCAGCCTACCCTTGTTGATCCTCTCCTGTTCCTCCTTCTCCTTCTTAGCCTGGATGGTCTGAAGCCTCCTGCTCTTCACGGTGCTGATCAGGTCATCAGGCTCCGATTCGGCAGGCGGGGGCAGCGACTTGGCCTTGGGGGGGTCTTTCTTACCCCCGCCTTCTTTCTTTTTGTCAGCCTTCCCCGAGGACACTGGGGCAGACCCCCCGCCACCCTCAAGCTTGACCCAGCCTGCCGAGGCCCCCTTGGCCTCCATCTCCTCCTTGCGCCTCTGCTTCTCGGCCCTCTTGCGGTCGTTGACCTCCTTGAGCGTGGCCAGGCGCTCCTTCCACAGCTCGGCGGAATGCTGCTGCATGGCCTCCACATGGTCCTCCACTGAGTAGGTCATCAGGATGCGGTGGCACAGCGCCACCAGCAGGCCGGCCTTCTCCTGCGGGCTCAGCTCGAACACCTCCGATGTCTCCAGCCTCTCCAGGATCTCGGTGCTCACCGCGTCGTCAAGGTCGGCGTCGGCAGAGTCCTCGGAGGTGCTGCCGTCGGCACAGGCGTCCTGCGGGCGCAGGCAGAGGCGCACCAGCTCGGAGGCGGAGTGCATGGTGAGCGGGATGTCGGAGAGCGCCATGTCCAGCTCGCGGTAACCCTCCGCCAATTCGTCCTGGAGGAGCGTCTGCAGCAGGATCACCAGCACGCGATTCAGGTAGAAGAAGCCGCCCCGTTCGGCGCCGAGGGCCTCCATCAGGCCCGCTGCCGTGACAGTGTACTGGTCGTCCGGCATCAGCAGGTCAGAGTAGCAATTCAGGAAGTCTGCCACCATGGCGACGTCGCCAAAGAGCGTGTTGGGGATGCCTTCGGCCATGTCCACCAGCCTGAAGTTGGGCAGGCTCTTCCCCTCCAGCTCCTGGTCTTCGTATCTCCTCTGCTGCTCCCTCCGCACCAGCATCTCCTTCTCGCGCCGCTCCTTGGCCTTCTCCCGCAGCTTCTCCTTCAGCTCCTCACGCTTCCGCCGCAGCTCGTCCTGTCGCTCCTCCTCGCTCATGGCCGCCCAGCGCCGCTTCTGCTCCAGCAGTTCCCAGCGCTTCTGCACCATGACACGGACCTCCTCCGGCAGCCGGCCGCGGTCTTCCGGCGTCAGGACCTTAGCTGCTTTGGAGATGAGCGAGGAGAGGGCGCTCTTCTTGTCCTCCTTGCCCTTGTTCTCCTTGTAGTAGCGCAGAAGGTGGAGCGCCATGGGAGGCAGGGGCTTCCCCAGCTTGGGGGTTCCCGGAGTGCTCCTGGCCTTCTTCTTGGGGCTCACGCTGGACCTGTTCTTGGCCACGTCCAGCAGGGTCATCTGCTTCATCTTAGGGCTCTTCACTCCCTTCCCGTCTTTCTTGGTCTTCTGGTTACTCGAGCTCTTGACCCCGCTCTTCCTGCTCTTCTTGGGCTCACTTTGCTTCTTGTCGCCCTGCTTCTTGCTAGACTTTGGGCCTTTCGGAAAGCCCGGCGTCAAAAGGATGACATCGCCGGCCTCTCCGCCGTCGCCAAATTTCTTAGGCGTCCCAGAGTTCTTCACTTTCAGAGGAGAGCCATTCATCTTTTTGATCTGACAGAGAGATTATCACAAAGACTATTCACCCATTCATACACAGCCTTCAACAGAACAGAACTAACTAAAGCAGCAGTGTTTGCCATCATGCAGATTTATGCTGCGAGGGGGTTACCTGCACGTGACCCCAGATGGTTGGGCTCAGCTGTGTGCTAAGCGGGGCTTTCTTCTTCTTCTTTAGCTTCTCTCCCCCCTCGTTCATCACACCAGCATCCCCTCCTGCCAACTTCTGCCTCTTCGACGCTTTGGCCTCCGAAGTGCTTAAGCTTCTCCGTTTAGCTGTGGGGTTCTCTGCAAAGTACTAGAAAAAAACAAAAACTGCATTGATGATGGAAGAAAGATGTCTAACACGCTGTCTTTGCATCTTGTCTGTACAGCCTTCCAGTACTTTCCTGTACAGCAAATGCATCAGATGTTTCACATGCGGACATGAGAATACACTCAGACACACACACACGCCCGCACCCCACCTGTTACTATTCAAAATAACATTAACAAGTAATGCAAAATTTGGGCAAAGTCGGTCTTCCGTTTCGAGAAGCTAAAAACTTCCCCAGTTTCAAATGATCAAAGGCCTTACAAACATCCATGAAGCACTAACACACACAGACGCCTCTGAGCTTTGAAGCTACAGCCCTCACTGATGGGCCTGTGAGCTGCACGACTGGTTTCCTCTATGCCACAAGGCGCTTTGTGACAAGCAACACCTCAACTTCAAGAAGCGATTAGAAACACCGAAAAGGTTATGCGTGAAGGCAGAGAGATGCTAAGTGATGCAGTTTTGAAAACCAGCAGACCGCACAAACCGGCCTACCCAATGCCAGACCTTTGGCCCTCAATCACCAGATTCAACAGCATGTCACAGTCATCAAGAAGTGACCTGCGCCATTAAAATCTATATACAATTTTATGGAAACATTCTGATTATTAAAAGAACTTTGGTGTTCCACAAATACCATTTGTTCAACCTTGCAGTTGTGGCGTCAGGCCACAAGGTAAAGATGATTTAATGGGTGACACGTAAGGCTTTGATTGGCAGCTCAAACGTTTCCTGTGTGGAAGGGCTCACAGCAGATCAATGTGTGGGGACCACAAGCAGCTGTACTACTTCTCCTCTAGCCACAGAGCAACAAGATAAAATGACAAGTTGAAACACCTTAGCCAAGAATATCACATCCTGAATCACAGCAATGTATATTCTTCCTCAGTTAAGGGGATTCCATAATGTATAAAGCATACATTGTGTTGTTTCATAAAAGAAAAAAATCCTTAATAAACACTATTTAAATTAATCCTAACTCTAGAACAGGTAATAAAGGAAGGTACAGTCCCTTCTGTGTGGCAACTTTCCCTTTCACAGTAGGACAAACTGTGGGCTTGGCATGAAAAAATAGATGGGAATTTTCCAGGAGTTTTGCAAAAGGAGCAGATAGCTGACAAAAATGCAGCAACTCAAAAGGATAAAATATGTACATCGCAGGTTTCGAGGACGCCAAGCGTGTTACTCACAGAGTAACAGATCTCGCGGTGATCTTCCTATACCGTGCTTATATACGAAGATTACGCCGTATCTTGTGCTATTAGTAACTTTCTTTGCTCGCCAAGGGGATCAAAAAACATTTACGCCGTTTTTCCAGATTTCAGGACGCCCGCTCCCCTAATCCCCGTGATGAGGAATAGTCGGCTCTAGTTATTCAATACGTTTTGTTGAAACACAGATTAAATGGTACCTTGTGTGGGTCCAGCAAAAAATCACTGAATTTGCTTGGCAGAGAGTACTTCTTGACCAGTTCATCCTCCACAACCCAGGGGGAGCTCTCTCCCGTGCCCAGCCGCAGAGCCGTGTGGCGGATGAAGTAGCGCATGATCTCCTTGTTGGGTGGCCGCTCCGTGCGAAAGAGGCTGTCCACTGGCACGTTACTGATCACCTGGCAAAGTGCAAGGGCATATTAATGACTGACATTAAATGACGACATACAGCACGTGTTTGGTTTAACTAGATTTCTACTTCATGCTTTCATTGCGTTACATATAGACCAACAGAATCTTAGCAGAAAATTATGTTTACAAAAAACTAAGGTTATAAAATTAGCTTTACAATACTTTTTAAAGGAAGTTAGCAACAGAGAATTAAACTACTCAGTGTCTCAGATTGATGTCATAGGCTCACCTTGTCCTCATTGATGAGCTTCACGTCATACTTGTGTGGCAGGAACTTGGGCATCACCCACTTCTTCTTCTCCTCCTTCAGGTTGGTGGGGAGCTTCCTGGGTGACCGGCGAGCTCGCTCACCTTACGGAAACAAGAGCAGGTGAAACAACAAAATGATCCACCATTTGCACAAGCACCATTTTCACAAATCTCATCTTGCCCTCCTATCACTCACACACACACCTGTATGCATATCTTTGAGGAGACCGTCCATTCATTTCTACGGGAGGACACAACCCTAATCCCAACAATGACAATTCAGCCCTAACCTTAACCATAAGTAACCCAAGGGGTTAAAAAAAAAAAAACTTCAAATTTTTAGTTTCTTGATTGCAGTGGGGACTGAAAAAATGCCCCCCACAACATCAAAATAACAGTTTTTTTTTTAGTCAAACAATGTAAAGTTTACATAACACACACTATTTGTCCAGCACCAACAGAGCATTTTAAGGGCCTTTGCGCAAGCACCTAATGGAAACGTGACCATTTGTTCGAGGCCAGGTTCAAACCAGCAACCTTCTGGTATAGATATAGACACCCTGCTGAGCCACAAACTGCCCCATTTGTACAGTGTACAAAGCCAGAGGCTCACTTGGCGACCCACCGACAGCTCACTTACAGAGGCTCTCTCTCTTGCCGTCTTCCTCCTTAGAAGAGTCCTTCTTCTGGTTCTCCTGGCTGGCATTCTCCTTGTCGCTCGAGGGAGAATCGCACGCTCCGTCAAGCTTTTTTTCAGGGGTTTCCTCCTCAGACTTCTCCAGGGGATGCACCTTCACCACCTTCACGCGCAAGCTCTTCTCCTTCCCTACCTATGGACACGGGCAGCAAATGTATGAGCAACACGGAGGCATACACAAAAATATTAAGATTGAATAAGCGGGTGATGTACAATTTAAGTGATAAATGATCATTTACACACCTCTGTTCACATTACAGACCATAAGAATAAGGACACATTACATCAAAATTACACGCAACTGAAAATACACATTCAAAATGTAGAACCAGCTAATGTTTAAATCGGCAAACTGCAGGCTGGGTTATCTTACCAAGAAATCGCATTCTTCATCCACGGCATACTTTGTGAGAATCTCCAGCCAAGCTTGATCCACGAGCTTGTCCAGAGACACGGTGTTGTGATGAACAATCTCCAATACTGGCTTTTCAAACCATGCCGGATATTCCTCCTTAAGTCTTTCCAAACAGAAAGGCACAGACACAATCAGGTCAAACAATGTCCAGCTACTAGGTCAACTCTGGTATGACTGGAGAAATTTCATACTTAAGATATGAAACATATAAATCTAGTATGGATATCGTGTTCATATCAATTTATATGTAGTCACCATAGAAATAATTTAACTTGCAATGTCATATTTTCCTATTACTTACACCGACTACAGGACCAAAACATCTATGCAAGGATGATAATGGACTAAAGAGTAAACTTGTGGAGACTGTCTACAAAGATTACAATGACGAAAAGGTGAGACAGCTTGGGACCCCACAAAAGCTAACCTACACTGAATTAAGTCAATCAAGGAGAAATTAACACAAAGATATGCATCACACGTTCTCAATAAAACCCAAGCAGTCAGACCTCTAATCTCAGAAGAGCATCTGCTCTGAGTTAAACGTGCCACTAATCGTACACACATATATGCATACAAACAAGAACAGCCTCTTAAAAATGGAGCAGTGCATGCGAGCGCCGGCGCGTGTATGGGGCGCTTACAGCTCGGTGACTTCCTGCTCCTCCTCCCAGGCCTCTTTGTGCGTCAGCTGGCTGCTCCCGGTGCTCTTGCACGTCCAAATGCGCTCGCTGTACTTCTGAAGGCGCGCCTCGTATTCCCTGCAAGTTAGCGCTCAGGAAAAGAGATGGCCGTTTCGGTGTTCATTGTCGTGGCTGGTGGTGGCAAGAATCGCACACGATTATATGACAAACCCGTTACGATACACTCGGTTGTATGGAATCGAGAGCTTTTTGCCTAGTGTCCCTGCGCAGCCCTGTGACAGACAGGATCATTCATAATTGATGCAAGTCTGTGGCAACTTCACTGAATAATTAAGGATCAGCTATTTAGGCTGTCAAGAGGGCATACGTCAGTTTAAAAACTAATATACCTAATTACACCTAAATCCGAAGATCACACACCACGCTCGTGACACGAACACGTTTAGAAATTGAATGTGATTTTATGGATTACATTTATACGACATACATATATAAATGATCAGAAACGAGAATATCACAGTCATGCCCACGTTGTCCGATTTGCTCGCCTCCTTTGTTGTAGCCTCTGGTCCCCGATCGGTCTAATTACGAATCTGCATTACGTGGGGAACGGCTTCTTTACGATAAAGAGAGTCTGAGAAACTCCAAGAGCAGTACAGAGTAGAGGGGCGAGCTGTAGCCATCGACACAAAAACACAAGGCATGGTGAAGCGCCTCGGAGACAAGGGCACCTACAGCGGGCTGAGCCGCGATCTGAAAACGCGGCCTGCATTTCCCGCAAGGTTAAACAGGTGTTCCGGGTAATTCGGTTTCCCTGTGTTTCCCCAGTCTATCAGGAAATAATGTTTCCCCTAATATTAAAGCAAAGAGATATGTCAAATGTTTGAAAATCACGCAGGTATATTATTACATGTAAATACTGTATTGTTATTAGTACCGAGGCCCAGAGTTGCTGTATACCTGTTTTAACAGACAGGGGGGAACCAAATATCCTGGATGTCAGGAAATAATGTTTCTCCTAAAACATTGCCATAGGCAAATATGTGAGATGTCTGAAAATCATTCAGGTACATTATTACATGTGAATACAGTAGATCGTCACGCATAATATAGTCTTATAAGCAATACTACACTGTTCATAAAGAAATATCTATCCAGCGAAACACTTTCATTATCTGTAAAAACAAAAACCATCGAAAAGGCATGTAATGTTTTAAGATATGACTTGTGTACCTCAAAAATTTCCTAAAAAGACATGAATACAGCGAAACCGTGTACAAATTAGCGCGCGACAGGGGAAACAGTGAAACTGAATTGCCCGGAACACCGGCACGCGCTTAGCCGCCCAGCTTAGCCACGCGCAGTTTCAATGTGAAGCAAAAAAAACACCAAACTCACTTTCTAAATATAAAGAAACATCAACAGTGTACGTGAAAAGATTTACACATTTCCTCCATCAGTTTTAAACCCGTAATGTGTTTTTGTTTGCGATTACGTAAACTTATTTTATGACCACAAGCACGATCGCCTTTATCCAGCGAATCGCGCCACGCAAACATGACAGACAAGGCGGCCGCCCACCCGGCGGAATGTCGGCAGGCAGTTACACTTGGGGATGAACGAGCCCATGAAGCCACACTTCTGAAGAATGTGACATTTGATCCTAAGGCAAAATAAAACAAGTACATAAAACACATGGCACACAGCACAGCCAGATGGCCGTAAGTATTAAAAAAATCTCTTGCTGTCACTATACTTCAAGTATTCCACCAAGACAGATTAAGCGTATCTAGGTATAAATCAAGTAAAATTGATTAAGCGCCGTCACCAGAGATGAACAAGAAATCCGTAAATTTAGCAAGCCAACTACACAGCAATAACCATCGGGGATTTTTTAAAGAGATACGGTCATGTGAAAATATAAGAAATTCTAGACTCTATAAGGGCACAACGTGTTTTAACTACCACCGAATCGCCAAAACTCGTACAACAAGGAATGAATCTTCACACTGTTTCAGCCAAGTTTTACTTCTGTCTTTAAAAGCGAAAACTGAAACTGCGAAGCTAGCAGTGACTAGCAGTCGAAAGGATACTCTTTGTTCCTGAAGGCCTCCTTGGTGTGCTCGATGATGTAGACATCTTCTCCTGGGCCTGGCCGCTCGGCTATAGGCTTAATCAGCGGGTAAGGCTTCCGGCCCAGCAACGGTGCCATAGCGAGAGAGCGGCAAGCACTGATAAATAAATAAATACGTCCCTAACAGCTTGCTCTGGATTCACTTAAAAACACAAAACAGTTTTAACATGTATCCGTAGCGCCGGTATTACGAAGTTCCTCCCACGTTTCCCGGGTACCCAATACGCATGGGGTACATAGCTAGCCGGCTAGCTAGCTAGCGGTTGGCTGGTTTGATCCTCAGCGCAAAACAATAACACATAACAGGCTGGTCAGCGACGGGGCTGGATACTGTGAGCCGATGATGTCATGGCCCCGACTCGGCGCAAAAGATGTTATACGTTCCAGTATTGAAAATATGGGTATTCACCAGAAAAGGCAAAAAGACCTTCCTAAAAACGGAGATAAAAGAAAAGTAAGTCCAACTGAGCTCCTGAACGGAGCAGTAGCCAAAACGAAGGCGCTCGTCGGGGGGTCTGGCGCGCTTTACCGCGGTCAGGATGAGATACCTTGGTTTGACTGCTCCAGCGAGGCTGATGATAGTCCTTGTTATTTCTTAAATTATCCCCAAATACGCGGCGATGTGCAAAGAGCTGCAAAAATAAACAGGAGTGCGACATCCAGATTGAAAAATGGCGGGAGTTCCTTGGCCGCCGGCAACACTCTGTGCAACCCTAAAACTCCGTTACCCGGGCAGCGTTTGGCGTCGCATGCATTACTCCCGCCTCTACGTCTGATTCATTGGTCACTCAAAGACACCGTTCCCTGCCGAAGTTCCTCATTGGTTAGCTGTCCTATCCATCACCAATTTTCGCGCATTCCCGGAGTTCTGTCAAGGTCGGTTGAAGCGAAGGGTTAAAGGTCAGATTTTGTCAACTCAAATCGATACATTTTTAAAATTCCGATGTAATTTCAGTTTATTGGCAGCAACCATAAATTAGGAGAAATAATTTTTTAAATTAAATATTTAAGAAATTCTAAGATGGTACATGCGCGTATCTTTTTCTAAGGGACCACTATCATCTATTGTTACCTAACAATGCTGCATGTTAGTGTCCCGTTCAGTCCACGTTGAAGACAGACGTTCACCATCGAGTTAAATGCGATTCTCCCGTTTTATTTCCTCAGCTTGTCTTAAATTGCAGTCAAAATGTGCACTTAGTTTTTTTCGTTATAGTAAAATGATTATACATACTTTGGAAAAACCTCAATTTCTTGATTTTTTTTAATGATTACTCATTGTAATTGACTCAGTGAACAGGATATGCCATGAACCTATGCTGTTTTAATAGCCTCATTTAATCATTTGATGTCTTTTTAAGAAAAAAAGGGTAAATAGATAATTAACTTAATCCATGGCACACCAATTCCAGGCTGCACAGGGAACTGGGCAGGGGTACATACAAACATTCGCAAGCCATATCACAGCCCCCAGCCCGGGGAGTGTGACACACTAATGCAGGGGTGGGCTATGTTATCTGCAAAGGTCCAGTGTATATGCAGGTTTTCGGGACCACTATCATCTATAGATGGTGGTGCAGAGGGCAGTGCTGTCGTTCAGCAACCAGAGAGTTGCTGGTTCGAGCCCCGCCTTCTCCTGACCC
>JABFDZ020000042.1:8708880-8728135 GCA_019775955.2 Pollimyrus isidori
CTTTGAGTGCTCGGAAGAGTAGAAAAGCGCTATATAAATGCAATCCATTTACCATAACCTGTAGGTCAACTGTCCAAAGGTGTGAGGACTCGTCAGCCCATCAGTCCTCTAATTAGTAATCAAATTAGGGAGTTGCAGCAAAAACCCACAAACACATCGGCCCTTTACAGATAAGACTGCCCACCCCTGCACTAATGCCTTTAAAAATGTGACAGACATACAAATATATAGAATTGTCACAAGAAGGTATATATGCAAAAACAGAACCTTACCACATATACCATTTTATTAAGACATTAAAATCAATACATTAAGATTTGAAATTTAAAAAATACTTTTATACATATTGGCTTAGCCAGCCAAAACAATAACATCAGTACCAATTATGCTACGTATTTATACACACGTGGCTATACACATAATTGCTATGAAACTGCTTGCATATGTTAAAAATATGCAAATTATCTCCAGATGGTACTATAAGCAGAATCCTCGGATTCATACAGTGTATAAAAAGAAAAAGCCGATAGGAAGGATTTTCTTCTTATGTTAGTTGTGTATCATAGATTGGATGGTGTGATGATGGAGCAGATATAGAGCAGGGGAGCTATGCAGTGGGCTCAGGAGCAAGTGGGGAGCTGGTGTTTATCAGGTCTCTGGGGAGGTTCTCCCGGGCCTCCTGCATGCGTCTCCTGGCCTTCTGAAAAGCCTCTGGACCACACAGAGGGACGAGCACAACAGCACAGTTAGAAATGCTACAATAAAATATAGTTAAGTAAACTAATGTTAGGAAACAACCTTGCCCAGCACATTTTCACATCATTAACTTGAGGGCATTTTTTTTTTCTCTCTCTCAAATAACATTTTATTTCAATGTATCCAGAGGAGGACAAAATCTCCTGGTTCTACAAGGAAGTGGGCAGTTATGACTCTGGTCAAAGTCAGGCTGGAATTAAGGAGAAAGTCAGCAGAAACAGTTGAAACAGCTCCCTTGTTTTGCTGTGGTAGGATCCACAATACACAAGACAAACTTAGTGCTAAAATTAGCACCTACGTGTTATCTTTCTCACCATATGGTTATAGCCAGAAATTTCACAGAAATCCCAGGAAGTGTTATCATCTAATTAACAAACTTTCAGTAGATTATAGGATCCATAAAAATACCTGGATTTGAAACCAGAACGTGCTGTGAAGACTTTCAATTTTAATTTATCAATTAGGGAATTTTCACAATGTAAATCACACTGCCTAACTGAGGTTAATATGGCTACTGCTGCCAGTTGGATCAGAAAAATGCTGACAATTTTCTGACTGCAGAAATTTTCATCTCTAGCACCAGAAAAATCGTAATGCAAATTATCTCCAGATGGTACTATAAGCAGAATCCTCAGATTTTGACAAAAGGTGGCTGGTTCCATATTCAATGTAGTTTCCCTTGCTTGTGCATTAAATATATCCAACGATGAGCAAAATCTTAGTCATTCTCCCCTACAGAACTGAGCTGAAGGTGACTGCGTGTTCAGGCAGCAGACAGAGAGTCACCTAGCACATTGTAGACAGATCCTTGTTGGCTGAAGCCTCCCAGCTGATTCAGCACACTCTGTCTCCTCTTCCTCAATGCACTGGCATCTACAAAAGCTCTACAACAGGAAAAAAAGCAATGTACCCATTACTTTGAACTTAAATATTTTATTTATTCCTTTGTAAGCACCGTGTTAACATCCATTATATTCTGCTAGCAGTGACAGCATCCTACCTGGCATGTTGAATACAGTGCAAGGTAAATGTCACGCTCCCTGTAGTCACTGTGCGGAAACCAAATCGACTGAGACGGTCCCCCTTAGAAACCAGTAGAGGCAAAAAGAAGTAAAGCTATGCAGAGGTGAAGCCTCGCTGCTCCACTGTGAAGAAAGCGTGTGGCAAAGTGTGCCTGCTCAACCTCATTTCAGAAGTTGAGCTCACTGCACAAGAAATCTTCAATATAAATTAGTAATGAATAACTCAAAACTTATCCTCCCACATCCTACATTTGTGAAGAATCCCATTTCAATAGTGCTGTGCAACGTGGAATGTCATTAATTAGGGAAAATCGCCCTCATCCACGGAGAGTGGAATGCATCTGAATGAGGAGCTGAATAAAGTCCTGTCCACTTGTCTCTTTGCTTTTGAAAAACTCAGATGATAACCTTTTGATTCAGAAAACATGAATATAATTCATGATTTTATTAATAAAGCATAAAATGATTTACGGGTAATTATTTTGTGATTGGTCCTAACTACATTCTTAATGATTCCGCCCACCCCGGTTCCATGGTCCATGCACTAAACCACATTAGTAGTCGCAAATGTTATATTGCTTGGCAGAAAATGTACAGCCCAGCACCACTTTTCAGACACTCCTCAATCTCCTTGCCATATCGAAGACCAGGGATCTACCGGCACATGAATTCCCCAGCGGTGCTCAAAGTGAAAAGGGAGAGATACTCGCCGCGATGCGTCTCGGCTTGCCTGACCTTAAAGGTGCCGGGCACCCGGACATAGCTGAGGTCCTCCAGCTCAAGGGCCCCGCCAACAAAAAAGCGACGTAGCTCAGCCACCGTGCCACACTGCTGGGGTCTCCAGGTGCTGCAGGTCAGGGTGTGGCAGCCTGCGGACGGTACAGGGCCGTGGTGATGCCACACAGCTGGCCCTTGACAGTTCTGGAGCCTTCGATGTGCAAATGTGACTCACCAGGGCTTGCGGGGATTACCAGGTAACCATAGCCTTCGGTCCTGTGGCGCTGCCAAGAATCCAGAGACAGAACCTCAAAGTACAGCACAGGCCATTCGGGGCGTGACCCTGCAGGTACAAATGGATCATGGTCATCCAGTGTTTCTCCTAGTGGTCACAGTGAGTACTACAGGTACAACCAGACACAACAAAGTGCCCAAATTAGGGGAAGAAGATGTGAAGTGTGAAATACATATTTAGTCAGGACAAAAACATCAGGACATGAGGCCAAATTATATCAGGTGTGACTGTTTAGCAGACCTTAAGTAAGTGAGGAAGTGTGGTGGAAGATTATTTTTGTCTGTACCTGAGGCCTTATGAATAAAGTATTTTTTACTTAAAAGATTAACACCATCATGACAAGTGACAACGGGTGAATATATGCTCCGTGCAGAATTATACACATGTATTTCACTTGTACCTTCTCCGCAAACCAATATTTTGAGTTCAGATGTACTGCCAGTTAAGAATGGACCGATTTTTAAAATATTTGGTCTGAGTGCTTCGACATTACAGACGGTGTAAAAATCAACTTCAAGATCTACTGCCAATTTCGAGAAAACCGATTCTTTAAACACTGCTATAGGAGTTCACAGCTTTAAAAAAGGTTGTGATATTTATGCAGGACAATGTCCCTGCCTGTGTATCTAAGAATTCCATGAACTGGCTAGTCGAGAAAGACTTGAAAGGTGATTGAACTATGATGTGGCTCCCTTCATCGTCTGGAGACCTCAGTGTGAACTACTTGGCCTTGACAGAGTGTGAAATTTGCCAAGATGGCAAGCAGTTGACTTCTCAGAGCGGCAGTTGGGAGTTAGTCCTAGCTCTGCTAATATAAAACGCGATCAAATCAAAAACTTGACGGGTTCAATGGCTAAAAGGTTCATGATGGTTATTTAACAGAACAGCTATACAGGACATTAAGTTCTTGAAGACTCCAATGTTCATAATTGATGTTCATAAAGTGAACATCATAGAAATAATTCTGTATATACAGATTTATATAAATTTAATACATACATTTATACAGATTTAATAAACTTTTGTCATTTTCAGAAAATCCACTTTCCATCTGCCTAATGATTCTGCACACTAATAATCATAGGTAACATTTTCTCTCTAAACAAATTTACTTTTGTGAATTATGAATTCACTTTTATCGCCCTGCCTAAGTTTTGCTGAAAATCATCATCAGGAATAGCACTTGCCTAATAATTCTGCATTTGATATATACTAATACATATATACCAATATTACACAAGATCCACCTGTCAGCAACACCATACAGTGCAAGTCAAAAATTTGGACACACTTACCCAAAGGTTAACTTGTAATATTCTCTACATTTTATAATACAGGGTTATAGTGACCAACCTCATATGGATCAGAAAGCTTGGGACAGAATCATTACTGTACAAATACTGTTTAAAGAAATTTGCTTATAGTACTCAAGTAGTCTTCTTATAGTATTCATTTTGAGTCTTTTTATACATGACAAGATACGGAAAAAAAAATTTAAACTGTAGTTACTATTTTTTTTTTTTTTTACTTTACTTTGATTGTCCTAACTACCAGAGACGAAATTCTGCATGCACGGAAAACATGACATGAAAAAGTAGGTCATTTTTTCCCAATGACAAATATAGACTTGACTTATAATAAACCACCAAAAACGGGCCTTCAAGATGCAGCAATGAAAGTACAATAAGCACTTTGATACAATGTAACATTTTGAAAATGCACTGTGTAAATTTTAATTGAAGAATATTTACTGTATTATACTAATGGACAGTACTGTAATTTAAAGAGTTTGAAACAGCTGTACTGTATTTTGAAATTGTCAGTAAAATTACATAGCGACGCTGTGCTCATGTAATAAATATACAAATGTCAATTAGATTGTAATTTGTCTGGGACGTAAAGAAGAAAAAATCAGGTATAATGATTACCAACTTGTGCTGATCAAATATCACCCAGATATACTATAAGTGGTTTCCACCATAATTACAAAGGTATAAAATAACATTTATGGAATTATGCACGGACCAAAAAGTATCAAACGAAAAAAAAAATATTTGCAGCAATGGGTGCTTGCAGCTCTGTGGGTTGTGACTCAGGTTACTGGTTTGAATTCCTGAGTGTGTAGAGTGATCCCACTACTGTGCCTTTGAGCCAGGCCCTTAGCCCCAACTGCCACAAGGACTGGCCGACCCTACTGTCTCCTCTACACCAATTCCATGAGGTGGCCTCCTGTGATGCTTTCCCAGCCGTCCTGAAGGAGGTCCTACATATGCTGAGCTCTCATTGGCTGCTTTTCCACCACTGTCTGGTCTAAAAACTTCTCCAAAACCATTTCTACTGTGTTTAGGTTACGTGGCCAGGTCATGTGGTGCAACACCATCACTCTCCTTTGCAGGTGGTTTGGTGTGTCTAAACTACTGACTGGCACTGTATATTTAACAGCAGATTGCTCTGAGCTCACCTTCTGTCTCATCCTCTTTCCTGAAAAACGCCTCAAAGCTGAATGGGTAAGAGAAGAAGGCGACGTTCTCCTGCCAAGCCCAAAGGAGATTGTTCGATCCTTAGCCAACGCCCTGTTTTTCACATGACAAACAGCAGTAAGAGCAGCCCCTCCCGTTCCTCACCGTGCCCAGGGTGCGTGTGCGGCAGCTCTGCGTGACTCCAGAGAAGGACTGGAGAGGCAAACTCGACCAGTCTGGGCAGGGCAAAAGGGATTAACAGCAGAGCACATCACACCATGCACAAATTCTTCAAACAATCTGAAAGACAGTCTGGCTGGCATAACCGCAAGGCAGTTCTTGAGTTTTATTCAAAAATATCCAAAGAGTTTTACTTCCTTTCCACCCAAGGATAACAATAGTTAAGTAAACAGATGCTTCCATATATACAGTCATGCCATTTCTGTACTTCCAATCAATCTGTGGCAGGTTGTTGTGGCCCGTGTCATGTTTCACAAAGGTAAACCCTTGCTTACTGCGGGGCAAGTCCATGAAGAAATGGATGTAGACGTTGTCATACTCGTAGCCTTGGGCTGAAACTGCAATTGGACAGATCCTGAAGTTAGCAGCACTCTTGGCCTGCCAATGGCTAGGTCTGTCATGGCTTTCATAGGTTAAACAAAATATATATATATATATATATATATTTTAAATGAAAGTCTGCAATTTGCTGAAGTTACCGATCTCTCCATTCACCAGCAGGCGAAGAATCCCCGGGGGAGGCTGTGAGAGGCACAAACAGATGATGCAAATGAGGAGAAATTCTGTTAAATAAAATGGTACTACTGTTATCTTTGAAAGTCTGACATCTACACAATTAATATAAGAAGAATAAGAACAGAATAATAGGCTGTTAATATTGCATAATAACAGGAACAAATTGCTCGTGAGAGGGAATAACCGTCTTTTGAATAATTATTTATGAGCAGTAGTCGTATGGGAAAGCAACAAGTAGATTACTTCAAATGTTTGTTTTTGTATAATAATGATACTTTTATGACATTTGCACAAATATAAGTGCCTTTTATGTTCTGGTAAATGTTACAATATTGGCATGGAAAATGTGAAGATACCAAGCGTTAAATGCATTTTACTGACAAGGGACAGTATGGGGACCAGGTTTAGTTGGATGCCTACATTTCTGGATTAAAATCCATATGATTTATAGACTCCTGAACAGTGAAACAATAGCACTGCATTTCTGTTATCCACCTTGCAGTTTTACAAACTGTTATGAGTGACCCCTAGAGTCACAGAGTGAAAATTAGGTGAAAGCAACCCAGATTAAGAATTAAATGGGACAAGAGGTATAAAAAATGAATTAATGTATTAAGTGAAACCAGGCTTCCTCCATAACCCTGGCTACAATATGAAGCTGGAAGATGGATGAATGGATAATTTCAAAGATGGCAATTCAGTACGTCAGTTACTACAAAGAGGACACATACCATTTCGAAGTCTTGGCCAACTAGGCTATCAAGGTAGTCTTTGTGACGAAGGTAGAGCTAAAGACAAGAAACTTCATGAAATGTCAACAGACCAAATGACATGCAAAAGCACAGATGTTCTTGGGGACTTATGGAGACTCGTGTCATGTGTCGTCAGGCTGCGTGAACGTGAAGGGCCTGCATTTACATCTCTGTAGACGTGCTGTTCCCTCGCCCTCTCCTCCTGGCTGATGGGTGTCGACGCGTTCTCCAGAGTGAGGTGCCACACTTCGCGTTTCTCCCCTTTGGTCTCCACCCTGAGCCAGAATCCAAGCATTCAAAAAAACCTTTTTAAAAAAAACAACTACCACATTTTTAAAACGACATCGTTTTCTCTAAGAACAATATCTGGAATGAAATATATAGGATCAAATGTCTCTGATGGCTGTTTAAAGTTGTGGGTTTGTGCATACTTGTAGCATTTAAATATTATTTATTAGTATTATTAATAATAATTTTTAAAAATAATAAATAAATGTCATTTGATGGTCAGCACCCGAAGATATGGCGGTGGTCACCTACCGGTAGGGTCCCTTTGTGTTGTTGAAGTCTGGTTTGACAGTGATGACGCCACTGCTGTCGACTCTCACAGTACACAGTACATGTTCATTCTCCCTCTGACCCAGCCTGCCAAGACGCAGTTGGGCCAGGTTGGAATGCTGTGGCACCTTCAGACAAACATCTCAAAATGCAGAACGTTACTCACTGCCCAACCGGACCCAGATCTGCCATGATGTGCATAGTTTGCATGGGTGTACTGATGACATGGCTGTTCCTCACAAACTCCTCTGATGGTTCCCAGGTGATCAGCTGAGACTTGGGCATATAGCCTTCCCTTAATGAAAGAAACCCACAAAAAGGCACAATAAGGATAACTAAAATAATACCAGTGATTGTTTAATCATCTGTTCTTCCTGGCTTTGCTTTGAGGTCAGTGCTACACCGCAAATCT
The DNA here is from genome assembly GCA_019775955.2 of Pollimyrus isidori. Lineage (NCBI taxonomy): Eukaryota > Metazoa > Chordata > Actinopteri > Osteoglossiformes > Mormyridae > Pollimyrus > Pollimyrus isidori. The sequence continues at coordinate 8,716,608 of JABFDZ020000042.1, forward strand.
ACAAGCTCCATCGGAAAGTGTGCTGGAAGCATTGTGAGCATCAAATGAATAGGAGTATGTAAACAGCTGAAACGTGGTACCAGTGGAGTCATCAAGTCAACAAATCCATAATCAAAGTGCTGCTGTAGGTTCTCAATAATAGCAACATAATCCATACCACCGAATCCAATACCTTCTGCCATAACAGGCTTAGATGTTGAGAAAGGGTTGAGGTTTGTACTAACTAGTCGAGTACTCATTTATGCTCATACTGGTTGGTTGAAATAATATCCCGCTCTGGACTTTTACTCTCTGGACCTGAATCACCAAACTGTGTCAAGTAGGCATCTACAGCACCTGGGGAAATGGAACGAACGGCACTCTCCTCCCGGCTACATCAAAGACGGTGCCTGCAGAACGTTCACTAAAAAGAAACAGGCGTCTGACAGCAAGGCCATAGTGTGCTCCTTCTCACCCCTTCAGACATGGTGTAAGTGTCACATTATGGGAAGACATGGAGTTACGGACAAAAGTTTACATACATCACGGTTAAAGACTTCTCAGGAATCTTCCACATGGTTTAGCGACATACCATTCGGTTAATGTACATTTTTGATCCATTGTAAATCTGATACAGTAAATAAAGGCTAAAATGAAATCTCAGCTATTATTTTGACGTGACCTCTTACGGGAATAAAGTAGATAGCCTAATTGTCTTCACGCAGGAAATGTATGGTAATAACTGACATGTTGTCAAACATTGACTTTGAAAGTTTTAGCCTACTCATATTCAGGAAACAGAAGCTAGTTCAGTTTATTCAGAACTGCTGAATGTACTTAATCACGTGAAGATTTAGATATAATGAAAGTAAACAATCAAAGTAAAAAAATACTGATAGGGGAAGCTAATGGACATTTACCCCCTTAGCATAAAGCAGCCTTTCTATCTTGTATGTTGGTCTGTCTACAGCAGCCCTGTACCTCAAGGATCACTCATTCTCTCCCTTGCAGCTTTACTCAAGTTCTGCTAGACTGAATGAGCAGCTAAGCACTGCAATCTCTCCACAGAAACCTGGGATGACTGATGCCTGGGCTTTGGAATCTAACCCCATTTCAGGAACATTTGAGGATCGCTGGAAATTCTTCTGCCAGATCTGGCATAATTCATACCAAACAAAAAAACAAAGAACAAAAATGATTAAGGAGTGTAACTCACAGCTGTCGCCTCTCATGCCTCCGGTGCCTCATATTGGCCATCCTCTCTGCCAAGAAGGTTGGGGTAGACTTACTTGGGATAACCAGGCTCTGAGAAAATTCCTGTCATATGTACACACATAGATTTAATGGGCAGTTATTCTAATTGTTGCGTCTTAAACTCTGAAACCAATAACATTCTGTATTATTCTGAAATGTTTATAGAATGCTGTAACCAGGTTGCACGACGCTAATGTTGTACAAAGTATCATGTGAAAAATCAACAATCACACATTACATAGAATTTTGCCATTCTCAACAGTAACTGTCAACATCAATTCAATACAAGCTAAAATATGTAATGTTACAGTATAGTGTTTCATTAATCATACGATCACTTATTTAATGAAACAGGCAACTAAAACTAGCTCTTATAGCGAACAAGTTACAAAGTGGCTACCTAAAACAACAAAATTTTGATACAGATATTTCAGTGAGTATTTAAGAGTCTTTTTCAAATAATCAAATATCTACTCTGTTTTTAATGCTCATACACAACCAGTAAAAAAAAGAAATGAAATGCACAATAAATGATCAACTTAGAACATTTAAAACAATGAAGGCGCAATAGGGGTGAAATACTCACTTCCTCCAAGTTGGTGAAGCGATCGTGGTCTGTGTAGGTGAATATCCGGCGATTGTGCCTGCCACCAGCCCGCTCCAAGGCCACAATGTCATTGTGGTACTGACGGTCCAATGGGCTCACACACACAGACTCTGTCTGATACAGGTCCACCTCAAACTGCACACACAAAAGTCATAGATTTATATAGAATCTGACGCTGGGTGCAAGGATTTATAAATTCAAAAGGACATCCTATTAAGAATATGCATCCTATTAAGAATATGCTGAATTTAATGTATATTGATAAGTAGAGTATACTGTGTATGCATATTAAACTTCTGTGTGTGCAGTATATGAACAAACACGTGTATGCCCTACCTGGCTGAATAACTTCTCTTGCCAGGACACAACAAGTTCCTCCTGATCATCTCCAGCTGAAACACATTACACACTGTTTACTACGGCTAAGAGGTGCACAAAACAAAGCACACGGTCATAAACCAACGCTGGTAGAAGAAAGGGTTATAGTGAACAGCTCAGCACCGTCACGAGATGCAACAAAACAGCTCATCAAATTTCTGTCACTAGACCTGCCCCGGTTAACTGTAAGCTGTTATTGTAGAGAACATTAGAAATTTACAAATGAGAGGACAGCAACTAGGAGCAACAAAGAGGCCAGGCTCATTTATAGGTTTGCGTAGGCCCTCTGACGTCGGTAGCCATCTAGCCTTGTATCCTATTCTGTAGCCTGACACCTGTAGTTACATATCTGGGAAGGTGTGTGTCTGCCTGCGGCGTAGGGTACACAACCACGCCCTGCCTACTGCGTACCAACGGATTCCACACGGAAATACAAATCACCCTGTAGGGCACACAAGTTGGCCGAGCAGCACCGCGGAGCACTGAAACGTATGGCACGTAAAATTCATCCCTGCTTGGTTGAGACACTAGCTATAGGAAGCATTGACAGCAGGATAACTGTCCATTAGGAGTTTTACGGTCTGAGTTTCCTTGGCTGAGCAGCTGTACACAAGCCTATCATCGCTATGTTCAACCAGAATAACGCATGTCACCATTAGACTGCAGAGTGGTGGAAGTGCGTTCTCTGGAGTGATGAATCATGCTTCCCAATCTGGCAGTCTGATGGACAGATCAAGGTTTGGTGGATGCCGGAACACTACCTGCCTGAGTGCCAAATGTGAAGTTTGGTGGAGGGGACAGAATTGTTTGGTGTTTTTTATGATATGGTCGAGATCCCTTATTAGCAATGAAGAATAATCTTAATTCGTTAGCATACAGTACATACACATATTCAAAAACTAACACTGATACTGAATGTTTGGGAAGTTCCGTTTCCATAAGTTCAATGGGACACTCCACCCAAACAAATTAAAAAAATAAATCACATTCCAAAAACATACAAAAGTATAAAAGTACAAAAAAATCATTATTTTTGGGAAGAAAACACCAACCCTGACAATCAACAACAGTCCCAGAGCGTTATATTTTATAACTGTATACATGTTACATATTTATAACAGAGAAGGGCTAACTATCAAGTGTGATAAACTCTGTAATTTTCTGAGTAATACATTTGGATTTCGCACTGTCCTCACTGAATTTTCTTTTGTCATCAAACGCTTGTGTTACTGACAGACTAGTGTTATTCGGCAATACAGCAACCCTCTTTATTGGAACGGATTTGTTTTTTCAGAAACTCTTCATACACTTCAGTCTCTCACTTTAATTGCCCTTCGAATTGAATTAAGGTGACCAATCAAATTTGTAGCGTTAAATTATTTATTAGTAGATCCTCCTCATGAAATTTTAGCAGAGCAATACTTGCAAAATACATTTCTAATGTCGGTTTCATAAAACATTAAAATAATTCTACAACAGATATTATTACAACTGTTTAGCAAAGCGCCAGTTGTCGCTGTATTGACCAACACAATCAGTTAATCTGTATTACAAAGACATTTTTTGACAATTGTTTCTTCCGACTTTGTGGCAGCATTCTGGGGGAAGCCTTTTCCTGTTCCAGCATCAGTGTGCCTCTGTGTGATAAATCCATGGTTTGGAGAGCTTTGTGTGAATAACTTGACTGTCTTGCACGGAACTCCAACCTCAATCCTACTGAACTCATTTTAGTTTAATTGGAATGCCACCTAATCACTCGATACCAGTACCCAATCTTACTGATGCTTTTGTGGTTTTAATGGGGTCAAATTCACACAAATCTGGCGGAGATCCTTCCCAGATGAGTGCGGGCTGATATAGCAGCAAAGGTGTACCACTTCCATATTCGTGCCCAGAGTTTTGCAACGGGATGATCAACAAGCACATTTAAATGAGATGGTAAGGAGTTCACGTATTTATTTTTAGGTAAAATGGTGGTGATTCAGATACAAGGGGTGCTGTGAGCAGCAGGGTACCTGGTGTGGGCTGGCTACCCAGCGTGTCCAGCTCGATCCCAGCCCTCTCGTGCTGCGCTGACACCTGCCGCTGTTGGAGTTGCCGGGATAAGGCTGCGGCAGACGTCACCCGCTGGATGTGCGCTCTGTCACCCAACAGCACACGGATTAGAGCAGCCATTAAAAATCCCCGATCTTTGGCATCATCAATAACTCATTACACGGTTTTAATCACTCAAATGTGATTAAGCCAGTCGAAGCCATACTCTACCCATCAGTAACTGTAAACCTAATACTTCACCAACGGCTTAACCTCCTGAGAGCTTACGTCCTCATATATGGACATTATTTTTAGTTTAAGACTATTAATTGTTCAAAAAATAATGTTTGTTTTTTTATGATACTAATCCCAAATAGCTAAATGCTATTTGGGATTGCACACCAAGCACACCAAACAAAAGGAGGAGGTTAACGTTACACATTAAAGGAATTTAATATCTTTGTTCACATTATTCACCAGGGAGCACAAAACATGACAGCTTTCCAGAATATGTCATGAAAGCATAAAGAAGTAAAAGTAACTGAATAAAAAAAATATTTCTAATGCAAATGTGACAACGGTACCCATTGCCGAGGTACAGTTAACTGACAAACCTGTGACAATGATTCAATACAATTTATATTTTTCCCATGAATTATTTTCCAGTGACTACCGATTAAGTAAATATTATTGTAGACAGTCAAAAAAGAGTTTGCGTTTGTTGTTGACCAAGTACATTACGAAAACGTATTAAACAGAACATGCACAACGGTTAGCAGACTAACAGGCTAGTTATTAAATTATCGTGGGCTTTAAAAGAGTGAAGTCATAACGGTTTTTTTTTCATAAGAATCCGTCTTTTCTCGATTGGAAGCTAACGGGCGTGATTACCGTATTTTTAAGTTTTTAATGGCATCGCGAGAACGATAAACAGCCTCCCCGCTGTTGCTGCTCCAGCTCGCCGCCATATTGTTCGGGACGGCGCGTTTCTGGTAGCCGGGGCAACGGGAGAACACGGCAGTGCGAGAGGAACAAAAATATCGGCAAAACCGGATAAATGACTTATAAACTGGAGCTCTGTTAGATTTTTTTATATTGGCTCAGATTACTTTCAATTCTGAAAGTGATTCTTGACGCATAGCATCATTTATTTGATTGTTTTATAATTACCCAAGACTTCTTAACGACAGTGTCCCAAAGCGGTTTGTCCACGCCGGAGCGTCCTGTTCCTTGGTAATAGCGACCGAAGAGCATTTATCACATGTAAAGAACCGCTAACGTTAAATCAATAAGCCAATACATAGCAGTGTCAATATGAAATATGTTGTTACTACAAAACATCTAGATAGTTTCCTATCTGTGTTTCGAATATTTATATGCATTATATGATGTCATACTTTGAAAGAAAAAAAACATAGTGAACATTCCACGAGCCTTAGTGGAAGATGTTTTACTTCAACTGTTATGTTATCAATTAACTTTTTTCAACCAACCCTACAATTTCCCCTCCCCCTCACCCAAAATATCCCACATGAAAACACACAGTCTCTGCACTGGTGGGAAATCGTCTCACCCCCATGTCCCACTAAACCACCCACGTCTTTCTGCAGGTATGTATCATGACAAATGTGCAGGCACCAATTCAATCCAAATCCACATTCCTTTATAAAATTCTTTGTTGTCCTCAGTTACAGTAAAATACTTTTTCAGCATCCAGCAAAATAGTTTATACAAATTCTTGTCTCCAGTCCCTCGTCTTGCAAGAAAAGGATAAAACTGTAGACTCCGTAGACCAAACAGAACATTTTGCAATTGTATTATTTAAAATATGGCTGTGAGAAGTCATTTACTTGATTATTTCAAACAACAAATGAGCATAAAAGCATCATCTCCATGAATAAAACAAAAAACTAGAACAAGAAAATACAACCTCATACTGCAAAATGAATAGTTACACAGTTGGTGAAGCTCTGTACAAGACAAGACCGGATATCGCTACGAATAGTAATCACTAGCATCTGGTGGAGTTCCATGAAGGAAGTCATACATTATAAAGAGAAAAAAATCTAACCAGCCTATATACTTCAAATTAAAATACATTCCAAGCTTCCCAAATAATGAAGAAGCTATGTAGAAAATTTTATCGCATAATGGTTTTGTTCAGTGTGTAGTATTCCAGAAAGAAAATGGTTTCGTTAAAGATACAAAGTTAAAATTTCTCAAACAAATGGTTCTCTGGGAGACCTTTCTTCTGGATTCTTCTTGTGCTCAACAGAATAGGCCTCGTATCCTTGTCATTCAATGACTATGATTTTGCTGCATTACAATCAGCTTTGAGTTATGGATTTCATCACTCATTTTATGGTGCCCTATTCATAGAACACATCTGTTACTGTAACAGTGCACAAAAGAAAAAGTACAGTACACATCTGGCCTCATACAAATAGATGAACATTATGGTCAAGAGACTAGGTTAAAAAAAACTGTGATTGGATAGAAGAATATAAACATAAGAACAGGACAACACTAATATCACCTGTTTGCTTAATCATCCTTCAAATGTGAAACAATTCTTTCATAAATTATGAATAACATATTCATTTACACAATAAAACCTGTTCATTTTAATACACCGGCAAGTAATTCTGATTGTCAGTACAATAATGATCTTAAAAATACTTTTCGGGACATTACTGTAAGTCCTACAGTATAAATCATATTAGGAACTTACCAACTTGCAGTATATGCTGGCCTTAGCTAACTGTTATGTTTCTAAATGTATCTGTGAATCCAGCTATTTTATGTAGTTCTGGGTTACCGTGCATGTATTTAACAAATTTTGAAATATATGCCTGCATTTGGCATATGGGGAAGATGCTGAGGTCACAGAACCATGAGCAAAACTTCTCCTGCAGACGGAAATTCCAACTGTCTCCGTGACTCTATTGGTGTCAAATGCACATGAGGTCTATCATTCTTAACTATCACATCACGTTCATGGCCTAATGCCGAAACTACATATGAAACAAAGCACATTTAAAGCATAGTGAACAATAATAATTCTAAATGAATATCTGAACAGAACCTTGAGATTATTTCCACAATCTGTAATAAATTCATTGGTTTGCCATCTATGTCAATAAACTAATTTGTCCTCAAACTACTGCTCCATGAATTCAGAAAATTGAACTATCCACTGGAAAAAAGTCTCTCATTATACAAGTTGTAATTAAAATATAATTTAGCCCATTTGCCACAACTTAATGTGAATAATTTACATGCATAAACAACGGCTCCACATTAAAATTCATTTCAAGGCTTACCAAGAGCAGTTTGACAATACAACACCAAGCATGGCTTTTATGTACTACTTACAGGTATTGATATAAACTGACAGGAACATCAGGACCCTGATGCATTATACCGCATACACCAAGGATTTACAATATGAAGATATATCTTGAATATAGTAATCCCAATTAAAGAAAACAAAGAGCCTAGCATACGCATTTGGATTCATTTAACCTATCTGATCATACGAATGCCAGTGATGTTTATTTGCATCTCTCTTGCACACTTTTTGGTATAAGATCCTTCTGGAAAAAGTAATCATCTCAGCATCTGAGAACAACGTAATATTTGTCGAAGATAGTACAAGCTATTATTCTCAGGTCGATAGTAACGTACTCATCCGGCTGAACATGTCTGGTCCTTGGTGTGTCTATGTTGCAGCCGTTCCAGGATTGCCAGACAGCAGTACAACTATTCAAGTGGTTTAAGCAAGTGCACTGTGGGTTAGCTTAAGGACGTAGCCTGCAGGACCGAGTTCTGCTCAGTACATACTCTTTTAAGAGGAGGCGCGCCAGAATTTTCCTCTTCCTCCTGAAAAACACACATGAAGTTATCTCTGTTTTGGTTTACCGAGTCAGAAGTGTTTTTCTTAGTCGTAATGGCATTACAATGTACAGCATGTATGTTATATCCATTTCATACAGTACCCATCAAGAGTTTGGACATGCGAAACTGGTTACAAAGGTGAGTGATAGTGTTGCACCACATGACCTGGCCACCTGACTTAAACAGTAGAAATGGTCTGGGGGAAGTTTGACCAGAGAGTGAAAAAAAAGTGGCCAATGAGAGCTTAGCATATGTAGGACCTAATTCAGGTCGGCTGGGAAAGCATCACAGGAGGCCACCTCATGGAACTGGTGTAGAGGAGACAGTAGGGTCGGCCAGTCCCTGGTACAACTTGGGTTAAGGGCTTTGCTCGAGGTCCCAATGGTGGGATCACTCTGCCCACTCAGGGATTTCAACTGACAACTTTCTGAGTCCCAATCCACAGAGCTGCCTATCCAGCAAATTATTATTATTATTTGTATTTAATACCTTTTTGTTGGTAAGTGCATAATTCAATATATGTTATGCTATACTGTTGATGTCTTTATTCTAAAATGTAGAGCATATTACAAATAAACCTTTCTATGAATGTGTCAAAACTTTTGTCTGGTACTGTACATCTGTGTATGTTTGTCATATTAATTGATCATGATGCCACGTTCATAGATGTTAGGGACAGTAAACAGCTTAGCAGGAGTCACCTGAGCAGCAAGGGGCAACAGATCCTCTTTAATTAGGGTAGGAGGTTCATCAGCAACTTCACACGTCTGCAAAGACGGCTCTAGACATAAATAAACCAATTTATATACCGTGAGCATTCCTATAGGCGAAATCGTCAGAGCTAATTCCTACAGTCACAGCAGTGTCCTTGAATCTGTGGAAATACTGAATCATCTGCAGACCCCATACTGTATATAACGTGGTTTTCATGCACTTACATAAACATAATTTAAGACATTATCAACAGTAAATACAGTAATAATAAAGTACATTGTACATTATTATACAGTAAACCTACTGTACCATGTTGTACTTTCTCAAATGAAATGGGTTCTGATATTTTAACCTATTTCTCAAGAAACGATACAGCATTGACAGAGCCATAAAAATCATCCTTTTTATACCCCTAAAAGGACAATGGAACAATGAAAAAATATACCGTTACACATTTTCTAATTTTTTTTCCCCAGATCGCAGTAAACTGCTAATAACTAAAACCGTTGGTACGAAGGGTCTGGTATAATATAGAGTAGCGACAGTCTTCCATAGGCAGCTTATATGAAAAGCATGCAGCATTATAAATGGCTGATGATGTAAGCAGCTTGTGCGTTCAGGATCAGAGCAAAGTGCAGAAATGGTTAGGATGCCCTAGTCCCTTCCTCACCCTCCATGCTCTCCTGGCCCAGTGTGGGGGGTTGGGAATCATCGGTGCGGAAGTCACAGGTGTGAGCTGGGCTGACTGGCTCGCTGGGCTGCGGGCTGGAGTTACCACTGCTGTCCACCTTTGGCTGGTACGTGTCCGACAGGGAGCTTTGGTTGCTGTTGTCATCTGTGACAGTGACACACACATGACAAGGGGGTCGAATCTGCAGCCGCTCAGGGGTGATAGCCCAGCCCACCGACATCTCACGCTTAAGCTGGAAGGCATCGTAGGATGGACAGCTCACCCTGGAAATCCAGGAGGACGGAGCGTGCTGCATCTGATGGGGTTTCTGCAGAAAAGCTCTTCAGCTCTCTCACTGCTCCAGCACCCATTTTGCTTTTGTCCTTCTGTAGGAGAAAGTGTGAGAACAAGTGAGTAACTCCACAAACACCACCGCTAGCTTTCATGTATCATATGATATGACTCAACAAAGACTTTCTATTGCATATGTAATATAACAGGTGTAAAACAGGAATATGGCATCAATGTATTACAATATTTATTAATGGTGTAACGGTTCAATTTAAACAAGTTGTATATTTTATATATACACACACATTACAGTTATTTATTGTCCTCAACTGTGTGTGTCACATGACTATTCTGGTCCAATCACGACTGAGCAATCACACCTGCAGTAAAAGCTAGGATAATTTCATTGCTCAACATGGATAATAACCTTGAGATTGCAGAGCACATTCCAGTCAGCGGTCTGGGAACATTTTGGTTAACCAGTACAGTATATTTCATTTTTAAATTTATTTTTGTTTACATAGTTATTTTATGTGAAGTTATGTTAATATAACATGTTTAGTGTTCCACATTGTTGGTGATTAATAAAACCCAGACGGTTTTTTAACTATCCTCCCCCCCAAAAAAAAAACAAAAACAAAGAAATAGAACCAAGGTATGAACCAAACTATGGATTTGCAGGACTGTGACACCCCAAACACTTATAATCAGTAACGTGTGATAAACCCACATGACACCAAAAGCACTGCCCCAAACTGCTTGTTTGCGTACTTCAGACTAAAGATGGCAGGACGCGTTGTGTTATCGCCTCTGGTTTCCCTCAATCCACGTAATTCCATAACAAAGAAGTGGGGGGGACAGTTTGTTGCCTGTGTGTGGACGTGCTGCCACTTATGCAGCAGAGATCACAAAATCCAGGGGCTTTTAACAGATTTGGGAAAGAATAATTTACCATTTTAAGGGGCTGACAGAAAGAACAGGGGGCCGAAGCCTCGCTACAGAGGGTCGAACACCTACGCGTGCCGTTCATGTTGAGGGCCAGTCAGGGCTACAAGTTTTGAACAGCCAATATGCCAACGCTAGAGTCCAATACGTAATGCACACAAATTAACATGAATGAAATAACATGCATGAAATGACAGCACAGCAGGTGAAAGTATGCAAGCCTCTGTCCTGTCATTGCTAATTATAATAATTGTAAAAGTGGACATGAAAAATTAAAACACGGACGCTGAATTCAACTGCGGAGGCCAAAAGGAAATCTGGATGGGCCTTCAGACCTTAATTGTTTTAATGAGGTAATTGTTTAGCCCAAATCACCTGATGTTTGAAGTGCAATGGGTGTTAAAATATGTTATAAACCCCCCATTTTTAGAGTTATAATCAAACAATTAAGAAATCAGGCAGCAAAAACAAGCATGCAGTTACAAATATATCTAAATACATATAAATGTAAGAATTATACAGCAAGAAGCATAAATACTAGAAGAGTGAAGAAAAATATTTCTGCAGAGTAATACTGAAATTTCCATTTCATATAAAAGGTTAAAATGAGACTACAGTACATGATTTCATCTTTATTTCTAGGTGATGTTTTAAACCATGCTGTGACATAATTTGTTGTGTGACATACGGGGGGGGGGGGGGGGGGGGGGGGGGGGGGGGGGGGGGGGGGGGGGGGGGGGGGGGGGGGGGGGGGGGGGG
>JABFDZ020000042.1:8728235-8746950 GCA_019775955.2 Pollimyrus isidori
TATACTAACTAAATTTTTTTATTTTTTTTTTTTTGTTTTTTTTTTAAAACTTGATTTTAAATAATTTTTTGGTTTAAATACCCCCCCCCCCCCCCCCCCCCGCCCAAATTTCATTCAAGTATAAGTGCTGGACTAGTATATAAATCCATTCCATTTTCCATGCCGGCTTATCCTCTGCAAGGTCACGGGACACTGGCATGCAAGCAAATTAGAACTGTGAAAGTCAGCATTTAGTGATCAACCTCTTACATGCTATACCTGCCTTACACCTGTGACCGATGAACATCACTAGTCTATTAATATCTCACTCTGAGATGTTCTGACAACATCTTTCAGTTGCTGCCTCTTTTCCTCTTCAACAAGAGAAATGACTGCTCAGTTGGATTTAAAGCACAAAACTGACTGGGCTAGTTTATATCTTCATGCTTTCTCTTTTCAATTAACTCATTGGTTAAGTATGCAGTATGTTTTAAGACTTGCTGCAAAGATTATGGAATATGGGAAGACCGGAATGCTGTGCCGTTTTAAAATCCAGTCTACTGCTACCACCAACACTTATGTTATCAATCAAAAGCAGTGATCTAGTTTGTGAGACAACCATGCATGCCCAAGCCATGACACTATTTCCTCCATGCTCCACAGGTGAGGTCACTCCGATGAAAGTTTATCTTCACCTCATCTGTCCATGAAACTCATTTTTCAAATAGTTCTGGGCAGAGCTGGATAGGTCAGTTGCAAAAAGTAAAAATCCAGACCAAGATTTTGTTTCAACCAATTATCTGAGTATTGGCTGTGTCTGAATTCAGGAGCTGCATCCTTCGAAGGCAGGGGGACATCTCAAACAATTAGAAACATCTGTCAATAATTTGACCCAAAACTCATGCTCAGTCAAACTATTTTTCTGGAAGGACATCATGCAACTATCATATTGCTCCAAGAGCTCTTGTAGCAATCTGATGATTCACTCATGTTTACTGTACCCAGGACTGAAGCCTTCAGGAAGTTGAAAAATCAAAAGCCTCAGTTCTCAACTCAAATCTTTAGTCAGTTCCTTAGACTCAAATCGAGGCCCTAAATATCTACACAGTTAGAATCTCCATCATTTCTTATTGATAAACAGCATCAGATCACGAATCACATGTCTTACCTCTTTGGCATCCACGACAGGAACCCATTTAAATATTCGCAAAGAAGTGTCACCCACTGTCACCCATTTCTTCTCCCTAGAGAAAGGAAAGTCAGGATTATTAAACAATCCTCGAATAAACAATTTACTCAAATGTAGATAGTTTCTACTAAAAATGTATTTTAAGGCAAAAGGGCAAACTGAAAAAATGCATTAAAATACAAATATTAAGCATTCCAGTCCCAGGACAGCAGTATAAATTTGCACTTGCCTCAAAATAATTTTTGGACCTAATTTTTTTCTTAGGAAATGAGCCTTCAATTTAGGATTCTTCAAGACCCAGCATTTTAGCTAAATTAATAAATTTAGCTGGACAAAAAAAAACTATTTTGTGTTTATATTACTCGCACGTTCTTAGTTTACTTTCTAAAATAACTGAAATGTCTCATTGCCACACAGAATAAACATGAGTGACATTTGTCTGCAATCAACATTCAAACAACCTTTATTTTTTAGGTTTCCATTCCTGTGCCCCAGTACAGTAGACCTTGACCTCAATAATTGTGTATCTAAATTGCCTTGTTGCCAAAACATGCTTGTTTTATGACAGCATAGGAACATCAGCATGACCATGCACTGCCTATAGTTAACAGGCATGCAGAAAACTGTTAAAAGGTAAGAGTTATGTGCAGCCTGTCCTTATCCTACTCAGCGCTCATCACAGGGCAGGGATAGACCCTGAGAGTAATGACAGTCCATCACACGGCACAAACACACACACAAACATACTTGCAATCAGTAAGCTATGGGCCACTTAGAGATATTTTTAAATTGCAGGAGGAAACTAGAATTCCCGGAGAAAACCTGGGCAACACAGGGAGAACATGCAAACTACAAAAACCCCAAGCAAATCCCCAAGGGTAGAAGTGTGAGCCACCCACAATGCTAATTAAACTGACAGTCGTTTCATGGCAAGCCCCAGCAAGCAATGCACCTTGCATTTTTATTGTCTGAAGTACAGAAGGTGCATGAATTATGGAAGATATTTTTTTACGCTTAAAGTAGTTATAAACTGTACATCACACAAGACATTCCAAACTGTCTGGTGGCCAAATCTTAACTCAGCTAGAGCTGGTGATATCACAGTTTAGTGGCTTTATGGGTAATAACTTTGGCACGTGAAAAACATTTCTTCTGATTTGCATTTTGCATATGGTGCCTGCAAAAGAGTCATTTGAAGTGATCAAGTACTCTGGAATAGAACCAACTGAAGATTAAAGAAAGCTAAGACTGAGCTTCGGAGCTCACGCATTAATGTGGCCTTCTGTAAACGTTACCATGTGGAACAGAGCCAGAAAACACATTATACTTGTACTTTCAGCCGTAAATTTCTCTCTGCAAGGTTTTCTGAATGCCAGTGGCTGGCATCTACCACATCTGTACCAATGACTTCAGAGATATACAGGTACACAGGAAACCATTGCACCATGCAAAAGACTGGCTTCCTATCCAGTTTGTACTCTTAACTATGCCCTGTACTCTCGGGTCCACTACAAACCTGGTTGGAAATATCTAAATAGTGAGCATTCAATTGATAAATTCAAGAATATTACTGATTTTAACATATATGTGTAACAAACAGGAAATATTAACCAGGGCAAGCTAAAGTATTCTTGGGGGAAATAAACAGGTAAACGGAAGGGAAGAGTGAGGATATTAATATAAAATTCCAGATGCCTTTTCATTTGTCAAGAATAACCAGGGTCACGTTGAAAGGCAGACATGATATTGCACAGCACACCTCAGTGTTATTTTGAAACAAACTGTATGCGCGTGGAATCCTTAGATAGCTAAATTATTTCTAGAATACTTACATGTATTATTACCATTAATATTTCCATTGCTGCTGTTGTTATTATTACTGACGTGTTCTTTGTTATCTGACTATCCAACGTTCACTTCCGTTATCTTTTCCGCTCTTGAAACTGGCGTCTAACCACCCTAACTAAAGACTATCGAACAGCTGAACGTATACGAAAGATGCCCATAGTTTAAAACACAGCCTGACAAATGAATTAACCCCCTCGTCTGCAGAGCTAATATGGGATCAGTGGCTAAAAGAGACAATAAAGAATTCCTTAGGCCGATTTTGGTCTCATGTCTTTTAATTCATGCGGAAAAGCTGTCGCATCACTTTGTTTAGAGCTCAGAACAGGAAGAGCACCCAACTAATTTCATTTAGAAAAATACATCAACGCGAACCAAAAAAAACAACACTGGTGCAGAATCAGTATGTTTGTCTAGTGTCTTCTGATAATTCTTAAAACGTGGCACCGAAAAGCTCAATGCGAAAGACTGGGACCCAGTTAGCTAGCCGCTCTGCTCTCCTTGTCACTCGACTTAGTGTGCGTACAACTTGTATTCCTCGGGGAATAGACACATTAGGGTTCGGGCGTTCGTATCACAAACAGAGCTTATTGTGTCTCACGCACTTATCTACAATAACCAACCAAGGCGAATGGTTTATTTTCTAAACTGAGGTACATCTCACAGTAAATGATTAAATTAAACTCGTATATATCTTAATATATGTGAGCTGGGCTGCATACACCCTTGCTTTGCGTCATGCACATCATCAGCCTTTCAAAAGCCCCTTTCTGGTCCAGCCCCTCGTTGACAAGCCACTCGTCTCTAGGGATACGAGGTCCACGCCTCACGTCATTGGCTATTTCCCCTGTCATTCACCTGTCATTCAGCGCGTAAGCCGCGCCCCTCCAGTGTCGCTGAAGTTTCTGTTTCGGGAATGTTTAGAGATATTTCTCTCACACAATGAAAACCATTCCGCTCGTATTCTCACTTACCATCTACGAACCCTTTCTATGGCCGCCATCACTTTCTTTATGTCATCTTTAGCACGACTCCGGGTCTCAGCGCGAACCGAACGTCCAGACATTGTGAAGCTTGATATTAGTTCTATTTTTCTCCTCTTGCTACTCCGACCGATTCGGTCTCGCTGTCCGGTTTCCTAATCTCGCGAGACTACACCACCCACTCACTCACTCACTCACTCACTAACTCACTCACTCTGACTCAGTGCTTCACTCGCCGCCCGCCCCTCCCTTCACCGAACGCCCTCCTCCTGTTTCCACGTGGTTTCAACTTGTCAACGTAACAATTAAAAATGTAGTTTTACACGAAATTATGCGAATATTGGAATTAACATTACGTAACTTTTCAATCAATGAATGCAGTTATAAATGTACACAAACGGCTAAATATGTTTATTTGGAATGATTCTGTACATTCAAAAGTAGCTCTCAAGCTACATTTTGCACCTTTTGTAAATTTTGTTTTTGTGAATTAAAGTATAGCATCTTCTCAAAACCAGAGAAAAATTAAGATGCTAAAATTTAAGTAAGGTAGGGACCTGGAAACACCATGGAATTGATAAAGAACCAAAATTGAATGCTCAGAATTAATTATTAAGCCTGTTATACCTTCCACACTGAACCTTCAAAAAAATTGGGCTAAATTACATGAAACATATCAATGCAATCTTACTAGAAACACACCATGGTTTATTTATTTAAAATCATCACAGGAATTTCATGTTTTCCAAATTTTAGGTGGAGAAAAGGAGGGAGGTAATGAGAGTGAGGGGCAACTCAGTCCTTAGATCCAACCAAGATGGTATCCAATGAGGTCTGGGCCTCCTGGATCTGTTGCTGCAGCCTCTGGCGCATGCCCTCATTGGTTGCCTTTCTCAGTAGGCCCTCCAAGTCCCGGATGACAGCCCGGTAGCCCGGGGCGTTGTGGAGAATGCGAATGGCGCGGTCCCCGCAGCACGCCAGGTAGCGGCCATTGCCGTCGAACCTCAAGTCTGTGATCTCCTGGCTGTGGACGCCGTGAAACTGCTCTTCCAGCTGCCCGGTGGCTGCGTCGAACATAGCCACGTCGCAGCCGCTGGAGATGGCCACCACCCGCGCATCCGGCGACAAGGCGATGCGGCTGCCTTGGGAGGCCTGGCAGCACACCGTCCGCAGGAGGTAGGGGTCCTGCTGCTTCTTATACTCTACGTCAGTGTCCCAAAGCTTCCAGGTGCCATCTTTGGATACCGTTGCCATCCTGCTGGGTTGTGGGGGGGAGGAATCACAAAGTCGCACTTGCCATCCAACTGTCTACATTTGTCCTTCTATAAGAACTTAGTAGAGTCACGTTCTGCATAATGTTGCATGAACGATGACAGGTGGTCCCATAAGATTATAATGGGGCTACAATGGGGCTACAGAACTCCTATAGTATTGCAATGCATTAGTTACACCTTTCTGGTGACTAGTGTAAACAAATCTACTGCTCTGCCAGTCGTATAAAAGTACAGCACATATCATTATGTACAGTGCATAATACTTGATAATGATAACTATGTTACTGGTTAAATGTATTTACTATACTGTACTTGTGTAAGTACACTATATTATATACACATGATGACCAACTGGGCCCAGTTGTTAAGTAATGGAAGACTGTATTACATCATTTTTACAACATAAACTTTAATGACAGTTAAAACAAATGTCGGATTTTGAAGAGGAAATGTTTGTTTATATATATTTACAAATCTGTAATAAAATGATTATTTTTTACATTCAGTTTCGCATATATTATTTCTGTGAATTACAGTCAATTACTTCCCAGTATATTCTACTAAATTTCTTCAGCTTTTTCTATATATTCTATTTTTCTGCATCACATATGAGAATATTACCTCAACAGTGGATCTTAAGTTATCCAAAAGAAAAAAAAAAGAACTGTGATCCGAAACCTTTATCATCAAGTAACATTGCCCCCAGATTTCTGCATGCAACATTGTAACAGGATAAATAAAAGTAGCAGAATGAAAGGTATGATGTGGACCACAAGCTGAACCTCAGCCAGCATAGAAATGCACTGCTATTATGAGTGTGGGTTGGTCAGCTGAGCTAAAGGCCCACATTTTCGACTCAAGGAACCTGATTGAACTCTGGCCTCAACTCCATGGAACAGAGAAGACATCACCATTATTGCAGATTTGCCCAGGTCCTGTGAGCATAGCTGTAGCATTGACTTACACAATATCCTCCTGAGACCCAAGGAAATGTTATTTGACTTTGGAGGAAATCAGACATCTTACAATTTAGATTTTTTCAAATTCATTTTTATTTTTAATTTCACAGATCACAAATCCTCTTTACTGCGGAACAGGAATAAATATGTTTCCTAACATCAGTGAAAATATATCCACTGTCCACTACAATGGAATGTAGTGGAGTAGATGTCCACTACAATGGACATAAATGAATGTGTGGTGTCTCAGGAGGATATGACCATGACACGTGATGAAAATATATATCTTACCGTCGGGAATCGTTGGAGAAGGCTAAGGAGTAGACGCCGGCTGAGTGGCCCTTAAGTTCAAAGGCTCGGGTCACTTCTTTAAATTCCCCACTCTTCCCGAAGCAAACTTCCCAGACCTTTACATCTGGGGTGAAACCACAGGATGCTACAAACCTGCGTAGAGACAAGAAGTCGTCATTGGTCCACAGTATATCGAACGATGAAACTTACATGTCTCAAACAGTATTAAGTTGAAATAGGTAAATAAGTCACTAGTAACCCACAATGTGTCTTTTGAGGTTTTGGGTTAACCAAACAATATTGGTATTCTTATGAGTGTACATCTTACGTTTCTCTCTGAAATCACTTCAGATTCCTTGAACAATGAGAATACAGTGGACGATTGGCGGACAGACCTGCCACAAGGTGAAATGGCGGCATAGGAGTTGGTCATCTGGTTGGTATTAATAGAGGCCAGAACCTCCCCTTTGAGGTCCCAGATCAGAATGGTGGTGTCTGTGGACGCAGTCATGATAAATTTGCCTAGAAAAAAAAGGTTGTAAAGATTGAATATTCATCCATTTTCTCATTACTGAAATGCAGGATTGTTTTAAACATGTGAACTGGTATCCTCTGTAACAATAAGTCTATAATTGACTTTTGAGGCTTGATTGGTATAGCTATCTTCAGGGAATCACCAACACAACTGGAGTCATGGTGAAGCAGAACCAATGGAAAGAAATTGGACGTAAAAGGCATGCAAACTACACAGGACCAGGAGTCATGTGGGGGACACACCAGTTCCAACGAGCCACTTTTGAAAATGAATATGTGACAATATTGTGCCAGTTTACCAGTCTCTGCAACACCTATGTTGATCACGTTTCCTTTGTGCCTCTTGGGAAAATCTTCAGGTGCGGCTTTGAAAGTGAAGGAGCTATCCTCCTTCTTGCTCATCTTGAATATACGGACGGTCTCGCCGTTGGCCAACCATGTTATGAAGGCTCTGCGTGGGGAAAGAGTGGATCAGTCAAGAACATGATGCGCAGGGCAGTACTCCTCGTGCACAAATCTCACACCTTACAGCTTTCCCAGAAGACGTACCGGGAGTCTGGGCTGAAGCAGACCAGCGTGGCGTGGTCCAGCTCCACGTTGGCGCGCAGGCATCGGTGCTCTCGGTCCAGGAAGTCCTTGGTGCTCCAGATCCGGATTGTGCGGTCGTCAGAGCAGGACGCCAGGTACTTCCCATTACTGCTGAAATCCAAGCAAGTCACATTGCCACTGTGACTCTGGACAAGAAAAAAAAATGTCAGCAGGAGTTTAACTAGAAGCCCAATAAGATTTTATAAAGCTCTCAATAGACTGAAAACATTCTTTTTATTTCTTCAAATAATCTTACAAATTATGACAATTATGTACATAGGTTGACATTTCTGTAGGCTGCTTTGTAGGAGCCCATTAAGTAATGAACTACTCTATATTTTGGATGGGAAACATTGCATCAAATACAAATTTAGCTTTAAATGGAAAACTTAAATGGAAAAATATAAACACACTCATGAGCTACAAAAATACCGATTAAAAGTTTACATAGAAAAAGATTAGGAATGTAAACTGGAAAACCAAAGACCACTGGCCGAGGTACTGCTTTCATAGACACACTCAGCTTACCTAACAACTGCTTTTTAAATCCATCCAACTCTGGTACATGTTATTTTAAGATTGCTAATCAGTACTGTGGTCCTCCACAGACATAACCAATCAATCTCAGTCTCACTGGGCACCCTGATTGGCAACTCAGTTTACCTTCAATGATGCTGCCAGGAGAGTGTGCGAGAATGTGTGCTGCTGCAACTTCTCCTTGCGGGGACGCTGCTGCTGCTTCTGCTTTTTTATAGACACAGCCTTGTCTCCATTTTCTTTCACTAAATGGAACGTTAAGGTGTGACAGTAATCATTATAAAGACCCAATAATCTATACTGTGTTCAGCTACCGTATGAGCTAAAATGTCCAGACATGGTTCTAAAATTACACTACACAATAAGTTCTGATCAAGCTATATAACTAAATAATAAGTTATCTGATACTCTGGGAATGAATTGCACATTCACAGGAAATCCATATTTCAAAGTTCAAACCTTTAAAGATATTCATTAACATTTAACACCACTGGGAAGCTAAGTCGCTGAGTACTATAATTTCATACATAGACTGATAATTACAGTTTTATTAACCTGCTTGCCGTATTCTTACCATCAGTTTCTTCTCTCTCATTATTCTGCTCATTCATTTGTTTTTCCTGCTTGAAAACTGCAACGGCGACCAATAATATTAGTGCGCCTATCAATAAAGAAACAGCAACTACTGCCACCAACTCCATGTTTGACTGGCGAATTTCACTGGTGTGCCACGTTAGCCCAAGTGCAGCTCTTTTGCTGAATTGGCTTTTAGCCGCGCATACAAATTATTCAAACTCTTCAGTACAACGGAATGATTTATATAATACGTTTCTTGTCCAGGTCACAATCTAATAGCGACTTGCAATCATTCCTGTGACATTTACAGCAACGACTAGCTCGTTATGCTAACCTATAAGTGGAAAGGGTATTCTAGTCTAATTTTACGTCAGCGGCCGTAACGCACTTTGCGACAGGCCGGAAAATAATTTAGAAAGTGATCGAAAATTGACGACATTTTCGTTTGCAGGAGGAAAGCTGAGGCGGCATCGCTACCTGGCTCAAACGGGACGTGGATACGATTGGCGCTAGAGACCGGATTTATTTATTCAATGTATCGTTTAAGTTACTGACTTCTGTGCGTGTGGTTACGAGTTATGTAATAACTAAATTCCGTCGGGCTTTTAAGAGCATATGATTAGATGACATTCGTTAGTGTAGCAGGCAGTAGGGTATCACAGTGGGGACCACACCTTCAGGGCTGTGAGGCTGAGTTTTAAAATGAAGTATTCAGTATTTCGTTTCATTCGCCGTCCATTCTGTATCTGATTATAATTCGTATATAAATTACAATAATTGCGGTTTTGAGTCAAGATATTTAGTATGACTTTTGTTCACATTCAGTTTAAACAGCATTTAAGTATTTTTAAACAACCTACTCGGTGTTGTCTTTTGCTCTGTATGCTGGAGATGGGAATACGACACTTAAGTTTATAGTCGAAATTATTAGTGTTTATTTTAATACAGGTAATACATTCGCCATTTCCTGGCTGCTCAGAATCTGAGTTTGATTCCCTGCGTTTGCTTTGGGTGAACCGGCGATGGCACTATTTCTGCCCACACACACACACACGACAGATATCCCCTCCAGGATGCAGCCCGCCCAATGCTTTTCAATCGGCTCAGAATTACCGTTACAAATAAATTAGCCAGGTTAAAGGTAGAATCAGGAGGGGGGGGGCAGCCATGTAATAATTGAAATAGATATAAACTGTTGTTCCTTGCCAATGCAGTGCATGATGAAAAAAAAATAATGTAAACAGTATGGGGAATTTTAGTTCCAAATGGGCTGCCCTACGCTTTGTACATAAGGACTCAGAAAATCTTCCATCCTCTAATCTCAAACCAGTCCTTAGGGACCTGCAGGCAGTCCATGTTTTTGCTCCCTAATGGGGGCTGGCCTGGAGCAAAAATGGGGACTGTCTGGCAGCGAACTGGGAGGGAGCAAAAACATGGACCATCTGTAGTTCTCCAAGGAGATGATTGAGTAACAGCTGTAATCGCTTATCCAGTGCATGGTTAGAGTGTTGGAGCCAGGAAGTGCAGGACACCCTGGACAGGATGCTAATCTATCACCAGTCACGGACACACGTCACATACTATGGACAAATTAGAAATGCCTACTCAAATGTTACATTGCTTAAAATTTCCAACTCTTTTAGGACATCTCACACACATCACTGCAACGTATCTCCGAAGAAGGTCCTTGTGGTCACTGTTGTGACACACTAGGCATTGCATCAATCACAGCTGGTCATATTGACCAGACCATATTGACCATAGAGACCATCTTAACTCAGAGTTCATTAATACTATTTCAGTATAATTTAATTGGATGTTGTTCCATGGTAGGGAATTATATTGGATTCTTGTAGCCAGTAGCAGAGGAAGGGATAAAAAAAAAAAACCCAAGTAGCCTCTGAAAACCACAGGAGATTAGAGAAACACTATATCCAAGCTTAAATCTCATTGCAGTTTTCTGTTACTGGCAGCAAAACCAGTTTCCATCATACTAATGGAACTCAGAAGTCTAAACTGTTCATGTTACTTTGTTGCAGTCTGTTTAGGGTGCTTAATTACACTTACTTTTTATGCATGGGAACAACAGAACATGCTGTACAAAGATCTAAATCTCAAATGCTCAACTCATTAAGAGGGGAAAACAGTCTGTCATCACATTTTTATTCAAAACCACATTTTGATAACATAAGCATAGGGAAATATTACACTGCACAGGTCTGCACATTCATTCTTCTCCCAGGCTAATGGGAACAATTCATAATGAGGGAAAATACAACCACAGTAGCTTACATACAAACACATACACAGCAACATCCACAAATACATATATCTTCCACGTCAGTCATAATCTCCACTCTCCCAAAATTGTTTACTCCCAAGGAATCCAGCAATTATATACTCTGGCAGAACAGTCAAGTGTACCCTAAGTCAGTGTTTCCCAACCTGGTACCTGAGGACCCCCCCTCCCCCAACAGTCCAAATTTTTGCTCCCTCCTATCCTTCTACCTGACAAACAACATTCCCCCCCTGCTCCTGTGTTTGGTGGGTGTTCCTGAGGACTGGGTCGAGAAGCACTGCCCTAAGTTACCAGCGGATACTTGTGAATTACTTAACAAAAGTGATTAAGATCTAGTCCCTTGGTCAGTCAACACTAAGCACACCTCTGCGTATTTACAAATAGCCACACAAAAGTAGGTCAGGTAGTAGACAACGCTGGGGAGAGGTCCTTATGAAGTTCTGCAACTATTAAAAACTTTAAGAGAGCACAGGCAACTATGTCTGAGATCCAGCATTTACTGGGCATGTGAGTTCACTGAGATATGAAGTATTAGTTTTGCCCGATGAACCAGCTCCTGGAGCAATTCAAAGTAGGTGCAGCAGACTTTAGTTTAGCTTTTAAAAAGCAGGAAATTTTTAAACAGCAAATGTCACTGTGATATTGGCAATGGATAGTCACACCCATTAAGAATTTATTTACCAGGGGCAAACATTTTGTAACATGAAATGTGAAAAAGGTACAATTGTAAAGATATAGTCACCGATTCAATTACCATATTATTAATTTGTTTTCCCTTCCCTCACAACAGACAGGTAAATGATTCAGTTTGTTGTTGCCAAGGGAATCCACAAATGATTGGGTTTCAATTTTAAAACCAAGACAATACGTCTACTAGGAGGATGCCTAAATAAGGGCGTACACCAGCACATGGTCAACATCTCCTACTGGGCACAGCTCTCACCATGTGATTTGTGAGTGTAGCAGCTACCATGGACTGCAAGCCCAGGGAAGTACTGAGCGTATGATGGCACCCACCCCAACAGGGTAGACAGGGTCAAGTATGCCAAGGGAAAAGACCTCAGGGAGAAAATCTACAGCAATGTCAACAGTACCCAGGCAGACTGCAGCAGACCAATTGCTCGTTCACAGTAGTGTCTCTCAAACCGGTCCACAGGGACCCCCAGACTGCCCATGTTTGGGAGGGAGCAAAAATGTGGACTGTCTGGGGGTCCCTGAGCTCCGCATTGGAAAACACTGGTTCACATTACAAAGCACGACACCGACAAAAACGACACACTTCTATTCTTCCAACTAAAAGAGGAAAAAAAATCCTAATTACAAAAATGATTTTTGTAAACATACTGCCTCAGTGAGCCAAGCTTGAAGGAACTCTAAAGGCAACCTGCTTTAGTACAAAAATAATTTGTTTCTGATTTGAACATCTGTTGCCTGTGTTTTGCCAATCATCCCCACATTCATACTGCCCTTGCAAGTCAGCAACTGCCAAGTTCCGGACTAAATTTAGAAAGGCTGTCATATATACTTTATATATTAAAAAAAAAACGAAACAAAACAAAAAACACCATCGCTGTTAAACTAATAACCTTTCCACTTATACAAAATAAATCATCCACATATAAATGCATGACTAAGTGTCCAGCTTCAATTTCAAGAACTTCCCTCTGGGATCAATAAAGTCAACATAACGTTATATCAGTTTGAGGGATTCCTCGCTTTTGTAGATAAACTGAAAACTAGGCAGCTGCTGAATCCAGTTCAAACAATCCGACATTCATGTTTATAATGAACTGTTAAAAAAAAAAAAGTTACCAAATATATAGATATACAAAGCCTGACTCATTCATTAACTTGCACCCCCCCCCCCTTGAAATGTGCCCCTCCCTCCCCCCACTCTGCAGGTAAGTCCATGTCCGGCACTACCAATGTGCCGCCATTCACTACCAGTTTCCTTCAAACTGGACTCCCTGAGGCTGAGTAATATGAAAAAATACAAGAAACACTTTTCAAAGTGGATCTTAAGCAATGGGGAAAACTAGCAGCTACACAAAGAAAAAGAAACAAGAGCGAGAGATTGAGAGAGAGAGAGAGAAAGAGAGCAGAATGAGATTCAAGAAATAGTCACCTCTAATTACTGAAGTGGTCTGAGTCATATACACCGTGAAAGCAGCGAGAGGGGCGACACCTAGCCAGGTGTGATGGTGCTGCAAGCTCCCAGCATGCAGCTAAGAGATGGCCGATTCCCCCTCATTTATTTCATGTTAAATAAGATGAGCCAGGGCCAAGGACTGGGGAGGAGGGGCGGGAGCCAGACAGTGTGTGTGAAAGGACAGAGAGGTAGTCTAGAATAAAGCAGCTCGTGTTGACAGTGGCAAATCTGAACAGTGAACAACAGGCATTGCTTGGAATGGCATTGCAAAGAACTGGGAGGGCTTTGGTTTTTCAGAGAGCGAGGCATAGGCCAGAAAAGAGAGGTTTAGGGACAGAGGAAGAGCGAGCAAAAAAGACAGAATGTCTGTGTCACAGGTCTCTACTGCAACAGGGCTGTAGAAAAAGAAAACAGCAAGGATGGTTTGAGTGCTTGGAAAATAATCCCCCATTTGCCATTATTAAAATAGATACAGCCTCTATGAAAGGTCACTAGAGCTGCAGCAAAACAAACAAAAAAAATCTCGTTAAACTTCTGAAGTGTAATGAGATTTATTCTAAATATGCTAACTATTTAACCAATGCTAAGAAACAAAATCAGAATTGCTCTTTGGAAAAACAACAAACTTGAGAAGCAATCACCATATCGTGCTATAAATACGTCTCGCCTTCGGCATGCGACAGATTCTGCCGTCAGAAATGTCAGTGCTGACCCCTCTGTAGACGTTGAGCCATTTAGGCGGGCTGCATAGCCAGAAATCCTATTGGGCAAACGGAAAAACAGTAAAATAAAGACCTAACTGCGGCCCCTGCTATGTGGCCACGCCCCTGGAGATGTGCCGGCTCTCCGCACATGAAGGCCGGAGGTCGCCCTCTCCTCCCTCAAATCCCACCACGAAGCAGTCAAATCAAGAGGATATCGACTTCAGCCTAGTCGTCATGATGGAGAATGACAGATGGGCAGCGAGTGAGGGGGCCGGAGGAAGAAAGAACCGGCTCCGTCCAAGACTGGAATTGTTCAAGTAATATGTGCCGTATTCCATCGCCTGCGGGGACCCCAGCTCCCCACGCTGGCTAAGGGGGTCTGATGGGGGGGCCGCTCAGTCACTGGTAACAGTGTCGAGACTGGAAGGTCATCTTCTGAATCGTGGCCAGGCCCGGCCTTGGGATGCGGTGGAGTTGGGGTCAGGTGGGATACCGTTGGGGTCAAAAGTCAGAGCAAAAAGCCATGGGCGGAAGCAGAGGCAGAGGCAGGGTCCCCCCCCCCAACTACTTCTTCCTAGGGTGCTGCCTCCGGGCCTGAAGCCGCTGGCGGGCCCCGGCGGGCTTCGAACACAAGCCGATGGAGAAGGTCCCCGGCGAAGCCCCTGGAACGCACAAGATGGATCAGAGGACGGAACCTTCAACATCCAACGTTTGCGACATCTTCGGTGACCAAGGGAACATACCGAACGAGGAGGCGGCCTGTGGACCAAAGCCGGGGGTCTGTGTGCCTGGGCTGGTGAAGGGCATGTTGGCATTCTGCCCAAATGTAGGGGTCGACGTTGCTGCAGAGCACAGAAGGGAGGATAAGGAAGCGTTAGTGAGATCATGTGCCGTGACCTCCGAAAACCTCAAGGGGGTGCACATTTGGGGATGCCTTGGTGAGACGAGCTGTCAGGCAGCGATAGTGATTTAGTAAGCGACTGCTGGCACGTCGATCCGAACGCCAAAGCGGCAGCAGCACTGCTTTGTAAACCCTGCGTTGCCATTGGCTGGGATGTGCGCCAAGCAGTGAGCCCCACGTTCAACCACCTTCCAAGGAGACAGCATCCAGGATAGCGAAAGTGACAGAGTTAACACAGGAAAGGCTCGGTGGCAGAAAAGAGGCGGTATGCAGTTTGACAGGACTGCAGCACTCACACAGCAGCATACAGGCACACTCACCGCTAAAATTTAGGCTTGGAGATCCAAAGGTGTTGCCTGTAAGAATCGCACATTGGGTTTAAAACAGCCCTCCCACAAACCCCAAGTCAGTCAATCAGATCATTAGAGCCCGACCAATGAGGAGGAGTAACAGCTCATTTACTGCTTTGTATCTGTGAGCAGAGCGATAGATAATTACCGCCATTACCGCCCTTAGGAAATGGTTGAGCTCTACTCACCAAAGGCTGGCTTGCTGTCCTTGGCACTGCTGGTGCCGAAGGCAAAGCCTGCAGTCTGAGTGGTGGGGTTAGCTGGGGTTGGGGTTCCAAACTGCGTGTCAGGAGCAGCCGCGCCGAAATTGAAGCCTCCGGTATTTGGTTGGGCGGCTGAAGCACCGGGCTGGGCGGACGACGCTCCTCCGAAGGTGAAGGTGGGCACGGGCGTCTGGGTAACCACGCCGAAAGGCGACGCGCCAGAGGGAGCAGAGGTGCCGCCGAAATGGAAAGTCGACGTCCCCCCACCAAACGCCGGCTGACTTGGGGTGCCGAACGTGGCCGTGGAAGTGGATGCCGCCGTCGTGCCGAAACTGAACGGCGTGGGCCCGCCGCCCCCAAAGGGGAAAGGCTTGCCTACAGCTGGAGGGGCAGAGCCAGTCTGGGTGGGCCCATCGAACGAGGGCTTCCCGAAGGTGAACAGTGACTGGCCTCCTGACGCCGATGCGGTGGTTGTGGCTGTCGGGGTCGCCATGCTGGTCACGGCAAAGCCAGCAAAGGACCCGGTGGTGGCCGTCGGGTTGCCTGCTTGGCTGAACGTGAAGGCCCCCTGAGGGGCAGGCTGGGGAACAGCCGGCGGGGCGGAGGTGGACGTCGTCGCCGGGTCGAACTGAAAGGTGGATGTGGTCGTGCTCCGGGACAGCGACACTGTGCTGGCAGGCGAGCTGCCGAACTGGAAGGAGATCCCTGCGGCTGGGGCAGCGGTGGAGGTGGCAGCAGCAGGCGCGGCATTCCAGCCACCGACTGTCACAGGGGCGGGCGAAGTGACCATGCCGGAGAGGCTACTGATGATGCTGGCGCTGCTGGACGCCGGGGCTGCGGACGACGGGCCGAGGGAGGACGGAGGCTGGCCGAAAGTGGGGAAGCTGGCGGAGGAGTCCCCAAAGAGGGGCTTAAAGGACATGAGCGGGGCGCCTGCTGACGAAGCTGGTGCAGAGGCGGGCGCTACCCCGGCGGCGGAGGTGACGGCGGGTGTGCTGGTGGCAGCACCAAAAATGGGCTTGAAGGCCGATGGCAGTGGGTTGCTGCTGCCGCTGCTGATGGTGGTACCGATAGCCAAGCCCGGTGCTATGGTGGCGGATGTGGCGGCGGTAGAGGGCGTCCCCAGGTTGAACGTGATGCTTGTTGAGGGCGCGGTGCTATCAGGCGGCTTCAGGGGCTGGGCAAGCACCTGAGCGAAGGTGGACATGGCCAGGGAGCCGGGCGGGGGCGCCGTGGGGGCTGGCTGGGCCGCGCTCAGGCTGGGCTCTGACTTGACGCCGGTGGCTGGAGCCAATAAGCTCGTCAGCGCTGAGGTCACGGCAGGGGCTGCGAAGCAGACAGAGGGGAAGGTACCGTTAACACCTCATATACCTCAGCACCGATTAACACCCCCATAAACGCTCAGAGTCTCACAGAGGATGGAGCACAAGGCAGAGGACACCCTAGAAGGGGGACCAATCGGAAACGGACAACTGGTACACAAGCACAAAAAAACTCCATAGTGATGTGTCATAACATTGCAGATGTGTACTTCTTTTATGCATATTTGCATTGATTTTACAAGCCATTTCAGTGCATTTTAACCTTTATACAGAAAATGCTCAGCAATAATGTCAATCCCCAGTAACAATCATAAAGTACATCCAGAATACAGACTATGAAACCCAACACACCAAAGTGAATGTCTGTGTAGTGTAGGAGGAAAGCTGCCCCCACCCCACACAGACAGACAGACGAACACGGACAAGATTGAGCGACCTGCCAGGCTGCTGACTGCAGGGCTGGGCACCGGGCTGCTCTTCATCATCTTCAGCGACTCCAGCAGTGGGTTGGCTGAGCTGGCGGCAGGGGCGATGCTTGGAGCTGTCGGGGCGGGCGTGGGGTTGAGGGCGTTGGCCGAGGCTGACTCAGAGGTGGGGGCAAGGGTCAGGGTGGGCGCCGGGGTGGCTGTGCAGGCCGGAGCGGCAGCAGAGCCCAACTGCAGGGCGGCGGGGGCGGGAGGCGAAGTGCTGGACGTGGGCGTGACAAAGGAGAGCACGCTGGAGGGTGCCACAGGTTTCACTGGCTCTAAAGTCCAAAAAAAAAAGTTAATCCCCTCTCAAAAAAGGACAGGGATCTCCTTATACATTATACACTGACTCATTCCATATACAAGAACAAAATATCTTTACTAGAGAATCACCAAAACTATCAGAAGAGTTAACAGCCTCGGCAAGAAATGATGGGCCAATTGGCCAACTTAGGAACATTCAATGCAACAAAAGGAATGAAAACGGGCACAGCTCAGCTCCTCAGCTGTGGACCCACCTGGTTCTTCCAGGACCTTCCTGATCTGCTTGAGGGCCGCAGCTTTCTCCAAGTCCAGGTCCTTTACTGTAACTGTGTAGCCCAGCTCCGGGGGAGGGGGCTGCCCACGCAAAGACACGACAGCAGGTTCTTAATGGGTCACGTCCAGGATGATGACAACCCGGGCTCCGGAAGGGTGACCCCGGGCAAGGCTTACCAGGGAGATGTGGTCACCCCTGCGGCTGGATACCAGCTGGACCTTCCGCTTGCGCTTGTTATCGCTCCATCCAGAATCCCGCGAGGCCGTTGGGGCAGGAGCCTCGGGCATCGGCGGCAGCTTGCCTGAGTAACGGGGACCCGGAGAGTGAGCGTATGGGTAGAGTGACGTCTGCCTGCCCCCCATCTGCCTCAGGGGTCAGGCCTGGCATGTTCCACTCCAGCTAAATAAATCCTACAGAGATGCCAAGACTCTAACCTGGGGCTGCAGTCTGGTCCGTCACTGTCCCATCAGAACTCGGTGAAGATACAGAGCTGGGAGAGAGCACCTCATCTTCTCTGTGTAAACACATACACACACACACTATGAGGACTCTCCATTTTATGGCCATAACCTTAATCCAAACTATGACAACTGCGACAAATACTCAGCCCTAACCTTAACCACAAGTAACCAAATCAATTTTTATTTTACTTTATCTGATTGCAGTCACAGATTTTTACAAAATTAAGGTTTATAGTACAGGGTCTTAAAAATTGTCCCCACAAGGTAAAAAGTTGCAGATTTTTAATCACACTGTGACACACACACACACACACACACACACAGGCAGACACGTGCACACACACACACACACGTGCGCACACACACACACACACACAGGCAGACACGTGCGCACACACACACACGTGCACACACACGCACACACAGGCAGACACGTGCGCACACACACACACACGTGCACACACACGCACACACAGGCAGACATGTGCGCACACACGTGCACACACACACGTGCACACACACACGTGCACACACACACGTGCACACACACACGTGCACACACACAC
>JABFDZ020000042.1:8747063-8763123 GCA_019775955.2 Pollimyrus isidori
GCCAGACCCCTGCGCACACACGCGCACAACCCCACGTGCACACACACCCGTGCACACACACACCCTCACACACACACGTGCACACACACACACGCAGACACGTGCACATACACAGATTTGTTATTTGTTTTTCAGCCCCTAACCTCCCTGCATTATGAGGGAACAGGAGCCCGTGTCAGGCTCTACCTGTCTGGCAGAAGTGCTGCACAAATTAAACTTTTAACCCATATTTTGAGATGTGGCGACCATCCAACATTAAAGTACCCAATTCATTTGATAAATACTCAGCAAATGCTTATTTAGATTCTCTTCAAAGCATTAAGGGAACCACGCAGCTTCTCTATAAAATATAATTCAGGCAGTAAAGTTCAGCCAAATTAACATGGAGCGTTCATAAGAGCTGTGGTTGATCGCTCACCTTTGACGGTAGCATAAAAACATGGACAGAGTGACCAAGCCAGCTTGGGGGGGGACACAAGCACACAGAAGGACATACCGTGGTTTTTTGAAGACCCGCTCCGGGGTCTGTGAGCGTGACGACCCAGGGCTGGAAAGGGGGGAGAAGTTGAGGCTGGAGGCTGCCTTGCGCTGCGAAGAAATGGGGCAAGAGGGAAACAGTTACAATTGTGCTGAGAAAGCTCAGCTGGGCCCACCAGAAACCATGAAATAATGAATGGCCTACTGAATGTGGTCATATTTAGGCCAAATTACTATATTTCAACATTCATATAAATCGATAATAAAGCATGTAGGTTGTTTAGGACTTTCTAATAAATTCCTGAGGATGTGATAAGTTTGGAATATAATCAGAAATGGTTCATCCTTCAAAATCGAGCACATCTTGAAGTTTCAAAGAGGAGGAGAGGTGAGGTGAGTCTGGAGGAGGGGTACTGTACCTGAGGAAATCCCTGTGAGGAGCTGTAAGAGCTGCGAATGGGGTTTCGGGCCGAACCCAGGACTCCGCAAGGGTCCAAACTGCTAGTCTGGGAGCTCATGGACGAGGTACGATTGCGCTTTGTGAGGGACTCCTCCATCGCGGATGTGTTCAAGCCCCGCTTCAAGGTCCCGGGCCTCGATGGGAGGCAGGGAAAACAGGAGTAAGGATACCAGCAGATCAGGCCAGCTGCATTTACTCAAAAAACACTGATCATTCTTTTTAAATAGAGAATAAAAATCAAAACACAAACTACTCCAATATTCTATCCGGTGCTGAGCGTAGACTCGTATCTAACCTAGCAATGCAAGCATCAGTTAGACCGAAATAACCGCTCGGCTTATAATGCATGCTGCTATATATGGTTAGGATGCGAGGGCAGGCCATTGCAAGAGATGTACGCAAGCACAGGGCAGGGGATTTCAGGTTGGGGGCAGAGGATCAACCACAATAACAAAACAACTGGGGGACAAACTCCGAGTAACATCCAGGCACAGACAACAAACGCACACAACCGCATTCCCTAAGGGGCAGAAGTGACAGTACTGCCTAACAGGCACTCATTCCACCCACCTGAATAATACTAAAAACCACCCAAGGCTAGATCTGCAGTAAATTTCAACACATTGCAAGCATGCACACACGCGCGCACACACACACCATCAAAGCATGGGTGGGGCAAGTAGCTGAAGGCACATCCAAATGGTACAGCAGTGCCTGGCACCACACAGCACTGCAGTCACTCACTTGGGCACCAGCTGGGAGGGGGCTCCATTGGCAAGGAGAGGCTCAAAGGCAGAATGACTGCTACCGCCGCTGTCACTGCGTCTGGGAGGGCAGGGGACAGACAAAGCACAATTAGTAATCCACGCTGGTCACAAACAGCTCACTGGACACATCGTTATGCACCTTAAAAGATACAGCATGTCAGGAATGGCCACCCCCCCACCACCACTGAAACACAATTTAGGTGCTTAATACTTTGAAGGAAAAAAAACTGATACGTTACACCCAAGAAGCAATAAAATGCGATTTCAACAAGGTTAAATGTTATGAGCAGTACTTTTTCCACCCTAACCCCAGATCAAATATACGTTCCAATCAATACAGGTTAAAGTAGCGGCAGGCAATTTTTACAATTTGGAATCCACTTCTGACAGCCTAAGAATAAAGGAAATGTGTCATGGGGTCATCAAAGCAGATGAACAGAATTACACCGTGCAGCTGGACAGATGACTAACTTTATCAGAAACAGAAGTAACCTTAATGACAGCTAAACAAACATCTTAAAAACCCACAACTAAAAATAAAACCGGCTGAAGAAGCAAACACAGTTCTGTCACATCAAAAGTACAACACACTGCTGTGTGCCTGGTCTCTTAGTCCCACCCTTCCATCTCGGAGGGCTCTCCTGTTTAGGGTTTGCCTACCTCCTCTTGTTTTTCTGCTCAGGAGGACAGGCTCGCTCATCTTCTTCTACCCCTCTTTTGCGGCTTTCCTTCAAAATATTGAGGACAGTCTCTCGGGCGCAGGGGTCAGCAGCCGTGCTCAACCCCAAAGGATGAGACATCGGTGAGTTTAGTGGATCATAACTGCAGAGAGGGCAGCAGGATTAATAAACCACAATCCACATTGCGGAACAGAGTTTGTAGTGTTATACCCTTGCATAAGCAGTTTAAGAAACATGGGATTCTTTTTAAATTTTGATATCGCTGCTTTAAGGGGGGAAAACCCAAGGAAAATTACAAAACAGGGAAAAAACATGCAACTTAACATGAGCACTGAGGATAAAACAGCATTTTGTTTTTTCACTGCTCATACAGCAGCAGGTATTCATTTAACAATAGTCCGGTCAAGTAGGAACATATGCAAAACTGCCAATAGTACACAGATACATAAAGGCAGACACTCAATGTAGATGCACACATGCTCACAGGTAATGC
This sequence comes from Pollimyrus isidori, assembly GCA_019775955.2. Taxonomy (NCBI): domain Eukaryota; kingdom Metazoa; phylum Chordata; class Actinopteri; order Osteoglossiformes; family Mormyridae; genus Pollimyrus; species Pollimyrus isidori. The sequence continues at coordinate 8,749,941 of JABFDZ020000042.1, forward strand.
ACAACATATACAAGTGAAATATAGTGTGCATACAGACTGTGCAGTAAATGAAAATGTTCTATGGAAATGTTTTAAGAAGTGCAAAACAGATGCCAGCATGATATCCACTCCGCCGCAACTCACAGAGGGGACCGGGCGCGGTCCGGGCGTGCGATCTTCACGGTGACGGGGCTGTGGGCTGCCGGCGAATTTCGCGGCGTCAGGACGGCCTTCTTTCTGTAGCCATCCCACAGAGTTGGGGGCAGCACACCCAGCAACGGGGAGCCTACTTGCTGGAGGGGGTAGTGTCGTTGAGGGGTGATGGTGAATCTGCCCGTAGTAGCGATGGGATCCCTGCTAATGGCATAGGCGATTTCAAAAACGCTGTACATGATGCATTCGCCGACTCAACGTTCATCTTAAATCTGGACGCCGTAACTGAGACGTTTTGGACACTGTAAACCTGAATCAGACTATCGCATGGCTTTCATAAACAATACATCTCCATTGGCTTCAAGTAATTCACGAAATGTACTTTATTGCAACAGTAAACTCGCAACATGAAAAGCAACATAAAATGGGCACAGATTGCGTCCTTTAAACTCAATTAACACACTTTATCAAGTTGGGAGTTTAAATGTAATTAGATCGGGGGCAGCTTCATATTTCAGGGTCTAATAGCTAAGTAGTTAAGGCAGTAGCGAATTCAAGTCAATGCTTCAATCACCAATACACAACTAAGACCTTTAAACATGAATGAAAATAACGGGTTGCAAATAATCCGATTCAGCTTCAAATAAATACAAAAGGAATCAGTTTATCCTCGACCACTGCGATTTAAAGCAGATGAACAACCGGAGGGGGGAAGGAGCATACTGCACAGCGCCCACAGTAACTCCCACATTTTCAAATATTGGAGGGAATACTTGAACTCCGCGCTGAACTAGTTTAGCCCGCTGGTTAGCAGACAAAATGTTTTCCAGAGGCTGCATTCTTTACGCAACACATTTGTCACCAAAACAGAAGCTATTCTAGACAGTGGGAAGTTATTAACAGAGCCTGTAAATGAGTATTCGCCCCCCGACTAGTTGGAATTAAACTTAGTCTGGTAGCTAGTCAGGCATAGCTACCGATGCGGCTAGCTAGCACCAACGGGGTACTGCCTTACCAACGTTTTTATTTACCTGAATGACAGTCTTCTGCTCGGGGTGGGCACTGCGTGGTTGGGTCGAGACAGCCTTTCACGGAGGTCTCTGGAACGACCACCACAGGCTCTCGCGGCGGGTATTGGACTATCCTGCTTTCCAATGTAACTCCCCATGAATATTTCTCGGGGACTGAACACCACCGAGTCACTAAATGTGTCTGCGTCTCTGTAAAAATCGCCAGGGCTCCGCAAGCGTCCCTCGCCGCCTGACAAAAATGAATCCCTTTGAGTGGTTTTGTTGAAACGATCCTGTACTCGTCCGGGTGTCGGTACTCCGTTGGCAGTCCCCCGCGGTAACCACCGTCGGAATACCGGTGGGATTACCAGGCTTGTCCGAGGATGAGGGCCTAACCTGGCATGAAACGGCGAGTCGCCGATGTAATGAAAACAGGCGACACAAATTCCACCGAAAATAAACACAACGTAAAAAATGTACGGGATAAAATAAAGTGTTAAATAAAGGATTGCGAAAGAAAAGACCACCAGAGAGATAAACACGATCCACCACTTCTCCCTGGGAGACATGGCGGCACCGCGCCGCCGGAGGACTTTAATATCCCATAATTCTGTTTGGTTACGCACGAAATAGAATGCGCGAGACACCAGAATTGCGCGGCAACAGCGCAACTGAGCCAAGTGAACCTCCGCGAGCCGCTACTCATAAGGAAACGTAGCGGACTCTCGTTCCTAGTTGCGTCTCTCCGTGCGGCCATATGATAAACTTTACTTCCAACAAAAGCTGGAATACCCGAATTAACACATGTAAGATCTTATTCTTTCACCCTAAACACTATCCCATTAGTCGTGTACACACTTACGGTTAAATAAGTGCTTCTGTAATCCTGACAAACTCAACTGCACCACATAACGAGATATTGCAGTGTTGAGTGAATCAGATTGTTAACGTTCTGTTTACGCAGTACAAGAGAAAGCTCAATAACTTGTCAGTAGACTACAATTTTATCAACTCTAGTACAGTAATATATCGGAAATCGTGGTATGGGACATATACTTCAACCGGATAGTTCTACTGGCTTTTTAAATCAAAACTTCAGACTATAAATAGTTTCTCAGTTTATGTATAAACATTTATTTTGATTTTCTATTATATGATAGAGCAATTATTCCTTTATAAGTAATGTTACTGCAATACAGGATGTTCTGAAAGACAGGACGCCTGTCGCCTAGAATATAATGTCTTGTTTACTCTCGAAGTGTTTAGTTTTACTATTGCTATTATCTACCGTGTTGTTTCATGAAAACGCGCAAATAAAATGAAATGTAACTCTTTTGGTTTGAGTGGTCTAGATGGGACACGACCCTGACAGAACCTAAAGATTGTTGCAAACGCAGTAACAGTATTTCGATACTACATGTAGTGGAAAATGTACAGTAAATATCGGTTATATTAATATCCCGGTACCTTTGTTGTTTGCTAAATATTGAATATATACCAGATGAAAAATGTTTCTTTTAAATTTACATTTACCGGTTTCTTTCAAATATTTTTTTTGTTTAAATGTTTATTGAGCAAGCGAAAAGTTTACTTACTGGCTGTTCCTTTGAGTGTTAAACAAATAGTTTTATGTAACTATAGTCTTTGTCATTTATCTGATCTGTATACACCCATATAGGATAAGAGGTTATGGGAAATGGTGAAAAGTTGTGAAATTACACTGTTTTCTATAAATCCTTAAGCAAATTTATATATAAAAATCTTAAGACAAACGTTTGTGGATATGAAAGGCATAACGTGTCCTGATTTCTTTTTCATAAGTCTTGGACTCATTGAACACTATTAATGGTTAGCTAAATAACCTTGAATTGCTCAAGTGCTTTATTCAGTGAGTCATGTAATACAATATGCACAAACCAGTGGAGTTTATTGGCTTTCACGGGATTGAGATTAATTTTAGATGTTTAATGGCACATGCTCAAATAAGTCTAACACATTTTTTTTAATTATTTGTTAAAGAAAATATGTTCAATAAATTCAGGAGTTGGTGATTTTATGTAATGATCTGTTGTAGAATTTGAGTATGCAATCTCGGATTGGTGTACTTGGTCCAGCTAGTAAAATTCTACTGAAAGGCTGGGCTAAATTCTATTGATTTCAGAGTAGCCAAAGAAAGGCCAGGACAAATCACCGATGGGCGGGTATTTCTAAAGTTAGCCAGTCGTCAACAGCGAGTGTAGGCGGAGTTTCTGGCAGAATTTCATCTGCGCTATATTGGGATGGTGGGTTCGTAGTTCTAGGGCGGTGGACCAAAAAAAAAAGAGAGAAACACACACCACAACAACAATATAAACAGGCAGAAACGAACGGCATTCATCTCAGCTCTCCTAATCACTTAGAAAAGGCAACCTGTTTTAATTGAAGCGAGGGCTGGAGTTTTTCTCCTTTTGCAATTTCATGATCGCGCTGCTGTTTTTTCCCTGGTAGCTTGCTGTACTCGCAATGGATCGAATGAAGAGTTCCATACAGCAAGTCCCTAACCCCATCCCGAAAGGGCTCATCCGTCGAACCGGTGCCAACAGTCTGGAAATAGAAAAAGAGAACTTCGAGCGAAGCCAGGTAAAATCCGAACATAACAGCGAGAATGCAAAAAGTTAAGCAAAGGGGCAGCCGTTTCATCAAGGCGTGATTTAAATGAGATCGGACTGAGCTTTCAGTGTTAGAATGTATATAGTTCATGTAGTAATTTATAAATCCGATACATTTTTGTTGTTTCAACTAAAGAACTGTAAGGTAATTGTAAGCTGTTACATGTAACGTATACTTTGTTATATATTGACCATTGTCTTTTTGTGGTGTTTGACATAGGCGTCCCATAGATGATTCCGAGTTTATTTTAAAAGCTATATCTTATTGCAGTTCCTACAATAACAAACTAAAAACGGATCTAGATACTTATTAACTGGACTGTGTTGTCAGTGATCCCGATGTGTCCGGTGCTGCTTAATAGAAGCAGTACCATTTTCAATGTGGTTTCTTGAATGGTCACAGTTGTGCTTTGTTACGTTTGTTGGAGTAATTTGTGCTCTGTGCATTTTCAGTTATTACTTGTAAATCACATGAGAGGTCTCGTTGAAAAACGTTACTTTCTATACCACAACGTGGTGTAGTTAAAGAATTGTAGGAGTGTTGTACAATGGGATATACAATGCCAGGGGGAATATAAATCACCCTTTGTGTTAATATGAGAATTTGTTGCCTTTGTTGGCCTAATGTAAATCTCATTCAGTTAAAGTTTTAATAGCAATAATAAGCAGTACGTTCAAAATTTCCTAGTTCATACCTGTGGTATTTTCTTTAAATGCATTCTATCGGTATACCACACCCAGTATCTCAGCGTTTCTCTGCTATTGGATGAGTATCAGTTAGGATTCTCGCGATGCATCTCATGGTATAGATTAGCGTAGTTTTTCAGTAACCATTTCATTAATAAGCATTATTGACTGTCACATTCTCCGTCATCTTATCTTCAAAGGATGTGAGCGGCAAAGCTCTTGCAATGAGAGACTCCTTAAAACTTGCAGATTATGTTGTCAATAGACTACAGTTTTTTCAACTGTACAGTTTATGTTTTGCTGCCATGTATTCATCCAGATTTCTGGGCATTTCAGGAACCTTTCATATGGCTGACCAAGGTCACCCCGTGCACAAACTATGCGTGTTGCAGGTCTGAGTAGTCTGTCTGGTTTTGTTCTTGCTCCATAATTGTATTCACCTAAAAAAAATTACTAAACTGTGGTGGAACAGTCTAGAAACACTGCATGAAACACATGCATTTTGATATACAGTTTCTCTGGGTACATTTATAAAATGTTGTCTCTGAAATGATAATCTGAAGGGCCAGGAATATTCACGGTTAAAGCCATATTGTACAAAATGATACATCTTCTGTTAGCCTATCAGTTTATTAATCTATAGAAACATGTCACTTTATTCTCCAGGCTTTGTTGCACTGCTTATTGATCATTTGGCCAGAACGGCTCATTGCCATCTCTTGGATAGAGGTAGTCTTACTACCCTCTGGATTTTAAGTGTTTTGCTTTATGATCAATGCAGTGTCACTAAATATTAAGAGCACTAAGGAAGCCCTTAATATATTAGGAAACAATTTTCATTAATTGCACCTTCATAATGCCTTTATAGTGCATTCATAGAACATTCAGAGTACTTGCATTCATAGGAGGTCCACAGCAGCTTGTAAGTTTACCTTATGGTTTTAATATGCATTAATAACAGAATTAAGGTATGTTAGCATATTAAAGTATACTTACATGCTGATTTTCTAAACTTTATGAATACATTATGAAAGTGCACTTAATGTAAAGTGTTACTATATAACTGCTGTTGTGCCTTTCCAAAGTTACAAACTCAAAAATAAATTATTTATATCTGTATTATTATTTGTATCAATATTGTTCAAGTAAGTATTGGGATTTCCCGCATTTGTATGAAGTCATCACATGCAGCAGAGGTAAAATCCAGGTGGGGTTACATGTTATAGTTAGGGAGAGCACCATGATCCAGCTGTCTTGGATAGTTGGCACAAAGAAAGTGTTCAACACATGTTTAAGCACATCATTCTAGCAAAACAATGAAACATTTGTTGGAAGTGCTGTGAATCCAACCAGCCAGTGGCAGCTCTTTGTCATTGTGTACCCTTGGTGATATCTAAACCATACATCTCTCTCAGAAGCAGGTGAGATACATTGCCCTGCAGCAGTTTATAAAAGAGGATTTGGGAGTTGGCAACACAAACCACAGTTGCCAGGTTGAATGTTAATTTGCCTGTCTTTTATTTTAGATCTTTGGAAACACCTATGGTTGTATATGATGTGTTTTCAATGGTGTGCAGCACAGTAGTAAAAACTATTGTTCATGAGACATCGATTGATTCCGAAATTCAGTCTGCCTTTTGGGAGGGTGGGAGTGATTGGGCGTGGGCTCAATAATGACAGCTTTGCAGAATGTGGGTTTCGGGTCAGGGTGGGGGACTGAGAGCGTAGTGGTCAAAATTGGTGGTCTCGCTTCTTGGTTTTAGCATTCTGAAGAGGATATGCATTATACATCATAAGGTGTCAGCTGGCTGCAGATGCACTATATGAGCATGCGGGTGTGTTTCTAAGGATAGCTTGGGGTGAAAGCATCACCAGAAACACGCTGCACAAAGAAGGCCAGATAAATTGCACAATGCTAAGCTGCACTGCCAAAAGCCCTCAGACTCCCACAAAGCTCTTCTTGCTCCTCCAGTCAGGGAACATGGATCTCTTCTTTATATTTTTCCCTCCACCTGCTCCCACAGAAATGGGGCAGCCCTGTACAGACAGACCTAACTTGCAGGTTACTGGGTTAGGCTGCACAGCACACTATGTAGAATGTGGGTCAGTGTGTACGGCCCTTTCATCAGACTCTTATGGCCAAAATTTCACATTCCTCTCTACACCATCAGCTGAATTTTTTTTATAGCTATTTGTTGTCTATTTACCGCTGTTGATAGCAATTTGATAAACTGTATCATTGCTAAGCTGTTTGTCATGTATTGTTTGTCTTGCAATTGAACTTTGTAAACTAATCAAAGCGCTGCTGATATGACCATCAGCTGAATTCCCTCGGAAGCATAATAGCTAAGATCGCCCAGGGTGTTTGTTTGATGGACGGGGTACGCATGCTTATTATATAGGTAATTCTACAGCAATTCTGTTACCAAAATGTCATGGATTTGGAGAAGGGCGCAGCCCATGATACAGTATAATTTGATAGTTTGGATACAACAGCAGAGAACTGATGGTATTTCAAGCAATGTCAGTCAGTTCTTTTCAAATTATAGCCAGATTTCCCTCTGATTTGTAGTTCTGTTACCATAGAACTAGCTATATGCAGTTATGGGAGTTATATTTGTCTTTTAGCAACCTTGTAGGAGATCCATTCCTTTCCACTGTTAATACACCCAGTAAAACAAGGTACATATTAGATATTCACCGATTGTATCAAGCAACCATTAGTATTGGCCAACATAGCAGGAACTGGCCATCTGATGGCTAAAACTAGCCGATATTTACCTTTGAAATGGTGACCCATATTGTTTTGCACACGCACATACTAACCAGTTATAAAAATGTCTGTGGAATTATTTTAACATTAGCGAAAGTGACATTAGAAATGCATTTTGCAAACCTACTAAACCTACTAAAATTTCACAAGGAGAGTCTAAATGTTTAAGCACAACACGTTTTATGGGTCACCTTAAGGCGAGACTTCATACCCCAAGAGTATGAAGAGTTTCGGAAAAAGAATCCGCCCCAATGAAGAAGGCTGCAGTACTGTTGAATAACATTAGTCTGTCAGTAATGCTAGTGTTTGATAGTGAAAGAGAAGTCAGTGCAGACAGTGCAAATTCAAAATATATTACCCGCAAAATTATGTAGTTTACCACACTTGATGATCAACTGTTCTCTGAAATAAACGTTATAAATATATAATATATTGTCATAAAATATAGTGCTCTGGGATTGATGTGTGCCTGAGTTGGTGGTGTCTTACAAAAATTAATTATATTTTCATATTTTTGGAAAGAATTTATTTTTAATGTATTTGGGTAGTGTGTCCCTTTTAAACTTATTTAAGCAGAATCTCCCAAATGGTTGTTATTGATATTGGTGTCAGCTTTCGGAATAATAGCTGTTGTTATGTGCCAGAAGTTTCCATGCTGGTGCCTCACCAGCACAGATATGTGTAATGGCAAAGTGTTCTTGATGTTACAGAGTGTAATGCATTTAGTTTGCATTTGACTCCTGTGGTATTGAGGAAGTGAAAAAGGACAATAGTTCTCAAAGCCTCAATTGTACGCTCCTTCATTTTATTTATATATATATATATATATATATATAATATATAATTTTGATGGAGAGGACTTGACACTCCAGCCTCCAGCCACAAAGGAGCACGTTTTGCTCTGCCCCAAGAGTGAGGTCATTCCATTCAGGTGCAGTGGTTATTGTGGGATGTGTTTGTGTTGCACTCAGGAGGAAACGCTCACCCCTTCCCCCCTAACTTCCTGGTTACATTCTTTAATGCCTGCTGTTTCTTCCAGAACATTCCTGAGGGATGCAGGATCCCCCTGTTGTTTTTAAAATGTACTTGAATTGAAGGGCTCTTTAGTAGATACTGCTTAATGACTAATGTGACGTGACCTTTATGGCAGGAAGTAGGAGGCCACTATCTGGGGTCCTGTGTATTACGTAAAGGGCTGGGACAGCCTACAGCTTCTCCTGATGCTTGTAGCCCCTTCTAAAGGCCTCAGATGTCATTCTACTCAGCTGAGGTCTCTAGAGCTCCAACAATCATCTCGCCTATTATCTTGCTGGAGTGTGTGGCCTTTTGCTTTCCTCACGTGGTTGCTGCCCCTAGCGAGTGCCCCGTCCCACCCACAGCAGCAGGCCTCAGGCTCTCGTTCCAGGCCAAGGGTCACAGCCCTCGCTCTCTAGGTCTGCCATTCTTTAGCACTGCCTCCCTCACTGCACTGCCGGGGTAAGCAGTGCCCTGGCAGCTGTGGAATGCGGTGGAGTGATAGTAGCGGGTGTGGTGATATTCCCTGGGCACTGACAGAGCTGGAAGGGCAGGCCCAGGCGAGCAAAATCTAATCCCTCCCTCTCCCCACCATCACTTGCAGTTCCAGCCCCCCCCAGAACCACCATGGCCTACATATAACTCATGACGGAGGAGTGTCGTGAGCAATGGGACGGCAAAAAAACAGAACCTCCCTGGGCTCCTTTCTCTGAACTGTCAGCAAACTAATTGTTTGAATATCGATCACGCGGCAAATACCACCACACGCGAAAGATGAGCAGGACTTCCAGTTACCCTGAAACACATACACAAAGCTGTACATGCACATGGTTAGGGCTGGCCAAAATGCCATTATTCCTGTAGTGTTCCATGACTCCCCTCATTGCATCCATATTTTGTACGTTCCTGTTTTTTTTTTTTTAAGAGTAAAGCACTCATAAACCTAAAAGATGAGACTGCATCATGATCAAGGGACAGGCCTTACATTGTCATCACTGGTGCAGCATCAACGCGCCTGTCCCCCAACCAAAGCACACACACTGTAATCTGCTTGCTCTGTTATTGAGAGGAACCCAGATTCCTGGCTCCGTGTACTAGTACAGGGCTCACTACCCACACTGTCTGGCAGTGAGGAGATACTAATCCAAACTGCTGTCAATCAGATTAATTTATAATTTATGTTGAGTGGACATATTTTTGAGTGTGGATAGTTACATATTTGGTTAAATTTACAGCAAAGTTGAAATATTCTCAAACTTTTCAGTTTATGATCAGTGATACATAGGCCTACGTTATGATTTCCGTATTTTGATTTTACACGTAACACCTAACGTTTCTGTTAGTATCCGTTGAATCGCTATTTGAACCTTTTAAGCTCCATTAAATGTAACCAAAAGAGGGCGATGTTTGCCTGTATGGCAGAATCAAGAAAACTGTTTTGGTGGTTAGGGTGGGAAGAACTACTTCCATATATTACTAAGTTATTAACTTGTATTAAAACTCTCCTTCTATAATATTATCTACTGTAAAAGTTTCGCTTTCTGTTCTTTTAGATAATTGCACAGTACTTGTCGAGCGCCTGGCGGTCGCCGTTCATAGCTGTGCGCGGTTTTGCAGTGCTGAAGTCGGCGTACGCGTTTGATGAAATGAAAGCCACAGTGAGTGTGTTTCAATGAGTCAATAAATGATATTCCTTCTTTACGTGCCCTTCTTTCCTATACCTAAGAAGCGTGAAATAATAAAAGACACATACTTGGGCATTTTTCCCCAGTAGGTACCTTCTAATGTATACATACATGACAGGGTCTTTAAGGCACGTCTGTCCAGGAATTTATAACCATATCAAACAGTTTTTAGCGCGTGTGGTATGTTTTATTAAGTACACCGTGATGTTTCGGGTATTCAGTCATTATTTGGGAACCGTTGTCTGTCGTTCTCGTCAGCCGCTGAGGGTCAATATGGCAGTAAAGGCTCCCCTACCGGGGTTTCCGGCGCCCCTTCTTCCCTTCATCACCCCCCTGTGAAGAGCAGCGTAACGCCCCTTCTCATTTCCCTCCTTCTCTGGTTGCCCAGTGCAGTTTGAATTAAATTCCTGATGTGCGCCCCCTGTTTTGCTCTTGTTATTTAAATACGCTTTTTCTTTTTATTGTTCAGCACTCTTGTAGCTTAAGATTTCCGGCAGGAGCTCTTCTTTGTGGACATGCACATTGCTTTCGCACGCTTGCTTTGCTCAGTTCATCATCATCATCATCATCATCATTATCATCATCACTGTTATCGACATCATAATCACAATCATCAGGAGAGGGGCAGCCGTACAAACCACAATGATGGAATGAAACATTTTCCTTCTTGCGTGTTTTTTTTTCTGGGGGGAGAAAAAGTCGTGCAAGTGCGCGGAGGTGTCGGATCGTATGCCCCGCTGGATAGCGTATGTGGGCCGTTTTGCTGCACTTTTTTTAGCCGTGGATGCGTTAACATTAGTTGGGGGTTCCGTAGCGCATTGCCGGAGGAAGAGGCAGCCGCAGGGGACTGGACTAAAGGACTTGCCTATTTGGCAATTCGGGACACATGTTGAGCTAACACTGCTCCCGGTACCCCCCACCCCAACCCCCATCCTGCTTAAAAATCAGACTTATTTCATTTTTATCGCTCGTTGCTCTTCCATAACGTTTTTTTTTTGGAGTTCACCTTCTACCTAATATTTTTTTCGCGAAACTATGGATCTTGGAAAAATGGTAAGGGGTTTTGGATGGCGTGTGTGTGTTTTCTGCTCGATCTCAAGGGCACAGCTTGATGTGTCGGTGTGCGTGCGGAGAAGATGCGGCGATCACGAAACGATGGATATTAGTGCCCCCCGAAAAAAATGTGCTTGTGGGCGGTGGGGAAGGACGTGGCTGTTGTTGTTTTCGACCATGACATCCTTGCGTTTTACGATTTAAAGAAACGGAAGCACGGGCTTTGTTATTAGGTAACCGAATACAGTTTTACGACCGATTGATTCTTCAGTTGACTTTAGTGTTTTATAGTGTTTGCTTTCCAACTAACGTAGGAGTTCGAAGTTTATTGCAACAGGCGTTAAACTCTTTTCCCCCTAATCTGGCGATCCGCATGTTTGCATTCGTGAGATATGATGGATGGAGATGGGCTTGTCTCCTTGCGTGCCTGGTCATGTTAACATACTTCCCTTATGGGAATATTTAGCTGTGTGCCTGGCGTCATTTCTGGTCAGGGTCGCTTTCATAAACAGTTTATCTTAAAAGTAACTGGAGATATTCGGTAGCAAAATACTTATAAGGTATCTAATGGTACAAGCTGTGTTTCTGCAACGGTGACGTTTCGGTCTCCGTGAAAGCAGGATACTAGCCGTGAGGGACACATCCCCACGAAACGATGTCACCTTTGATTGTTTAGCATAAAAAGTTCTCCTGTTTGTTGAAATAACATAGCAGGCACCTGAATGAAAGACTGCGGTATACAATGTGACGATTCATTAAGATGTATTGAAACGCTCGAATATTATCTAGTGAAATGGCACGGTCTTTGATGTATTGGATGCAAAATGACGCATAAACCTCTTTATAGTTCAATCTCATATATGTGTTATGAAATGAAACCTCGTGACCGAGTCGTTTAATTAGCAAAGAAAAAGCTATTTCAGAGAGATGTTCCAGTCCAGTTATTCTCAACATATATCTGCGATGTTGTTTTTGTCAGATGGGGGTGCTTTTTGATAATACACATTGTGTAACTTTTGCCAGAAGGAATATGCATTTAGCCCTCAGAGAATATAAAACACGATTATTCTAACGTTTTATCACAGCTTGTGAATAATAAATGACTGAAGAATGAATGATTTAACACTCTCTCCGTTCACAGACGTTTGACACACTGAACAAATGTTTTATATTTATGAGTAGCCTATGCCTTACAGATTAAATGTAGTTAAGAGACTAAACAAAGACAGCTCATGTGTTTCAGTAAATCACCTTGACCAGTGTAAATACATCGCAACAATTTTGAATTGGTTTTCTCATACGTGTAGTACGAGAAGCACATTGGAATTCTTTAAAAGCACTGTTTTTTTTACACCCGGAGCTGGTTAACTCTCTGGACCCGACTGTGTGTATGTACCATTAGTGCTGGAAAATGCCTTATTAATATGATTTAACCCAAAGTTGCCCATTTAATTATTTATGTGCTGGACTTGTGCTGTGACTTTCTTCTGATTAATTGACTACACCCTGTGAACATGCTATAATCTCCCCTGTAATTATGCCCAGTATGTGTAAATCACCGCATCTTTAATTGCTTGTGTGCACATGTTTTATTTCAGTCAAGGCCCAGTGGTTCATGCTGCCTACGGAGAGACCAGTTGATCTTGTGGCGTTGAGACAGGTGCAGATCCACCAGTAAAACTCGTTACTTATTCATTATGGCCTCTTTCATATTTTGTATGCAGTTCTTGTGTGTCTTAATGTGGTGAGTGGTTTTTGATTCCTGGTGGAGCACTGGCAGTTGGGTTTGCTTGGGTATGGCAGGCACTTGGATGGACGTGGATTTCACTTCCTATGCCCAGCCTGTCTTTGGGAGGCGTCCCTGTGCACAGTGCCGCAAGTGTTTCAGATGCAAAGGAAGCCTATTCACTAGGAACCAACCGGAGGCATCTTAATTAGGCCCCCTCGGCTTTTACAGGCCATTGCGTTGGACGCCAGTGACCGGTGGCTCGTTTATAACCCTTTTATGGTTGTTTGCATCTATTCCCTTGCCCGAGCCCCATGGGTATTGTACCCTAACCTTTTAATGTCCTTAAAGTCAAAGGCGGTGCCCCATTATCATTCTGAGAAGAAGGGGAATTAGCGGCGGGGGGGCGGGGGGGTTCTCAAATGAGGTACTTTGTGTAACTGCATGGCACATCT
>JABFDZ020000042.1:8768608-8781784 GCA_019775955.2 Pollimyrus isidori
TTTTTTTTTCTCGCAGACTCAGTTGTTAGTCTCTGTGGTCTGCGTCCGGGGGTGTGGTGTGGGGGGGGGGGGGGGGGGGGGGTTGGTGGCTACTTGGAATCAGGATCTGGCTCGGAAACCCCCCCTATATCCCCTGAGTCTTCATATTTCCTTACACACTGAGTTTCCAGTGAATTTATTTAGGGTAAAGTTTCTGTCCAAACATGTTAGTTGCGGTACAGGGTGAGAACTTCCTCGCCTGGGCTGCAGACCGGCCCTGCAGTTGACGCAATGATGGGTGTCAGGACCTCACGCCTTCACCTAGGCCCTCGAGCGAGGACCTGCAGATACAGGAGCATGCAGCGCTGCCCCAGGGAATTCTGGGATAGGATCACCCGCATCCAGTGACGCGCGGTGCCACGCACGGTTTAAGCTGCTTGTTTCTCTTGCAGCAGTTGGCCCTCCCATCGTCATGGATACTGGCGTCGTTCTGACTGCGCCTTCGGAGCAATCTGCTCCTAACCACCGAGAAAGGAAAAAGCAAGACAAGGTCACATGGGTCCTGCGATGTGTGGCATTAAAGACAAGTTTATGGAGACAGACCGGAATTTAATAATAGTGTGTGTGTGCGTGTATGTGTGTGTGGGTGCGTGCATGTGTAACCATAAGTAACCAAACACGATACAAGACTTTCGATATTTTTAGTTTTTTGATCGCAGTCACAGATTTTGATAAAACTCCCTTAGGTTCTCCCTTGTGGGGACCTAAAAAATGTTTTTTCCCACAAGGTCAAAATAACAGGTTTTTAATCATATTGCGTAGACTTTTCAATTCCGCAGTGTGATATATACCTGAACATCCCCCCACCCCAATACACACACACATACACACACACACACACACAAACTTATTTGTGTTCATATCTTTGTGGGGAAAATGCAAGACTTTTGGTATTCGGTTTTGATGAAAGACTTTTATAAAAATCAAAATAAAAAAATCTAAAAAGTGTTCCCCATAATGTCAAAAGAGCAGGTTTTTATCACATTCATGGGACATTTCTTCCCTACAGTGTAGTATATATTCTGCCCGCCCCGCCCGCACGCACAGAGTGCGGGGAGCCTCCCACTGCCAGTCACAATCACCAGCTGACACTGGGATTCCAGCCATAGGAGCCTACCCTCCAATAATTTTCACGTCTTCCTGACTTTCTCTCTTCCTCCTCAACAGGCCGTGAGCATCAATAAGGCCATCAACACGCAGGAGGTTGCCGTGAAGGAGAAACATGCCAGGAATATCCTTTTTACGTCTACGGCAGAGGAGGATACTGCAGACACGCATGTTGCGTGTGTCTATGAGTCGATGTAGAGCCCCCAGTTCTCTCTGGCTGTCTTTCCCACTCCACTTTCTCCTTAACTGCCCCCCTCCCCCACCGTGCATTCTGGGCACGCACCACGAAAAGGGCGCCCACACCTTCTGGGCCGCGGTCAACCGGTTGCCCCTGTCCAGCAACGCCGTGCTCTGCTGGAAGTTCTGCCACGTCTTCCACAAGCTGCTGCGGGACGGGCATCCCAACGTGAGTGTGGCCGGCTCGCACCTCGCTCTCTCGCTCACTCGCTCACACATTTCACACTAAACGACACCAACAAAGCGACAGTTAGGCGGAAGGGGAACAGAGCGGACGCCTGTCCCTGGCTAGTGTGATGCCTCATGTATGCCGTGTTCTGTGTTTGCATGCAGGTAATAAAGGACTCCATGAGGAACAAAGCAGACCTATGCGACATGAGCAGGATGTGGGTAAGAACCAAGTTGTGGCGCTCAGGGGGTGAGGGCAAGCCCCCGTATGGAGCGGTGGCTCAGTGGACGATAATCCCCCGACACTGGCTTCCCCTTTAGGTAATATATAATGGGGAGGTCCCGAAACAGGAAGCCGCCAGTGTGGAGCGAGTCGCCAGCCCTGCTGTAATGGCACTGTAGTGTCTCATGTATTAGTGATGCTACCAGTCTAGCGTGGCGGATTGAGCACTGGCTGCTGACCGTCACCATGCACGCGATACCTACCCCTGAAAGGCAGGCTTGTTACACACCCACGCATGTGTGTGTGCACGCGTGTGGCTATTCCCTGCCCTGTGTCTGTGCTCTTCAAAAGTGCAAAACAGCAAAGAGAGAGCATTTTAAATAGTGTACAGATTGAAAGGAGTATATTCTGTATCTGTGCGTCTCTGTGTGTATCTCCTGTGATTGTCTCCTGAAGTTGTCAGTTTGTGTGTCTTTTTTTGTCTCCTCTGTCTGTGCATCTCTGCATCTCCTTTGATTGTCCCTTGATTTGTATATCTCCTGCACCTGTCCCCTGTGTGTGTCCCCTGCTTGTGAGCCCCCGTGTGACAGCAGTACCCTGGCTTGTCTGAGCTTCCTGCCCTGGGAGCAGGCTCTCTCTGGCTGCTCGATTCGTCCTGTGCGGCGCCTAGCAGAATAAGGAAGACTGAGAAGCGAAATTAGCCTAGCTAGAATCTCTGATTGTAATATCATCCCTCTTGTGACCAGTGTAGTTTTGTGCTGTTGTCCCTTCTACTGAGCCTATGATGGTATGTTCGAGGTTGGCAAGATGAAACTATGACTGAAAAATGAAAGCCAGGTTTACCTTTCCCCCCCTTCCTTTTTTCCAGTCAAAGCCGTGTCATTCCTAGCAATAACAATCCTGCCTTTGTCTTAGCGCTGGCTGGGCTGCACGCAGGCCCTGTGTTCCAGGATGCCAGATGCACATTATTGAAGCTGAGTGTCTCGTATGGGCTGCAATAGTCACGCTGCGCTAGACACACATTTTTCTGCAAGGCAGCCGTGCACTCAATGGCGAGGCTTATGCGTGTAGTCAAGTCCACAGTCGAATGGCTTGTGTTTATCGTACGTTTCATCTGGCGATTGTTCTGCTTTATTGATTGGTAGATGTGGCACCAAATTTTCTGAGGTTTTTCCTGGGTGTGAATAGGCTGGCCATAAGCTTTGAGCCATGCTGGATACGCAAGATAAATTTTGTGGCAATTTTAACTGAAGGGAAAACCTCACCTTAGGCCTCGTAATAGATATCAGGATTTGAAACATTCCTTCCTGATTTATTCAGGCTAAAAATCATTGGTTGATTTTTTTGCACCAATGTAAAGTTGGATCGGCTAGACGTGATTGGCTGCACATGGTAATCCCACCCACCTCAGAGGCTTGCATAATTGCCACAAGGATGAGGGTCCCCTGCCAGGTCGTTTCTGTTAGCTTAGCCTTTATTCCCGCTGGTGACCATGTTTCAGATTTGAGAATGACTCGATGCAGTTGTTTCTCAGCGTTGTAGCTCCAAGATATGACAGACAGCCCTTTTCCGCCACACTAATCCCCCGCTGGCGTCTGTCGAGCCTGAAGCTCCACCTCTGCAGAATTGAATCTCACCTTCCTTGGCACTTTAGGATGGAGGCTGACTGGTCCGTTTCTCTCTCTCTGCACCTCCTGCAGGGACACCTGAGCGAAGGTTATGGCAAACTGTGCAGCATCTACCTCAAACTGCTCATTACTAAAATGGAGTTTCACGTCAAGGTGAGCGATTTGACTTAAGACCGCATCTCCTTCCTGGCACATCCCCCTGAGACCCTGGCTTGACAGCTTTTACCATACCTGGGCCATCAAGCCTTCAGCTTTGCAGAATAAACATGTGAGCGGCAATGTTAAACCAAGCGGATCCCCCTTAGCTAACGGTCTGTCACAACTGTGCCCAGAATCCCCGTTTCCCCGGCAACCTGCAGATGACAGACAAGCAGCTTGAGGAAGCAGGAGAGAACGATGTCAACAACTTGTGAGTGTGGCAGGCTTTCCCCCCTTTGCGTTCTGCTGCTGTAGGAGTCGCTTATCAGAGACCAGGCCCAGAACACTGTGATCATGGAAGAAACCACACAATCTCGCCTTTGTCTTACCATTTGCTGGCCTTTGTTTTATTTTATTTTAACTGTAACAAATACATGAAAAGAACCTGAAGGCCTTAAATTAAGTGACAAAAACCAGAAGTATAGCAGTACTTAGTCTAGTGCTTGGACAGAACACCGTAATTTCAGTTAATGCGTAATTTCTTTGCAAGAGGAGCCGCCAGGATTTGCTTTGTTTATGCAGAAAGAGGATACAGAACAGTAACACAGAATTACGAATTAACACATTGATTTGGAATGTCAGCCATTACAAAACGGGGTCTTTTATTTACAAAGCCCGTAAACACTTCACTGTGGTACCTGCAGTAGCGGAGTGTGCCACTCTCTAAAATTTCTGTCCCTGTCCTGCACATCTGCCCTGATGTGAAGCTTCCAGATTACAGTAGAGATGTTTGACTACCTGGAGTGTGAGCTGAGCCTCTTCCTGGGAGGTAAGGCCTGTTTTATATATAGTTCCAGTCAAAAGTCTGGACACACCTGCTTGTAATGCATTTGTTATTATCTTATAGTAAAGAGGCTGAAGGCAGTGAAGTGACACGTAATACATATTGTGACGACCAAGTGTTCAGCATCTCGACCTTTTCTCAAATGATTCTACAAAACAGCCCTTAGCCCTTCAGCCTTGACAGTACCACAGACTCTTGGCATTCACTGAACCAGCTTCCAGATGTAGCCGCCTGGAATGCTTCTCCAACAGTCCTGAAGGAGTTTCCACAAGTTCTGCACATCAGTTGCCTACCTTACTCATACTCTCTGATCCAACTCATCCCAAACCAGCTCTATAGGGTTTAGGTTGGGGGGGATTGTGGGGTCCAGGTCATCTGTCACAGCACTCCATGTCTTTCCTCGTTCACTAGATAATACAGCACTGTCATGACCTCGAGGTGTGTTTTAGGTTTGTTATCTTGTGCAAAGATAAATTTTATTATTAGGTGTGTCCAGGCTTTTGACTGGCACTGTCTGTGTGCATATCTGTCTGTCTCTATCTATCTGTCTCTGTCTGTCTCTGTCACTCTGTCACTCTATATCTCTCTCCGTCCCTCTCCGTCTGTCTTGCTGTTTTCCGTCCCTCTAAGGGTTGCTCCTCTGTGTAGGTTTTGGGGTGTGCTATATGTAGGCATGTCCACTCCACCCTTCTGTCCCTTCACCAGCAGTTAGCCTCACCCTCCTTATGAAAAAGACACCCAGAAGGCGATGCATGAACCTGGCATGGCACCGGGATCAGGAAGCCACACCTTTGTTTGGAGCGAGAAGGCTCTCCTGGGACCTGGCTTCTAAGCCAGGCGTGGTGGGAGTGGGCACTGCACTGCTGGGGAGACGGGGGGGTGCGAGGGAGAGATTGGTTTGGCGGGGACACTGAGTGCAGCCCAGTCTGCAGCTTCGACTCACACTTCCCCTCCATTCAACCACAGTTCCTGCACGGCCCCATGGGTACGTTCCTGCCTTAGTCCTATAGGTGCTTAGATCACCCCACCCCTTGTCTCAGTCCCCACGCAGTGAGATCATGCTCTGCGTATGCCGAGCTAGCGAGCAGCTGCCCTCCAAGGGGAGCTGTCAGGCGACGGAGCGCTGGGCGTGTTCCACTACAGCGGCTTGATCTAATTGGCCCGATTGGTAGTTCGTTGTGCTTTCATATAAAACAAAGAGAGGAATTGGTAGCTAGAAGTGAAAAATAAATCTGTACTCTAGTTTGATTTATCATGTCTGGGTGGATCAAAAGTTCAGTGTTTGCAGCACAGTGTACACAGTGTGGCAGTGTTTATTTGTATAGTAATGAGTATTTGAAACGTTCTGCCAGGAGTAGGTGACATTTCTAGGAATAGCCAACATTTTCTGCTCCAACGTACCTAATTATTATAAGTCAGAGACCAGTAAGTGAATGAAGCAATTGTGAAATTTTGATACTAAATCTGGTTTATCAGAACTAGATGGGGGATGTTTCACGAAGCAGGGTTTCTTGCCTAGTTGCATAACTTTTCACATCTGAGGTAGTCTGGGCTAAATGTAGGTGAATGAACCATTTTTCCCAGACAACCTTAAATCCAACAGGTTATCCAGCTAAGCAAGAAATCCTGCTTTGTGGCGCACCCCGTTAATTATATATCGAAGGGCATATTTTAAAAACCTTTCTGCTTGTTGGGCCAGAGCTGGCCCCGCCTCCTTGTTCAGCCTGGTTGTGAAGGCCAATAAGACGCTCGCATATCCGCCACCTGATTGGCTGCCCATTAAGTGTGTGCCCCCGCCTCTTCCCTTGCAGTTTTCAGCTCGCTGGACATGTCGCGCTCCGTATCAGTGACTGCAGCGGGACAGTGTCGCCTAGCACCCCTCATTCAGGTGATCCTGGACTGCAGCCACCTGTATGACTATACCGTCAAGCTGCTCTTCAAGCTGCACTCCTGTGAGTGTCCTGGTGGGGGCGGTAGTGGGGTGGGGGGGGGTTTCCCCTGACTTTAATAATAATGGGTTCCCCAAGGGCCACCAGCACGGGCACACTTGTGTATCTTAATCAGAATAAACAGCTGCTTTCAGAATTTAGCACTGGTAAGCATTGCAGCCATTTAATTATGTTAAGAGCTCAGCTGGAGTGATACTTGTCTTACATTAAACTAAGTACAAATGTACATAGGTGAACACTCTCTAAATGCAGGTCTTTAAATTACATGACATAGCATATGTACCCTATATGGACAAAAGTATTAGGACATAGCTCTTAATAATTGAATTCAGATCCATTGCCACATGTGTAACAAATGAAGCACCTAAACATGCAGTCAGGTTTACAAACATTTGTGAAAGAAGGTTCACAAAAGTTCTTCCTTGCTGGATATTCCATGCTTAACCGCAGGTGGTATTATTGTAATGCGGAAGTATTATTTAGGAACAACAGAAAGTCAACCATGAAGCAGCAGACCATGTAAAGTAACAGAGCGAGGTCACTAAGTGTGGGTGCTCATAGTGCATAAAGGTCACCAGTGCTCCGATGACTCACTAACTGAGTTCCAAACTTCCTCTGGCATTAACCCCAGCACATGAACTGTGTCCCGGGAGTGTCATGGAGTGGGCTTCCATGGTCCAGTCATATCACCAAGGGCAATGCCAAGCGTTGGGTGGAGGTGTGTACCACCCCTGGACTCTGGAGCAGGGGAAGCGTATTCTGTGGAGTGTCCAATCAAAATCGAGGTCATAAAAGTTCCTGTAGATTTAACAGCCAGGTGTCCCAATGCTTTTGTCCATATAGTGTATGTATATGTTGGGATGCATATGGCCGCATCACTCTGACCAGGATAGATGGTTGGAGGATGGATGGATATTAATTTGCTGGGAATGTATTCGTTTATAATGTTTTGTAAGAATACATTCTTTAGAATACATTATTCATATGGTATTCGGAGATCTTGGGCATTCTGATTGTATAGTATTGTCCAAGACTTGATTTGCATCTATATGCATACAGAAATGGCTGATGTAGAGGTCCACTCAGGGTCTGTTCATCTAACCGTCTGTCTGCCTCTACAGGCCTTCCAGCAGACACGCTCCAGGGCCACCGGGATCGCTTCCTAGAGCAGTTCAAGAAGTATGTCCTCTTGGGGGACCCGTAGAACATGGGTTCTGAGGGAGCAGCCCTGCTGTCTGCGTGCCTGCCAGGTCGCCAGCATGGGCTCGTCCCTCCTGTCCCTGTGGCCAGTACCTTTACAGCCCACAATGGTTTTCAGCTCATACCCATATCCACGTCATGCTTCTCTCTGGAGTGAAGATGCTGTCCTTTCCTCTCCCTCCAGGCTAAAGAGTCTGTTCTACCGCTCCAGTAACCTGCAGTATTTTAAGAGGTTGATTCAGATTCCGCAGTTGTCAGAGGTAACGTGTAGTGGCGCCTCCTCCCAGTCCTGTCCCACCCACCCCCCACCAAGCCTCAGTATCTGAATGGGCTTTGGAGCACCAGAAAGGAAGCCCTTCTCTCTGGTGCCAGTGCTCATCAGGCCTTCTCTCCCGCTGGCGGTCCATAGAACCCACCCAATTTCCTGCGGGCCTCAGCACTTTCGGAGCACATCAGCCCAGTGGTGGTGATCCCGCTGGAGGCCTCGTCTCCCGAGAGCGAGCACGTCGTGGAGACAGAGGAGCTGGTGGACACGGACATCCCAACCCAGACGGTGAGCCCGCCTTGGCCAGAGATGATCACATCCAGAAGCATAATTTCGCAATGTTTAAGGTGGAACTGTGCTATCATGGGGCTTCTGAGAATTTTAAGGTGGACCAAAAGTTAAACCGTCGCTGTCTAAGCAGAGCACCGAGAGCAGATTTGATGATGTCTTCGGGACGACCTCCTCCTCGGACCCATTCAATTTCAACAGCCAGAATGGCATGTATAAAGATGACAGGTATGGAGCCGCTCAGCTGCATTTCAGTAAGGGGATTCAACAGGGATTACCTCCAGTTTGATGAAAAATAGAGTATATCCTAAATAGCTAGTGATGCTGTAATGCCCTCTTTATTGCACATCTGTGTGGTAGCTGATGGATGATTAGATGTGGGCTGACAGTTGCATCCCTGCGGCCTTTCTCAGGGATCGCCTGATCAGGCAGCTCACGCGGGAGCTACACGCCCTCAAGGAGGAGCTGGAGTCCTTCAAAATGGAGGTGAGGAGAGGCATACTCATTCAGCAAGCGCATGTAGCTGATAAGGCAGGATGCGTAGCTGGGCCATGGGCCACTGGCCACAGCTGAAAGCTGATTGGCCCACAGAGTGTCTCCTCTCCTGTCATTCGCTGATTCAAAACGTATAATTGGTTAATGTTAAGGCTGGCCCCTCTGTATGAATTATGGGCCTTCTTATGTCCCCAATATTAGGGGCGTTTTTCCACCTGACCGAGTACTTTTGCTTTTCCGTTGACTTCCGGTGGAGTTCCAGTACCAAAAGTACCAATGAAATTTTTTCTGTTCTTATATTCTTAAACCACCCAGAGTGCTTCTGGGGTGGGAAACACTTTCTTTGTAGTTTTGGTATGCAGAGAGATCTGATTAGAAGAACATATAATAAATAGATCAGCGTGGCATGAGAAGAAATGGAAAAAAGCATTATGTTCAATATACTAGGGTGTGTTTGAATATAGCAGGATCCTAGCGGTGTGATTTTGTTGTGTATATAGACTGGGAAACACTGGACTGAAAGACAGCTACAACCTGCAGGTCAACTACTAAAAGTATAGTACCTGGTGTGGTGCAAGGAGCACCCCAAGTAAATCCTAGAATCCCCCCTGACCGTGTACTGATTATATTGGTACATATTTTAATATGATTTGTGTATTGAGAGTTATTCAGTTTTGGGTTAATTAGAGACTAATGGTTAATGACAATAAGGAGGTACATGTTTAAGACTGAGAGAGCCTTACGGTTCCACTGGGAGAGGTACCAGAATGGCTCTGAATGTCCAAATGAGTGATGCAGCCAAACTGCTCCGTATGCATCACTTTGGATTAAACTCCCTTTTAGGAAGACGATAATGTGAAGTGATTTGTGCAAAAGCATCCTGTTGTCAAGCAGCGAGCAGCATCTCTGACCAGGCTGTCTGCCACCAGCTTTTGCTAACATTTTAATGGTCTGGCCGGTATATTCAGACACCACACAAGCAACAACATTACAGCTCCACCACTCCATATGTCTTAAGCTATACTTTTTAAATTTTAATTTGTAACCATGTATATGTGCTTTTTTTACGTGAAAGTCTGTATTTCTGAGAATAACCAGGAGGAACATTGCCCGGGTGTGGATAACGGCGTCCCAAATAGATAGATGGATGGATTGATGAATTAAATGAGTCATTAAAATATGATTTGATAGACAGTACTCCAGGAATGAACCCCAGGAATAGAAGGAAAATATTTCCTGTTTTCATCCAGTATTTATTGTGATATTCAGCGTAGTTATGTTTTACAGTGGAAAATGGTGAAGTACTTTTCATCAGAATTTCGAATCTGCTGTAGTTTTAATGTAATGTCCACCCCCCACTGGATTAGCATCCCCCCGCTTCCCTTCAGAGCTGTTCCCTCTCGGTCCTTCCAGCTCATTCCATAGATGTTTTTACCCGATTTGGCTGAGCTCTTGAATGTTGTTTTTCTCGGACCAGGTATTTACTGCCTCTGCTTGTGCCTCAGAGCAGTCTCGGGCAGGGAGTCGTCATCACTGTACTGCCTGGAGGTAGGCGTCAGCTGCCTGCTCACCATTAACAGCTTTTGGCGCCGTAACCTGTGGTTTAAGCCCAGCATATGGTGACCTGTGACTCCTACCTCTCCTGAGTTTCACTGTTGCTGTTACTCTCGGACCAACATGGCCTTTTCCATCCAGTCCTCGCTGTAGGATTTACAGGAGCAGTTCTGGCAATAAATTAGGTTCCACTGCAGGTTGTACTGTAGCTGTCCGTTTGTCCAGTGTCTCCCATTCCGGTTCTTGGGGACCCAGAGTCGATCCATGTTTTTGCTCCCTCTCAGCTCCCTACCAGGAAGTCCACATTGCTGCTTCCTAGAAGCTGGGAAGGAGCAAAAACATGGACTGTCCGTAGGTCCTCGAGCACTAGATTAAGAAACACTGCTTTAGTCCATTTGAGGCACTGCATCTTGGATTCCAAGAATCTCATCAATTCCTTCTTATGTAAGGTTGTCTGAGTAGCTGTGCAAAGGTACCGGGTTTGTGATTTGCTCAGGAATTTCTTCCTAGTGTCCTCTTTCAGCGCATCGGCTGTTTCAGCTGGAACTGTAACTCAGCCTCTGGTTGTCCTGGCGGGACCCGCAATCATCTCTACTGCACGATTAACACTCATTCCCCCGCTCCCTTGTGCCTAATGCCTTTCCAGAGCTCCCGGCTGTGCCAGTCCCTACGGAGCCGTGTGAGCGAGCTGGAGGCAGAGCTGGCCGAGCAGAGTCACCTAAGGCAGCAGGCGCTGGGGGAGAGCGAGTTCCTGCGGGCCGAGCTGGAGGACCTGCGGCGGGTGAAGGAGGACACTGAGAAGGAGCAGCGCAGCCTGACCGAGATTGAGAGTGAGGCACCGGACCCTGCTCATGGCAGGAGGCGGGATTAACCGCAAACTGTCAGTCATCTGGTTTAAACCAATCAGAGCTGAATAAGAAAATAGCAGGAATTGGGTGAACTAGGCAGTGATGGAAAACACTTGATAATATCTGTTACTGTGAGCTTTGAAGCCTCAGATTTCCTATCGAGAGATCACACCTCATTTTCCAAGCCCTTGCCGATGCAAATTACCTGACGCCAAAGACTTTGCATCAAGCTGGACGATAACAGTGAATCTTGGGGATGGTCTATTCTGTTACGAACTGCAGCAAAATTGTCGTAGAAGACAAGATTGGGTTTTTATTGAGCGGTCCACTGGCCGATTTTTAAAAGCTGTGGGCATACTGCTAATGAAAAGGCTTAGGGATGTCATTTATCTTTCTGCAGCACACTCATTTAAAAGACAACCTCAGCAGCGTAAGCTGTTTATGGTCTATTTTAACAAACCCTGCAATACACTGGTGTATTACTGGCGTATCCTGTATGGGGGAGAAGGGCTGGGGGCTCTTTGGGATTTCAGTAAGAAGTGTAGAGCTATAGTGGAAGCCAGCCAAGCAGATACAAGCTATATTCAGGGAAATACGGGAATATAAACTTTTCAAAGACAGATAATGAATGCATCCCAGGGAAAGCTCTTTGCTGCGTCGCCACTTTCGATCCTGTAGCCGAATCACTTCGCCCCATAACCCCCCCCCCAGGAGTCTACACTGTCACATGCAGTTTCCTTATAGTGACAGAACAAAGGAATCCAGCTTGGTTCAGTCCTACTGCCGTCTGGCACCTCAGTGTAAGGGCTGCACTTCCTGCTGTTGGCGCTGCTCTGAGGGCCCCTCCCTGACTGGCAAGGCCTGGGGCCCCCCGCCACGCTGCCAGTCTCCGCCGTCTCGTCCAAAACCAGCAACCTAAAACGGTTCCACCTGTCACTCGCTCTGTCTGTTTCTACTCTGTTAATTTGAATTTAATTTGAAGTCAGTACTGGAGTTACTGTAAAGTTCCCGCCTGAAGGAACATGATATTTCAAACGCATGACATGACAGTAAATCAGTGCATATAGAAAATGACGGTTTCTCTGCCCGTGTTTCCTGAAGCAGTCGTCTCCCCACTCATCTTACATTGTGTACATTATGGCAGAGCTTACAGCATTGTTTCTCAACCCGCTCCACAGCGACCTGCAGATGGTCCATATTCTTGTTCCCTCCTAGCCTCCAGTTGCAAAAATATGAACTGTCTGGTAGGGAACTGAGAGGGAGCAAAAATGTGGACTGCATGGTGGTCCCCAAGGACTGGATTGGGAAACACTGGTCTAGCCAATCACAGAGAGCTCCTCTGACCACACCATGTGTGCTTTCGATGATCGGCTAGAGTAGCGTTTCCAAATCCGTTCCTTGGGGACCTACAGTCCGTCCATTTCAGGCAGGTAGCTCGATGGGAGCAAAAACATGGACCAACTATGGGACCTTCAGGACTGGATTGGAAAGGACTGGTCTAGGGCCTTACAAGCAGTAGTTAGCCGCACGAATAATGACAGGGACCTGCTCCGAGGCTCGGTTTAGGCACTACTCTGTGGCTGGGAGCTTGGGAACCTCCTCCTGCCGTCTGGTGTCCCCGCAGACAGCACACGGAGGATGCCGGTGTCAGCTGTGATTGTCCTTAACTCTGGCGCCGAGTGAATATCAGTCTTTCACGCTTGTATCACCTGGCCCAATGCCCGGCCCGTCTCCGAGTGGCAATGAAGCCAGTTATTTAATTTAGAAAAATATATATTTTAAATATCTTTTGCCAGATTCTAATTTCAGAGGGGCCCTCGTTTCACTCACTGGGGTGACGTATGGCTTAGTGAGCAGCACTGCTGCCTCACATTTCCAGGGCTGCTGGTTTGAATTTTATTGGTGCATGGAGTTCGCAAGTTCTCTGTATGTCGTACATGTTGAAACAGTCCGGTAGTTAGACTGTAGTTTGTATCTCTGAATGGTCTATAGTGTATGATTGTGTATATGCCCCTCCAGCTCCTGGTAGGAAGTAAGATTGTGCACTGTCTGGCAGGGAGCTGAGAGAGAGCAAAAACGTGCACTGTCTGGCGGGGAGCTGAGAGAGAGCAAAAACGTGCACTGTCTGGCAGGGAGCTGAGAGAGAGCAAAAACGTGCACTGTCTGGCAGGGAGCTGAGAGAGAGCAAAAACG
>JABFDZ020000042.1:8821861-8840995 GCA_019775955.2 Pollimyrus isidori
GGTCAGGAGTAAGCAGGGCTCGAACCTGCAACCCTCTGGTTGCCGAACGATAGCACTGCCCTCCGCGCCACCAACTTTCCCAATGCACAAAATGATTACAATGGCCAAAGGCCAAAATAAGACCTTACAATTATCAAACCAATTCAGAAAAGTACAGAGATAAGGTTTTCCAAAAGACACTCAATAGCCCACAATGTCAGAAAAAGGGTCTACTATCCGTACCCTAGCTGTAGGTAAATTTACCCTTTAGGAAGCGAAAGGGACTCTGTGGAACATTCCTAATCATTAAGGGGTACATTAGAGGTGTTGGTGCCTTGGGGTACAAACCTATACCAGAGCTGTAACCTTTTTTACTGTTAGTGCAGATGTCCATCTAATCCCTTTTATTGATCCTTCACAGACTTGAATGTCCCCTTTTTTACCATTTACAGAGGGAGAACCAACCACCCTCCAAGTGCGTGAGGCTTGAACTCATCATGAATCAGACCTCACTTTTTAGCCACTAAGAAAACAGCTGAATGTGCTTTAATATTCGTATAAGATTCATACACTAATTTGTATGTCTGTATCATATGCATAATATAGCACAGGCATGTCAAATATTTGTTAATTTTTTGCTAACAGAGCATTTAATTCTCAAAACACGTCAAACGTTCAATATTTTCAAAATATGTTGAAGATACAGAACATTCTGGAATGGAGCTTATAACCCCAACGTAGTCCGGGAGCTATACCAAGAGCGCAAGTTCAGTTTGAAAATCAGCCCCAAAGCCCTCCGCCCTCCTAAATGCACACAGGACTTCTGCAGTGTTGGTAGGAACATGTCCCTGTCATTCAATCCCAAATCTGTACCCTCAGACGGGGTCCCCCAGTTCTGGTCCTGGAGGTCCAGTCTGTTTTATTCAGCTCACCAGCCAACTGCCAGGTTTAGTAGGTGAGCAGGGAATCGGCAAACTGTGACACAGACCGGTCCTCCAGGACCGGAACTGGGTAACCCTACCCTAGGGCTATAAACTCAAAATGTGATGTCAGTGCTGAGAACAGGATTCTGCAAGCTGGCCGGTTAAACCAGGACACGCTTTACACACCAAAAGACATCAAACCACCCAAAACCTGATCATAAACTGATGCACAGCCTGCAGTCTTAAAGATCACGACTGAATCATACCTGGGGGAAGTATGAGTAGGTGTTGCCCAGTCTCAGCGTTGGTTAATCCTGCAAGATCACAGTTACTGCTTTCTCTGATTCAGCTAACTTCATAATTAACGAGGCTATTGACAATCTATCCCCTAATTCTGGATGATAACGCATCATATATGGGTGGCTTTCGTTTTGGAGCAGGAAACCACGCCACGGAGTCTACAAGACATAAAAACACCCTTTAAATATGAGGCGCAGGGCGAAGAATCAGCACGCACATCCACACAGGTGATGCTGCACTAAATAACATGCTTCTCTTATGATCTGGTTGATTTTTCCATTTCTATCATGTTTTATAGTTGCTTGGCACCTGTAACACAGCTTGTCACAGTCAATGGTTTCAATAACCAATTTTAATATAAAATAATATTTTTTAAAAGGTACTTATGAAATTGCATACATTTTTCACAGTATACATATATACATTAAAATATGGCATTTACTTCAAAAATACATTTTGCAGTGATTTTGGTCACTGGCATTAGTGACGCCTAAGTCTTGCTCTATTAAACTGTATCCACGGATGAAGAGCCATCATATAGACAAAGCATCCCAGGGAACAAGAAGGTGAATCCATTCTAACTCATTTTATCTAATGAATTTATTGATGATTTTGTTTTTCGGGCAATGACATGTAGCAACTTCTACACATCACATGTGTTAAGTGCTGTAAGGGCTGGTAACTGAACCTTTGTAAAAATAATCAGGTATGTCTTATTGCATTAATTATAAATGGTCACACAAGGTCGCCTTCCATTTCAATCAGAATGTCACTGGTGGTAGTGTCATTGATCCAATTATAAAGCTAGAAAATCAGTTAGGTGTTTCTTCTTTTTTGATGAAATAGTCTTTATTAAGAGTATCCTATTTATATGTCATTAGAAACTGATGCATTGCAATATAAATAGAAAAATCAGCAAATTTATGACAAACTGAATGCCTCCTGCTGTGATGAGACCAGCAACAAACTGGCAAAATCTTTTTACATCTTAATTTTGCATACACGATGACAGGGCATGTTAACAGACATATTAAGGGGCGTTACTTTAGGGATTAATTAAAGTGAATTTTCAGAATTCATCCACCATCATTCACACTCCAAATGAAGAATGGCCCTTATATTCCATGGCAGAAGGATTTCGAGAGGTGTCCGATTAAAAAAAATATTGAGATACTGCTCCTATACAGTTTTTATATTTGCACCTTTACGAGCAGCAAAGTATGTATCTAAAGTAGGCACAGCCTTAACAAAAGGCAGGTAATAATAACAAATAAGGTCATTTATTCGGTGATACATGCATATGTAGCGTCAGATATGGTGACAGCACAAACGTTTCATCACAAGATAATAAAGTTAAAGGTTGGCTTTAAAAACAGTGCATATGGGTATTCCCCAAAATGGGGAAACCCCACCCTGCAGACCACCAAGCAGGGCCCTGACGACCAGCAGCTTCAATGTGTGGCAGAAGCTCAGTGGGACCTTGTGATGCCATTTTGGTCCATGAAGTCCTTCAGCTTAGTGGGGAAGTCTGTCATGACCCCGGTGGCCCCCAAGGTGAAGGCTCTCTTGAATTCTTCCTCGTCGTTCAGCACCCAGACGTAGACCTGGGGGAAAAATGGAGCACGTGCGGGCCGGCTGGTTTGAGAGTGCCGGACACAGCCAGACTTTTAAAAACCATGTGCGGATGCGACACCGTTTCAAGAAGTCATTGAATAGTGGAAAAATTACATAAGCAAGTTCAATAGCAAATCATTTAGTGCCGCACTTTTATACAATAACATTGTACACATCCTTTTTCTAAAATTAGACTTCATTATTCATTTTGGTAGCACGTTACCTGACGGGGCACAAACAATTAGTAATAACTCAGTTTCTACTGAAGTACAAATGATGAAAAAATATAGTTGCTACTTGAGATAAAATATGCATTATGATTCATTAATGATGAACAAACATAAGATCAGTATTTCACTTGTGTTATTCATGATTGTTCCTTCAGTAGTTCACAAATATTTATGGTATAAACATAGTAACCGCTTGGCATAAAGGATGGATCACAATTAATTAATGACATCAGTATCTGACTTGATATTCAGTCACAAAGGTTTACAGAATAAACAGATACAGTAACAAATATAGTAATTGCTCGGGATAAAAGATGCATTATGATTCATTAATGATGAATAATCATGAGATCAGTATGTAACTAAGACTAGTTTGTGGTTCATTTTTACATAAGTAATAGCATAGTACTATATTTGTGCCCTGTCAAGTAAAGTGTTACCATTTTTAATTATTTAAATGTTTATTTTTTGTAATGGAGCCATTGCTTTTGTAATCACTTAAATAGGGCTGGGTGATATCAAAGAAATATAGTTATATTAACTGAAAAATATCAGGATAAGCACACCCATACCCACCCAAGACACAACGCAGAATGCTTAAATTTTTTTTGCCAAAAGAAAAGCATGAAAGCATGAAAATACTGTCAACAATTATTCCACTTTTCCTGTTACCTGAATTCCTCTTGCAGTTAAGTGGTCAAACAAGGCTTTTCTCATCAGCAGCCTATGAAGAAGAAAAACGGCGATTCTTAAACATTCACAGAAGGCAAATAAAACCTTTGTCAAAAAAAGAAGAATAAAAGATGTGTTTACCAGACCATGCATTAGCACAGTTTTTTTACTCGGGTAACCTAACTGCAAAAAAGAATTGCTATTGAATCGTAAGCAGAACGCGACTCCTCCAGAATGCAGAGTGTAGCTGCTGTTGGGACTGAAGCTGCAGAAATACTCACGTGTCGGTGAGCCAGACAGCCGCCCTCTGGCTTCTTGTCATATTTTCTGGACCCTTCAGCCTGCCCAGACATATTTTATCAATATGGGCCAGAGAACGGGCCGAGAACGCTGCCCATGATGGCTAAAAATAAGGGGCAGTCGGCAGACATCAAGAGAACAAGGATTCACAAGGAGGACATTTTGGCAAAAGGCACAAACAGCATGTATTTATGGTTTCGACAAGACAGACTGACGGAATAGGTTAGAAACAAACCCAGAATTTCAGGACCCTAAGGCTACGTTCACATTAACATTCAAGATTCCTTTATGCGTTATTCATAGTTATTCAAGTACAACATGTACCGAAATGTATAGCGGGTCATTCCAAAGACCGTACATAAATATAAAAAACTAAGAAAGGTATAGAAGGTATACCGTGCACAGATTTTTAAATAATAGTATACCTTACCCGACAGTGTGCATATATTAAACTTCCATAATTTGTGCATATTAACAATGCAATGTGCAACTGTTTTGTGTACTGAACCAAAATCTGGGGCTAGTAAGTGCCAACAGGGGCTTCCAAATTATGAGTTTCAGTTCGTATTATGGGACAGTGCTGAAGTTACCAGGCTGAAGCGACTCAAACCTGACTTTTTGCCTAAGTGTGACACAGATCTGATTTTTGCCGGGCTGTAAGGACACAGAAGTCCAGCCTTTTTAAGTCAGATTTAAATCGCCTTCACATGTGGTCCTACAGGACGCACGCATCGGATTCGAGGCAATGCGGCAATTAATGGAAACGGTCAGACAGGAATTCATGCGTTTTTTCCGCCTATTCGCCGAGCGCTGGCGTCAGCAGGCAGCACCGACGGCACGACAAGGCAACAAAGTGCCAGCTGCGACGAGACGTGTCAATGTGCCGTTTCGGATGACAGATGCGTCCACGTTACAGTTTGATACGGGACACTTGTATTTATGAATGTGGACCGTCAAGACAGGCAAGTCCAATCTGAGCAAAAAACGGGAATTAAGCAATGAGGCTTGTATTGTCAACGTTGCCTGAATTTTGAGACCCTCAAACACGTGCAGAGGAAATTGAAAAAAGTTACATCATTTGTATATTTGAACTATCAAAATATTTAAATGTATAGATAATGCCATGCATTGTAAACCGTCAAGTGATAATCTATGCATAATAGGTGAAAAAAATGTGCAATTAGAGTTTCCTCAAATTAGAAGAGATATCAATATACGTGTATCGTCCAGATCTCTGCATTTTAAAAGATATATTTCTTCATTGACAAAGTTCCTGTCAACCTTCACCTGCTATGCTTACCTAGAGCATATTATATATAATACCATAGTATATATAATACATCATAATGAAACCTTCACACTAGACACACAGTGTTGCTTAAGTATTGATGCAAAGATCACAGTGAGAAGGACACTGCTGCCGATTCACACACAAACTAAACCAAAATGCTGCATTCCGGGCTGCAAACGGGAAACTGCAAGGCATCAACATCACCAGACAAACAGAGGGATATGAGGCACACGTGCGAGCACAGCGCCACCAGCAGGGCACAACAGCACACTGCAGCTCTTACTTTCTTATGATGGACGGCATGGGGATTTCCAGGAACTGCTCTCTGAGGGGCACAAAGGGCAGCAGGCCGGTGTAGAATAGCCCCACCAGCATGACCACTCTCCTCATGCTGAACAGAATGGGAATGTGGGGATTCTGGCAGGAGGAGAGAGTTACACAGGACTCAAAAAGAGAGTGATGGTGTCGCACCGCATGACCTGGCCACCTGACCTAATCGCAGCAGAAATGGTTTTGGAGCAGTTTGACCAGAGAGTGGAGGAAAAGCAGCCAATGAGAGCTCAGCATGTGTAGGGACCTCCTTCAGGACGGCTGGGAAAGCATCACAGGAGGCCACCTCATGGAACTGGTGTAGAGGAGACAGTCAGGTCGGCCAGCCCTGCGAGTAACTGGGACTAACAGCAGTGATGAAGGGGCCAGTGGTGGGATCACTCTGCTGACTCAGGGATTTGAACCAGCAACCTTCTGAGTTCCAACCCAAAAGACTGCCGCCGCGCACCACAAATATGACCTTTTTTGGTCAGTACATAATTCCATACATGTTATTTTATAGCTTTTATGTCTTTATAATTATGCTTAAATGATAATATTACAAATAAACCTTTCTATGGATAGGTGTGCACAAACTTTAATCTGGTACTTTAAAGAGCACATTACATTTAATTAAAGGGCATATTAAAGACCGACCTGCAAATAGTCTATGCTCTTTCTTAGCCTTCAGCATGACTTTTAACGTGCAAATGTAACACCGGGGCTGATAGGTCGAATCCTCTTGTTTGTTGAACTTACATAAAGCATCACAAACACATATATCAGATTACACATACAAGTCCATAAACATGTTAACAGCATTAAATGGTTTAGCAGTCATACACCCTGTGCTCAATGGCGCCACCTACCTCCCTGTAGCACTTCTGCACGATCTTGCTGCTAGCATTGCCCCATACGGTCAGCTGCTCCCTGTTATACTGCTTGACTAATTCTGAGACCTGCAAAGATATATTTTCAAAATGCAGTCACTAACTTGTACTAGGGTACTTTAGCTCATAGGAGTTATACTTATGCAAAAATGCTCTGAGGCCAGAAAGAAAAACGATTAGTTCAGAGAGATAGCCAATCAGATTGTAGGGGAGGCGCGTCCATGCAACCCGAGGATATCTGATTGGTTGTCCCCACATCCTCTACAACCTGATTGGCTATGAACCAATCATTTTTTGCTGTGGCCTTTTGTGTAAGTGAAACTCCCACACGTGTTACTTAAGAGGTTAGCAAATCGAATATTTCACACACACACACACACAACAGAACAAGGGCTCATGCATTGAAGCAAATGTCAAGAAAGCATACCTTCTGTATGAGGATGTTGTCGTTGACTTTGATGTCAATGTTGACGGGAGTGTCTGGGAAGGAGTCAAACACCTCTTTCAGCAACGGGATGCGCTTGTCCTCACCTCCTTCACAGGAACACTCTGTATGCCAGGCAGGTTAAAGTCACACCCAGTCATTCACATTGCCTCCATGAGACAGCGTTTACATTCTAGGACCAAGTGATTCTGCCCAGCCTGTATCTGTAACTTCAATCATTACTGCATGTGGTCTAGCTCTCCTGAACGCAAAAACATACTGCTTGTGTATGACAGCCCGTGACTGAAAAAGAAACTATGAAATTTCATGATCTGAAGGAAAAACATGCCTAGATATAGTGGCAGATGACAGACTATATAGTAACAGTATTTCTGAACTAGCTAAGGCTCAGGATTCACTTTATTTTCTGTGGTCCTTAAATCACTACCTAGATTTTATAAAATCTGAACCATATTTATTCCCAAAAATAATAAACTAATACCACCATAACATACATAATGTAGTAACAATAGAAGGAGTTCATACACTGCAAAAAAACAAAAAAAATGTAACATTAAATAAAACAAACCACACACTCTATGACCCAATGAAAATGGTCCCTGATCCATTTTTGGCTTCCAACTCACCAGTTGATGTTCAGTGATATAGGAGTCCTAACGTTTATTTTCACTGAGAAATATTACTTCTCGTTCTCAAGTTTTATCGTTGTATATTTTATGAGTAACACTATGAAATTCTAGTGCTAGAGTTGCAGGGAAAGGGACACGTGTACAGGGGGACAAGAAGACAAACAACAGTGCAGTAAAGGAGAAAACAGCAGCATAATAAGAGACTGGACAGTGCAAGACAAAAGACAATATTGTGCAATGTCAACCCAAGGAGCTTGACAAGGGGTACATACTATAACGAGGAAGTCTCAGGTACTCAGCAAGGGCAATTACTTCCCCAGGTTTAATATGCAGCACTCACCACTTTGGAAAGTCACATCAAGCTTGCACAAGTACGGAGGCAGCGCCTGCACATAAAGACATACGCACAGAGATTTTAGCAGGACCTCATAGAGGAAAGATGTTGAAACAGATCCCAGCATCATGCCTGCAGCACAGGAAAGAAATACTTGCAAACACACTGGGGCAGGAGTCTCGGAATATCATTTAGTGAGTGAGACAGGTTAGGAGTAGAAGCCTGTAGCAGGAGAACTCACATCATAGGGCAAATCAGAAATGCAGGTATTAATGCCAGTGAGCCTCTTCAAGTTGGCATCATGTGACACCACGACCTGCTCATCCCTCGTGAGATGACAGTCCAGTTCCAGCATGTCCGTCCCCAGCTGCACCGCGCTGCGGGCCAAAAGAGAGGCGGGGCCGCGAGGAAGAACCACAGGCAGCGTTAAATACTTAGAAACGGAGACTGCAGTACATTTAATTTACAGTGATTACAATTAGCCTTCTATTCCTGACTGCTTAACATTCAGTTTCTGGTTGAGACTGGGAAAGCTGGACAACTTAAACTGTCCAAAGGCTGGAATGTGAAAATGGTCTTTGCAAAAATATCTACATGCAAACGAGGTGTCAACGAATGACATACTGTCTAAAGGCTGCCATTGTGTTCTCCAAGTTCTCGCCAGCACCTGGAAAAAGAAATTGCAATGTCATCGGTCTTACTGCGTTTGAGGAGTTTCACGTTTGGGCAGATACTTCCCGGATCCCGTGGTCTCATACACGCTAAAGTATCAAATAACAATCTACAATTACACTAGAAGAATTCTAAAGAAACTTACCATACCAAATACTCTCTATGACTCGACTTTTTGTATAGCATATTATTTACGCCCTTCCCCCCAGAGGTAATGTTATGAAAAAAGCAGTTTTAAGAATAAGGAGTACTCATTAGCGAAATCCGGACATTTGAAATCCATCAAGACAATCAACAGCTTATAAAATACCCAAAATGCAACCTCCGTTATAGTTAAATCCAGCGGAAACCTGAGACCTACAATTCACAAGATTATCCCACTGTAAAGATATTACTATAACAATACTGTGCCGTATATGCGCAATATAACCATGTGCCAAAATATACTGTATAAAGTATCCGGACATGGGATCGGGAGGGTATCAATCGAAAAACGAATCATGTTGCATCAGTGTGGGACTGTCACCAGTAAATTCGGGTTATTGAAGCGGGGATACAAGCACAAAGACGTGTAAACAGAGTGAAACATTCCGGACCAGACCGCCGCAGAGGAGGGGAAGTACAGCGCCGGCGAACCGGCTGCGGACTCACTTACCGCCGCGGTGGGAGATGTGTCTGCTGAGGAAGGACTCCCGCTTCCTCCGATGCAACAGAGACGGACACTTGAGAAAAAGAGCCGAGGCGAGGACGTATCCAGTAACGGCTGACAGGACGTAAACGGCGGCGCACATCTTTCCTCGCTGATCATTCCGAAAGTGCAAGCGAAACGCATATCAGAAATGCAGACAGCGTGCGTAACAGGCAGGTACACCTGTACCGAGCATCGCTATCACCCAAAGCTGGTTGCTGGCAATTAATAATGATAAAAATAATATCTAAAGAAGCAGAATTTACTTACTTGTTTGTTATTTAAACAACCATATTCTTCGCACGTCTGTAAACATCAAGTACTAAGTGCGCAGACGGCGTGTAGTGCAGCGATAAACAGCCCCGGCGCCAGCCGATGACCAGATATGCAGCGCAGGAATACACTGCGCATGCGCAATGGGACGAGCGACTACTTTGCGCTCGAGGGTCACGTGATTAAAACAAACACCCATACCCATGGAAAGATTAACTATGCATACACACAAGAAGGAATACACAATACACACCCCATGTTTTTCTATAACAACGTATTCCATTTGAGGTGTCAAGGATCAATTCGTGCGAAGAGAGAGAGCTTTGTTTCCAGAATCACACTTGTATATGAAACACTGTTGTAATTTGGGAAATGAAACGCCTAATGCCACTAAATAACTAAGAGGGAGGCAGAACAGAAGACAATCCATTAATAAATTCATTGTACAAATCATGGTAAATTCAAACAAGGGGTTTTAATCTAAATGCATAAAACAATCAAAAAGTAATGTACATGTACTAAAAATGATTAAATTCCAATTCAACAAAGTATAAGTACAGAACACAAACTCAATGGACCTATTTGGGCAAAAAAAAAAATTCCTAACTGGAAAAACAGTGGAATTAACTATTTAAACCCCCCCCCCCCCCAACACAGGTGATGTTCGTAGGTCTCTTATGCTGGCCTCCCAGGAATCCATGTTTGTTCTGCCAGCGATAGTGGAAGGCAGGTGCCCGGAAAGGTGTGACCATCAGGGTGTGGGGCTGACTGTGTTGGCACGCAAGACACCCCTCAGAACACGGTAGCTGGCCAGCGGCTGGTTCTCCTTGGGTGGGTAGCAGGGCCCTCGCTCTGTCACATAGGCGTACGGGAAGCGCAGCACCCAGAAGCCGTCTGGCGGCAGGAGCAGCTCAGTCTGCTCTGGGTGGAACACTGGGCAGGGGGGGGGTCCCGGCTGGATCTGTTCAAGTGGGGAGGAAAATAAATCACACTTTGAAGACGACCCTCATTGACATAAAGCAAATCTTGAAAGGACGACAATCTGTCTGACATTCTGTATTGTAGCAAATAGACAAACATGAACAAGCCTATAAAATCTTACAATTATCACAAAATCAATTCTGTCACGATCAACTATCCCACATGATGTAAATCAAATGATACTAATTAAATATTTTTTCCATCACACACTCATGCTGTTAGTGTATAACCAGATAAAGTAATGCAATTAATAAACCCATTAATTCCCCCAACTTGATTTGTGACAGAAATAACTTGCCTGGGACGAGTATTCAGTGATGAAATGAAATAGTAATTCAAAAATGCCAACATAGGCCAGCTGTAGTGAAACTGAACGTTAAGAGACCTATTTGTACACAGCCTACCTGTGGGTTGAGAATAATGTCTAGAGGTGCGTCAGGAACGACGATGAAGAGTCGTGCTAGCTGTGCGTAGTGAGGCTTAAGGCCCCGGCCTTGGGCGGGAGAGGGGATGTACAGGGGCATATCAGAATTAAGAACGCGTGTGGCGGGTTCTTTGACGGTGCCTGGGCCGAGAGCCTTCACCACCTTGTCTGGTCCGGCGCTTAGAAAACGGCGCCCCCTACCGTCTTCATATTCGAAGCCAACGAAGGCACGGGCCACATCATCCCGTCTGCGGCCCCGACCCAGCCCACTGCCCCCACCTCGCTTCCCAGGCAACGCTTTGTTTGGGACTGGCCAGGAGGAAGGGCCTCCATCCAGAGGCTCGGAAAGTCCTGGCTCCTCCTCCGAACGGCAGCGAATCACGATGTCCCAAGGAAGCAAGAAGGCGGAGCCTGGGAGGAAGCCGGGTTGCTCCAGACCAGTGTGGCAATTGTAGGCCTTGGCTGGGCCCAGCTTTACCAGAGACCAACTAGAAAATTTGGGTAGGAGACCCTTGGGACAACCGGAGTGCATCATGCCTGGGAGATACTCCACGGTGGAGGGCTGTCTGTCCACTAGACTAGGTCTTTTCTCTTGGCCCTCTGCCCCTTCCCCATACGTCCCAAGGCTGTCCGTAGAATGTCCCAGGCTGAGGGCCAGGCTGAGGCTGGTACCCTCCCCAGGAGTATGTCCCAGAGTCTCCTTCTCCTTCAGCCGCTCTCCTTCCCCAAGGGGCTGGTTAGCTTCATTAGACGCAGGGGCGGGATCTGGCGTGCTGGGCTGAAAAACAGGGAAGTGGATCCTCTCCAGTTTTCCACAACACTTCTCCTCCAGCATCTAAGAACAAAAATTGTGCAAGAAGGAGTTATTTCAGAAAAATGCAGAAATAAGACGCAGATAACAAAGCTATTTTGGAGGTTCAGCTACAAAGAACACTGACTTGATAGAAGTCATAGTTGGCTGCTTGGATGTCGAAAGGGTCCTCACGAGTGGCCTGCTTGCGGCCACAGTTACAGGAGCTCGTGGAGCGCCCCCTGCTGTTGTGGTAAAGGATGGGCGGGTTCCGGTCCATCTCGGGCTTCTCCCCTGCACAGAATTGGTGGGAGAATCCTTTAGATACACCCAATTACTAGCTTAGCAAATGAATAATTACCAAATCATACCGTGTAGGAAACAAATCAGTGTCCACAAATGAGCTGGCCAGATCTGTCGCTATTCATCAAATCTGATTTTCTTTATTCGTCAGACCAAAAAGCCTTTGAACAAAAAGCGTCTGCCTGATAAACATGAATGTGTTTGACATGAAAACTATTAATCTCATAAGGGTGGGTGTGTTTATTTCACAAGGGTGGAGTTTTTTCCCTGCTTTCAATCATTATAAAAGATTGTTTTACACACCCTCACCTCACTAACAGCATCGACACCCTACAGCGAAGCCCAGCCCAGCCCACAGCTACATGTTCATGTACTGAAGCTGACTTTTGCTCACTTTTATTTTCATTCCTCTGATCTGGTTTCATTTAATCAGTTGTCTCTAAAATCCACAAATAAATCCTTGTTTCCTGCTCTCATACGCCACAGGTGGTTGTTTCATTCCTCCCTCCCAGAGCACAAATATATAATTACAGATATGAACACATGACAAAACAAAAGCTGCATTTCCAGTACATATCAACTGCCACTAGTAAAATTTAACCTAACATATAGCACGTAATAATGTAAACATTTTTTGTGTCACCTCTTTCTATATCTGTGTATAAACAGGCCTGGTCTGGCTGTAGTGGAATTTACCTTGCTTGGGCAAAAGGTGAAATTTATGGACACAGTGTTGATCTGTGAGGCTCCGTTCTTCACATAGCTGATGCCCGTTACTCCAGAATTTGTAGCAGTCTTCATGGAGCTGCACTGCATATCGCTGGAAGGCCACACCACGTGCGTGCTGGCTGTAAACCCTCAGCGCTTGCGCCAGTTGGTTTTTATGTACCGTTGTAGTGTAGTTATGTGGCAAGTTGGACTGGTACGAGCTGTGGGCAAGCGGAAGCGCTTTCTGACACCTGTTTTCGGAGAACTTGGAGTCTGCGTCAAGGAAACCGTCTAACACCTTCATCTGAGCTTGCAGTTTCATGGCAAGCTCAGCAGACTCTTCCTCGTTGCTGTCTATCAACACTTGATAGAGTTTAAATGCAACCTGGGCCCATTTCGAGTAGGTCGGTAGCTCAAAATGAGAGGGCTGAGGATTGCGACCCACGCTGTCATCGAAACCCTTCCTGGTCAGCACAAGATCGACGTGCTGCCACAGAAACTCCTTCAGGGTGCAGTCCACTAGCTGTCCGCCGGCGGTAGAGAGGCTGCTATTCTCCACATTGAACGAAGGCTGTCTGGCAGCGTGGCGCATCTGCTGGTAACGCCTATTTCCAGGCACAGAAACTCCCGTATCATTTTCCCGCAGGGCGCAATTCGCCCGCAGCTGCCCCAGCAAGGCACCGATCGGATCTTCGTCGGGCCCCGGAACCACGTACACGAATGCCTGGTTTGCGGGAACTGTAAAAAGGCAGTTACTGCTTTGATTGGTGAGGACTCGACTCTTGCGGAAAATCCTATAAATCTGGTCCTCCAGTGCGTGCTGCAAGCGCCTCCGTGGCGAGTGCTTTTTGGGCTTTTCGGAGCTTCCCCCGGGCGCATCCGTGCAGCTTCCACTCAACCCTGACGACCCAGTACCCCCGCTGACTTTCAGCACCCCGTTCATCTGGAAGACGAAAAGCAGGCGTGGAGGGCATGGCCTACAGTTTAGCTTCCATTCTTTGGACACCGAACAGTCCTTAATAGCAGCGCGCAACAACGGCAGCACTTTCTGCCGCAGAGCGTCCAGAGCACGAAATAGCCTATCATAGGTAACATCAAATGAGCACGTAGGATGAACCAGCAAAAGGATATGGCACAACGAGAATAGGTACAGCAACTGTAAGCAGTGCTGCTTTTCCGCCCCTTTCCAGAAATCGTGCGCTTCGGAGTGTCCGATCCCAGTACTCAGCGTTTCACACGCTCGGAGAAGCTGCCGGTTGTCATACACTGAAGTGAGCACCAGGTACAGGACGCGACTGTCTTGGCTGTAATACGCTTGGATAAAGCTACCGCCGCCCGGACAGT
Organism: Pollimyrus isidori; assembly: GCA_019775955.2. Taxonomy (NCBI): domain Eukaryota; kingdom Metazoa; phylum Chordata; class Actinopteri; order Osteoglossiformes; family Mormyridae; genus Pollimyrus; species Pollimyrus isidori. Next base: position 8,835,961 of record JABFDZ020000042.1, read on the forward strand.
CTGCCTCATCTGGTCCGAACAGAGGGAAAATATTCTTATCCGCTAGGGCATTAACGAGGGACTCCTTTGCGGAGTCAGGGAGCATAGCGCTTTTCCCGAAGATGCCCAGCACACAAAGGCCCTCATCTTTGTACAGCGAGTCTTCTGCTATTTCTGACAACAGTAACGCACCCATACTCATGGGCACCGCCATCTTACAATCGGACCATAATGTCCGAAACACAGGTGACGTAAATGTCTGTGAGTTTCAAACAAAACCTTCCGTGCTGAAACAAACGAAGGCTCACTACTTTTGCTTCACAGTCCCATGAGGTAATAGTTAAATTAAAGAACAGTTAAGTCAAACGCCTTTTTTTAAGAACTCGCTCAACATTCCACAGATACCTGCTCTCGTTTTCGGTGCATTGATCTGCATCACGGTTATTCCAATCCTGGTCCTTAAGGGCCAAGCATTGCTTATTTCCCAGCATTCTTTTGCTTGTGAGCCAGTTGTGAAGCCTCTGCAGCCAATCAGAATCAGTAATTATTAAAGTAACCACCTGGGAGAACTGACAACACAGCCTGGATTTGAAACTGAGAGCCAGTTTCGAAGATCCCCAAAATATAAATGAAGAAAATTTGAGGACTGAGATTTGTTGGACTCTAATTGTTTTTGTTTTTTTTTTTTATTGCTCTCATTGTCCTAGGATATTGTTTATGCTCTGAATGTTCTTGTGCCTTTTGTGTTACTATAATTGTATTTTGAGCATTAAAAATGTCTGACATAAGTTTTGAAACAAACTACTTATGTGATTAAGGTTCTTTAAAATGTATTGTAGTAAGGGTGAGCAAAAGGAAACCATGGTCATACTAGTCAGAGTACAGTAACTCTATGCTTTGTCATAACCCATGTTATATTTTGAAATAAATTTTCACAACTGTTATTGTCACTGTTCCAGAAGGGAAATGTCTCTCCCAATGTCCATAATGAAAAGGTCAGGCAGTATAAAACAAAAGTACTTCAGAAAGAAAATAACAGGGGATTTTAGAATAAAAGTGCATATGAATATATCTTTATTAAAGTTAACTGTGCAGTGTTTTATTTTCATTGCAAGAAGAATTGCACATACCAATAATTTTTGAAAATATTTAAAAATTATTTTTAAATAACTTAATCAGATTACAATTTTATTACAAGGGAAATTGGTAGAAACTGGATGTTTGCCAACATTTTGATGGGAGGAATAGTAGTTAAAAACCGTAATACAAAGTTTTTAGAAAAGATGTACACCTTTATAATGAAATGAGTACAGAAATAGCCATTAAATTTTACAAAATAATTGCACAAATTTTAAAAGCATGTAAAATAAGGACATTAAACATGTAAACATTTCTTACAAATTAGCAAAACTTTGGTCAAATGTGCATAAGTGATACAAATTCAAGTATTTGTCATGCATTTTCGTTAAAAGGCTAACATGCATTCTTAAAAAGGTGGGCGGTGTAATCGTCGCCAAGTCTGACTGCCATTCATGATGTGTGCAAAGCAGCTGTCAAAGGCTAGTGCACGAGAAACCTGCAATTTTAAATTGGCATTAAAATAAAGGGGGAAAAAAACCACGTGCACAGGATTTCATTGACCTCATTTCTGAAGGGTTTCAGTATCGCCAAACTTTAGCCAGCATCCTGCAACTAGCCCTGCTCTCGATCATCCCTGTGCCTTCTGGTGAAAGACGAATAGGGTGAGACTTCAGCATCCATCCAAATCTTACGCTTAGCTGTTTAGGGAGTGCAAGCAAAGTCAATTTCCACACTGAGCTAAAGTAACAGTAAGAGGCTGACATGACATGCTCTTCACTGGTGGCTTTGCGGTAGGTCATACATGGTCACATTACACATACAATACAGGAAGCAATAATGAGAATATTACTAATAGAACAGGACAAATTATAGCCAATAACAGTAGAAAGATGAAAGATCAGAGTCGCAAATGTCACAGAAATTCCGTCTGTTGCTAAAGCCATTGTAAAGCAGCTATAGCAATGAGCAGCAAGCTTTTTTTTTTATAAACAGACTAATGAATTTTAAAACCTGTTATGAAATAAACTGGAATGACAATATGAAACATCAGATTTCAGTTTTGTTCATCAAAGGTCTTCTTGAGGTTTGGGGAAGGGCTTCTGGGTATTGCAATCTGAGGAAAATGCAAAAATAAAAAAGTTGACGTTAAGTAGCATCCTCATAAAAACCAGGGACTTGCATCACAAAATGACATTTGTTGGTCATCTGATTAACTTGCTGGATTTAAGGGAGCCCAGTTTAAATGGATATTATGGATCTTGGTTCACTTGCACTTAGCCCATTCCACCTTAAAATATGACATTATCTTGTGAACCCAAAACACGCAGCTTTGTGATGCAGGTCCCAGAGGGACCCCTGTGTGTCCATGGGCTTCTGTACCTGAAACTTGCGTCGCAAAGCCTGGGTCATGACAGGGGTTAGACCGGTGCCACACTCCTGGTTCTCTTTGTCGGTCATTGGTGTTCCTCCAGGGCTCCTGCAACAGCAAAGTACACAAGCAGAGAGACATGTCCACAATGTGACATTTCGTATACACACTAGTCACCAATTTAAAGAAGCTTTCCAAGGCAAAACTAGAGTTTGCGCTTTGCTTCCAATAGGATGGAGTTGACTGTGAGACTGAACATCAAAAACGAACACAAGTCAAACTAAAATTAAAGTTCACCTGTTGATCTGAACTTTTTTCAGCTGCTTGCGCAAATTCACTGGACTTTTATGAGGTGATCTATGTAGAAATAAAAAGAAACAAAAATCAGATAAAACCAAAGAGTTGCATCTTTTCCATTCTACATACAGTGGTACTTCGGTTCATTAACTCACTAGAACTCGAATTTCTTGAAAGTAGAACAAAACAGTTTGGAGGCGGGTCCAGTTTGTGCAGCCGGGTGAGAGGTCGCAATGCATCTAACCGTAATGCATTGCATCAGGATCAGAATGCGTTGCTTTAAGCCAGCACTGTACGCAAGTCGAGTGCCCCCAATGAACTGACTGGGGAAACAAACTGAAACGCGGACTAATGACAACAACCAGAAACAGCTGATCACATGGGGATCCCACACGAGGTTAACGAGGGGACATGCCACACGGGACAGGAGAGTGGTAATATTGGGATAAGATCTTTATCCTTTTCGGAAGCCATTAAAAAAATGCTCTTTTTTTAATCCTGTCCATTTTGTGTTGAAATTCTTTTTTAAAAAAAAAAAAAAAAAAAAAAAAAAAGAAACGTAGGTATAATTTTGGGAGGCCGGGAAGCAATTCATTGGTTTTCCTTCTTATGGGAAAAATTTGATCAGGACTCGAACTTTTTAGGATTCGATCCGGAACGGATTAAGTTCAAGAACCGAGGTACCACTGTATTACTTGTGGTGCATAATTCTCAATTTAAAAGGGACCTTTGAAGTCCACAGAGGACTTTAGAAATGTGGCAACAAAACCGGCTTCTTAGGGGGAGAAACAAAAAAAAAAAAAAAGATGTATATAAAAAAACCCACATCTCAAAACACAAACAAATCATTTTGGCTGTTTAAACAAAGATTTCTAACAGGATATTTCAAACAAACATCATTCTTGATAGTAAATGAGTGACAGATTGAGGTAAGATGAATTCCACTTGGTCAGTTTTATACATCTAACTATATAATGATTTTTGCCTTGGAGGGACATGGGATCAGACAGAAGTGGCCTTATATGTACTCCTCTGCACTGGGTCACTGGCAAACACCTGCATCAGAAACTTACTGCAACAGCCATGTTGAAGGACACTGGCAATGAGTTTAATTCAGCTACATCTTCAAAGAGCCATTCACAGTAAAACTTGATTAACAAGTGGACAAACTGTACCGTTTTTAAACAAGGCAGCATGTCGCAGAATGATAGCGAACTACAGGTCACAGTGCACTTGTGGGCTTACCTGCCCACGCCCAGGTGCGGTTTGAGCGGCAAGCTGCAGTGGGAGCGCCGGAGATGCACTTTTTGCAGGTCAGCCACAGTGATCAGCGGGGCCCGGCTCGTCTCCGAGGCCAACTGTGACAGGTGGAGAGTCAACCTTTAGTTAGCTGTGCTAACTTAAGTTATGATCGTCCAACATGAGTTTAGGAGCATTCGTATCAAACACCCAAGACCTCTAGCTTAAGTTAAGCCAGCTAATTGAGAAAGGCCCCCTAAGTCTTCTGAATGGAAGCCATCCAATAAACAAGGAGCAGCTGTATGTCGGTCACACCTCCCCTTCTGCGTCTCAGATTTACAGAATCTGCTACCGATAGCAAGCCAGAAAGCTCGCTAACAAGCCATAACGTTGATGGTATTTTCGTGTTAAATCGCAAGTAACCCACAGCTATACACTTATGAAAAGGTCGGGAACTCCTAATTCAGAGAAGCGCAGGTTCGCCCCCAAGTCCACAGGTTTCTCGTCACACATGGGCCCGGTGCAGCCATCCTGGGCACTCACTCTGCTGGCTGAGACGACGGCGTTGGCGCCATTGGCCACTTTACGGAGCTTTACACTCTGAAGGTCCTTCAAAGTCACTGAGGACAGACGCACATTCACCTTCTGAAGAATGAAGAGGAGGAGGAACTTGTAAACAACCTAACCATAATCTGGCATGTTCAGCTACTTTTCTGGATGAAATGTATAGATGTACAGATATGATGACTTTTCTGGGGTGCAGTGTAAGCGTTCACTGGCTTAAAATGTAAGATGTATACAAAGAACACTGCTTCGAGGTAAATGCAGTGCTACAGTTTCATGGCATGCAGCTTCTCACTCTGTTAAATATGTGACACTGTAATGGAAACCTACAGCAGTAACAGGCATCAGCTCAGCATCAAATCATATCCATTACCAGGGAGGATGCAGATGAGGCTTTCTTCGTGACAATGATGACGGGTCTCTGAGGGACCGCATCAGGTGGAGGTAGTAGAGGGGGTGGAGGCAGAGGAGGTGGGGGAGGAGGTGGGGGAGGAGGTGGAGGGGCAA
>JABFDZ020000042.1:8842327-8854600 GCA_019775955.2 Pollimyrus isidori
TTATAGGAGAGGATTGCTGAGAATATTATTTTCCATCAGGCCTCGTAACTATGACAAATCTGGGAGATTTTAAATGAAATACATATAGACAATATAATTGAAAAGATAACATGAATTTGATTTAACGACAAATGACACTTTACAACAATGCCTTTTTCGCTCCAGTTGATCTGAAGAATGTGATGTCAATTCTATCCCTAGTCTGTTTTCGGTCTTGGTCTCGACTACTCTTGGTCTTGGTCTCGCCTTAGTGTGTCTTGGCCTTAGTCTTGGTACCCTCCAGTCTCAGTGTCTTGGTCTCGGGTTAGGCAGTCTTAACTACAACACTAGTGACTGATGATTTCAGGCAATTAAACATTTTCAGATGTCAGATTGCCAGTTCTGTTCTCAAAATTATCTATTCATTACCTGCACATAGATAAAATGGCAAAGTTCTCTTATCTTGAAATATTTATTTCTGCAGGATCACAATATTCTGCGTTTTTCCCCCGGGGTATATTGTGTACTTTTTTAATCTGTTTGCACTGCATCTGCTTTGCAAGTGAATACAGTTTATTTCAATCTTAATTATTGCTCAACTCAAAACAGAATTGTGGCAATAATGTGTGATAAAGTTTATCGGGAAGGATCCGTGTTCTTACGGATCGGCTGTTGCTGCATCGGGGTGTTGCGGCCTCGTTTTGCGGGTGGTTCTCAGAGCCCAGCGCCTGCTTGTGACCCTCCGCTTCCTCATTGTGCCCTTCAGCCTCTGCAGAGTAAAAGAATCAGCGCACAGACTTGCCTGTCACCACTTCAATAATATATTCTTAAATCCAACGTTCAGGTCTCACATCAAATGATGTCAGTTTCCAGTCATGGACATAACGCTCATTCATCTTTAAAAGGTGACAATGAAAAACCTTACGGCTATTTGAAGAGTTATGATAGTGTGATCTTTAATATAAAATATTTACCAAAACGTAATGCTGGTTTCAAATAATTGATATCAATTCAATGCGCTTTACCATTAAATTGCAAGTCCATATATTACATAAAATTTTTTAATTAACATAAAATACCGGAAATGCGAACACCAAAATTACATGGTAAATATATAAAGAGCAAGACATTTCCAACAGTTTTAGAACACCAGAAAGTAAACCTATTAAAGGTATGAGCACACTTCCTGTGTAAAGATCTATGAAAGCAGGGGTACAACTTTTCAGATATTATATTCAATACAAATGTACAACTAGCCAGCGATTATTGTTCAGTTGCCGAACTCGCCCGTTGTCTAAATTACAAGCCTCAGAATGGGTCAAATTAATTTCCAGCCCAGCATCAGGAACCAGTTATGTTCTGGCTGGTTTGTTCACTTCTCATGGCTCAACCGATTTTGTACTAACCAACTTCCGTAAGAAGGAACCAATTCGTTTCTTTCCTAGACAAGAATTTAAGCACTCGCAGCTAGCCAAAAATCTCACCAATACCATCAAAACATAATTTGCTGACGTGTCAATTTAGACGCTGGTTAAATAGCTACATTTGTCACTTACCTGAACCTCGCGCTTAAAACGTCGCGATTCATCAATCATCTTTATTGACATAAAAGCAAGATTACTTAGCTTGTCCCTTAAATTAAATTGGAGTTTTAAGAGTTATAATAGACTACTATGCTCTAGATAATGATGTCAACAAAATATTACACATTAAAACATTAAACGAATTAGTTACCTCTGAAGAGATCTCCACAAAAAATAATAAGGGATCCTTAAAATCCTATTTAAATGCGCAACGACAGTCTATTTGCTCTAACTGTATGAAGCGTGGACGGGTTTTCACGGTGCTTAATAGATTGCGTGACTGAATAAAACGTGCAGTAATCAAGAAAAAATAACTTGTCTTCCAAGACAGACAAGGCACTTTAGCCCGCTAGCTACATTTGTTCTGTGCATCTACAACCAAAGCAACAAAAAAAGAGAATGTATATTCAAATAATTCAAATGCATAATTTAACAAATTTTGCAAACAAAACTCTTATTTCAAATAACACGATAATAAAACACCATACCCCCAACCACATACAGCAAGCCGCTGAACTTTTTAAAATTGAAAGGAATTTATTGTGCCCAATCAGAAAGGACGGAAACGCTCCACTACCCGAAGTCTGACGCTGTATGGCTGATACTAAGGTGAGCCCGGAAAACAAAAACTACTTAGCCAATCACCTAAACGGAACATCCAACCAATCACCAACCTCTATTTTGTTGCCTAGGCATCGAGCTCCTAACAAGCTAGCCACCCCACCCCAGACTGGGAATATTGCTAATAACGCTAGAATCGTTTATGAACACTATTTTCAGGTTATTTTAATTTTATTCGGTATGACTTTCGTCTTTAAAAGTAAAATAACTAATTTTAAAATTAAATATTAAATGTTAAATATATTAACAATATGATGTCGTCGTTACAACAGAACATACATAACACATAGTGCTATTAAATATGGGTGGGGAAATAGACATGTAAGTACAAACAAAAAGGTTTTTAATGATATAACAATTTCCTGTTAATAAGTGTATAATTATTGCCGATTTTCAGTTAGCTGCTCTGTACAGGACGGCACAGTAGTTCGATGGTTCATTAATATTCTAGATGGGCCTTCGAAATAATCTAGTAATTAAAAATATGAGTAAGGTCTTTTCATGGTTTGTGTCATGTCTGTTTTTTAGGTGATCTGCAATGGCTCAAATAATTCTTTGCGATTCAACCGAAGTTTACAACATACTGAATCAATGTTTCTCAGTGTCTAGACTTGCAGAGCTCAACTATCTTTGCTTAATTGGTAAGAGACAAGTTGTGCAATGTTTCTGAATGGTACGGTGGATACATTTCCGAAGTCCAATTGCAGGTTGTTGTAGTGGACTACATTATGGCTATGCACGTCCTTTTTCATGAAATACACACTGTTGCGAAGTAGGATACAATTGCCTTTAGAAAATGTCTCTTTGAACTGATCAAACTGCTCGTTTTGCAGTTGTCCCAACCCAGCGTGTTAACTTGTTTAATATTTAAAAGGGACAAATTAAATACTAAATTTGGATCTCTTATTTGTTCCAGATGCTCGTTCAAAAGAGGAATACAATGAAAGCCATATCATCACTGCCAGAAAGGCAAAACTGGTATTTTGTGAAGTTTGTGATAACCTAAAATCTCTGTACTACTATAAACTGTGTTGAAAGTCTAAAACTGCACTACCAAGAGAAAAAAAGTGAACATTACTCAATAGCTCAAGCAATTGCAAAAATCACAGTGGTAACTGAAATATGTTTTTTTTTTACTCCCTTCAGGATAGCGAGGGCAGGTTTTTAATTCCTGCTGATGTGGAGATTGAGTGTGTGAGATATTGTGTTGTCTATGACAGTAGCACTAGTTTTTTGCTTGGTTCAGGTAAGTAGAATGTGCCTTCACTGACATTCACTCATGTCTTTGAATTCTTACTCCTCATGATTATTATCTGAGGTTACTTCTAAGTTATGCCCTGGCAGAGTTTTAAGGATAAGAAATCTTCACCAGGAGCCATTTCAGCATCTTTATGAATTAGCTTACAGAAAATGCATAACAATTATGCTAGATGTGCTGAATGTCTTCAGAAAGAGTTGTAGTAAGTCCCAATGACCAGTTGGAAGATGGAAGGGTGGATTGATAGATGCATTTAAATATGCCACAGGGTGCGTGAAAAGGATTTGTGTGTTACACAATGGAATGCACTCGAACGATAGAATACAGTGTCACTGTAAGGTATAATTACTGTAGCCACATTATATTACTCAGCTTTTTGGACAGATTAATATGCAAACAGTGGTTGAATTACATTACAATGGTTTACCAAGAAGTAATATTATATGATTGGAAGAAAAGTTTCTACTGTATGTATTTGATATAGTGCTGGCTAATGCTGGGGGTTTTCTGTTAGTTTGATAGTTTCTGTAATTTAGAGCCACAACAGTGTCTTGATCAGTCATGCTGATTAATGAAGCCTGATTTAGGACCAGCTATGGAGTGTGCCGAAGTTCTGGCAAAATCGTGCTTCTGTCCGGTCTGGATTCTGAAGGGGGGGTATGAGAGGTTTTCAGCACTTTACCCTTTCATGAGAACACAGAAGATCTTATACACTATACTGGTAATCCCCTTCTGTAAGCAATTATTTGAAACAATCATGTGGCTGCTATGTGAAACAGAACACTGATGCCTTGAGGTTGGACGTTGCAGGAACTAGAGAGCCTTATGTCATACCCTGTGGAAGTTCTCCCAGGCCAGCTGTACATGGGAGATTACAGGCAGGCTACCAGTCTGCAAATCCATAAGGATCTCAAATTGAATGCCATTGTCAACGTCTCAGAAGAGATGAGCGACATGTGCGTGAGGACTCCGCTGATTACTGTCATCAAAACAAATGGTCAGGCAGAGATTTGTATCCTGCATATGATACACTCATTCAATGTATTCACTCTTTTCAAAGTTAGATTTGATACATGCGACTGCACAGTGCTACACATTCCTGTAGCAGATTCTGCAAAAGCTGATCTCATTGGCTCTTTTGAGAGGGTGTGTATGTTTATTGGTGAGTTTCATTTCCTTGGTTGTTTGCAATGGCTTATTTAAGAGTTTTATCATTGAATATTATTTATCAATCTATTTTTCATACACACCCGTCTTATTATTTATCTATTATTTATTATTTTTATTAACAATCTTTTATTTAGAGTTTGCAGTTTTTGTAACATGATCAAACTTCTAAAACACACGGATGTGGAACGTAAAGGTCCAGAAAGTGCAAATCCAGATCAACTCTTGTTTCAACCAGGTGAGTATAGAGTCACAGTCACAGAGTATGCAACTGGTTGGTTGAAACAAAATCTTGGTCTGGATTCGTACTTTCTGGACATGAACTTTCCACCTCAGGTATGTAGTCTGCAAGTCCCTGCAGCTCCCCCCTTTGATCTGCATTTTAGGCTCCTATCTCAATGCTGACTCATCGGTGTTGATATTTTCGAGTCGCGGCATAAGCCGCTGCAGTGCTGTGGCGATGGCCTTCCTTCTGCACCACATGAAATTTACACTGAAGGTGAGGGATGCTGCCGCTCGTCACACCTGATCAACAGCTGACACACGGCGGGCATTCATTTTTTTAATCAATGTTTATGCAGTCAATAAAATGCAAGGATTTAGGTGCTCACCTTCAGCCGTTGTACTTTATGCTGACTTCTTACAGGGCATTGTGTAGTATGGAGAGGTGTCTGCTACCCGTCTTTGTTTGCCTGTCACGAAACATTCACTAATAATCGGACCAACTACAGAGATGAGAAGCAAGTCTTTTAAAGTCCATCGAGGAGTTTGAAAGCCCCATTTTGCTGGCTCTTGCAGGAGGCCTGGGCGCTTGTGCTAAGATGCAAAACCAACATGAGACCAAACCGGGGGTTTGTGCAGCAGCTGTCTGACTGGGAGCTCTGCACACTTGGAATGAGGAAAACCAGCATCGCAGAGCCACACTACTGAGAAACTATAATCAAGGTGGTTGGGTGTGACAGTCACCATAGTGTGCAGAGTACTTCACTGAAGTCTAGTGAGATTTAATTAATTTCAAATGAAATGATAGTTTATTTAGATAAAATGCTGAGGCCACAAATGGGTAATACCTCCTCTCTCATTTCATTAGATATTTTTTTACACGTACATTCAAGTAACCATTGTACAGTTTGGTTTTAAGACCTTATTTATATTATTGTTATACTGTCTGATGTATGAAGATATTTTCTGCTGTGATTAATTCTTATTTCCTGTTGAGTTACCTGGGGGCTATTCTACAAAGCAGGATTTCTCAGTTAGCTGGGTTAACATGAGCTAGAAGTCATGACTATTCAATTGGAACGCTCCTTACCTAAACTCTTATTGATCAATCATGAGTTCTATTTTAAGTTGACCCAGCTAACGGAGAAATCCTGCTCTGTGGAACACCCCCCTTGTTGGTTGGGGAGGTCCTGCTCTGCAGCACGCGAAGGCATGGCTGACAGCACCTATGATTTTGGCTGATTGGAAGATCCCAAGTGGTTGCCAAGTCAGGGAGACTTTATTGTAATTAATCGTTTTATGGTTTAATGTTAATAGTCATGTTTATGTGTATATCCTGCCTTTTGTGTGTAAATGGGTCTGCTGGGTCTCTGTTTTCCCTCATGCCTGTATTTGGGAGGATGGGCTGTTAGTGGTTAATTTTGTTTGAATTAAGTTATGTTTCTTTGTTTATTAGTATATTTTAGGTTTTGTGATGTTTTGTTGTCCTCCTTTTTTCTGAACTAGTTGTTCGTTATAATTTCATATCATTTACCCATATTATTTTGAGTAATAAAACTTTCTTTAGTAAGTCCTCTGTGTCCTCATGATTTGACTGGCTGGTCCCTAATTGTTAATATCCATCCATCCATTTTCCAACCCGCTTATCCGTATGGGTTGTGTGTGTGTGTGTGTGTGTGTGTGTGTGTGTGTGTGGTGGGGGGGGGGGACATCCTGGAAGCTACGAGCATGAGGCAGGGAACAACCCAGGACAGGGGGCCAGCCCATCACAGTTGTTAATATATTGGGATTTTAATACGTTCAGAGGGTGAAGCATGCTAGAAACTCAACATGGAGATGAGTGTGGTGCAATACTGGCTACTTGAAGAAATAATTCTTATATTAAATAGGACTACATGCACAAATGATAGTTAAGTTAATTAAATGATTGAATGATAACACTATTCGTAACTCTTTTATTAGAAAAATCTAATGTCATTGTGAAGGTCTTCTAAGAGTTCTTAAGAATATAAGTCTTCTATATAAATGTAAGTATATTATTGACAGAGAATTTGGAAATAATCCATGCTCCCCTTCTCATTTCAATGTTGGGCAAGTCGATATGACCATTTGGTGACTCAAATAACAAATGTAAAGTTTTATTATAAATTAGGCCTATTATTTATTTTCGCATTACCCAGTGACCTTATACTGGATAACCAGCTGCGGGGTGGTGAGGTGGAAGTATTTGTGAGTTGTCCTTTTATTACTAGATACTTGCAAGAAATGTATTTTACAACAGAAATACAGCAGGTGCATTTAGTTACTGATGGCACATTTCTAAAAGAAATGCATTATAAAATGTGCCATTCTGAATAACGCGAACAATATACAACGGCAGAATTGTGTTCAGTTTTGAGGCGTCAAAGAACAGTACCACCACACCGTTACAGTGCAACAGAAGTGCCGTCTGCTAGTTCATGACGCACTGTCAACTCCTTCATTATAGCGAGCTCAAGTCTTCCGAGATGTGACTTGATAAGCAAAAAAGGCAACAGATGGGCGCCGCAGGAAGACTTATGTTAATTATAAACACGCCATATGCCTCATCAAAAACAACCTGAACTGTGTCATTTTTGCATGTCAGTGACCCGCCAACCTTACAGTGAGTTGAAGCAGTTGCGTATTCGACAGGGGCGACTCCAGCTTGGCACGCGCCGCCCAAGACGGCGCGGGGCGTGTCCGGCCGTTAGAGCCGTAGGAAACGCCTATTGGTCATTGGGGGCGGGGCGATCTTAAAGTTTAGCGCGTCATTGGCTGTCAACGCTGAAAGAGGTGTGGCGATGACTCGCTTCCCCCATTGTCCATCAGATACGGATCTTGCCGGGAGTCGCTTTCGGGCTTTTGTCTCGCTATATTGAAGATGTTATACAGTCCCACCACCATAAAGGAATGCTTGCAGGAATGGGAGGCTTTGGAAAAAGACTATCAACAGGTCCAGGTGAGCTTTGCCGACTGGCTTTTGTAAGGAAATGGCTGGTGGAGCTGTATTCGTGTTTAGCTAATCCCGCCTGTGCAATTCCCTAGAACGCCCGCTGTCTGAATTTGTGACGAGCGGACTATAATTCATGTTTAATAATTCATTAAATTGTTTAATTGTCAATTAGGCATAAATGGTAATATGTAAGATGATTCTGTTCGATTTCTGTTAAATGCTAACTGTAAAATATCCGCCTTTAAAACAAAATGTACGGCGGAATATTCTGTATGAATGTATATTTCGCCGTTCGTAGCACGTATATAACCCCCATTCGGGTTGCACCCCAGCCCTGTGTCCCGTGCCACCTAGAGTAGGCTGCAAGCTCCCATGCCGTGAACGTCACCAAGATATGCGCTTAGATGGGCTAATGGATAGATGGTACATAACCAGTTTAAAAAGATCCGTGGCTGCTTTAAACTCGCTTGCTTTATTTTCAAGATGTAGCTAGCGGTGTTGTACGTTTCTGACATGTCACAATGCCCGTTCTTCAGTTTGCTGCTGTTAGAACGAACTACATTTCTATTACTTTAACATTCCTAGGACGTTTATGGCGAATAGCATATTTTTGACCTGTTGCCTGTTGTAATTTTATATATAAAAGTAGTTATATTAAAGTGAACGCTGTCTGCCTTTGAATTGAACGCGTCCTTAAACGTAGTCGGTACAAATAAATGTGACCTTTAAATACACCCTATTTTTATACATCTGTCTAGCTAAAACTATAATATATAATTGTATAATTATTTTATCATTAAAGTAAATTGAAATAATTATGTATTATTTAAAAACGTAAATGCATTTAAGGTAAAGACGTAATTGGATTTCCGCGTTATTTATTTTTTTTGCTATTATTTATGGACTGGCTTAGTCATACTCAAGCCGTAAAAGCAATTTACTAAAAACGTGCAGCGATTAGAGAACGTTCAGTATTTCACTACTTTAAAAGCAGCCAAAGATGTTTACTTGGGATGGCGTGACAGAACTGCTAGTGTTACATGATTGCTATTCATTTTAAAATGAGCATTTACTCAACGTGATTATTTCTTCTGCGAGACTGTGACAACTGAACTTTCGCTGCGATATTTCTCAACCCAATGATGTAAAAGTTAATAAGATTTGGTCATTGGCCCCGAAGTCATAGGTGAGAGGTTACCCAGCAAGGGAATCTATTTGGATAGATCTACATATATGTACACACTGACCAATATTAGTGGGATTAGATAACCCCTGTCAGAGAGGACACTTTGAGACAGGATTTGCAAACTACCATTTTAATTAAAAATACCTGGATTTCATTTTAGCAGTGAGTTATTAGTATGTCCTGATTGGTCAGTCTCCTACAATCATGTATGTGTCACTAATATTAATGTTAACAGCTGGATGAGTCTTTCAATCAAGGAAACAATCCAGTCAATGTACAATAAGAAGTGAACCGTTTAGCCAAGCATATGAGCCTTTCAGTTTTTTAAAGTAGTTCATAAACCTGAATTGTAACAGTGTCCTCCATCGCAAAGATTATCTGCTCCCTTTACCTATATAGAGTCATAAATTGCTCTCTGTACACTTTCTGAATTTCTTTATTACAGTATCTTCCAGTTCTTTCTTTGCATCTTTTCACCACTGTTTTCTCTCTCTCCTTACGCACACACCCTCCCCCAGCTATGGCGCAAGAATTGTACTATATTTTCCAACTTAATGTGACAATAAATCTTGTCCTTGATCCTCAGTCCAGGAGTGGCATGTTGTCCCACTGTTCGCCTCCTTTTTGGTATTTCCCGTTGCTCTCTCAGTCTGATAAGCATTCACTACCTATTCATTGGCTACTTCATTAGGTCAATCCCTTGCTAGTATCAGACTGGACCCTCTTTTGCCTTCAGAACTGCCTTAGTTCGTCATGGCTGAGATTCAACATGGTGCTTCACATAAGTACAGTGGCGACCTTCTAATTTGGGAGCAGTAAGCTAACCAATGCTGCGGTGGCAGTAAAGTACCATTAAGATGGATGTCAACTGCCATAAAATAAAAAGGTGACGGAGAACCAATGGTGTGCCTTGAGTATCTTACGTGATGAATTCTGGGAGAATTGAAAAAAAAAAACCTTTAAAAAAAGGCAGAGGTAGACACAGCGGAGTTTTGTTTTAATTCTGCCAGAATTCGACGATTTATGTGCTGTTGTGGAGTTTTTGGATTATTTTATGCAATTATTCAGATTACTTAATGCAAATGCTTCATTCGCAGGTGTAGTGGAGGGTAAATGCACAAACGCCATTCATGCACCTTTCAAATTTACAAAACCGCATTTACTCACCTTTTTTGAGATCACTAATGCTAAGGATATAAATAGTTATCCACCGTTTTTACTGCTGTGCATACAGTTTACCCACTTTAAATTTCTTGTTACCACTACACTACTGCTTCATTTCTTCACAATAGAAATTTATAGTAATATCAAATGTTGTAGTAAGACCAGTTTTTGAAGGTGTGGATCTTGTCTTTGAATCCGCTGTATTTTTACTCGTTCTTGTCATGGACTTGGGATTCTATTTTGTGCTTTATGCCAATAACTCTGAGAATATTCTTATTAATGAGCCTTTTAACTGTCGGATTGGGTAACTAATAATTTCAAGTGCAACCAATGCCGTTACTGCCAGCCGTGTGGGTAACGCGGCTGGCAGTTACTCACGCCTCTTAACAAACTTTATCTTATTTATACAGTTCATCACTGTAGTATGCTGGAACAACCGCGGACACGTTTTCTAACAAAATTTGCCGCCTGCCGTTCACGGGTCTTTCGCCAGGAAACAGTGCCCGCTGTAGCCTCAGTCTCCTGTTCCTCATTGACAGGAGTGGCACCTGCTGTGGTCTCCTGCTGCTGTATCCCATCTGCTTCACGGTTCTACATGTTGTGCATTCAGAAATGATCTTCTGTATACCTTGGTTGTGAAGAGCGGTTATTTAAGAACATAAGAAATTTACAAACGAGGGGGGGGGGGGCATTCGGCCCATCAAGCTCATTTGGGGCGAACTGATGTAATAGCTAAGAGTTGTTAAAATAATATCTAGCTATGATTTAAAGGAACCCAAGGATTTAGCTGCTGCTACACAAGTAAGTTACTGATGGGAGTTACTGTTGTCTTTCTGTCAGCTTGAACCAGTCTTGCCATTCAATTCTGACCTCTGACCTTCCCCATTCTGGTGTTTGACAAGCTCCTGACCTGTGTCTTTGTGAAATTATACATTGTGCTGCTGACATATGATTAGCTGATTAGATATTTTCTTCAATAAGCAGTTGAAGAGGCGTAGCTAATAAAGTGGCCAGTAAGTGTACATCCATATTTTATGGTGTGATGCACTCATGGATATGTAATTGAGGTTATCAGCCTAGCAGTTTCCACTAATAATAGTTCGTTGATGAGCTCACGACATTTTCAGTAGGTTTCATATTGTAATATTGTTTTTACGTCCCAGAACCAACTAAAGCTACTCATTCTCAGCACTGGAAGTGACCATGGGTCTCTCCCTTTTGGCAGAGCCGTCCTATAATTTGCTATAAGAACTGGTCAACTGTACTAGGAGTCTTGGAGAGACTAGGATCCATGTACACTTACCAACATGGGGCGGTGCTCCTCTGTTCTGTTTTTGGGCTCTAGGCTGTTTATTTGCAAACAATAGTATATGCTAACAGCATATATGCACGTGTGTATGTGTGTGTCTATATATATATATATATATACGCACACACCTCCATTTAATATTATATTGTTTCTCAAGTTGTTGATGGGTTTCTCAGAAATGGTCAGTTCTTTCCCTTTGTGGGAACTTTACTTATGTACATAGTCAGTGCTGCCTGTCGTAGTTGTGTTATGTTTCTGAATGGTGGTGGGCTGAGTATGTTGGCTGAACCTAAGAAATAGCACAAAACATCTAATATACAGCCTCCCATTCCCAGGACGCCTAGATGCTTACGGCTTGTAAGGAGCTGCCTGTGACTCATTCTGGGAGATGGGGACGAGTGACAAAAAGTGTATGAAACTATTGAACTATGAAATTCTATAGGATTCTATAAGATAAGAATGTTGTCTTTGCAAACCACAGCCCCTGTTCTCCCCATACATGGAAGCCTTGTTGTTTTCTGTTAGACAGGGAAGACATGCATCTTCTGGGATGGTTAGGGTTAGACGCCAAGCACCGTTCACCTGCAGCCATTTCCCCATGGTATATTATTTCACCAGGCGCTAACCTCACATCTATCGCCAGCCAAGCATCATTATCCTCCCCAAGCACTTTACCAGTCCATCCATCCATCCATCCATCAACTTCCGCTTGTCCGGGGTTCGGGTCGCGAGAGTAGCAGCCTCAGGAGGGACACCCAGACCTCCCTCTCCCCAGCTGCCTCTACTAGCTCCTCGGGGAGGACGCCGAGG
>JABFDZ020000042.1:8857719-8868205 GCA_019775955.2 Pollimyrus isidori
GTTTAATACAGTCTGCCAGATGTGTGTTTCTGCTGGTCTCACCAGCTCATCTCGTAATCGTTTAATACAGTCTGCCATGTCCAAATCTTTATGGGTATTTATACAATAGAAATATTTTGTTTCCACAGGAAACATGTGAAATCAAGGTATTTTACAGGATAAACATAAAAACATGCTATGATAAATGTTCTAATGAACATTGATAGACTGACTGTTTATTCAGCATATATTAGCCTCATGTCAACTGGAACAGATCCGCCTACCTTCCAAACAGTTATCCAGTCGAGGTGCTTGTAATGAATGAGCCCATATTTGTCATCCTGGAGTAACATAAAGGACATGTCTGTACTGGGAATTCACCCCGGAGTCAGAGGCTAAATTCCATTTCATTGTGTTTTCTGTGCTTTTGTGATTCCATTCTGTAGTAGAGATTGTGTCTATGTGACACATTATTATCACAGTGTTGATACAAATTAAAGCTTACATACCTATTCAGTACAGTCTGTTTTTTTGATTGTTGCTTTGTTACTTGAGCAACAGTGCAGTACAGTGTTAACTTTATGTATGGTGAACTGGATGATTCTTGTCCACCTGCAGACTGCATTAAAGAGGTAATTGCAAAACAGACAGCTATATTGTTAAACGACAATTAATTAATTGATATGCATTTGACAAATGTTGGACCACTTGTCTATTGTATCTGTGTAGACAGACAAGGGAAATCTGTTTGACAAGTATAGATGTTCTCCTCCCTAGACATACGTCTCACATACTGCACAGGACTGCATGTACTTCTACAGACACATCACATTATGTCGCATTAGATCTTTATATGAACTGTTGCCGGTAGTGTATGACTGTATGTGTGTCCCAAGTGCTGGCCCAGCCATGGGGAAAGTTTACAGGAAATCTCCCCAGAATAAAATTTGATACCTGCAAAGTTATTAAGGGCCATGGTAAAATCCAGCTCTGAAGTACAGTACTGTGTGCAAAAGTTTTAGGCAGTGAAAGACAAAGATGTTTATATGATCATCATATTGCAATTAAACTATGATACGTCTCTCAATGTGTTAGCTTAACTATTTCAAAACCTCTCCTATAGTCACCTGATATTTGCAGTAACCATTCAATATATCCATGTTTTTATTGACCACTAGCATACCATCTCTAGTTAATCGGTACGTCATCAAATTATTCAAGTTGATTAATTGAGCTGGCATTGAAATTTAAGAAAGGCTGAAATGCTCCCAAGGAGATTCTTGGGAACTAAAGCAGTGTTCGTATAGCCATCAATAAAAAAATTCTTGTTAGTTTTTATTGTTCACTTACTGCCCAGATTAAGAGCTTTAAACATTTTCTTTGACTGGTTAGCTTATAGGCAGTGGTACTAAGGATTAGCTTGTCATAAAGTTACATTTCTAGAAGTAGAGAAAACAGTATTTTGTCATCTGTAGCAATCAGATGAGTAATATGGTACTGAAGTAGTAAGGACTGGAGTCCATCTTTCTGTTTTGGACCTTGCTGCCATATACTGTGATAAGCATTTTGTCTTTATTTAAACTTGTCCTTTTTCATGCTGAAAATAGTCATTAGTCTGTATGTATAGACCACACATTTTACTGAGGTGAATGTTTCTTGCTGTACCAGTTTGAGTCTCTCCTTGGCATTGCTGAGGTCACACTTTGCAGACATATGACTGGCCTTTGTCTTTCCTGCAGAGTGGTGGATGCCCTTTTTAACTTCTTGCTGGTGTGGTATTACTGCACTCTGACCATCCGGGAGAGTATCCTCATCAGCAATGGCTCCAGGTCGGTCCACGGTCTTCAGGGCTGGTCTTCCCGGAGCAGGAATTCGTTCTGGCAGAAGAGCAAACCAACAATACTATAAAGTTAATAATCATGAATGTTTACTTTGGTATAGTCTTTGCAAGGATTCGGGCTCTGGTACAAGTTGCATTACACTGTAATTTGTTTTTTGTGGTGGGGGGGGATGTTACTGATGGTAAATATGATTTGAACGTGAGAGATTTGGTTGTCCAGACCAAGATGTCTGAACGTCATTCCTGACGTTCTTTGGTAATTCAGGCTCTTTCTACATCATACAAATGTTATTCATATGTGGTGGTGCAGTAGATATCACTGCTGCCTTGCACCAATGGGTCCTGGGTTCGAGTCTCCGCCATGGCTCCATATGTGTGGAGTTTGCACATATTTGTTGTTGTGGGGTTTCTTCTGGGTACTCCAGATTCCCCCCACAGTCCAAAAATACGCTATCATGAATTGGAGTTACCAAGGTGTGAGTGTGTGAGAGAGAGGGGGTTGGTACTGCCTCCTGGGTTGTTCCCTGCCTTGTGCCCATAACTTCCGGGATGGCCCCCGGACTGCATCGGAGCAGTGGGTACAGAAAATGAATGGATGCTGTAACGGTTTGTTTAAAAAAGCTATAGACTTGTAGAAAAATACCACTGAAGAATCCATTTTATTTGTCACTAAATAAGCCTTTTTCATACAGCTGCACCAGTTATAATATATAATGAGAAAATCTGCTTCGGTGTGTCATAAATGTTGCAGATCACTTTTGTAACTCAGCCACTGTCTCGTCAGTAATGCAGTTTTTTTTCTTGTCTGCCCTGTCATTTCAGAATCAAGGGCTGGTGGGTGTTTCACCACTATGTGTCAACGTTCCTCTCTGGCGTCATGCTGACTTGGTGAGTGTGCCTCGCGGCGAGTGGTCCGGCCATTCCAGTGTGATGCGGCATCATTTCATCGTCAAACTGTTTGTAATGTAAACCCTTCTAATTGTTTTTCTGGATGGCAGGTGAACAAGATGCAAATCAATGCAATGATGGTTTTGCTTTTCATTGTGTCACATTCTGCATACAACATGCATGGAAAAGCAGTGCCTCTTGTGCATTGTATTTCCACATGGCATGGTTTCTGCATGCTGCACACTGTAAGACGATACACCATGCTGATTTGGTTTGCCCGGCATGCCAAAGTTGTGTTCAGGGTGGCACAAAATCTGCTCCATATTATTAGTGTATACTATGATGTCAAACATTTAGCTTTAAACATTTTCTGGAAATGGATGTTTTGCATCAGCCAATTTTTATTTCGGCCCTGACAAACACAATCATAGAATTGAGGGTGGGTGTACTTTCTTTTTCCCCAGGCTGTAAGATCATCTGTATTACCAGCTGCTAATTTAATACTGCCTCTAGTCAGTGTGTATGGTCTTCCCACGTTTCAACAAACATGTTTAACAGCAGTTTAGTTGTGGATTGATTTTTTTTTTTTTTTAATTTAAGAATCGTTCCTTGAACTTTTATCTTCTGGCCATTGAATAGATCCATAATACCCTGTTACAGGAGGATGCAATGCCGCAATTTTCTTGGCACACTTGGGGGACAGACGAGTAGGCAAATATCAAAACAACCATTTCGCTCTCGGAGCATAAACACGAGGCAACTGGATCACTGTCCCTAGACCCTTTCATTCTAACACCTATATCAACTAGCTCTATACTCTCTATACAGGAAATTAGTTACAGGTCAGTTGTGGGACCTTGTCCCTCTCCTGAAACATCAACGCCTGTCCTGCACACCGTTCTGATCAATTTAATATTTGGTACCATTTTCATGCCCAGATATACCAGCAGTAGCTTAAACCATCCTATCTATTTGCCCTCTACCACCACTTCACTTTTTGCTTAGTATTTTCATTATAAATTGGCCACCCCTTGTGATTTATAGATGCTTAAAACACCTTAGACAGATGGAGTCTTCCCAAGCAAAACACAATCTCTGTTGGGTGTTGGTATTGAGTGTTTAACCGTATTCATGGTATTTTTCTTCACCTCCTCATTTTATAACCTCACAGGCCTGATGGGAGGCTCTACCAGATGTTCAGGAACCAATTCCTTACCTACTCTTTGTACCAAAGTAAGTGTGCATTAATCACAGGCTGGAGTCTGGAATCTTGCTTTAATCTGGTTTGTGTTATTTGAACGTTTTTACCAGGCAGCCCCAGGTTAAAATTGATTATACTGATGTATGAAAAGCAGCTGTTGCTGGTTACATGGCCGCTGGCGTCGCGTAACTCTACCTTGACTGTCATGAGGACCTTAGCCATCCTTCATGGTGCCGTTTGACTGGAGTAGCACATTTCAGCTGGCATAGGTCACTGCAGGCTGCAGTAATGGGCATGTTGAAAGGGGAGCGTTTCGAAAGGTCCGTGGGCATGTTGAACTGAGCGTGGCAAAGTGTCTGGAACAACAGGCATACTTTGTACTTTCTAGAAGTGTGGTGGCAAGTGTAAACAAGCATAGGACAGGTCTTATGCTATGTGAACAAATACAAAACGGGCAATTCATTAAATATCTGTTAATCATAGATATCGTGTGACCTGTCTGGTGAATGTCTGACCTCTTTCTGAAATAACGCTTACTGACTGCATTTTTGGCAAACAGAAATAACCCCTGGCACGCCTGCCCTATCGCATGCAGCACTTTTTGACATGCCCACTACTCCACCATGCTGAGGCTCTTGTCCCCACTTCCCCATATAGGACTCATGGTCACTCTGGGCAGCCAATCACAGATCCTGAAATAGACACCTAAAACTGTGATGGTAGTGGGTGGAATTACAAGCAACATAAATGCAGGATATTTTGAAGCCTCATGAATTCATTTCACCAGCTCTCACCAACTGCTTGCTATTTGTGGTTTCTAGACTTTAGTTGGCTGGTATTGTATGTTGTTAGTTTTGCTTGTTAGTTAATCTCAATTTGTGTTCCCAGAATCTTCTGAGTTGAATGTATGATACATACATTCATGTATGATGAACCTGTGTTCAGGTGTTGCTTTTCAAAGCGTTTACTCCAGCGCTTCTGGCCTTTGTACTTGTGAACACAGGCTTTGTGCAGTTCCTGCAGTACTACTATCAGAGTGGGTGTCTCTATAGACTACGAGCTTTGGGGGAGAGACACAACATGGACCTTACAGTCGGTGAGACAGAATAAATGGTTTTGTGGTACATAAGCAACAGCTCACTGTTTACAAATGCTAAACACGTATCTTTAACAATTTACTGTCTTCTGTGTTGATAACACTTAGATAAAATATTGATATCATTATATCATTCTTAGAATTTCTAACTGCTTTTTAATTATTCACTTGTAATCAGAGATGGAAAGTTACAGTCCAGAAAATACAAATCCAGAAGAAGGTTTTGTTTCAACAAACCAGTTGAGTCCTCCATGAATGTAATTGTTCATACCCAACTGGTTGGTTGAAACTAGGGATGCGCGATATCAAAAATTTAAACCGATACCGATAACCGATAATTAAGCCCTTGTCATTGCCGATATCGATGAATTCATATTATATATTTGTTATAATTTTCATATGATCTGCAGTTTATGCACCCAACTGCGCCTAACTATGACAGTAAACATAAGTCTTTTCAAATGTTTTTATTTAATTTTTTTGTGTAAGGCACCACAATACTTGGCCTCAGAAAAAAATTAAAATAAAGTGCATCCTCAGCAAAAGGGAATAGCAGAGATTTCTCTGAAATGTTATAGCTTTAAAATAAAAATAATAATAATAAAACTTAAAATGATTTCCAATTTGTACTACGTACTTAATATTTCTTACCAAGCCAAGAGGTGAAACCCAGATGCAGATTTACCCACAGTCCCTTAATGGCACTGCGGTAGCCACTGCCATTTTGGACTGAAAGTTGTCTGTGAGTGCAGAGGAATAGTGTGTGAGAAGGAAAAGTGTAAAAAGTCACCTGCATACATGGTAAAACGGTTCATACGGATAAGAATTAATCATATATTGCACACTAAAAATCTGCGAATGTCACAGCCAAAGCATAACAAATTTTTAAAAACCCATACCAGTAAATTAGTCCGTCACACACGTACACATATTGGTTGTGTGCGCTGCACATGCACAAGACACTGAAATGCTGTAGATGTTCTTTGTGAATATTTGTGTAATGTTTTTAATGTAAGAAAAAGAATTTTATAAAGGCTCTGCTATGTAGAACTGAATATTGTAATCTTAATAAAATAGCATCGCCAGTGAAATATCAGTATATATTTGTATTTATTATTCGGGTACGTCATGAGGTACACTGGGTAAATATGTAAATTAATGTAATTTTAAAAAGAAATCATTTTTTCACAAAATGAATAAGAAACAAACGGGTTTAGAGAGCCCGCCACTGGGTGACGTTATTTACTCATAAAATATAATTGATACATAATTTTTACATGCGTTACATCTGTTCAACACTGGTCATTTCAGAGGCATTAAAGTATTCTGATAACTAATATTATACTAGTATTCTAATAAGTGACAGAAGGGGGAAAATGATACAAATGATTTTGTTTTAAGTTGGTACCTGTAGGCGCTCTTGACAGCGCGATGCCGCATGTTCTATATGTACAGCGTTCGGTCCAAAATGGGGGCGGCCCAACGTTGTCATGGGCGCTGACACTGTATACCTGCTAGCAAGCAATTTCCCAAATGGCATTAGCCTACTTTTTCGTATCTATTTATCGGATTTAATTTATTTATCAGAGAAATAAAAATGATCTAATTTTACCTCGTATCGGCCAATAGTTTATCGGTCCGATACATATCGTGCATCCCTAGTTGAAACAAAATCTTGGTCTGGATTTTTTCTTTCTGGACCTAAAATTTCCACCTCTGCTTGCAATACCGTGGTGGACTGATAGAGAATAGATTTATCACATATTTAATACATATTAGTTCCATGTGTCATCCTGGATTTATTATGATTTTGCGTGCTGTTTTTTTTTTTTACTCAGAGGGATTTCAGTCCTGGATGTGGCGTGGTCTGACCTTCCTCTTGCCCTTCCTCTTCTTTGGTCATGTGAGTGTTGCATGGTCTCTTCTGGCAGTTTTGTTCTCTGAGCTGTGTCAGGTCTGATTGTTGCTCAATTCTGAATCAGCAATGAAAATGTGCCCCATATTGGAAATCTTGCCAGGTCACAGTTAACTGTGCTGAAGTACATTTTCTAGGCATGTCAGTAAGTGCTGAGTCATGGTCATTGTTTCATATTAGTAAGGGCTCCTGTAGCTACAAACGTATCATGGCTGCCTACTAAAAATGTTCTTCACCCTTTTTATTTTTTGTTCCAGTTCTGGCAGCTCTACAACGGCCTAACTCTCTTCAGGATGGCCCAACTCCCAGAATGTAAAGAGTGGCAGGTCAGCATGACCACAAAACCTTTGCTGCATTGTGTGCCTGGCTGCATCTTTTGTCCAAAATCATTCCAAACCTCAAATTGGGGTTAAGTCACTTATGAAGCTGTTGCTGACTCTTTGCTTGTTGTTCAATATCAAGGAATGATACATGCGATGCTTTCTATTTATGAGCTGTACAGTCTAATATATAAGATTATCATCTTAATATGTGTTCCACTGGATGAAGGACATGCTAGGCTAAAAGCTAATGCAATGTAATTCTAAGAGCATTTTATTGATGTATTGCATTTCGTTGCACCTACAGAGCAAGCACATCGCCATGGATACACATAAACAGCTAACAGATGCTTCTTATTGCTAAAACGTTTTATAGAAACATTTTTCATAATGAAATGTTATTTAAAATCTTGATAAAATGTAGAAAGTGCACATATGCATCATGCATATCAATATGAGGATTTATCAGTACTGTATAATGGTGACGTGTGTTATTTTTAATCCTCTTCCCAGGTGGCCATGTGTGGAGCCTCCTACCTTGTTTTGTTCACGGGGAACTTTTTCACTACGCTTGGTGTGGTCTACCACAAATACAAGCACAACAAGAGCAAAGCTAAGGGACTCTGAGATCTTCAAAGAGGCTGATCTTAATTTAGACCTGGCTCCCTGCACTTTAACACTGTACCAAACATTTTTTTAACCAGAATTCTTTTTATATGTCAGTTTGTCCCCAGATATTAACACACTTGTCATGTAAACACAATACATTTCTCAGTTTTACTGTCTTTTTGTTTGAATTTTGAGTGTTAATGTCCAATATGGAAGGTTTACTCCAAACTAATTTGATCAAACCCCTTCTGAGGTTATATTTCAGTACCTTCTGACACTAGTCATGGTCTCAGAGCACCTGAAACCATTTTGCAGTACATTGTTAGTACCTGCCAAACTATGGTAGAAGCTGAACAGTGTATATTAGTTTTGTATCGTTTTTACAAAGGCCATATCCAGATGCTCCCCGGATTACGATGGTCCTTGTTACGATATTTCAACCTTACGATGGATAAATGTTTTTCACTTTCAGTACATTATTCAGTAAACTACATGGGATATTCAACAATTCATTATGAAATATGGCTTTAAGTTAATGATTTTGCCCAACTGTAGGCTAATGCAGTGTTTGCCAACCCAGTCCTTGGGGAACCCTGCACAGTCTATGTTTTTGCTTCCTCTCAGCTCACAGTGTGCCTGTACCAGGTATTTGGTGTTCCTGATTGGCTGGGAGCTGGGAGGGAGCATGGACAGTCCAGGGTTCCCTAAGGATAGGGTTGGGAAACACTGGGATAATGTAAGTGTTCTAAGCATGTTTTTAAGGAGGGCTAGGCTATGATGTTTGTTGGGTTAGGCAATCTGTATAAAAATGCATTTTCACCTTATGATACGTTTATCGAAACACAACCCCATCGTAACCTGGGGAGAGGTTGTACATTGCATTATATTGCTGCATTGTGCTGTCACAATAGTTCAACAACTTCTATAGTAAAATGGTACAGCTTTTTTTGTTGCCCTTAATGAGTGAGCTGTACGAGTGTAATTTCCATTGGTTTTTAAACATTTATTGCGTAAGGTATACCCACCACTTAATTTCTTCTCTTGTATAGCACTGAAATAAATTAATGTAATAGACAGAAGGGCCCTTTAAAAGGATATTGCTTAAATAATTTAAAAAGTGTGTTGGGTGATCATAAAACTGAGTATGATCGTAAAATGACTAAATACGTTATGGATGTGTTTGTGTATTTCAAGAAATTTTAAAGTAATACTTGTGTATTGTGTTTCATGTCAGGTAATGAGATCATTATGAAGAAATCATACCAATTGTACCAATTGCAGTATCTTTTCTGCTGTGTACCTTGTGGGCTTTGTTTTATGCCTCTTGTTTTTGAAGGTATGCTTCATTTTATTGCTGATTAGGTAATTTGGTAAAAGGCTCGGTTAAGCCCCATATTGAAATTAGTATAGTGTTATGTAAAACTTTGGGGGGGAAATGCAAATGAGCATATAATTGGCTAAATTATTAAAAGATTTCACTGAAGTTGGTTCTATTTCGGAACAGAACTGTATTGGAAATGCAATAAAATGTCTTAATATGTTGCAGTAGAGATGTCCTGAGCAGAGTGGATGTGTGTTGGGGGGCATCCTATGCAGTATGTCTGTCCATCTCAGGGTACATGAACACGCACTCCTACGCGGTTATGTAGGACATGAGAACTGCACAAAAACAGCAGAGGAAGGACTTCAACCACCAGCCCCGAGGGCTCAAAAGACAGTGCCAGCCACGCAGCCATCATATTAAACTGGACTAAATTCGGTGGGATATTTTCACATTGGAGTATAAAAACGTCAGGAGAATATGATGCAGTTCTGAGCTCAGATAATTTTGTAACAAAAGACTTGTGACACCAACTCCTTTGAAACCAAGAGTACTTCTGGTCTCTTTTTAAAGGATACTTGTAATACATTCTAACCAAGGTATAAATAAGTAATATCAGAAAAATTAAGCAAAATACATGCGCATGCATGGATCTTTTTGAAGCGTCTTATCGCATTATGTGAGTATATGTCTGTGTGTGTGTATTTATATATGGACACACACACACCAATACACAAGATTGTGTGCTTTATGTGAATTTTATTTGAACTTACTTCAAATACCGCCATAGAGCACGCGGTCAATGACTGGAGTAAAGTTAGCAGTGGGTTTCATACTCGCCAGACATTCACAGATCATCTTTGAATTTACTCTACTAAAACATTACAAAACAAAGTCAATTGCACATTCACAAATTCCTGTGTGTTTGTGAAATCACACGCACACCTTGGTTATTCAATTATTATATCCAGTAAATTGTGAAAAAGCACATGTCATAGCCTTTGGCACTTGTGAAACCTGTAGGAAATTTGTGAAATCAAATGATATGTCTCATATCCATTGTTTTCAGTGCAGGTGGGACATAGAGAATTCCAATGCTTGAAAAACAAAGGGCCGAGCAACTTAATTTCAGCCCGTTGTTTTAAAGACATGAGTAAAGCTACATACAGTTTCTCACAAAAGTGAGTACACCCCTCACATTTTTGTATTTTTTTAATTATATCTTTTCAAGGGACAACGTTAAAGATATGAAACTGATAGAATGTAAAGTAATCAGTGTACAGCTTGTATAATGGTGTAAATTTGATGTCCCCTCAA
>JABFDZ020000042.1:8868305-8896567 GCA_019775955.2 Pollimyrus isidori
GACATTAATGGCTGTGTGTTGAGTTATTTTGAGGGGACATCAAATTTACACCATTATACAAGCTGTACACTGATTACATTCTTTCAGAGTTTCATATCTTTAGCGTTGTCCCTTGAAAAGATATAATACAAAAATGACAAAAATGTGAGGGGTGTACTCACTTTTGTGAGATACTGTATATCATACTTGTGAAACCTATAGATAATTTGTGAAATTAACTTATATGCCTTACTTCCATTTTTTTCTATGGAGGTGGAAAATACAGCATCCTACTGGTCCAAAACCAGATTCCATCAACTCAATATGAGCTTGGGCTTTTCTTCTTCTATGTTTTCTTGTTTGTGTTTGTATATTCTACATGTATGTAGTTTTTATTATTATAAATATAAATATGTTACAGTGCCTTGAAAAAGTATTCATACCCCTTGAACTTTTTCACATGTTGTCAACTTACAACCACAAACTTAAATGTTTTCATTGAGATTTTATGTGCTAGACCAACACAAACAAGCACATAATTGTGAAGTGAAACAAAAAAGATACACGGTTTTCAAAAATGTAAGCAAAGCAAAATCTGGAAAGTATGCCATGTGTTTGTATTCAGCCCCACTGTGTCAATACTGTTACTTTGTGGAGCCACCTTTCGCTGCAAGTACAGCTGCAGATCTTTTGGGGTACGTCTCTGCCAGCTTTACACATCTAGAGACTGAATTTGTTGCCCATTCTTCATTGCAAAATAGCTCAAGCTCAGCCAGGTTGGATAGAGAGTGTCTGTGATCAGCAATTTGCCACAGTCTTGCCACAGATGCTCAATGGGTTTTAGGTCTGGACTTTGAGTGGGCCGTTCTAACACATGAATATGCTTTGATCTAAACCATTCCATTGTGGCTCTTGCTGTATGTTCAGGGTCATTGTCTTGCTGGATGGTGGATCTCCTTCCCAGTCTCAAGTCTCCTGCAGCCTCCAACAGGTTTTTGTCCAGGATCGCCCCATATTTGGCTCCATCCATCTTTCCATCAACTCTGAGCAGCTTCCCTGTCCCTGCTGAAGAAAAGCATCCCCACAGCATGATGCTGCCACCACCATCTTTCACAGTGGGGATGCTGTGTTCACGGTGATGACCAGTGTTACGTTTCTGCTACACATAGCGCTTTGCATTTAAGCCAAAATGTACAACTTTGGACTAATCTGACCAGAGCACCTTCTTCCACATGTTTGCTGTGTCCCCTACATGGCTTATGGAAAACGACAAATGGGACTTCTTATGGTTTTCTGTTAACAGTGGCTTTCTTCCTGCCACTCTTCAATATAGGCGGGAGTACATGACTTATTGTTGTCCTGTGGACAGATTCTCCCACCTGAGCTGTGGATCTCTGCAGCTCCTCCAGAATGACCAAAGGCCTCTTGATTGCTTCTCTGGCCAGTGCTGTCCTTGCTCGGTCTGTCAGTTTAGGTGGACGGCCATGTCTTGGCAGGTTTGCAGTTGTAGCGTACTTTTCCCATTTTTCGATGATTGATTGAATAGTGCTCCTTGAAATGTTCACAGCTCGGGATATTTTCTATAACCCAACCTTGCTTTAAACTTCGACACAACTTTACCTCTGACTTGTCTGGTGAGCTCCTTGGTCTTCATGATATCATTGGTTCACCATTGTTCTCTAACAAATCACTGGGAGAGCAGCTAACATTGATAATGACTGAATAATGGAATCTCACACAGCTGAGCTCCACTATACATGGCCAATGAGGAACATGCAAAGGCATTTGTGTGCAAACCAGTGAATCAAAAAATAATCAGCATGAGCTATTGAAGTTCATTTCACAAATTTTCTACAGGTTTCACAAGTGCCAAAGAGCATGATATGTGTGGCTTTACTCATGTACTTGAATCACAGGCTGAAATTAAGTTGCTGGGCTCTTTTTTGAGCTTTGGGACGCTCTATGTACCACCTGGACTGAAAACAATGGATATGAGGCATATCATTTCCTATCATATCACTTCCTACAGGTTTCACAAGTGCCAAAGGCTATGATATGTGCTTTTTCACAATTTACTGGATATAATAATTGAATAACCAAGGTGTGCAAGTGATTTCACAAACACACACGAATTTGTGAATGTGCAATTTACTTTGTTTTGTAATGTTTTAGTAGAGTAAATTCAAAGATGATCTGTGAATGTCTGGCCAATATCGAACCCATTGCTAACTTTACTCCGGTTTGACCGCTGCTCTTTAAATAAACGTGGCCGACCATCAGAATGCTCAGAATTAGATCTTTTTAAATGTTCGTTCTAGTGATGATAATTGAAATTTCAGATGGGAATTAATGATACGGTGCAATTGGTACTTGTGTTAATTGTTAAATGTTATACTGTTCGTCGGCGCGGTTTTGCCCTTGCCCTGCACATCTTAACACCCGCCACCACCCCCCTTGTGGTCGCTTAGGACTCCTCCTGCACCTAGGCTCGTGACGTGGGTACTCGGGTATACACAAGGGTCCGGCGCAGCCTGCAGATAGTGCTGGTAAGTGTCTGTTCGCGCTGTTATTCATCGTTTCTAAGTTTTGTATTTGTGTCCGGGAAATGCCCAAGGCACAAAGTTTACACGATGCTCCACGTCTCTCGCTGTGATTTGTCGCTTGTTAAAGGCTAAGTTACTGAAAGCAAGTTACACAGTGAACTTGGGTTTATGACCGGCTACCCGGGCAACTTGTTCAACTCTCTGGGGAATGGTTATTTGTGCGGAGATGTTTAGAGCATTTCATACGGCTTTTTAAGTACCACGAGCAAGTAGTATTGCTATTTATTAAGCTGCCCGATACGATTATTTTTATTAATTGGTATATTTGATGTTTATAACTTTTGTATTGAAAACCTTTTAAAATTGTAGTTAAACGGTGTTTTGCATACTGACGGTTGTTGATTTGTATTTTGTATGTGCGAACGTCATGCACTCAATCCATGTATTTGCATATCGGTCAATGACACCTAAAAGACTTGCTTCTAACTTCAACTCTTTTGTCTATAACGACTGCCTGGCCAATCAGAATTAAGCTTCTTTATTCTGGTGTTACGGGAGGTGATTTTTTTTCTCGTTATCTGTAAACGTAATTTGAGGGTCCACTGTATTTGACTGGATGGTCAGGGGCTTACCCAACACGAAGCCCTGCCGTGGTTCATAGCCATTAATGAATTGTGAACAAAAGGACTTAACATTATTTATTATCCGAAGATGGTTGTCTACTTAGACTTTCAATGGATGTGTCAATTTTGTATAAGGTTGGCCTGCTGATATACTTTTCTAGCATTCAAAAATCTACCAAAATACTGAATACAAGCGCCCATGGCATGCGATACACCAAAGGTAATTTTCAAAATAAAGGAAAACCCATCATTGTCATTTGACAGGATGTTTCTCCTGCATGAGCCAGCAGAAGAGGAGCGATACCAGCAGTTCTGATGTTTAGTGTTTGGTGATAGTGGGTGAGATTGGTTGAATGGGATCATGCTGGCATAGAGTGACCAGATGATCCATGTCAGGGAGGACAGTCTAAGCTAGGAGAGGAAAGTGTCCTTCCTGACATGGATCATCTGGTCACCCTATGCTGGCATACTGATGTCAGTGGTCGCGATCATAATAAGGTCACCAGCTCAGATCCTGGGGCCAGCAGACCCCGATGGTTTCTGGGTGGCTGGATTCAGGACGGCTCTGCACCGTGAACTGCAAACTTGCTCTCACTTGTACATGTGTCTGTGTGCCTCATGGAGACTGAGATGGAATAGGCAAAAAAAAGACAATTTTGCCATGGAGATGAATTGTATCACTATTCTCTTCCTTTCATCCTGGAAGATTTTTCTCAACAGGTTCAACATTCACCATAATATTTACATAGTCTCAGAGCTACAATTCTAAATGTGGTGATGCAATGTCTAACTTTCTAGTGGACCATGACAGGAAAATGATTCCTGCACCCTTCAGTGAAAGTAACTAGTATAAGAGCCTATTGCCATCTCACAGTGTCATTACACATGTACTCATGTGCTTGTTGACAGCAGGCTTTGCATTATCTTGACTATGCAACTTTTTATGCTGCTCAATACATCTGTTCTTACACCAGTTGCAGATTTTTTTTTAATGAGTTTTCCATAAAGCAATTAAAGCAATAAAAACAATTATTACAAGCAAATTTAATTTCATATATCCATCCGTAAGAAAATAAATGAAGGTCTTTTCTGTTAGTCTCATGGTTTGTCTCCTGTCATATGAAGGAAATTTTATTATGTACATCCTCTCGCTCCTGGATTGGAAAGTCTTATATTAATGAGTGTTAAACCAAGTCAGGAGGTTCGTTAGCTGATGTAAGTCTGCTGTAGGGATGATGTAATCCGTCGAATTCACAGCCTTCAGCTTTGAATGGCTTCTTGATCTGGGAACACACAAGCAGTGATCCCTGTATTCTCTTGGCACCTTGTACTCTTTGAACAGTCCAGCGAAGTGCAGTTAGGTGGATTGGTGTGTCAGAATTGTTCATAATGAGATTATGTGTGTGACTGTGTGCTCTCTGATGGAGAGCCATCCTGTCCAGGGAACACCCACCCTCATGTCCTGCATATCCTGGCTTTGATTTTAGGCTTGTGGCAATCCGATAAGCATAAGCACCTATGGCAGACGGCTTTCCCCCTGCGGCTGACTCTGCCTGGGGGATCTTGCAGTAAGCAGTGTGATGTCGTTCAACTGATTTTGTAAACTGTGACGATGGCAATGAATTCAAATGCCTGTGCAGGTTTTTTTTTTTTGTAGCAGCCACTGTAAATCGTTCATTTTTGTTTGCTAAATTAATGTGAATAATGCTGATGTGTACGAGTAAGGGAAGAAGGGAGCAGTGGACAGACAGGCAGACAGACAGATCGGTGCAGCAGCAGCAGTAACGCAGAATCCGTACCGTTCTGTTGTGGTAAAGAAAGAGCTGAGCCAGAAGGTCCTGAGCTTTGGGTTGTGACTGAAAGAATGAGATGGCGGATGCAAGCAGCAGAAATGAGCTTCCTCTGCAGGGGGGCTGGGCTCAGCCATGGAGGCAGGGTGAGGAGCTCGGTCATTTGGGAGGGGCTCAAAGGAGAGCCGCTGCTCCTCCACATCGAAAGGAGCCAGTGGAGTTGGTTTTGGCATCTATCCCTGAGGAGGTGCTTCTGGCCCCGAGGCAGACCCAGGACATGCTGGAGAGATTATATCTCTCATCTAACCTGGGAACACCTTGGTACCCCCCCCCCCAGAGGAGCTGGAGGAGGTGGCTGGGGAGAGGGAGGTTTGGGCGTCCCTGCTTAGACTGCTGACCCCACGACCCGACCCTGGATAAGTAGTGGATGACTGGATGGATGGATGGAAGGATAGATGGTCAGATAGTGTTTGTAATATGTATTTTGAGGATAGATGTACACTCTCAAGTTCAGGGAAGGTATAATTCTTTAAGCAGGAATACATTATTTCTGAAGGAGCGTAATACAATACACTTGGTTTGCTTATTTTTCACTTTAATTTCCTGATGAAAATATCTACCAATTTTATTAGAAAAGCTTAATGGAGTTCTTGTTTTATTTCTTGAGTGAAATCAGGTGGCTGTATGTTTTGGTTGTGCATATATTTTTACTATTTCGCTTGTGGCTCAGTGTGTCTATAATCACAAGGTCGGTGGTTCAAACCCAGCCTCAGCACGTCTGCGGGTCCTTGAGCAAGGCCCTTAATCCCCAGCTCCCGCTGTTCGCGGACAGCTTACTCTACAAAAGAGCAAATTGAGGGAAGTGTGAAAAGAATTTCCCCACGGGGACAATAAAGGATCGATTTTTATTATTATCAAAGTAATCAGATAGTTTTGCTTGGACTTGGAAAAACACTTGAAGTACTCAGCATTTTTTTTAGTCTTTGTGTAAGATTGAAACAAAAGGTTTGGTTTTTATTCTTGTTGGTCACGTTGGGAATGGTGTCCATTGATTGAGCAATTTCTCAGTAAGTTATGCAACGTTGAATTACTGCTGCATCATGCCGTGCAAGATGACCTGTCATCTGACCTCAAGTATAAAACCTGGTAGTCAGTCTGGTGAGTTTTCGGTGGCTGGGAGTGGCTAATCTGAATGAAGTCCTGCTTGGAGAGTTTAAGTGCAGCTTTTCGCAAAGTAGTTTGCGTGTAACAGGTGAGTTTTTCTGTCATTTTTGCGATGCTTTTAATCCATATTATGGATTGCAAACAATTCTTTTTGGAATCCTAAATATAGTCCCATCATACGATTAAAGAACACTTTTGGTGATTATACCTCAATATAAAGATGATCGGTGTTGCTATCTGAATGTTGTCAATTTGTGACGAAAATTCTGTATTTGGAAAATATACTCAGGGTTTGCACTGTTCCCATTCTACACTCTCAACTTCAGTAACAGTAAAGAATGCTCTATGTCTCTGATAAATCCGTGAGAGCTTACACTCAATCAGCTGGCTGGCATTCATTTTTGTCTGCTTCATATGAGCCATAGGGCGTAATGCCTTCCAATGGGCTCAGCATTCGAGCAAGGGCTGGGGAGGTGCAGGCCGTTCAGTACCTTGGGGCTTCTTGTGGTGGGATGTGACTCATCATTCCCTGACTTTACACTGGTGTAGGTTTTTCGTGATTTTTATCTGACTGTTTTTCTTTCAGTAATTTCCTGGTAAACTTGTGTGCAAGAAGTCTCCCTTTTCCTTTTATATAACCCAGCAGCCTGTTCCAGTGTGTGGAATCTCTAGAGACACTTGTGCTCAGTCCAGACACTGTTGCCTTATTGTGTGTGTATGTGTGTGTGTGTGTGTGTATAAAGAACATTTAGTTTATTTTTATTAAGCCAGAAGCCAGTCAGGAAATTAAAAGTAATTTCATAGCAATTTTATCAGTTTATAATAATTTCTAACATTTCTTCTGGCAAGAGGTAACGCCAAAATGTTATTTTCATAGTTTTAAAAAGAGCCTCTGCACAGCCGTTTTTCTGGGCTAACGGTCAAGACCTTGATTTTTAAGTTTTAAGCCATTATTTAGGCTATTGTTCGGTTTATCAGAAAATTAAGGAATCATGGAGGTTGGAAGTTCTTAAATCTGAAAGGATTACATGACAATCTTTTTTAAAATGAGTGCTGTGTAGTTTGGTTTAAAGGCTGAATGTGTTTTTGAAAGAAGACCACCACCAACACATGGCACAGATGCCGGTCCAGAGATGCATGATTCGCAGAACGGTGCATATCCCACTTAGTCCAGAAAATCCTGGATCCAGTTAAACTTGCTGTAAGAAAACTTGCTGTGAAAATTGATATCTCTACATGTTACATTCCATATCGTTTATTTTTGGTATAAAAATAGTCTGGTGTGAAAAACCTTTACGGAATACTTGTTGGATGGAATTCCTCATTTAATGGTAACATGAACATTCAACTGGGCTTTTAATAGCTGTAAGGGATTTTATGTTTTTTAGAGTTTTTTTTTAGTCAACTCCACAAATAGTGAGCCGTTGAGCTGCTGAAGCCAGTTTGAACTTCGATGGTGACAGATTCCCAGTGCCGTTTATCTTAACTGTTTCATTCTCACATCTGTATGTATGATTTGTATTAAATCATCTGTAACTACCTATGGAAAAAATATGCGAAAAGTTAGACTTCATTCAGAGGGATATAACTAAAAAAAACAAAGTGGGAGCAGTAGTAAAATGGAATGACTTTGTGAATGACTGGGGGGTGGCATTCATAATTACATACTTTGCATAATTTTTTTTTAATTCTAAAATAATTGGACCAGTTGTGTTTGCCTTGTCCAAAGAAAAGCCTGGTATAACTTCATACGTCTTCATTGCTCTCTGCCAGCAGCGAGTGCATTGAAGTGATACTGGAATGATTCATCTGCTTGTTTTCTTGTTTTAATTTATGTGCTAAATCAGCTTTTACAGTCTGCCTTCTTCCACAGACCTACACAGGAGTCTACATCGGTGCAATCAGTAGTAAAGTTCTACTGGTACACATGTTGCAGTAAAATGACGAAAGTGTTTATTACCAGTCCCCATTGTATACAAGAGTAAGACTGGCAGTGATCACGTTACAGGGTAATAGTTTCCCTTACTGAAGAATGTCTTTGTGTTATGGTCTACATTGCTATGCTATGCCAGTTAATAGGTTACTAGGAACTACCACCTGGATATGCCTCTGGTGGCTCTCAAGCCCCCCCGAATGTCCCAACCATGTAAAATTCAAGCATCAGCTGTTTAGCTGTCCTGTTTAGCTTTCAATTAGGACAGCTAGTGGTGGCCAGTAATGGCCTGGTGCATGTCCTGGCGTTAGTTTAGGCTGGAGGTCTTCCAGTCTATATCCTTCCCCCGCCCAGATGGGACCCATATATACCAGGAGAGAAAAGTCTGCCTTGACATTGCCGTTTGACTGACAGAGGGAGCATAAGGTCTGCCTAGCAGCTGCCACCAGCAATTTGGCACTGCTGGACAGTTGGCAATAACACACATGCAGTACAGACCTGGTAATCCATCATAGGCTAAGCAACTTTGGGTCTGACCAGTACTTGGATGGGAGATCAACTGGGAAAGCTTAGTTACTGTGTGGTGAGTGCACTGGTGCAGAATCATCCAGGTGGGGGCTACACAGTGCTGGTGGTTGAAGTGGCCCTCTGCACAGTGCTTCCGTAAAGCGTTTTCTGAAAGGTGCTATTTAAATATGACATTAATTGATTCATTCAAAAATCTAAGCACAGGAAGTTTCACGGAGGCCTACTTAAGTTGTTACATTAAAACTCGGCACTGTCAGAAAGTAATGAACAAACCAAAGAACAATTTGGGACAAAATGTAGTTAAAGGAAAGAAATTCCCGGAAAAGAATCATGATTTCTAGCTGTAATGGACAGATGCAGGGCTGATCGATCCATTCCGTTTAGGGTAGGGCTAATCTTTTCTTGTCTGCAGACCAGTTTGCGTCATACAATGATATCACTGGAAAGACTTGTCGACTGGAGGAGGGGATGGGGTGGAGGGGAGGTCATTTTTGCTGCTAGTCAACTGTACTAATTCAGGAAAAAATGTAATCCAACAGACAATTATTTCTTATTCATTTTTTTTGTGCACTGAGGTCTGTACTACACACCAGGGCTCACGCTTAAGGTCACGTGTTATGTCACAGTTGGTGTCTGTAATTTTGCAGCCTTTTTTATCAGTTATCTTTCTCCCCCCTTGTGTTTAAGATGAAGAATTGCATTTCACATTTCAGTGCTTGTCTACGCTTCCTTTCATCCCTGCGAAATCAATCATAACAGTGTAGCCCTATGGGAAAGAAAAATAAAATCATCACTGCATCCAAATGTCCGTTGCAAAACAGTGTTTTCGAAAGGGTAAAGTTACAACTAGAAGACCAACAAATTAAGATCATATGGATATCGACTGGAGATAAAGGGCACAAATTTCAGAAGTTTTTTTAATGCTTCCCTGTAGTTTACTAATAATACTGTGTAAGTTTGCAACTAAAACTGGGCTGGATAATTTGTGTCTTCATTTCCTTTAGCAAATATTGCACAGAATGAGGCATTAAAATCTGTTGGAAATTTGTGTTTGTCTCCAAAAGAGATTTGGTATGTATATAACTTAATAATGTTTTTTGTTTGTCTTGTAAATTTCCCCATTGTGGGTTAATGTGTTTTTCTTGTGGCAAATTTTCAATTGATTCTATTAGCATAATTTATTGAATGTAATACAAGATGCAAATTGTATAGGGCTGGAGAAACACAATACTGTATTATAATACAAGGAGTTGTGGATTTCTGGTAACGATGTGCAATAGAGCAAATTGGGCCAAAAGGTGATTGACTGAACAATGTATCTTTCAGTTTTAAAGGTTTTGAAAATGTACTTTATATTTGAATCCACTGATAGTTCTTTAGACAAAGGCTATGAAAACCTCTTAGGACGAGGTTCTGACTCAGCAGCTGGAAACCTTTGGTTTGTGTGTCTGGGCCTCATTTCACAGTATGAATATCTGGTAATAGTTTACATTAACTGCACCTTCATAATACTTTTATATTGCATTCATAAAATGTTCAGTACACCTTCGTAATGTATTCATTAAGTATTCATAAAACATTCATAAACATCATGTATATATACCATTACATCCTGACATCCCTTAACAGCTGTAATATACATTAATAACAAACATTATATCATAATAAGAAACATTACAATTGTATAGTCATGTAATAATGTTTGGTATTAATGTATATTAAAGCTGTTAAGGGATGTAGTTAGGGTATACTTGCATGCTGTTTATGAATGTTCTATGAATATATTATAAATGCATTATGAAGGTGCACTGAATGTAAAGTGTTACCGAATATCTCAGCAGAAGCCATAACCTCCATCCCATTGACTGGGGGGCTGTAACCCTAATGAGTCCCTGTAGGTCTCTGTGAGTCTTTTCTTTCCTTATTTGCTTGCCCACTGGATGCTGATTGAGGTTTTTGACTGACCCTTCAGAGCCTGATTTATGGTTTTGGGGAAAAATGGGTGGAGAATTGACATCATTGCAGCTTTATATTTATACCCATTTCATTGGGGATTTTTGGTTGCCACAGTTCTGTTTGCTGCATAAATCCTGTGCGGTTTTTATATCTGGGAGGTATTATGACACTTCGGGAAGCACTGCTGCAACTCATCTTCAAGGTTGCATATGTGTGTGTGTGTGCACATGCGTGCGTGTGTGTGCGTGTCTGTGCGTGTGTGTGTGTGTGTGCGCATGCGTGCGTGTGTATTGCATGTGTGTACGTGTGCGTGTGTGTGTGTCTGCGCGTGCGTGCGTGTGTGTGTGTGTGTGTGTGGTGTTTGCTTGCTCTTCCTATCTCAGGAGGGCTTTCTCTGGGTTCTCT
This sequence comes from Pollimyrus isidori, assembly GCA_019775955.2. NCBI lineage: Eukaryota > Metazoa > Chordata > Actinopteri > Osteoglossiformes > Mormyridae > Pollimyrus > Pollimyrus isidori. Next base: position 8,879,227 of record JABFDZ020000042.1, read on the forward strand.
GGTCACCTTCCACAGTCCAAAAACATGCCTTAGTACTGATTGTTTTTTCACAATTTCTTGTCGTGTTTACATGTGTGTAGGCAGGCATGTTCTGGCTTCCTGTCCAGGGAACACCAACACTAGCTTTACATCCCATTATACATGGTGTACAGTGTCGCGTTAATTTTTAACACGAACATCCTTTAAATATTTTTTCTACGTATTTGGACAAATGTTAGATCATTTCAACAACACTGATAAAAAATGTGGTAAAATCAAAAAAAGTACACTGTTAGTTTACTTTGTTAATATACTTTTAAAATAATTATTTTATTTTCTTGTGAGGAAAAAGTTACTACACCTTTGTATTTAACCCTACAATAAACCTAAAAATTAGGCATTAAATTAGGTCCTAGTGATTAGGTCAGTGTTTCCCAGTCCGATGCTTGGGGACCAACAGACGGTCCATGTTTTTGCTCCCCGCCTGACAGGCCACATTTTTGCTCCCGTGTTTGGGGGGGTCCCCAAGCATCAGGTTTGGAGACACTGGCTTAGGGTATTATCTCAGAGTCTTACAGCTTATATGGACAGCTGGTCTGGTTTGGCCATAGCCATTGAGGTACATGGTACCGCCATGCCGCTCTAAAAAGAGTTGGTTTTTTTGAAGGTTTCAGACCTTCAGATCTTGACAAAATAAGTCATCCCACCAAATTCAGCTAGAGAGAAGAGGAAGTCAGGAAGGACCCCAGGGTCTCGTCAACGGATCTGCGGTCGACTACATGTGAAAATGCAGATGTCAGATTTGGCTGTGTAGGAGGGCGAGGAAGAAGCCTCGTCTTTCTAGAGAGAATGACAACACAAGGCTGAAGTCTATCATTAATCATGACAACAGTTCTGGAACAGTATGCCCTGGTTAGATGAATCTAAGGTGGAGACGTTTGGGCACAACTGTAGATGTTATGCTGGGTGGGAAAAAAACAACATTTGAGAATAAACCTTAGAGCAGCAGTGTAGCTTGGCGGCGGGATTTTATTGGTTTGGAGCGGCTTTGCTGTCTCTGTTGTCTGTGTCTTCGTGACGTCTACAGCGAACACCACATCAGACCAGCGTGGCCATCTATCACAAAGCCGATCCTTAAGCGGGAATTTCAACATAACAATGGCCTTAAATATACAAGGAAATCTACAAAGACTGAGAAGGAGAAAAATGGAGGGTTGTTTACAGAATGGGCAAGTCGATCCCAATTCCCAATTCAAATAAAATGTTGTGGGAGGATTTGAACATGCCTGTATGTGTGGGCTTGTGCAATGTAATGCCTGTATGTGTGAGCATGTGCAGTGTAACTGGCTGAAGTCCTTTCCAAGGTGACCTCTGCCTTGTAAACCATATTTTCTGGCATTAGGTCCCCAGCTCTCCTCAACCCTACATTCCAGCAGAAACATAACAGAATGTAGTCTCTCTGCATTAGGACAACTTTGCGAAAAGAGGAACGATTTCAGCACAGAGTGTGTGCGCCTTCTCATGATTCTCTCTGTCCTCCTGCATTGACAGCATCTTGTGGCATCATGACGGATCCTGAAATGAACTTTCCCTCCTTGGAGCCGGCGGCAGAAGATGACCCCCTCTTCAAGAACTTCTCCGTCTTCCTTCTGTCCCTCATCATTGGTTTTCTTGTCTACTGGCTTGTCTTCCGCAAGAAGAAAGACGTAATGGTGATTAAGGATGTCGCCATACAGTGAGTGTCGCTATTGTTTATCAGCAATGTCATGAACCCATGAAATGTCATCACTGTCAGATTGTAGTATCTGTTCCTCGAGCAGACTCTCAGCCACCCTACCATTCAAGTGTATCTTTACTTCAGTGTCACATTTCCTTTTATACATTTGCTTTTCCTAAATATAGTTGGAAAAATATGTGTGTACTACGCATGAGTGGCAGTCCTTCTTATATTTTGATGCTGCCGCACACATTGTACATCAATTGTATTTACTGCCCCCCATAACAGTCGAGACACGTCACAGAAAAAGCACAGGCCAAAAATATACTAATAGTACAAACTAAGGAATATATATCACATAAATGAAAAGGTAGTTTACATATATATCGCCTTTTTGCGTTAGCCCAGTGTATTTCTAATATATATTTTGAATGAATCTGGATTTACATAAATAGAGAGCTGCCCATTCAGTTGTTAACTAACATTTTCTTATTGTAAAAAAACCTTGTGTAACAGTCTGCAGCTGTTCTGGGTTCAGCTTGTCATCTTTTAGAGGCATGAAAGTGTTTTGTTTGACTCTGTGGGGTATTTTCTGCTGAATATGGAGCAGCTGAAACATGCATGTGAATTCAGAACATTACGGGTGGTGTGTGTGATACCCTTTGAGGGGTGAGGTTTATTTGGGGGGCGGGGGTATACAAATGGCTGGTAATGGTGAAGGGGTTCCTGTCGGGGGGGAAGCAGCTCTTCAAAACAGGCTCAGATCCTTTGGCATGGATGGGGTCAGTCAGGAGGAAGTTGGTTCTTCAGCATGGGTGTCCTCTAAGTACACTATTCACACACAGGGACACCATGAACAGTCTGTTTTGCCATGGCTACCAGCCATGTTCTGTTGCCATTCCTTGTAGCCAACAGCAAGGAAACCCATTACCATTGGCCTGCATGGTGCTGATTGCCCCCTGCTGGTGAATGGTGGATCCTTGCATCACATATATAAACAATGTGGAATAAAAACAAGTTTATTTATTTTAGCCACTTTCTTTGAGAAATTTACTATAGAAACGAAACAACAATAAAAGGACAGGTTTTACATGAGTACCATCTGACAGAAAGCTGGGAGCAAGCAAAAATGTAGACCATCTAGTGCAGGGGTGTCACTGCAGTCCTGGAGGGCCGGAGCCCTGTGTAGCTTAGCTCTTTCCCCGTTCCACCACAAATGATTCAGCTCAAGAGCTGTGTGGTATTTAGTACAAGGAGTTGAATCAGGTGTGTTAAATGAGGGTGAACCAAAAACTGTGTAGGGCTCTGACTGGAGTTTGAGACCCCTGAACCAGAGGTACCCGAAGACCGGATTGAGAAACTTATCAATAGTATACAGTTCGATATATATTACAGGTGAACATTAGATCATATGTTTCATAAGAGAAGCTGAAGACACCAGACATTATTGGAAAGATCAGGACTGCTATGTAATGTGTGGTGATGTCACAGTGGGCTTTCAGTCATTGTGTCCAAGGCGATGAATGTATCACTGTTGCAGGTGAGACGTAGGGATAGCTGAAGCACAGTTCTGTCTGACCATCTCCTCTTCAGTATATCAGGATTTTTGAAGGCACCGTGCTGTTTTGCAAATGATAACCTTAATGTGACAGATCAGGTTACCATAGTGATACCCTCTCTGTCTTCAGGGGCTGCATGGTTTGTGTCAAAAACAAAGAAAACATTGTAGCTATTATAAATGGTTGCCAGGGTAACTGGATTGCAGTGTACACTTTTTTTCTCTCCTTTATTCCCTGCAGGCTGGAAAGGAAAATGGGAGGGGAGGAAATGCCGGATGCACTACAGTGTGCGTGCATTTATATTTGTGAGCATTTACACGTGGGAGACTGGTGTGTCTGTGCATGCACACTTGTGCGCATGAGTGTGGCAGCTGCAGGGCCTTATGGGAGATTTCGGAGGCTTGTTTATTTCCCATCACTTCGCCTGTCCCTTTCCAGATGTTGGGCTTGCTCCTGAGTGGTGCGTATGACGCAGGAGGAGGCCGGAACGCCAGCCCGCGGGACACGGAATTAGCACAATAACTGACCTCGCTCTGCTTCTGAGCGACTGGCAGGAGAGCAGTAGGGGGGGTCTGGTTAAGCAGGAGACCTGTTTGCAAGCTATGGAGTATGAAGAATCCAAGTCGGAGACTGATTATTTTTCGAAACTTTTTTTGTTTGTTTGTTTTGTTTTGTTTTGCTGATTCCTCTTTTTGATTAGTACTCCGTGTTTTGACTTCAACGGTCAGGGAGATCAGATTGTCTCTTCCCTTCCTTGGAATATATGGCCTGAGTGCTTGTTAAACATGGGATGTACGTACTCTGTGTCCAGAGAAAGGCAGGCTCTTGCAGACAGGTCAGTCAGTCCTGACTGGGTGATTTGCTCAGGACTTCTGGGTAGCATAAATTTATAAGCGGATTAATTTTTAACTATCTCACTTATTACGTTCTGTAAGACTTTCCATTTCTGGGGAACACAGAATGGTGTCTGGTTTGCATGTAAGCAGCTAAAGAACATTTTATTAATTTGATGTGTTTGTTGTGGGAATTTCAAAGTTATGGTTGTTGTTAGTAAAATGTGTTTGTTTCTGAACTTTTCAAGACCTCACACTTTGTTCGTAAAGAAAAGAGGTTTTGCTCGAACTGCAGATTGGGGAGTCTTGAAGTGAACAAACGTATAGATAACTAATACTAGTCCTTTATTGTCTGGAAAAAATATGTCAGAAATAAAAAAATATACGTTTATTCATTTGATATCTGAAGCTTGTGATTTAATGAATTTGACTAAATGAAATAAGTTTGATTTTTGGAAGTTTTGTGTCATAAACTACAGATGGTATGTCTGTGATGTAAAAAAAATGCATTTTTAAAATTTGCTGGATTTTTGGAAATATAACCAGACTTGTGCAGTCAGCGATGCAAAATGCTGCTATTTCAGTCTTTGTGCGGATTGTTGTGTATGAGATCATCACCCAGAGCCTAAGAAGCTGGCTGTTCCAACAGTCTGTGCTAACAGACCTTTTTCGGAAACTGCATCACCTTGTCCCTGCACTGCTCATTCATCACTATTATGTAAAATCCTCATCTTATGTCATGTTTGGAGAATGATGGCGCCTCCCTGGCGAGATACGAGAATAAAGGAAAGTAGCTCTTTGAACATGCTGTACTGTAACTTAAGGGAACAGATCAGGTCAACATACAGTTTCCTCCGTCTATTCATGAGTAAGACTGAGGGTCCTGCCGCTGGCCCCCCAAACAGGGCGTGTGTCTGTGTCTGTCCATCTGTGAGCTCATCAAGGTGGGAACTAAATGTCACCACAATGGGATGAAAACCTGTTACTTTTTCAGTCCCCATAAAAGGAAGTACAATTTTATAAAAATCTGTCAAACAACTAAAAATGCTGAGAGTCTTGTGTTTTCTTTGGTTGCTTGCGGTTAAGCTTAGAGCTGGGTAGTTCAGTGATAAGCTGACCGATGGGCTGAAGTTCATGATCCCTAAAGGTAAATAGGTTCATGTTTTTTTTTTTCTTTGTAGGTCACCTACCTCTGTACGTGAAACAAGTTTTATTGAGAAAATGAAAAAAACCGTGAGTAATCTTGCTCTTTCCTGATAACATTATTTTAAAATTATTTTCTTGTTTCAGAATTATTAGAAGTATTCTAGGTATCGCATCTGTTTTGCAAGTGATGTGTTTCTGCTGCATGTTTAAAATGTAGGATATTACAAATGCCCTTTATACAAGGATGCAGTTTTGATTTTTGACGCGTTTCTTTGCTCACCAAAAACTTTTGATACGTATTTTTACGATGGCCTAACGAAGTGGCGTAATTTACATGTGCATGTGTGCAGAGAAGCCACACTGGACATTTTTGTTCACTGCTGTGATGCATTTGATCGTTTGAAGTCCAGACGGTTCTTGTTTCTGCAGAACAAAAGCATTGTGGTCTTCTACGGATCCCAAACGGGCACGGCGGAGGAGTTCGCCAACCGCCTGTCCAAGGATGCCCAGCGTTACGGCATGAAAGGAATGGCAGCCGATCCTGAGGAATACGATATGGTAATTTAGCCAGTCTTTATTTCCCGAATACAGCTGCTCCCCAGCTGCATAATTTCCTTACGTCAGATTTGCAAACCCTGTGACTGTATCATGAAACGGGACTTCTTGCTTAGCCGGATATCTTGTCAGACTTAAGGTAGCCCGGTTTAAATGCACTTGATCTTCATTCACTAACATTTAGCCCAAACTACCTTGAATCTGACAAGTTATCCAGCTAAGCAAGAAATCTGGCAGGAATTGCCAGAAGTGACAAAAATAAGAGCCCCACCAACAGGCTGAGGAGTTTAAAACCCTGTGTTGATTTCTGAAGGTTGATGACCCGTTCCTGCTCTAGTACAGATTAAGATAGGCAGATAAATTGATTCCTTTAATTGTTATTGTACAAATATACAATGAAATTGTATTGCACCCACATAAAGGAAATATGTTTCCTATCTTACAGTAATAAACAAACAAATAAATGAATAAATACGTAATTAAAAGAAATTAATCACACACATAGTAAATTTCAAGCCATGTTAAAACAAAATAGTAACTGACATAAAATAATGATACACGTTATTCCACAATTAATGTTTTAGCGACTTCACAGCATCATTCAGGGTGGTGATGACCTTGGGATCTGAACAATCAGCCCATTGGGAATCTGATTATTCTCAGTGTTGACGGCTAAATGATTTTAATTGATTGACAAGCAGTTAATAATGGCGTACTTCATCATTTTTAATAACGTGTGTGAATAAGCTGCATTCTGCCCTCAGTCTGAGCTGTCCCGCCTGACGGAGATGGAGAATTCTCTTGTCATCTTTTGCATGGCCACTTACGGGGAAGGGGAGCCCACAGATAACGCCCAAGACTTCTCCGTTTGGCTTCAGGAGACCAGTGTCAATCTTGAAGGTGTCAACTTTGCCGTAAGTGGACTTCATCGTTCCCTACGCATCTCCTTCCTTGAAGAAACAGCAGACCTAGAATTTGGTTGCCGGAGAAACTGATGAGAAATGCAACGGCAGCATCTGCTCAGCAAGTATGCATCTTCAGGGCTGGGGGGGGGGACGTCCAGAAGCTCTTTCATATGATGAGCAGACTGGGGAGAGTCACCTTGGCAGTTAATCTTTTGGGGCCTTGGAGGTTACCCTTGTCCAGCTTCTTCAGGTTTAGTAAAACAGAGGCAAGGCCGTCGCGAGCTAGCGGTGGTCTAGCTGACTGCATTATTGCACAGGCTGTGGAACATGCCACCCCACCACATCAAGCCCAAATGGAGGAGAGTCCTGCGGGCACTAGGGGCCCACGGAGCTCAGCATGTGGCGTCAGTTGGGCTTGGGGGCGGAGCTTCCAAGAACTCGCCTCTGCTTGCTCTCCCAGCGTCTTTACCGTGACACAGGGGTGGTAATGCGTGCCTTTGAGATCCATACATGAAAGCATGGGCTGCCTGCGTCGCGTCCCTCTGCGCTTCCCCTGGGTCTCGGCCGTCGTCTCTTCTTATTTTGCTGATGTGTTTACAGCATCAGAGCTGCTCTTTCATTAGCTTAACTTTTGCAAAAATATATATATTTCATGTTGCTTTTGGATGGTTACAACAGCCCCTTGTATCCACGTCTTTACTGCCGTGAAGAACTGCTGTGCGCTGATTTCATTTAGTTACCAGCTCGCGACGCCCATTTAAACTCAGCTGGGAGGGTAAAAAGCAGACACCCGCACACGTGGTGACATCTCAAAGCCCCAGCTGTCCGCTTCCAGGAAGAGCTGGACTTAATAGACTGCCATGTATAGTATTCCAGAGATGAGCAGAAACACAACGTCCTCTTCGGAGGACAAAAATCAATCACTGGATCTCAGGAGGATTTACAGAGCACACATGTCATCTGCACAGTTACACATTATTTTTCATGTGATTTTTTAAATGAAAATAGCATTAGGTATAGTGATAATTATGAGCTACATGCATACATACAGGCACTTAAGACTCAACTATACAGAATTTTCCATAACAATATACATTACAGAACACCATGGTACTATCTGTACTCATTTCATGTCGCATGTTGTAACCGACACACTTACTTTCCCCTCTAACAACGCCTTGAAATGGTTCCTATGACTGTACTTGAGCTCGTCTTACTTCTGTTCTATTGGGGTGTTTTTGTATTTGTGCCTGTGTTAGCTTAGCAGGGAATGTAACTTCTGACTGGAAGCAATTAACTTTGGGTGCTTTGAAATTCCGCTCCATGTTAATGATAAATCAGAAACTCGTTTACAGTGAATAACGATGGGATTTGTTCCATTTGAGGCCATTCTGTCCTGTAGTTTGATGTTGACTCATCATAATCACTGAAATGTGTCTTTTTTTTGTTGGGGGGGGGCGCTCTCTGAAGGTATTTGCCCTGGGGAATAAAACGTACGAACACTACAATGCTATGGGGAAGTTCGTGGACAGACGACTGGCTGAACTAGGAGGCCGTAGGATCTTTGACCTGGGCTTGGGAGACGACGACGCCAAGTGAGTGTGGGAGTTTGCGGGGGTCAGGACAAAGCAGCGCGACGTGAACCAGCGCCCCTTGCTGGTCCTGGTGCTGTATGGCACAAATGTTGGTCTGCCGGGTTTGCAACTATAACCCATTCTGTTGCTCATTGGGACACGACTGTCTGTACGCTTTCTTTTTATATATAAAAATACGTACTATAAATGATAACGATGATAGTTTGTCAGTGGTCTCTCAGTCGACATTTCCATCTGTCAATAGAAATATTGCCTGTGAATGCCTGTTGTGACCCATCCCTATAACAGAAGCGTTTGTGACCTTTCCTGCACACCATTCGCTCCTGCAAGGCATGTGACACCATGCACAGTAAAATGGGTGCAAACCATTTCACTGAGGGAGAGTTTTATATTTGCCGAAACATATTGTAAATGTTTTTAATGCCTTTTGGGTTATTTGGCTTGATACCTTGAGGGCTGCTTCTGATGTCTCTCGCTGACACCCTGACAGCATGGAAGAGGACTTTGTCTCATGGCGGGAGCAGTTTTGGCCCGCAGTGTGCGAGCACTTTGGCGTGGAGGCCACAGGAGAGGACTGCAGGTGGGTGATGCCTAACCTTAAGCCCCCTCCTGGCCTGACCCCACCAGTCATGATTTATTAGGCAGAATTTAAGCTTAGTGTGTTATAACATGAGTTCTGGGCTTTGGTGATAATCCTCCAGGCCGTCATTAACTCACATCCTGATTTTGCAGAGTTTGATGTGTCTCTGGGTCAACAAGGGAGAGGCTTCTGTTTCACCTCTTTACCAGTCACAACCATCATCCTATGACATCGCTAAATAAAAGTATGACATCACCGCATTAAAATATGACCTCACCACATTAATTAAATTATGACATCACCACGTTAATTAAAACCAGTGTTCTCTGTTAAGCAGCCAGGTGCACAGATTTCTAAAGTACCTGTTATATCGTGTATGCCTTTTGTTAAAGGTGTCGTAGATAAACAGACAAAACAGGAATATACTCACCTGCAAAGGCTGTATGGAGCAATGCAGGGGTGTGTCTTTATTTCATGATGATAATACATCATGATAGTTATAATAATAAACAACAAAAATAATACTAATAATTATAATGAGGCTTGAACCAACAACCTTCCGAGGCTTAACCCACTAAGCCACACAACACTGCTGGCTAAATGCCTGGAAGTCTTCAGTTTGAAAATGAGGGAAAAAAAAAGGACAGATATTGTGAAGCCACACCCCCCCCCCCCCCCTTGTTGACCCAGGGACACACTGAACTCGGCAAAATGAGGCTGTCCATCGTTACCACCGACTGATCAAGGCTGGAGGTCTAAGTTCACTTTAGTTAGACTTCAATAATAACACTAGATACCAAAGTGGTGTGTGAGGGGCTTCATCAGCTGTCCTGCTGTTGCAGCATCCGTCAGTACAAGCTGGTGGTGCACAGCAACGTGAACATGAGCGAGGTGTACACGGGAGAGCTGTACCGCATGAAGAGCTTCAAGAACCAGAAACCGTGAGTTGCAGGACCTCAGGGTGTTTGAGGGCAAAATAAGGAAGCAGACTTTCCACTGAGATTAATCTTTTTGTGGCCTCTTTGGTTATTAAGAGTTTTTGAAGTTGTTGATTTATTATGGATTTTTGTCTTGTTACTGATATTTTTTGACTATGCGATGTAAGTCCATGGGACATTTATCAAGCTATGTAAAGAAAATCATTATGTTATGTTGGAGTTAAAAAAATACAGGGTGTATGTTCCAACCTAACGTTTGTGCCTGATGAGAATATAAATTTTATTGTGCTGGCTTCTTCAACCTTGTTTCAAAATCAGGCCTTTTGATTCGAAGAATCCATTCCTGGCTCCCGTCACCATGAACCGCAAGCTGAACAAAGGAGGCACTCGGCACCTTATGCACCTAGAACTTGACATCTCCGACTCCAAGATCAGGTACATCAGGTCATACTGGGATCACCCTGTGATCAGGCTTGGATCACCCAGGGATCATGCTAGGATCGTACTGGGATCACCCTGTGATCAGGCTTGGATCACCCAGGGATCATGCTAGGATCGTACTGGGATCACCCTCTTCTGTCTTGTCTCTGATTCTTGTTGATACAAAAGTAGCATCCAGTCAGCGACACTCTTTAGTATCCTGTTTATGTCCAAATGCACATTAAATCTTGAAGCAGATACTGCAGTAGCTAATCTGACTGTCCATTTCTGCAGATATGAATCAGGAGATCATGTCGCAGTTTACCCAATTAATGACGCGTCAATAGTGAATAAGATTGGAGAGATCCTTGGCGTTGACCTTGACACAGTAATCTCTCTCAAGAACCTTGATGGTAGGTCATGATTAATGTCCTTTTTCCTTGTGTTGGTGATGCCACAAAGACGCAAGGTCCTCTGGTTGACATTAGTTGTGTCACCTGGGAACAGCCAGAGTAAATAGCAGTCAAGGAATCTGATAGCATTGGAAAGTTTGTCTTGGTGCCATTCAGGTGTGGTTTGTGGTCCCATTTACAGAGGAGTCCAATAAGAAGCACCCGTTCCCCTGCCCCACCACGTACCGCACAGCCCTGACACACTACCTGGACATCACCAACCCCCCTCGCACCAACGTCCTTTATGAACTGGCCCAATATGCTACTGACCCTAAAGACCAGGAGAAGATGCGTAAAATGGCCTCCTCATCCTCGGAGGGCAAGGTCAGTGACACCTCAGCAACTTATTAAAGTGACTAAGCAAACATTTGTCACGTTGATCATCTGTCTTGCCTGTGCTGTGTACATTTTAGGTAAATTCTGGAATACTGAATATTCCTTAGGATTTCCATCCATCCATTCTTTTTCTAACCCGCTTATCCTACTGGGTCGTGGGGGGTCCGGAGCCTATCCTAGAAAAAATGGCCACAAGGCAGGGAACAACCCTGGGCACGGGGGCCTATCGGAGGGCATATTCACACACCAACCACACACACCTATGGGTAATTTAGCAACTCCGATCAGCCTCAGCATGTCTTTGGACTGTGGGGGGAAACCGGAGTACCGGGAGGAAACCCCACGACGACACGGGGAGAACATGCAAACTCCACACACATGTAACTCAGGCGGAGACTCAAACCCAGGTCCCAGAGGTGTGAGGTAACAGCGCTAACCACTGCACCACCATGCCACCCCAGGATTTTTTTTTTTCCATTGGCTTGAAATGATGTGGCTTTTTTGGTTAAGGTTTAGAATAGTACAGAACAGGACAGGGCGGCCCGTAACAAACCAGCATAGTGCTGTGGGTCCAATCAGACTTTTAATGGTGTGTGGCTGCTCAGTCAGGCTGATTCTCGCAGCATGCAGTAACAGCATAATACCACAAGGGGAGCTATGTGCCTACTCCGGTTCTCCATGTCCGCATCTGCTCCCACCAGGCGCTGTATCAGGCCTGGGTTCTGGAATCCCAAAGGAACATCCTGGCCCTCCTGGAGGACATGCCGTCAGTGCGGCCGCCCGCCGACCACCTGTGTGAGCTGCTGCCACGCCTGCAGGCTCGCTACTACTCCATCGCCTCCTCCGCCATGGTGAGCACAGCGCCCCGCCCAGCTCCATCTGCCAGCGTACTGGCCTCTCCTACTTTTGCCCTGTTGACAGTATTATTAAGCATGTTGCTTCTGTGTGGGTACGGCATCAGAATTCAACTAATTTTATCTAATAAAGGCTTCTCACAAAAAGTTGGAGGAGCATAATTCGTAAGACTTGTCTTCCAAAAACGTTCTAAATGGAAAATTCCTTGTGTGGGTGGCCGTATGTAAGCCATAGTCTTCGTAGGTCTATGTCTTGTAGGTCTATGTCTTGATGTTGATTATAAATAAATGCCATTAGAATTATGATCCCTATTGATATGGTGCCATCGCCCCCTACTGGATGCATGATTATATATCACATGCAAATTGTGATAAAGTTTGTTTCACATTGTGAGTTAGGAGAGTAAGAGAGTGGAGAATATAAATGGAGAATGAGGTGAAGGCCATTTGACGTAAGCATTGGGCTTCTCGCCATTGTCCTGGTTAGGTGCTTCCCAACAGTGTTCACATCTGCGCCGTGGTGCTGGAGTACAAGACCAAGACGGGTCGGGTCAACAGGGGAGTGGCCACCAACTGGCTGAAGAACAAAGTGGTGATGGACAACGGGCACAAGTCCACCGTGCCCATGTATGTCCGGAAGTCACAGTTCCGGCTGCCCTTCAAAGCCAGCAGCCCGGTGGTGATGATCGGCCCAGGCACTGGCATCGCCCCCTTCATCGGCTTTATCCAGGAGCGGGCATGGCTCAAGCAGCAAGGTGACCAACGCGGGGTACAGCGGGGCACAGTGGCGTACAGCGGGGTACATGCGGGGCACAGTGGCGTACAGCGGGGTACATGCGGGTACAGCAGGGCACAGCGGGGTACAGCGGGGCACAGTGGCGTACATCGGGGCACAGCGGGGTACATGCGGGTACAGCGGGGCACAGTGGCGTACAGCGGGGCATAGTGGCGTAAAGCGGGGCACAGCGGGGTACATGCGGGTACAGCGGGGCACAGTGGCATACAGCGGGGCACAGTGATGTACAGCGGGGCACAGTGGCGTACAGCGGGGCACAGCGGGGTACATGCGGGTACAGCGGGGCACAGCGGGGTACACTGGGGCACAGAGGCGTACAGCGGGGCACAGCGGGGTACAGCGGGGCACAGCGGGGTACAGCGGGGCACAGTGGCGTACAGCGGGGAACATGCGGGTACAGCAGGGCACAGCGGGGTACAGCAGGGCACAGCGGAGTACAGCGGGGCACAGTGGCGTACAGCGGGGCACAGTGGGGTACATGCGGGTACAGCGGGGCACAGCGGGGTACAGCGGGGCACAGTGGCGTACAGCGGGGCACAGCGGGGCACAGCGGGGCACAGTGGCATACAGCGGGGCACAGTGGCGTACAGCGGGGTACAGCAGGGCACAGCGGGGTACATGCGGGGCACAGCGGGGTACAGTGGGGTACATGCGGGGTACAGCGGGGCACAGTGGCGTACAGCAGGGTACAGCAGGGCACAGTGGCGTACAGCAGGGTACATGCGGGGTACAGTGGGGCACAGCGGGGTACAGCGGGGTACATGCGGGGTACAGCGGGGCACAGTGGCGTACAGCAGGGCACAGTGGTGTACAGCAGGGTACAGCAGGGCACTGTGGCGTACAGCAGGGTACAGCGGGGTACAGCAGGGCACAGTGGCGTACAGCAGGGTACATGCGGGGTACAGCGGGGCACAGTGGCGTACAGCAGAGCACAGTGGCGTACAGCAGGGCACAGTGGCGTACAGCAGGGTACATCGGGGTACAGTGGTGTACAGCGGGGTACAGCAGGGCACAGCGGGGTACAGTGGCGCACAGTGGCGTACATGCAGGGTACAGCGGGATACATGCGGGGTACAGCGGGGCACAGCGGGCTACATGCGGGGTACAGCGGGGTATATGTGGGGTACAGCGGGGTACATGCGGGGTACAGCGAGGCACAGTGGCGTACAGCGGGGTACAGTGGGGTACATGCGGGGTACAGCGAGGCACAGTGGCGTACAGCGGGCACAGCGGGGTACATGCGGGGTATAGCGGGGTAAATGCGGGGTACAGCGGGGCACAGCGGGGTACATGCGGGGTAAATGCGGGGTACAGCCGGGCACAGCGGGGTATAGCGGGGTAAATGCGGGGTACAGCGGGGCACAGCGGGGTACATGCGGGGTATAGCGGGGTAAATGCGGGGTACAGCGGGGCATAGCGGGGCACATGCGGACCTCCAGGAACGTCATGCTGTTACCTGAAAATGAAATCGCTCTGGTGACGACGTCCATTAATGAGGGCAGATATGGTTATATTTTACTGGCGAGCCGATGTTGACCCGTCCGCCTACTGGCCTTCAGCCGGCAGCTGGGCTACTAACGCACCAGATTAATAATCAGCCTGTAGTTTTTTCCATTTTCTTACCCAGTTAAAACTTAGAATTTCATAAATTGGAATCCTGACTCACAAACCAGCTACGGGTCCTTACATTAGTCACTTGTAATTTGACAAATATGTCGTGTTTTAAAGCGTTTATGTCAGTACTTTTCCGTTTCTGTTTTTATAGGTGCGCTCATTGCCAACGGGCCTCTGGTTAACGCGCCACTTTGAAAGGGCCTGCGCTGTAGCTAATCGTGCTTCTTCTCGCAGGGAAGGAAGTCGGCGAGACGGTGTTGTACTACGGCTGCCGTCACAGGAGCGAGGACTTCCTGTACCAGGAGGAGCTGGAGGGCTACGAGCAGAGTGGGGCGCTGACCCAGCTCCACGTGGCCTTCTCCCGAGACCAGGAGCACAAGGTGATCAGCCGGCGGGTGTTTCGTGGGAAGTTTGCGGGGGGATTCGAACAGTGTCCCCCTGTGCTGCTGCTCTCCCCATAAAATGTAATGAATTCATTTCCTTTTTGACCTTCAAGGTTTATGTGCAACACCTCATGAAGAGAGACAAGGAGCGCCTGTGGGGGCTGATTGATGCTGACGGGGCACACGTCTACGTCTGTGGGTGAGAGTCGCCTCGAAACATGGGCTGTCTGGGTTCTCAGGGGGCTGAGCACAGTAGGGGCAGACTTGAGCAACAAGGCGTATAGTGATTGAAGTGACGGCGTCTAACCGCTTTCAGGTGCTTCCAGCTTTAGAGCCGGAAGAGACTGGGGAGGCAGGTAGGCCCTTGGGGACCGAGGAGCCACCTGCCCCCAGGAAGAAGGAGGTTGTGGTAGTAGGGGATTCAATTATCAGAGGTGTAGATGTGTTAACCTGCGATAGAGGGTCCCGTACGGTGTCTTGCCTGCCTGGTGCCCAGGTAGGGGACCTTCCGAATCGAGTGGACAGGCTTTTAGCCCCAGCCGGGGTGGATCCAGTGGTCGTGGTGCATGTTGGCACTAACGACATAGGCAAGGGTAGGAGGGCTGTTCTGCAGGATAAATTTATAGAAGTCGGCAATAAGCTTAGAAGCAGAACGTCCACGGTGGTATTCTCTGGAATACTTCCTGTGCCTCGCGCGAGTCAGGCTAAGTTAGCTGAGATACGGAGATTAAATGCGCGGCTAAAATGGTGGTGTAGGAAAGAGGGGTTCAGGTTTATAGGGCACTGGAAGACCTTCTGTAACAGATGGGACCTGTTCAAGCCAGATGGGTTGCATCTGAACCAGAGGGGAACCAGTGTAGTACGGAAGCATATGTGTAGAGTGGTTGAGGAATGTTTAAACTAGGGACTGGGGGGGCAGGGAGGTTACTTAGGAATTTAGGTGGGGGGAGACAGAAAACCCCAATTAATATTAAAAGTGGGCACTGTAAAAAGCCTAGCCTTTGCTGTCTGTATTTAAATGCTAGGAGTATTAGAAACAAAATTAATTATTTAGAGGCTTTAATTTGGATGCTGTTCCGCCAAATGGCTATTTCAATATTAGTTTAAATACTAGAACTAGTGACCATAACTGGAAATTAGCAGGAGAACATTTTAAAATTAATTTTACAAAGCACTTCTTTACTCAGTGTGTAGTTGGAGTATGGAATAGTCTTCCTGCTAGTGTAGTGCAAGCTAAAGCCCTGGGGTCCTTTAAGTCAGAGCTAGATAGGATATTAACAACTCTGAGCTATTAGTTAACTTCTCCCCAAACGAGCTTGATGGGCTGAATGGCCTCCTCTCGTTTGTAAATTTCTTATGCTCTTAATGGTTTTGCCTTTGTTGCTTGAAATGTTCTCGATGCGAGTGCACCCATGTGCCAGGTACCAGTCTCAGGTAGGGGTTAGGTCCTCGCTGAGCACGGCAGGTTTCATCGTTAAGTGGCTGCTGTGTTTTTTTCAGTGACGCACGGAACATGGCCCGTGATGTCCAGAACGTCCTCTGTGAGATCGCCGAGGAACTGGGCGGCCTGACGCACACTCAGGCCGTGGACTATATCAAGAGGCTTATGACCAAGGGCCGCTACTTGCAAGACGTGTGGAGCTGAGGGCGGGGTTTCTGCAGGGGGGAGGAGCCTTCACTCCCATTGGACACCATTGCTGCCCATCCTTTCTGAATGACAAAACGTTTTTCATCTGGTTGAGATTAGTCACTTTAGTAGGTGGTGCTACTTGGAAAAACAGCATCAAGGGTAACTTTTTTGTTGTTGTTTATTGGTCTAATTTGGAACCCTAGTAATCATTTTAACTGCTCTTTACCAATATGGAAAATATCACATAGACAAAACATGCAACAAGGATAAATATTGGTTTAGCTGATGCTTGTTAAAAGGGGATACTTGTGAAATGTGACATTTTATGGGAAACTTTATATTTGGGAGACAAACTTGATTGATACTAATGGAATTATGTATATAAATGAAATGTAGCCATAATATTGTGATATTGATGTATCTAGAATTCTGCTTTGGTGAAACCACAGGGTGACACTTTGTCATGCTTCTTTTGTACTTCCATTAAACAAAACTGCCTTTTTAATTATGTGACTGTCATGCATCACCTTTTCTCCTACTTTTTGCTATCATATCTGGTTAATATATTGATGCTGGAAGGTGAGCTGCTTCAGTGATTAACCTGAACTCTGGTTTAATTTAGTCTCTCCTTAAATGTTGATAGAAACCAGAAAGAAAGATTCCTTAAAGTGTCATGATTACGACTTTTACAGTGATGAGAGGGTAACCCTTGTAAATCAAACAGAATATTTTCCTATTTTTGAGAGCTGTGCATGATGGACAGCCACCCAGAACCACCAAACGTTTGTTTGTACATGAAGGATTAGGGGGTATTTTCATGTACTTCATAAGAACCATGATTTCACCACTGATCGTTAGTCCTGCACATTGTAACATTTGTAAATGGCTGTAGTATAATTAACAATGAAAGCCAGTGCCTTTTTGTTTTGGTTTAGTCTTTTCAAAATACATTATATTTGTCAAAGATTTGTTATAAGAACATAAGAACTATACAAATGAGAGGAGGCCATTCGGCCCATCAAGCTCGCTTGGGGAGAACTTAACTAATA
>JABFDZ020000042.1:8926602-8943797 GCA_019775955.2 Pollimyrus isidori
CCAGTCTGTGGGCACAGTGCCTGCTCTGTCCATCCACTCAGCTCTAACCCCCCTGAGCAGGCCTGCCAGTCTGTGGGTGCAGTGCTTGCTCTGTCCATCCACTCAGCATCCTCTCTACCCTGTTGGCTGTGCAAACCAGCAGGTCCCAGACCACAGGATGCATGTGTGTGACAACTTGTTTCAATCCATTTGCACAAGGGTGTAATCAATGAGCAGGACATCATAGTGACTGATAAATTCATTGTGATAAATAATAGAACAACTACACTGTTCTTTCTGTTTCTATCTGTTCACTGTTCTGTTTCTAGTTTAGAATATGGCTAGAAATTAGTTTTATATGCATCTGGAAGGCAGATAGTGGCCTATGAATAATGGGAATCTGGGAATCCATGCTCTAGTGACCCGGCATTACAAGCCCAAATGGCCGACTTCACCACAGCAAATACGCTCCACCTTTTCCCGTCTGTTCTCTCCCACAGACCGTTACCCGGGGGAGCCATTTGTCACACTCTTCCACAATTCTCCCACAATTCCACTAGGTGCGGTCAAGGGAGAGGGTCACCATTTATATCATGGAGCAGGGAGACTCAGGGAGAGCCAGGGTCTAGGGAAGGCACTCACCCCTCCAGAGCCTGCAGAGGTCACTGGCACCGACAAAGAATCTTTCGGAAAAACCAACCAATCCTCTTTTTTGTTCACTCCCTGAAGCAAATGAAACAGTGCAAATATGATTAAGGAGAGCTATTGCATTACACCTTTGTCAGCTACCCTTTTGGGAAGTCAGTTTTATCTGCTGCCTAAATATTTTCTCCATGTTTTGCAAACAGAATGGATATGTGACATTTTTTTTTACTTATCCAAGGGACGACTGTTAAATGTGTCTCATTGCAGAAATTTGAAAACTTCTCTTTTATTTGTCTTATTCCCCATAGTATCAATAATATTACTGGAGAGCCAGGCAGTGTTTATCATCATCGTTTTATGGAGTACAAATGTCTTAAATTGGCTTTATATTATTATAATCACGTTTGTCTCTTTGGTTCAGTGAATATTACCATGTGAATGTCATCAGCAGCAGCGTAAAGTAAATAATTCAGAGGACTGTTTCCATTTCTGACTTGGACTCATGTTAATACTAGAGATGGACAAAATGACGCTTTCTGAATTATTTGCTCCACTGGATGGTGCTCTTTCTTCAAAAAAGGGCACAAAGCATGCCCCAAAGCAAGCCAAGAGCACCATCTAGTGGGGTCAAAATAATACAACAAATGGTTCATTAAGTATCATTTTGTCCATCACTAGTTCATACCATAACATCTAACTGAAATTTTTAGCAAGTTATTTTTGTATCTTACTAAAATGACAAAAATCAGCAGGAAAATTAATGCAAGTGTTGACCATTTGCAGAAGGTAAACACAATGACGGCTTATTCAGGTTAACAAGTGGTAGTGATGACCGAAATACGTTTCATGAACCATTTGCTGTATTTTCTGATACCATTTGATGGTGTTCTCTGTTCAAAAAAGGGCTCAAAGCATGCCTTAAAACAAAGAAGGGTACCATCTCTTAGGGTCAGAAAATGGTTTATGGAGTTTAATTTGGCCGTCAATAACAGACAGCTCATGTGTATCTCACTGTGTCTACAGGAAAGCCCGCTGATGGAAAGTTAGCACAGTCATCCGGGAGAGCATTCATGTCAGCTCTGCAGGATTGGGAGCAGACCCAGACTGAGCAAGACCAGGGGTCCAGCCCACCCCAGTACTGTGAGAGCAACTTCGATGCCATCACCATGGGTAACACTGAATCCCACCAAGCCTTGATCATGAATGACAGTTTTATACCAGCCAAAACAGGCCTGTAGTTCCATCAGTCCCACAATGTCTAGTCTCCAAAGACCTCCTAAGACACTGGTTCTCAAAACTCTTGAACTACCACTTGCATGCCACCAGGTTGACCAGATAATCCATCTGAAGCTAAGCCAGGAAACAGGAAAGCTGGGTTTCTGCTAGAAGAAGTATTGTTATGGCCAATGGGTTAACCCAGCCTGTGGTCAGTGTGGATCCCTGTGCCCTGGTGCAATGAAGGGTGACACTGTGCTGTAAAGATCATGCTGTCCCTCAGATAAAACAGAGGTCCTGACTCTCTGATGTCATAAAAGGGTACAGGTAGTACCCCAGGGTTCTGTCTAAAGTTCCACACTGTGGCCCTGTCAAACCTGTCCTCCTAATCACCCCCTATATTGAATTGGTGAATTCCTGCCCCTTCACCTACTGTGTGGTGAGTGTACTGGTGCAGATGGTTGCCGTCGCATCATCCAGGTGGGGGCTACACAGTGGGGATGGTTGAAGTGGCTCCCCATTGCTTCTGTAAAGTGCTTTGGTCGTCCTGAAAAGTTATATAAATGTAACCTTCATTTACTTTGGATCAAACCAAAGGGGCCAAGCACCACAAGAGTGCAAATTGCCAGTCTTTTCGTGTACCAACTGAGGGCAGTCAATTGCTGGAGGTACGCATACCACAGTTTCTGAACCACTATCGTAAAACATGCAAACCCTCCACATCCAAATCTGGAGGCCACAGTAGTGAACAACCCCAACACCAATGAGTTATACTGATTACTTGTTTCTTCACAAAAAGGACATTTAAGGCTTACTGAATGCTGACATCGCCCCCTTGTGGATCATATTGTTAGGGTTCCTGCCATAGGTGAAGCAAAACGAGGCTCTCCGAAAACATGATGAAAGCTGGCTGGATGGATGCCTGTCTGCTTGGAAAATTTGATGTTCATAGCTTGTCCCTGTTGCTTACTCTTCGGAGAGTATGTGAAAGTCCATTCTACCTTCTCATATCAGCGTCTGTTGTTTCACTGTTTTTCAGACCAGGACGAGACAGTCCTAGTGTTCCGTGGGGGCCTGTTTTGGGTGGTGTCGCCCCAGGGAGATGTGAGTGCACCTGCCCCACTGCAGCAGCGCTGGCCACAGCTGCCCCCCACCATCGAGGCTGCTGCCTTCTCCCCAGTGGATAGCAAGTTCTACTTCTTCAAAGGTATGCCGAGAAACACATGCCAAAGCAGACACACCATCCCCAGGCGCACTGTGTAGCGGAGCCGGCGTGTAGCTGGCTGAGCTACGGCACAGTAAATTAGGATTCTTAAAATTCCCCAAGATAACTTCAGGATATAAATAAGCCAAAACCCCTGTATGAATATGTGAAGGAAACATAAAAATAGTGTCGAATTTGACTAGTTTCTTAAGTCCTTACCTGAACTGTCTGTTTTTAATACTGTATTGGCAGTTCCATAGAGATGTGCCCTGTAGTGTCGTTCAGCAGATATTAATTAAAGCACTCCCTCCATGCCTCGGTCTACAGGCAGACGCTTATGGCGCTACTCAAACAGTAGCCTGGACCCCGGTTTTCCTAAGAACCACGCAGCGGCCGGCCTGCCTCGACGCCCCGACTGTGCCTTCTACTACTCCCCTCTTGGGCACATGATTCTCTTCAAGAACTCCCAATACTTTGTTCTGAACCTAAAGACGCTGCTGCCGGAGCCCTACTACCCCCGAGACCTGGAGGACTGGAGGGGGCTTCCTCGTGGAGCCCACGGAGCCCTCAGCCGCTCCGATGGACACCTCTATGTTTTTAGGGGGCATCGGTACTGGCAGTTCAACCTAGCAAAGGTGCGAGTATCGGGTCATGGTATTTGGGCCCGAGACCTCCAGTGGGTCGGCTGTCAAAAAATACGAAGCTCTAATGATGTTCTTTAAGCCCTAGAGGGAGCTGTACTACAGAATCCAGAAAACGGCACTGAAGCGGAATCTGTGCAATGTAAATCGTACCGTGTGTAAACAAAACCTCTTGCAATGTATTCCAGGCTCACGTCTTCGGTTTATGAACGCCTTGGACATTTACACACTGAATCTCAAGCAAAACGGTAATAAGGACAGAAAATTACTCATAAATATTAATCGTATGGTGGCTCATAGAAGTCTGTGTTCAGAAGCCCCCAGGGAAAGCAACCAGACTGATTCTAGCAGCAGCGATTACAGAAATTAACAGGGAAAGCAACCACATCGTTTTCATCGTCGCCAGGAAAATCACATGACATTATTCTGGTCGTGTTTCGCCTTGTTCCCGTTCCTTTAAAACTTAAATTATACCCTAATGTACTGTGGTTGGAGCAGAAACCAGAAATGAATAGGCCTACTCAGTATTATTGTAATGCAAAGCTGAGACGTTATTACCCGATACACGTGAAATGTACAGCCATAATTTTTTTAATGACACGCATAAACACGACCGATTGATGGTATTGTGTATAGGAAAGTGTTGGTTTGGATCTGGAGTAGAGTTGCATTCCTCTTTTGTGTACATTATACATAAACAAAAAAATAATAATTTAAGAGACACGCATCCATACGACTCCCTTCACTAGCATGAACTTACTTACAGGCCTATCCAAAGGTGTAGGAAATTAGGGGTACCCCCCAATATTTACATTCATCCCTCCCCCTCAATAAATCGACCGTTTTATTTAAATTTAGTTGTGTTCCCCCAATATAAAACACTATGATACGCCATTGCGTATATTTGTTATTTCTCTGAAACAAGTTTCCTGTTTTACTAAAGGTCTGTTATGGTCATTATTGCACATTATCATCTTTATGTTATGAATGATCGGGCACTTACTGAAGAACACAACTGATCGTACATTTCAATTCAAATATCGTGTGGAAAGAATTTTATCTGTTTTTTTTCTGCTTCATTTTATTTTATTTTCCTAAACGTTGGTGAGGGTTCTGGAACAACTTCAATATCGTCAGTGGGATGTGCTATATGCAGAAGACCAAAAACTCGATGAAGTGAATGATCTGTGCAAAAATGTTTAAGCATGAGCCATCCCAAAAAATCACAAAAAAAGAATAAATTAATGTCATGTCATGTATTATACCTCGCAATGACGGGTACAGCGAGTTCTGATTGAAGCGGAACAATAGGACCTAATGAATGTACAGTTCGACATTATCCTTGTCTCAGATGGCACAATACAGATATATTTATGAGCACATGTGTGCCGGCGTGTTCTTGATTTTCCACAGAACGTCAAGTTTCCATCTGTCAAAACAGGCAGAAAACTGTTTGCATTATAGCGCCACCAGACGTTTATCATTGCCCATTGTTTCTGTCGATACACCAGTATCTGGACATTAAGACATAAACATAAATATGTCGTTAACGCGAAAGATGGTGTTGCCACTTGTGTAAAATGAAGTAGTCCTAATGAATTTCCTTTAAAGTCAGTTTTTTCTGCAAGTTGATTTGCTATCAGGCTGTTAAGATTTAGTCTAAACTAAGGGCAGTCGTTATTATCTTTTCATTTGTGTCATATAGCCTACGATATAGCAGTGAGCATTATTGGCTGGTTTGTAAGCAGAATCTACTCTATAACCTGGTTAAACATAGTACTGAAAAGCTTGGTAAACCATTTAATAGTATAATTTCCCGGTGTTTTATGCTAGGTGTTATGGTACTCTGGAGACACAAGCCCAACTGACCAATGTTTCATTCCAAAGAAAAACCATCTGAAATAACCATTATAGAGATATACAGTTCTCAGTCTTTTTGTGTATCTCATTATACACAGAGGATCGTTCCGCACCGCGTGCGCGTTAAACCCGCATCTGCTCCCTCTCCAAACTTCAGTGCGCCTTAGCCCGAGCTGCGCGACATTTGAGAAGTTTAAATCCCTCCTGAAGAGCTGAAAGGCAAGAGCGCCACTGACACACAGATTAGACAGGGAAGGGAAGTGTAAAATGAGTCCAGAGGGTAACCTCTCATTTAATAGCGGCGTGGTGTATTAATGATCCCAGTTTTATTTGCTTCTGCAGTTAATCCCCGGCGATATATATCAGAAAGAGCGTTACACTTTGCTGGAGAGGGTCTATGAAAATTCTATATACTTGATAGTCGTTTGATTATAATTGAAAAACAGTGCCGTTGCTGACGATGAGGAAAACGGCGATTTTATACTTTCTGTGCATTTTAATGTTATCTTTCGGTCTCTCAAGAGGGACTGGTTTTATTTACCGGTTTCCAGGGGTCACACTGCAGCGTCTTAACTCCGAACAAAGCACAGGAGCACCGGCCAGCACCAACACGCGCCACAGGTAAGACGGGGCCGAGCGCGCGCACAGGTAGGAAAGCGGCAAAAAACCTACATCTCTGTTTTGAAAGAGACTGAACAAAGGAGGTATATTTGTGCTCTGTATAATTTCATCTTCAAATATTTCAAGCCTTTGCTTCTATTTGTCTTGTATTTCAGTTAAACATGATCAGTTGGATCACGGTTAAATTTTGGAAGGCACTGCCGAAATACCGAGTCTCTCCGTCAGTACATAACTTATGTTTATTTAAAATATTGATCTCAGTAGTGCGCGTTGAATTAGTTTAAAACAATTTATTTCATAGAAACCAACGAGTTTGCGTTGCGCTCTCAGCATCTCGCAGACGTTCAGAGGTCAGGGAACAGAAGAGCTTCGATTCCTAAACTTTACAGAAATGTATCATATTTGCTATTCAACAGAAACGTCTGTGGTGAAAATGTCCTTTATTGAGTAGTATCTAAAATCAAAAATGACTGCAACACAGACATCTAGTAAAATAATGACGTAGAGTAGTATAGACTGTTTCACGGAATGTTGTAATGGAATGGACTGTTCACTGTGCTTAAAGTAGAACAGATGATGAGATTTTGAGATTTCTTGCACTTTTTTATTACCTGAATCTCGTAACTAGGGGCGAGGGAGGAAGTGTCTTTGCAGTCCTCCCCTTAACGCACAACGGGTTGATTCAATTTTGAGAGCATAATATGTAGCCAATATGTTGGTAGATATGCTGCGGGAAGTGTGAGAGAGCGGCGGCGCCTTCTATTCAGAGCTCATCTTACACGGGTTGTTCGTGAACCAAACACGTCGGGGTAAAACGGGACGGAAGTTTGTGTTACACGGGGTAGCTTTGAAACCAGAGTAGCGGTTTTCATTACAGATGTACACACACTTATCCCGTTTTCAAAGGTTGATCTGCAGATGAAGCCGCTGAATATATTCGCGTTAAGAGATCTTAGTCGCGTAAAGAGACTTTTATTTTAGTCTAGATTTGAGTACTTCAGTAAGTGTTCTGCAAGCGCACTTTCAGGGAAGGTGCAATAATGATTGCTGTACACTAAAGAGCATGTTTCTATATTGATACTAAGGTCATGTACAGATGCATATAGATGTCATTGAATTTACAGACATGGCTCATTATCCACATGTACTGTATGAAGTCTTAGGTGGCCTATCAGTTTGTCAGTTAATTTTAGGATTTTTATTTCTATTTTATTTTGAATCAACTCATGCTATTGTCCATATTATCCTTCGACACTCAGGATGCTATCTAAGGATACATTCACAAACCAAATATGTCACAGCGACGTGACAGGACTGTCCCATTTTGAAGACTCTTTGAAATGTAGTCTAGGAATGCGTCTTGTACTTGCCGAGTGGAT
This sequence comes from Pollimyrus isidori, assembly GCA_019775955.2. Lineage (NCBI taxonomy): Eukaryota > Metazoa > Chordata > Actinopteri > Osteoglossiformes > Mormyridae > Pollimyrus > Pollimyrus isidori. The sequence goes on from JABFDZ020000042.1 coordinate 8,934,147, forward strand.
CCTTCGCAGCCCAACATATATATCCCAAGATTCTTTGCGTGGCTCTTTGAAGGGCACAGCCTACAAAGGGCACATAGACCATGTCCTTCGGAGGATGCAGTCCCTGAATTCGAACACAATCTTTGTCTAACTAATTACCTTTGTCAGGGTCAGTGGCAGCAAAGGTCACAAGAGAGGGGGCCGCCCACTGAAGGGGCACCTAGCGCAATTTTATATCACATTTAATTGAACGCATCCCCGGTATATTCTGAATCTAATTTAATTCATGCATTTTTTTCCTTTGTATCTGTTTAGTGTATTGGTATCAATTCCTTTCATACAATTGTTAGAAGATCAGAATTTATGTTACATCGACACAAGGTCACTTGCATAAGCTGTCATTTATAATTGAAGGACAGATTCTTTTAATTCTTTTTAAGACTGACACTGTTCCCTTTACTCCTAACAAAGTTAACCTTGTTAACACTTGTCACTCCCAACAAAGTCACTTGTCACTCCCAACAGCTCAACCTCGCTTTAAAATTCCGCCTCATTCTCACCACAGATCACAGAAACAAAAGCTTGGGATCCCCAGAATATTCAGAACCCTGCTCCTTCTCCCACTCCACACACTTCCTCACCCCCAGCTCGTGTTCCAGGGTCTGCAAGTGTGTGTTTCACGCCACGTGTCCTACACTGTGGAATGTCTGGAATTCATCATTCAAGGAAAACATAGCTATGCTTTTTAAATTAAAAAAACTGATTAACTTGTAAGTTGGTCCAGCTGTTGTCAAAGCGATCAGACAGTAGCTGGAAATTCTGCTGTGTTATTGGCTGGATGTAAAAAAAAATGTGAACATAAAGATCTGATTTGAAGTAGTAACACCTGAGTAATGCTGCTGTGCTGAATAGTGCAGGTACAACCTTGTCATGGCGTTATACAGGAAGAGTGAACTACACCCCCTGGTGGCATCTTACAGCAGGAACTGGTGCCAGTACACTGTGTCGAAGACTGTGACGTGCCAGGTGCAGAATGGCACTGAGAAGCTGGTGCAGAGGGTGTTTCAGAGCTGCCGCTGGCCAGGGCCCTGCAACAACCTCATAAGGTATGGATTCTAGAAGCTTCTATTGTACCTACTTCTCTCTCCTCTGTCTCATTACCTGGTCTCACTTTCCTCTTTCATAACAACACCCTAACATCTGTGCTTCGTGTTGGATACTGGGAGTCACATGTTCACAGTTTTTATTCGATCGTCAAATGATGTTTCGGAGTTGTGTATTTGATTAAGACTTGGCCATAATGTGTCTGGGCATTCCATGAAGGACTTGCGGAACAAAACACCTATAGTGACCAGTTGAACTTTTTTTTCAGTTTTTTGGTAAATATAGACCTATTTTTGCAAAACAAAACTTAGGGAAAGCACAGCAGAACCCAGTGTCTTCAACAAAAATGTGAAACATCTTTAGTTTCTGTAAACAACCTGCAGAAGAAAGGGCAGCCAATGGAAGGCCACCTAAAGGTCTGCATTTGGAGAACCTACGAAATATGGCAAGGGCAGATGGACCTTTGTGTGTCCTTGGAGACAGAAATGTAAATAATGTGAAAAATCCACGGCAAGGCTTCAGATCATGAACTTCAAAGTACTTCCTACTTTATCCAAGTCTGTGATAAGGTCCACTTTATTTGGATTGAGGGTTTCACTTCTGGGCAGTAATGGACTGCAGCAGATCCTTGGGTTGTTGGTGTTTCTGAGGCTTAGAACAAAGCCCATTTCTTATTAGTATTAGTGTAACACATACATCCATGTTCCATGGTCCATATCCAGTATAGGGTCACAGTGGTTCTGTAGCCAATCCCAGGGGCACAGGACCCTAGGTAGGGGACACTCTGGAGGGGAAGCCACAAGTTGGCCATCCACACACTATGCGTCATTTAGAGCAGTGTTTCCCAATCCGGTCCTTGGGGACCCGCAGACAGTCCATGTTTTCGCTCCCTCCCAGCTGAACGTGGACTATCTGGCAGGGACCAGGATTGGGAAACATTGATTTAGGGAGTCACTCTCTGCATTGGACTTTGAGAGGAGATTACAGGACTTGGAGGAACCTCAAACTAACATGTATAAGGGTATTAACCCACAGTGTCACCCACTTACCTGTCCTGCCCCACCCCCTTGGTAAGTGTGACATATGTCATGGTGAATCTAACCCCATTCACCATCTTTGACACTAAAGACATGCAGTCAAAACAGTGAGCTTGCTGGAGTGCTTACCAGATGAAGTAAAAGCTTGCATTGGGGGTCGGATTCTTTTCATATCTTGATTAAATATAGCAGTAATTTTTGTATTTGTTGTGGTTTGCTGTGATTTGAGACTTATGAAAACATTGAACTGACATAATGGCGATAAATATTTGACAAAGTTTTAGTCCAGTTCATTGGAGGCTTTTCTTTTAACTTACTTGGACACCAGATATTTTATATAATTAAAATCCCTGTATGAAAACTGTACTTGTCTCTTTGCTTGTTCTAAAGTAAGTAAAATTTACACCCAAGGCAGTCACCCAGAATGGCAAACACTTTATATTCCAGGCAAGACATTGGCCTCGTTGCCTCAAAAAGTATGAATTCATTTCTTTTCCTTTGCCATTCTTATATTCCCCTGTCTGCCATTGCCCCAAGAAATGACTCTGGATCAGGAACTCAGTCATTTATCACAGAGATATCTGTGATTTGAAACGTCATTACACTACATTCCATCTTTTTATGTCTTTGGGATCCATCCAAAATGGGCTCGTAGTCGTCGCTGGTGGTGCTACGCCTGAGAACACCGCTGGCTGTGCTTTTCACTACCACATCTGCTGGACCAAGTTAACATTTTCAGTCTTACTTGCAGACTTTTTTTTTCTGAAGCAGCGATATCAATGTTCAAGCCCTGACGGATCAAACTTGGCACGTCATGTCGAATTGTGGGAACTGAATGCAAGCGGAGTCCATCCATCCATAAATGCTCATAAAAAAGGAGCACTGTGGACCGGAAACCACCATGTGTGCTAGAATCTGGAAGCTTCCGTTTGGGGTCAGTCAACACCCAATTATAGCTGATGATGAAAATTACATCACTCGACTGTTGCGGACACTACCTACGTGGACGGTCAAAGTGTAAACGGGCCTGAACACTTTTTAGGTTATAGGTTTGAGTCCAACTTCCTTTGCATGTGTGATGTTTCCACGTTCTCCCTGTGTTCTTATGGTTTTGCTTCAATGGCCCAAAGACAGCACTGGTGCCTCTGGGCATGTGTATGAATGCTGTGCTTTATGATCTCCCCCTGAATGGGTTACTTGGCCTGCCATTTTATACTGCATCATGTGTATGGTACACATGGCATGTGTGATGTTCATGTCAGTTACAGGACACTGGTCAGGCCCACATTCCGTGTGAGCTACCGGCTGGTGACGGCCCTGGAGTGGCGCTGCTGCCCGGGATTCCTCGGAGAAGATTGCCGAGAGGGTATGTCCCACTGTCACCCCCGTTCTGCCCCAAGCGCTAACAATGTACCATCGATGTTTCCTCTGTCCACCCAGTGCATGCGATGTCTGAATAACCTGTTAGTTAATGACCTTGCAGCAAAACAAGAGACCAGTTTTCATCTTATTTCCTCACGTTGCTTTTAATTTACTCCTGTCCTCGGTGTCCAGATTACATTTTGAGATTGTTTATTGGATATTCTGCGAATCCCGGCTGTGGTCCCTGCAAGGGGGAGATTAGGTCAGGTCACTGTAGATTTAGGGTGAGCTTTCTGGAGGCAATTCACAGTAGAATATGGGCCTTATGTCACCAGAGTTGTGACAAACCACGTTATGCTGCCACCCATTTTTGAACGCATTGTTCCAAAGGCAAGGAGGCAGGATTCTGGTAGGGCGGGTCACAGCTGGAAATGAGGTTTGGACTGGTGTCCGCTTTAGAACCTTGACAGTCAAATATACACATATACACATTTTATAGATACTGGTGTTTAGTAGATATTAGCCTCAAATAAATGCAATTTATTCAGCTTTGTTAGTAAAATCTGCTTGCACATTTACTTTGTTTTACACCATTGAAATGTCTTAAACTGCAAAAGTGTACAAGCAACCTCATCAATCATGCACAAATGACGTGGTCAGGATCTCGCTGTCTCTTCATATACCTTAATAATGTTGTGCTCTGGCAATTACATTTCAGTATAACTTGCTGAGATAGCTGGTGACCCCACTGCCCATAAGAATTGCTTTGTGCTTAAGGTATTTAATCCCCCACGAGGAAAGGCCCCCTCCCTCCTGCCCTGACCCCCCCCAGGGACGGGAAAACGGAGACTGATGGTCTCGTCGGGTCTCCTCAGTCAAATGGAATCCAATATGCGGCTGGAAGTTGAAAATGGATTATTGCCAGGACAACTGAGAACTGTGTTTTTTCTCTGTTTTCTCCTGGGGTTTGTTTTGATGGAACATAGCGCGATAAATGGAACTCAAAGAGCTTGAAGGAATGACTCGTTAGCATTCAGACTCTTGGATTCATGCTAAAGCAATTGCAGCAACTCTTGTGGAGAGACACAATCGTGCTGTGCTGACAGACGTTTAAACTTGGATAATCTGCTGAAATTCAACAATTTTGCATACTCTGTCTTAAAATGGCTTAGTAAATTGCAGCTAGTGGACATGCAATTAGTGGACATGCAGCTAGTGGACATGAGGTTAAATTTGAGGAAGGTGAGTAAGCTTGCATAGCTTTTTGCATCCGCCCCAGACAATCGACAACACAACGACTAGGAGGCATTGTGATTTAAATGTAGCCCTCAATGCCTTCAGTGTGACTCCTCCATGGTACCCTGGCATGCAAATACATATTTAGCCATGCTTCCATTATTCACAAGGGCAATCAAGCACAGCAGTGGCCCTCAGGATGCAAACACCCATCCCCTGGGCTCATTGTTTTATCAGCGGCTCGTCCTTGTTTTGAAATTAAGGATTGCCAGCTTCAACCATTACAATCACAAACCCCCTCACCCCCAAAATGCTCCCCCTGCCCTGTCCTCCGCAGTGAGAATTAGGCACAACTTGATGTCTTGTTGATATGTATCGTGTCTTGCTTGATTTATCCAGGGTAATCCACTCCAACTGTCAGATTATCGATATTTTCACGTTATTTGATATCGTTCCCATCTGTAAAGCCTGTGGAGGCTCCAGGCGTGCACCCTGAGAATGTGTTTTATTACATTTATACTTGACCAGAGCACATCAAAAGACAAGGAACTGGCTCCACGTGATGATGAAGAAGATCGTATTTTGGCCTTCAGATGAGCTTGTTGTCTGAGCTCCTCGGACAGCCAAGACTTTAATATGATTAGTGAGCGTGGGAAGAGAAGGGTGGACAGGAGGCCTAACGAGAGGTACAAAGGGGCAACAGCTTTTCAGGACTGAGATCACAAGAGACGCATCTAGAGCTGGTGAAAAGTGAATTGTGCTCCTTAGGCAAGCTGTCTGAAGATTCCCATAACCTTTAGATGTGAATGAACGAGAACCACATACCCCCCCTAGGAGTGCTGCCACTTGCCAGCCTGCCATTGATGCAATGTCTTTTCCGTTCATGGCATGCTTTTGTTTCTAGAGGGACAAAGGTGAGATTGACAGTGAAACAGAAGCCCCCCTTTCCTGTCTGCGCAACTTTAGATGACATTCATTTGCAGTGATGTTGCATTAATTGAATACAGGGGTTGTTATTTCCTGACATTGGTAGCCGTGGTGGGGGCACCCGTGCTGCTGTTCCCTCACTGTCCAGGCCTTGTTCTACACGGGCATGGCAGGCCGTTTGTGAAGTGGCCGTCTTTAGGGCTGGACCTCGTTTGCTGCTTTGTGTGTTTGATGTTCATTCAGAATTCAGATTCATTCAGAATTCAAATTCATTCAGAATTCAGATTCATTCAGAATTCACTTTAATGGCCAGGTACAAGAAATTTGTTCTGGCAGTATTGAAGCATGCATTCACAGACAACATAGAACATAGGAAAAAAAGGAGAAATGCGATTATATGATAAATAGTGGCATCAGTACAAAGCTGTACAATTAATCTCAATAAATATAAACTTATAAAGGGTAAGGAGATGTACTGATTACTGAAATATAAAAATATATGATGTCTGGTATTGTGATGAGTTAGCACCCCCGTCCTAGGCTATTTCCCGTCTTGCATTTGTAGCCTCCGGGAGTCTCTGGACCCCCCACAGCCCTGTTTAGGACAAGCGGTTTCCGAAAATGGATGTATGGATGGACAATGCCCAGTGGAGCAGACACATAAAATGGAGGTGCAAAAATGCATCCAGAGTCAGTGGGGGCCACTAAGCAAAAGCAGCAAATAGGAGTTTGTGCAAAGTGTTTCAATTGCTGATGAACTCTCAAGCGTTGGAAGTGACCGATGGCAAAAGTGTCAAGATTCTAGACCTAGGCTGAGAACTGAACCATATAATTCTGACATGTGGTCAGTGTTCTGGCAGCCTAGCAGTGTCAGAGCTCTTCTTGAACTTGACGTCAGGACTGAATGTAACAGCATGGCCCTTCAAAACTTTAGCCTTTGGCCATACATCCCTACCCAACTTGCTACGAGGGCAGTCAGAGCAGCAAGAGGCGCCAAACTAGGAGCAGCGAGATGCGAAGCCTGGTTAGCATGCTGCTGCGGTACGTTTGGGCAGCCACTCCACCTGCCAGGGCTCAGAGCACCCATTCAGCTGCATGTTAAGCATTTTGAGATTCCTTTGTCGGTTTCTCAATGTACCATGTGCTTCTAATGTCTCGGATATTTTCCGATTCCCATGTGCATCCAGACCCTTTTCCGTCCGACGCTCTTAAGAAGAATGAGGAGCATGCCTGCAATTTTTCACTTGATATTTTTATTCCGCCTAAATGATTTCCCTGAAAGACCTCGCCTCCATCATTTGCTAATTTGGTTTCGTAACATATGTTCGCAGTGGTATCTTTTATTAGGCTTGTCGTCTTTCATTGATCTTTCGTGGGGGTCATGATTGAGGTTCAAATGGACCAGATTAGTTCAAAGTAAGCCTAGGAAATGGCTCCAGCTTCGGGCAATTGAGGATTTCGTGTCTGCTTGTAGCAGCCGAGAATCCAAGACATAAACAACTTTCTTTCATACAGCTCAAAACAAAACTAAAAATAATTATGAAATTTACTGCGGGAGATGAGGACTAAGAGCACTTGGGTGAGTCGTCATTTGCTCTCTCTAGATAACTTTTGCACCGAGGTCCACAGCAAATCCAGCAGGTCATTTGTGTTGATTGTCTTAAATTGATACATAATTAATTACAAGATGACCGTGAAAATAGCGAGCTGTGGGCCTGGGCAAGTTACTAAACTTTTAAGAGAATGATTCAAAAGGTTTACCTGAGATTTATTCCCGCTTATTGGTATACCTGTTTTGCATTTTGACTTTTCTTGAGGATGCCAACAAGTTATTGGCATAAATGCATCAAAAGATTTGGAAGTTAATGGTCTGTTTACTGAGAAATCTTTAGAATCAAGTGTTCAGAAATACCAGTCATCCCAGGGAGATTAAAGAATGAAGTCACCAAAGGAAGAATCAATCATCTACTTCTGCATAAACATTTTTGCATGCAGTGTGTTGAGTCACAAACACGCAACTAGGTCAGTCCCCCTCAGCTCTGTTAGAAAGGCTTTGCAGAATCTCCCTGGTGTATAAACAAGCCCATTAATAAACCCACAAACCCATTTGTCTTGTCTCGGGCGTGGGGGGTGGACTCTGAGGTGATCTCACATGCAGGCACATCCAAAAATGCTATTAGCTATAGTGTGCAAGTCCACCGAGGGAGGGTAGATGTGTGGGCTAATCTGCGGCCACTTGGCCAAGGTGGAGTGCAGTTTTACCTGAGGGAATTGAGACCTAAAATAAGCAATATTCAGACTTTGTCCTAACAATAGAGTGATGTGCACAGGCAGCCCTTTCAGATTAGCCTCAAACCAGAGAAAGTCTGAGGAATTATCAGTGCTGCGGGCTCGCTTGTGTGTTCTGTGTGAGCTGGTCACGTGCACAGTCAGTAGTCAATCTTTCATTCTGATTTTCATAGCAGTTTAGTGGCTGGTTTGCCTTTACTGAACACTGCTGATGAACCTCCTGCGGTTATGTGTATATGGGAGGGGTTAGAAGAACGTCTTGGTCAGAGATATACTTTTGTTTAGTTAGTAGACGCCTTCATCCAAAGGAATGTGCATATTTGAGAGTGTAGGATCAGCCAGTCCTTGAGGCCATTGAGAGTTAATGGTTCTGTTAAGTGACCTAATGGCAAAATCACTATGCTGTTTCTGGGAATTGACCCAGGAGCCTACTGATTACAGGCACAGGGTTCTAACCTGTGTCCTGACCTATGTCCTAACCTGTTTTCCACTCTGCATTCTGACCTGCATCCCGGCCTATGTCTTAACCTGTGTCCTAACTTATGTCCTGTCCTGTGTCCTGACCTATGTCCTTACTTATGTCCTGAACTATATCCTGACGTCTGTCCTGACCGAACACGCATGTTTGGGTGGTGTGGGGTTGTGCTTCAAAATGGTTGCAGGTTGTAGGCTCCATGATTATAGAATTTTTTTGATGGACAGACCTCCTCACACACCCACCAATTTTACAGAGATACGTGTTGAATTTCAAGGGATAGAGACCGGACTGCAGGCAGAGGTGTAGGGGACACTGAGTCATTTATTACTCCATTTTGTCTGCTGTCATCCCCAAACCTCCCCTTTATCCTGGAAATCCTGTCGGGCACTGACATTTCCCAGGTAGATGGGCCCATGTAGACTGACGCGCTTTGATGGACGAGAGGGTAGTGGGCTGTTCCTTGCTCTTGTGAAGGAAGTGAAGGTGAGATGTTCTCCTGAAGGCCAGACCAGAGCAGAGTCAGCCTGAGAAATGGGCAAAGCTGCCATCCTGAGCAGTCAGACCTTCTAGGAGGCGCTGATGTGAAAAACACGCATTTTGGCTCATTTGTAATTATTTAAAGACGTACGTCATTTTGGCGTGTTTCTGGTCTCATTGTTGTCCCCTTGCACGCACGCCATGGAAAACAAAAAGTTCTGCCGAACAACAGGCTTCAGCGAATCGCCACTCAACAGTTTAGTCATTTATTTGACGAATAAGACACACTACATGGACAAACGTATTGGGTCACACATCTTAATCCTTGAATTCAGGTGTTTCATTCAGACGCATTGCCACAGATGCACAAAATTGAGCACCTAGCCACCTTTATTTTTCACAAATATTAATGATAGAATGGGTCATTCTGAAGAGCTCATATGATGCCACCTTTGCAGTAAGTCAGTTTGTGAAATTTCTTACCTGCTAGATGTTCCACAGTGAACTGTAAATGGTATTAATGCAAAGTGGAACCATTTAGGAACAACAGAAACTCAGCCACAAAGTGACAGACCATTTAAGTAGCAGAGCAGGTCACCAAGTGCTGAGGAGCAGAGTGCATAAAAGTCGCCAATACTCTGTTGACTCAATAACTGCAGAGTTCCAAACTTCCTCTGGCATTAACCCCAGCACAAAAACTGCACTGGGAGCTTCATGGAATTGACTTCTGTGGCTGAGCAGCTGCATGCAAGCCTCACATCA
>JABFDZ020000042.1:8979656-8995480 GCA_019775955.2 Pollimyrus isidori
CGCCATTTCTGCAGGTAGCCCTACACAGCACCATGCACCGCCCTTATTTGTACCCAAAAGCAGTTTAAAGGTCCGCATGGACTATCTCGGGGTCCCAGAACACCAGGTTGCGAAACATGGTACTAAGAGACACCTTTCTGCATGCCGCTGTTGTCCTCAGCTGTTCTGGCATAGACTAGAAGTCTTCCGGTCATTGTGGCCGTTCTCCTTCGACCTCTCTTATTGATGAGGTGTTTTCAGGAGCAGAGCTATCGTTGACTGGATGATCTGTTCATCGCAAAATTCTCTGTAAACTGCCCAGGGTGGCTGTTTCTGAGAAGGTGACACTACCATGTCTAACACCAACATGACCACAGATCGCACATCTTGGCCATTCTAACACTTAGCAGCACAGTAATGCATCCTACCTTGCGTCTGCACGCTGGATATATTCAGAAACAGTCAGAAGTGGAGATTTCAGGTCCAGGGAGTACAAATCCAGACCAAGATTTTATTTCAACCAACCAGCTGAGGACTCTGTGACTGTGACTCTTTATACTCAACTAGTTGGATGAAACAAAATCTTGATCTGAATTTGTACTCTCTGGACCTGAAAACTCCATCTCTGGTTACAGCCACATGATTCACTGTTTTAGGAAGGGAGTAGTCAGTTTGTATGTTTGTATTCACAAGTTGGTATATCTAAAAAAGTGGTTACTGAATGTGTATATATATACAGACAGACACACACACACTCTGTTGTGTGTCTGTGTGTATAAACCAGTAAAGTTCTTTGATGTTGATTGTAATGTGTGTCCGTCAGTAGTATCTTCATGAAGAGCTGTTATCTGGTTGTTCTCAGTATATACTGTTGACCAGCTTATCTTGGGCAGGTTAAGCCATAGCCAAGTTTAAACAAAGTCTCCAAGCAGAAGCTCACTTCAGGGTTAACTGGCCCTGACATCTGAAGGCTCTTCTGTTGGAAGCCACTGTCCTGCGAAAGGTGTTCTTGGCAGTGTCAGCGCGGACACACTGAGAACTGGCCGGATTCTATCAGCTTGGCCCTGTGGCATGATGCATGGCGCCCAACCTTTCAGCTTCTCGCCAAACATGGTCAGGAAAACAGTGAAGTTGATGGGCCCGGGGGCTTCCTTCAACATCTCATCCAGCTCGTCGTTGCCCACGTTAAGACGCCCTGCGGAGAGAGAGAGTAGGAGTGACGTCCCTGGGAAACAGCAGAGCTGCCGGCCTACCAAGCAGACTGGACTGACAGGACAGCGAGACGAGAACAAGCGAGGAGAACTGAAGACTGGCTCAGCGGGGCGCATGCATTCTTTTGGCGAAACATGTGACGTGATGAGGGGAGAAAGACAGGCGCGAAGCAATCAACCAGTAATTGAATATTTTAATCCTCAGAAGAGACAACCCTTTTGCTAGAAGCCTGAGCAGGGACGGGTTGGCTTATGGACATTATGGCGGCTCTGTGCCGCTTCCTCTAGCTGCTCCTCACATTTGTGGAGATTTCTTCTGGGCCTCTGGCGCCTCCCAGATTTTAAACACACTAGCAGTGGAACTGTTGTCTCAAAATTGCCCGTATGTATGACTGTCCTGTGTTTTCCGGCGTTAGATTCACAGTAACCCTGTACATGGGTGGCTTGATGCTCGGTAGGTTGTGCCCAGAAGGTTGTGAGTTTGAATCCTTTGGAGAGAAGGGTGCTGGCTGGCCCTGTCCTCTGACGCCAAAGCTTCATCTCAGCATATACACCTCAGCTTTTTCATCACTCACAAGATGCGGAATGTGAAATCTATCCAATTGATGAATTAGGTGCATGTATTCTATTATACTTGATAAGCGGCTCTGGGAGATAAATGTCGGCTTACCGAGGGCTGCAAAAGTGTCCCTCAGATCATTCTTGTCAATAAAGCCATCTCTGTTCTGGTCCATGATAGTGAACGCCTGAACAGGAGAGACGGGTCAGGAGCTGTTCCCAGTGCTGTGCACAATACCCTATAACTCGCCCTTGGCCTCACCTCCTTGAACTCCTGGATCTGGGACTGCTCAAACATGCTGAAGACGTTGGAGCTAGCGCCCTCCTTCTTCTTCGCCTTCTTTGGTGCCTAAGGAACAGAGAAGCGTACCTGGTACCACCTGCCACAGTGACAAATGCAGCGAGAGACCCATGCGCTCTGCCCAGAATGTGCCCTCCTGAGTTACACTGTCAGCTGGTTGATTGTGAACTCTGCCAAAGCTCATTGCTGAAAGAGCTGGGTGGTTTCTGTGTGGATCTGGTTTCAGACCGATTCCACAAATGTTTGGCGTAACAATAAATGTGTGGATGCCCTTTATAGGGGGTTCATGATGACTGGTGAGTGTGTGAGCACTTGAGCCCAAGTACAGCAGAAGCAAAAGCCTGCTGATCACAGCCATGTGGCCATGTGGTGTAGTTTATACTGCTCAACTTGAAAAGATCTCCTGTGTTCTCTAAGTAAATGAGGTCAACGTACACTGCTGTTACATTCCAATCTATTCTTTCACAGATTATATGCAATTTATACCAAGTGGACTTTGACTTATGAGTTTTCCTGATGGAATCTGCAGTAGTCAACCAGTTTCAGACAATATCAGTCGCCATATCTGTCTTAAATTCTTTTATGTTTAGATTCACTATTTTGATTTGACAAATACAACAAACAGTCATTTGATTTATGTCATTTTTGTAATGCATTTAATTGCAAAACACGAAAGATTCAAGGTTTTGGTATTATCAGGTCAACAGAAATATCAGGAACATTTGTGAGATGACCGCCCCTCCTATTCCTAATTTTAGGTTACTAAGATCTAAGAAAAAAGTACCATTTTGTACCTTTGTGGGTAGAATTACTTGTCACTGGGGCTGTACCCTCAAGGGTCTGCCAGTTGTACCGTAGCTGGAGGCAAATATACCTTTTAAGGTACAGAAATGGACGCTGCGGAATATTTCTTTACCATTTGGGGTACATTCATGCTGTTTGTACCCAGGCTGTGCCCTTTTTCTGACAGTATAGTATAATCTAAATAATGTTTCATCCCATTTTTGCAAAAGAAGCCTTTTTAATTATGCCATCCCCTTTTCTGTGTTCACAGTCATCTTGTCAGCAAATGCCACCCCAGGCAGAGTGAGCTTGCTCACATTTTCTGAGCAGTGCGACGCTCACACACGATTCCCTCGATGTTAACCGACAGCGTTAAGGATATGCAGGGGTATAAAAGTCACACGCGCAGAACACTGGGGCACCTATGCAGTGATAAACCAGGGAGGGGTTAATGAGGAAAGCCAGGGAATTAGAGGAGCCTACCATTCTGTGGAGCTTCTTTTCTTGTCCCTTGGTGCCAAACGCCTGGGAGGATGATTTAAAGTGAACCCTTCATTTTATATATCATCCCAGTTGACCCAGTGAAACACAATTGCTATGTTTAGATAAAGGAAGGTACGGTCCATAGGAATTCCTGACATGGAAAGGCCCCGCCCTCTTTTAAAAGACAGATGCTCGTCACCATGGAAGGCACACTAGGTGCTGCTATCTTAGGACCTCTGGCCCTAGACAAACTGACATCAGGGTCACATGTTGCTCCACATAAGCCGTGAATAGCTTTGTCTCTACAAGTCCTGTCATTAAGACGGCTACAAAGTGCTCATTTGTTCCTACTGGTGAGATCATCCCTTTGGCTGGTCAATGCTATTATTTAGCTTCAGGCCCAAGGGGAACGTGTTGTTTACCTGAGGTGACATTTCACAGTCAGTTACACTGGAGAGAACGGATTCACAGCAATAAGTGCAAATCCCAGTTTAAGGTGGCGAATGGCGATAGTGTGTATGACCTACAAAATATGCAATATTAAAACAGCTCCTCAGCAAGTCTGAAGTAAAGCTGGTGATGTCAGCACTGTTCCCAATGGACTTTCAGCAGGAACAATCAGACACACCGTTTGGGCGACAATCGGAAGACTCTGGGTTTGTGAGAAACACACAGATTTAGACATAGAACAGATTTCACTCTCTTCCTCCGTAAAGAGAAAATATGATGGCACTGCAGAGAAGATGCACTGAGAGGAATTTCCATTTCAGAGATTTGAGATGGACCTTTGTTTTTCCAGCAGAACACATTGGATGACAGTGGGATGTACATGTCAAGAAAACTTGAGTGCCTGGTTCACAGATTTATTGAGATGCATGCTAAGAGACAACAGCACACCCAGCACTCACGTGCAGAGTGACCCACGGCCAGGCGGAGCAGGTTGACGAGGCCCCTCAAAGCGACCTCCTGGTGGATACGCTTACGAGACCTTGTGTGGTGTGACCCTGACACTTCGGGGAATGGGATGGCAGGCAACGAGGAGAATGCAGACCCATGTGAGGTGCCAGGCCGGCAGGTGCGGCACACCATCTCAGGCTGTATGGTTGTGCCCATGTTAGGTGACACCATGGGCTCGCTTACTGGGGGGAGGGGGCATTTGTCCAATAGCTTAAGCAGCTGCAGGTCTTGCAAGCATGTAACTGTTTCTTAATTTGGCTGGCCTTGTCAGTCTCTGTCCAGCAGGCTCACCCCAGTTGCACCAGTGCCTGGCACCTATGGGCCAGAGGCAGAATCATTTTCAGACGCTGACAGACAAATCAAATCGCTTAAGTAGTTACTGCACCATACATGGCCTGGGCAGAGTTAGTCTTTTCACCAAGTAACTCACTAGGCTGTAACCACCTGCTTGTAAATACAAAAGTCTTAAACAGTTCCACCTGATGTTGACGAAATTTTGTTGAAAGAAGCAGAGTCAATGAACACTGCTCCTTTGCTGACAGAACTGTGGCGCCCTCTGGTGTTTATGCAAGTATTCCATACCAAATTCCCATAATCCAGCAAGTATAAACACAACAGCGGCTTCTACTTGTTCTAAAGCTAATTAATAGTTAGTCAGAGAAAAAATTACGTGTCCTCAAGTTATAAACTAATGATGGCTACACCAGACTGATTGTGGATGCAGACGTGACTCTGTAATCCACTTAAAGCAGATTTTTGGGAAATGCCGTTTTGCTGTTAAGGGCACAATTAAGTCCTTGATTAAGTGCGTGCAATCAACACATTCTTCGGCTTGGTCCTCTACTCCTCATTAGTGGGAGAAAAAGCACAGCAAGATGGCCGTATAATTTCAAAACGAGATTTTCCAAATTGCTTTGAAGGCTATCCTGTTTTTCCGCAATACTCCACCTCTTCAGTACGTCAGCATTTTCAAAGCATGGAGGTCGCAGGCAGAAAATTGAAGTACCGCGAAAAATAAAACGCAAGGAAGTAGCAGTGAGCATTCTTTGGAGGATGCTGTATATTCTGTAATGTTACGGGGGACCGGATCAACCGCAGCGCAAATTGATCTCCGCTAGATGGCCGCCCATTCATGCCGAATGTTGTTTCAGTTTTACGGTTTCCTAATTTTGACAAATTTATCAAAATTAATATTACAATTTTTTTATAGACTCGATGCATTATCTGATGCCTAAAGAAATAATGGGCAAGTATACTAAAAGACCCTTTTAACCGAAATATGTCGCACAGTCCATGACTCCTGTTCACTCCTCTCCCGGTTTGTCTTAACTTCGCTTTCCTGAATTCAGTCTTTCAAAATCTGTATAATTCCAGCAAGTATCTCTATGGGCTACAGTACTATATACTTTCCTTTGACGTTTTATCTCTGAAAACCTAAATATTGATAAGTTTGAATCCAGCGTAGGATATTGTGTTTTTGGTACTCCGGAGATTTTTATTATTATAAAACTAAAACTGAAACGCGGGAAAAATACGCAGGCTCGTGTGTGTGTGTGTGTGTGTGTGTGTGAGAGAGAGAGAGAGAGAGAGAGAGAGAGAGAGAAGCCTAATTGAAGTCTCGAGAGGAGCCCTCCTGTCTGATGGGCGGCTAGGGAGAAATGTGACGATCCTGAGTTAGGAAAACAAATTCGCCGGGGCGGCTCGGTTTCGGGCTCACGCACTGCGTCCCGGAGGAGGTGGCGGCAGGGACGCCCCTACAGCGCGCTCGCTCCTGCGGGAGCCCCAGCCTCCCGGTCCCGCCGCCTCTCTTCTGCTCCTCAGACACGCTGGATGCCTAAGCGCAGCATGTAGCGTTTCGGGGAAAACTTAAGTGTGATTAACAGGAAACGTTCCTGTCTCTCCCTCCTCCTTCCTCCTCACATGTGGGCTACGCGTTCATTCAACATGATTTCTTCCCCTCAGGCTGAACAGTGCTTTTGAAGTTTTTGTGGGGTTATAAGAACCTGTGTTATTGTCTAGCTGAATTTTTCCAAATTGGTGTTTTTCTGTGCAAGATATTGGAGATATTGTTGAGCCATGGGGAAAATGTGATTCTCAGTAAATATGTGTGTCACTACAGCATGTAAGTTATACTCTATTTGGGTGTTCAACAGAAGTATGGCTCTAATTGTGTGCAAAGACAGAGGACAGTTGTTACAGCACATATCCTGCTTAAGCCGGTCCATTTTTAAGACAAGCGCAATGGCAGGTTGATTAGCAGTAATTTTGCTTTTTAATTTGTGTCTCCCAAACATCATTAATCTTTGGAAAGGTCTGTCCTGCATGCGTGCGAAAGGCGCTCTGCACCTCGACGGCTCTGTGAAGGGACGCCGCGCGCGCTCTCTCATCAAGATCACCCAACCATGCAGCACAATTCCAATCTTCACAGAGCAAATACCACTCGCCTTGTTATTACATTTCTCTTGCCCAAGCACTGATATTTCCCAGTGTACAAAGCAGCTTTTAGATTCCCATCCATGATTACTTTTGAACGGTAGATGTTAGAGTGGGGATTGACAGCGCTATAAATTACAACGACCCTGAATATTTACTGTGAGAAAATGGGAGAAAATGCTGATCTTGCCTGTACTGCCCAGGCGAATAAGCCTTGGGTGGCAAGGTCTGCTTTCTGCAAAAGGGGTAGATTCACAAAAGTGATTTCTGGCTGATATGCAGGTTTTTTTCCGCCAAAAAAACCTTTTGATGTAGTCAAATCCATTATTCATTTGCAGTGGTTATTCCTGAGATGCCAATTCAATAATTTAACTCGGATAAAATATAATCATTTAATAATTAAATGATTATGAATTATGGAGCAATTGCTTAATTTTGTACACTTATTTTTATTTAAATTCATCTAAGAAAAACTCCTCAGGCAACACACCTTGTGTTCCCAGTCCCTGGTGTAAATCTTTTGAAAAGGATTTAAAGTGCAGTTTTGAACTAGCCATCTTTGATTATTTTTCTTACCTAATAAATCAAGATCAATGCTTATGACTTAGGTGACAAAATCCACATGCAAAACTAGTGAGTTTGGCAGGAATATTTGCCTGCCATGCCTGTCTTCTATCAAGTATTGCTTTTCCTTCTTATGTTGTCTTAAAGAATCATGGGAAAGTACTGATAAAAAGGTGAGATCCAGAACTTTGGTTGTCAAGGCCTCCCGCCCAGTGTCCTATCGTCAGGGCAACTTGAGATATATGACATCATCATTGCAGAAGCTCGAAGGCAAAAAGTAATAACGTGTTAATGACCAAACAATAATACACAAGTTTATAAAACTACCCTGTCAAAGTAGGCTACGTCAAATGTGTGACAGTACTGTGTACTTTCTTCCATGTGTGTGCACATTAACAAATTAAGATGTTTCTAACTCTGTTGTGGCCACCTTACTACTACAAAATGAAACTGAAAATAGCTACAGAATTGATGGGAAAAATCGGAAAAGGTGTTTGTTAACGGCTCATTGTGATGAATAGCACAAGGAAACCTGTTTTTCAGGTTTAGTGTTTGATCATTTTGTGCACTCCACCCAAGAGAAGTGTCAACTGACAGGAAATGTAATTAAGTTGGGAATGAGAGACGGAATCTGGAATCAAATGGACCAGCAGCATGCTGTACTTCGCAGGCTGTACTTTGAAGTTTGCTTTCGGATGTATTCTTGTTTACTGAACCAGCAGTTTGAAAATCTTGTCTGTGGGCCTGCCCACCATGTCCATCCTCTAGTTATTTTTGCTGTATTCTGACTTCTTCTGAGCCTGAGCCAGGAAATGTAATGGTTTACAATTAATTGACAAGAAGTACTATATCTGCTAGTGGTGGAGCAGGACGAAAATGAGAAGTGACTCTCGCGGGGCGGGACTTCTGAAAAACAATGGCGAACGGAAACAAATTCCTCATGCGATATATGAGGCCAAATAGAAAAAAATACGAAGTATCGAAGTATTAAATGTTCTTTCAATGTGTTAGGAGTAGGCTGTACTGCACGCCTGAAAAACTGAACTCAGTCAATTTTCGAGTGTCAAATTATTTTAAAAATAATTCTATCATCTACATTAATTTAAAACTAATAAGTAGTGTATTTAAAAGTGGAAAATACAGCTGTGTAAAGGTTTTAAAAATAACTGTTGCAATTTATAAATTGTGTAGGCCTATAAATTAAGTTTTTGAAATTGATTAAAAACATACACCATTGTGTATAACGTATGAATATTGCCACATTTTAATAAATTTTACTATATTGTTTGCATTTTAATAGGTCAACAAAAATAGTTCAAATTAATCAGATGTGGTGCAGATGTAAATTACAGGGGATGACTGTAATTATATTAATATTTATCCATTACAATAATTCAATTTCCATAGTGAAGGACTGGAGGATTTCTTATAAAATTTAAAAATACAAAAACAAATTGAAACCTCCTCTGCAGTAAAAGTGAACCACCATAATTCAACACAAAAATAAAAATACACACAAGCTTTGCGTAATCGAACTTTTATCCATCTTCTAAATGCTTATCCGTATCTCTGCCTGTACCTGTAGCAAAAGTAGTAGACTGATGTATGATCTGGATGTGAGTCCGGTATCGTTTAATCAGAAAACGAAAAATCAATGTTCCGTAAAAGACTGCTGTTCGTTTAACAGAAAAAGAAAAAGGTTATCGTGTTATTTTAGTTTCTGTCTCTAGGGGCGCCGTTATCTTAAGTTGAAGTTCAAGTTTCTATTCACTGGTCATTAAAAAAGTCGTTCTCAAATAGGCTATCAACGCGGTAAAATCCCCGGATTATTATACACATCATGATTTTTCCACAAACAATTATTAATACCAAAAAGTAAACGGAAAAGCGTTCTTGATAACATGATTAATTGGAGCAACAATTTAATGCAGTTACAAAGAACATATTGGCTGGAATAGTAAACATAAGCCTTGAATTACCACCCATGAATACAGTATTGTAGAATGTTATTTGTCGCATTTATTTTAAGAAGCATGTTTTGCATATTACTTTTATATGACACATGATCTTAAGCAGGTGTTTTCTATATTAAAATGTAAAATACTCGAGAAACGCTAGAATTATCCGTAAGGTTTAGTGAAATAAGAAGATCCGATATAACAACGATAGACAAAATACGCTGTTACAAAATACATAATCAATAAGTGTATTTTAACTGATAAATTAAAAATCAATAAAACGATTAAAAGCACAAATCAATAATCTATAAACGGTACCGATTACGTACAGTAGCTGCGGTTTATTTCTGATGCAATCAATTAAAAAAAACACACAGTAAACAACACGTGTAACAGTACACGATTAAACCATGTGTTCGTCTTCTGTTGGTTTGGAAGCGATATTGTGGTCACTGCCAATAAAATGCTATAATTAACATAAACAGTTACAAAGAGACACTTGCCAGCGATTATCCCGGCGGCGGGGAGCGCGCGATCTGCGCGAAGGAAGTCCATTCCTTGTTTTACCGGTTTAAAAAATTGCCGGCTCCCGTTCAATAATTCTATTGCGCGGCGCTGTTCAATACCACAGGTTCCTGTTCGATAACTCCATTCCGCGCCCCTGTTCAATAAGCGAAGGGCGCGTTCGATCGCTCCGCTCCGTGTTTTGCGCGCGCTCCCCCTCCTTTCCTCCAAACTCCGGCCCCTCGCTCTCTCTCTATCAGCCTCTCACTCCGTCTCAATATGTCTCAAGATGGCGGCCAATGCTGGATCGATGTTTCAATATTGGAAGCGCTTTGATTTACAGCAGCTGCAGGTTAGCCCTTTTCCCCTTACGTTGCTTCGCTTTCATGAGGGCTGCCGCCGGGGAAAGTCGCGCCGGAGCCGTGCCTCGGTGCTCCGGCGCTTCTTTGCCGGTGTTTGGGGCCGCTTTCGGGAGCTCGCTTCTCCCATTGATTGAAGCGGCTTTCTCGCTGATCGGAAATTGATCCTCTTTGTTCAATTCCCATCGATCAGCCATTATGGCCGCGGGGAAACGGCCACCTAGGCAAACTGGGGCTAAAGCCGACCCAGACGTTCGTAGCTGAGTTTCGCCGGCCGGTCGTTAACTTTGCATGGCAGAGTGGATGTTTTGATGGGTTTTTGGCGTGTTTTGTGTGAATAATTTTGTAAAAATTGAAAGGCGTTTGTTGTGTCTCGCGAGCGCGGGTGGCGCTGTGGTGACCGAAACGGGCTCGCGCGCAGACAGTTAGCTCTTATTTTTGTATTTCACTGTAAGTTGTTTTATTTATTGTAGTAACGATCAATTTATATTTCTAAACGATTAACTTATGTTTTCGCGTAATACATCAGTTGTCGTTGATTTTGAAGAGAGTTCATTAGGCACAACTGAAAAACTCAATCCCTGGAAGTTTGTCAGTGTATTTGAAAACCAATTATTTATCGATCTTGGTTTAATGAATATATTAAATGCATGCCGTGTTGACTTAAATACTTTTTGTGTGTTGTTTACCACTTTTTCTAATTTAGTTAACGAGTTAGTGGTTAATGTTGCTGCCTGGTTCTAAAAATGTCTTTCTAGTTGTATTTTGCTGAAAACGATATTTAAATAAACAAACCTACCACATTTACTTTTTACAGTAATATATTTTTTTCCTCTGGGTGACTTGCATGATACGTTTAAATTGTAGGTCGGGGTTTATAAGGGGATTTGCCCTAAAACACAAAGCGGTGGAGTTATTGCAGTTTTATTTTTCTGACTGAAGTTCATAGCTGTGAAGTTTTATCTTGCAAACCCTGTATTGACAGCTGCTTGGTTCACAATAATAAGTTCACTGGAAAAGCGAGTTTTAGAAATGAAAGTCAATTGAATTATTGTTAACAGATATCGATCCATATCAAACTATGTTCTATATCCGATAGTTTTATTAATGTATCTTTTAGTTTTTAAAAACCATATTCAGTGTACATGTTTGTTTTAAATCTGTTGAAATAGTTTTAAAATCCTTATGGAGCGAAACTGTTTCGGGCAGTGAAATATTGTCCCCGGAGGAAATAAAGGGGGACTTTCGTTAACTGGTTATTTGTTTCGATACCTTGAATAATTCGGACACACATATAACGCTAATGCCCCTAAGAAAAGGCTGTGAAACACTTTTCGCTTGAGCCTTTTTCAAACGTTCGTTTGGGAGCCTTTTTTGTTTTTGCTGTTATTCAGGTAAGGGGCTTGTGTCTGAACATTTCCTGAATAATCCCAACGAAATCCAAAAATGACTGTCGGATATTAACATTACAACCGTATTACCTCCATATCGACAATAATTTATGTTCTAATTTCTCTATTAATTTGTGGGGGGAAAAGCACTTTGTGGGCAATAAAATGGGGATTAGGGCGAATGTCGGTTCAGGTACCGGAATGTCATCGCACGTCGTGTCAGGTCTTGGAAAAAGGTGCGGAAATCCTGCCTTTCTCCCCCTCACCGTTATTTTGTAACGAAGAGAGAACTCCGCAACATTAATGCCAGTAATATACAAATATTACGCGATGTTTTCTTTGTCGTCGTGGTCGGTAGCATCGAGTTTTTTTCCCCTTCTCTCAGTAGTGTCCGCCATGGCTCCTTTATTAGCTGGATAGTGCAGCCCCGAGCAGGTCGCTGTCTGTGACGGTCATTAAAAAAGGCTTTCATCAATTAAAATACGCTTTTTTCAACGTTGTTTGCCTTTGAACTGCTTGTTGGAAAGCGGTCGGCTAATTGGACCGCTGATGATCGCTGGAAGGATGTGCATTGATCTCTCTCCCCCCCCCCCCCCCCCCCACTTTGGCTTGATCGTGTGATCGGGAGCATTTGTAGGGGTGGGGGTGCATTATTCGTTATTGTAATTTCCTTTTGCACCGTTGCGGTTTTAAGAAGTTGCTTAAAATCGTGTGCCATAACCCGAAGCTGAGAAAATGCGCGTATTTGTAACTCATTTTCTTTCGGGAGGTGCTTTTTCCGTGTCGCGCATTTCGACAGTGCCCTCCCCCGTAGGTGCCTGCGGTTGTCCAGTAATAATGCGCCCAGGTGTCTATATAACGCCAGTAATTCTCTTCATATTTATTGGATGCCCTTGTTTTGTTAGTCGTGTTTTATGTCTTAACGTGTCATAGCTATCAAAAGCTCTGTTTTTTCGGTGGTTGGGTCTTTAGCTGCCATTTTCTTAAATTAATTTTTTAGAGAACTATTTCCTTAACCCTTGTAAAACGTCGTTCATTGCAGTTTATAAATTGTATTATATATTCCAGCCCTTTGAAGTAGTGGGTAATGTCAATGTCACTTTTAAGAGAGTTTCCGTATGTTTTTCCGTTTGGACTAATTCTCCTTCCTTTCCATACCATTATTAACTGCATCTTTGTGTTTCCCCTCCACATTGAGAATCGAAAATATGCACGGACTCCACGTGGCGATTATACAATGTGCCTCTTCTTTTAAGAAATGGCAAAGTTATTGAAATGTTGTAGGCTGGAGAAGTAATTAGGGAGACCGGGAAGTAAAACCATGAAAATAGGTGTCCACGATGGGGTGGCATTTAACATGTTACTTTAAAGTGGGCTCAGAGTATAACTACAGCACTGCGGTGTATTTCTGATGATAACAGTCTCATACTATTACTATCTTAGCAATGACAGATCTGTCAGTGCCAGACTACAAGATGTTAAAATTTCTATTTAAATGTATTGCTGCGGAAGAAATGCTTGGACTCCGGGTATATATCTGGAGTGTTGGGTGTGAGTTTTTTCATGATGGTAAAATGTGTTGTTCTGACACTAATGGTGTTCAAGTAGTTTTTTTTTTTTTTTTTTTTTTTTTTTTTTTAAATATTAATTAAAAACAAAAAAAAAAAAAAAAGCTTTCCATCTCTGTTATTTCTCATTGATTTTGTGGGATTTCTGGCTATGTAGTAACATACCTAGAGTCACATAGTAAACAATATATCGAAGTGTGGGATGCGTTATACCTTCCATTTTCTTCTGAGTCACTTTGATTTGGAATGGGATTTTTATGTTTTTCCCTGAACAGCCTTTTGATAATCACGATTGCTACTATTAAAGGTGGGGATTATCTTCAGTTTTTTGGGGAATCTGAAAACAGATGGGGCTCTGTGTGAGTTTTAAGCGTTTGACATCTTACTGATGGTGCCTTATTACTTTACTTCCACAGACTCCTTCCTGGAGAATCGCTGTGTGGAGGCTGTATTGGTGTCACAGCCTATCAGTGGCTTGTCATGCTCACCAACCTTAAACTAATATTGTGTCAGTGAGAAGCAGTACATTATTGTTTTTTACATTTATTGACGTTTTGTGTTTGTCGTTCCAATGCTGGAGCCGTCGAAGGCTACAGGTTACAGTATCATGTAATAAAATTGGATGAACTCCCTCTCGAATGTGGCAGGTCTCAACGAGAGAGCCTAGTGTCTTCTTGCCAAAGCTCAAATGACAGTAGACTGTGCTACGCCTGTTCTGTAAAACACATAATGGGATATTCTGCAGGCCAAGTTGCTCTCAAATTCTCCCTGTTCAGTCGAAAAGGGGTTTAGGAAGTAGAGTTTAAGCGAGGGAACATACAGCCACAGGTGGTCCACCGTTTCCGTTCTGGCGTTGATTTGCCCCCACTAACACAGGGCGTCTGCGTTTTTGGTCTTCGCTGGCCTAGGCAAGGGATCCACCTCTGCTGTGTGTTTCTCACATTTTGATTAGTGGTCTTCTGAGAGCTTGCAGTGTTGGGTTTGGGGTGTCAATTGGAAGATTGTGACCACACACAGACACAGAGCCCAAGGTTCACCCTCCCAGCCCTGTATTCTCCACAACGTCATGCATGGAGGAACTGCTGTCTTCTGTGGTTGGCACTTTGATGTGACTGTGAATGAAAAGCATTTCTTCTGACGTTCAAGGGTCTCTCTTTCTTTCTCTCTCTCTCTCTCTGGGCTTCATGGTGTGTGAGGGGGGACACCATAACTTATCCTTTGTGGTCAAATTTGTTCATCTAAATCTGTACCGGCGATTAAGTTTCATTTCGATGAGTTAA
Organism: Pollimyrus isidori; assembly: GCA_019775955.2. Lineage (NCBI taxonomy): Eukaryota > Metazoa > Chordata > Actinopteri > Osteoglossiformes > Mormyridae > Pollimyrus > Pollimyrus isidori. Next base: position 8,993,986 of record JABFDZ020000042.1, read on the forward strand.
GCAGGTCCACGTGAATGTGCAAATCACCTTTTCCTGCATACAGTGTCAAAAAAATCTGATCTTAATTAGTTGCCGTACTTGGAATACTTTATGACTAGACTGGGAGCTTGATTAATTGTTGACAGGTGTTGTAACTTTAAAGAATTTACACATTTTCCATTCCTAATTTTTCCTTCCCCCAAGTGTGGTAATAGCAGTACTTATTTATAGACACAGGGATGCATGAAACTGAATGCATTAATAAATAAGGGAGGGTTTTTTTCAGTCCCCTTTTCTCCACCATTGTGGAATTAAGAAATGAGTGCCGTTGGTGCCCGAATGAATCCTAGTGGCAGATGTATCCATGTTTGGGCTGTGCTGGTCTACCAGGGCGCCCTTCACGAGTAAGACTGGGCTGGGACGCCGCTTCGAAAACCGTTAGGTGTCTTTAAAAAGGTCCCGTGTCTGCGTGACATCTACACCCTCGCCTCTGCCTGTGGCGCACTGGCTTTGGGTGTGTGAGAGTTCACGGTGAGGTGCGTGACCCCAGGCAGGTTCCAGGGCGTTGCATCTGTTGCCGTTTGACAAAACCCATAACCCTAACCCTCTGCCGTCTTGCATCTGCGATAGCCTGCTGCTGATTTACTGGTTTATTTGCAAAGTGTCAGAAGGACCTGTTCTGCTTTCCTTTTGGGGGCTTTTTGTTAATCCTCCTGTTGCTGCGTTGACGTCCGAGGAAGGCTTCCGGAGTGCCTAACTACTTGTTTTGTGGCCTGTTCATCATGTCCTCAGGTACTGAAACTTTGACCGTATGTGTCGTGCTTTTGGTTTACATCAGCGTTCGGTTGCATGTTAAACATGGCTTTTTGGGTCATGATACATCCACACACCTGAGCCGCAGTCATCTGTAAAACTGGCCAAAGTGGTTCAGCCTTTTGCATTCGTGGGAGGGGAAGAAAAAGAGGATTTTCGAAAACTCATAAGTCATAAATACAGAAATATACACAGAGAGTTGTAGCAGATTTTCCCCCCGCTGTTCATTTACAGTTAATTTCCAAGTCAAATGTGCGCAACTGTAAACCCAAGCAAGCTAGTAAACAAGGCAATGAAAGTGAGGGATTTGCATTCCCCTAGATAAGTTTAGCTCCAAAATGTTGCCATATTTTCCACGGATCCTTTTCGGAAGATCACCTGAGTGCAGCATTAAACCCAAAGCGTTGTATGTGCAGGAATCTCCTGGTATTGTCGCAATTCCAAACAACATCCAGACAGCCTTCCCAGTGTAACCCCTGGGTGGAGGGGTCCTCGCTGAGGCCTGTGTGATTGTTAACCCCAGTCTAAGCTCCAAGGCAAATCATCTTCTGCTGTAAATCTGTGCTATTTGGGGTGGTCTGTATGCTTTTGTTATTTTGAGTAGTGTGGTGGACATCTTAAATATGTTTTTTCCTGAATCTGTAGTATGCGGCATCTTGGGCAATAGTCTGTCGTTGCCTTGAAGGCTGATGAAGCCCCCCCC
>JABFDZ020000042.1:9021084-9039506 GCA_019775955.2 Pollimyrus isidori
CCACCCCCCAACCATTCCTGTGGCCCCAGAGGGGTCCTGAAGTTGCTGTGAATTAGGATTTAGGAGACTCCTGCTAATCAATTTTAAGTGATTAGCCAAATCGTTTGCATAATGGGTGTAATAGCATCTGCTAATCAGTCTCAAGAGCCTCGCTTGACAGGAGCTTTGGGGGGAAGAAGCTTTTTTTTTTTTTTTAATGTCGTCCCCCCCCCCACACCCATACACGCACACATGCTCCTTAAGCCTTGCTGGCATGGAAGGGAGAGAGCAAAGCAGTAGATTGCAGTCAAGTACAGTATTGGTGAATTGCAGACCACAAAGACGGTCTTGCTCTGCTTTGCTCTGTCGCTGTGTGGTAGTTTTTCTAAGCTGGCCTGTGTGAGCTCCGCACACTCATGGCAGAAACTGTTAATTCACATTGGGTTAACACACGCTGCAGTCTGTGTTGATACAGCACCACGGGTGTCTGTATAGGCACAGTACAGTCTTAGTGTTTTAAATCACAGCCATGTGTTTTGCATACAGTTGGCATGCTCCGAGTTCACTTTGGCGAGTGTGGTATATTAAAGGCCGGGGCTGTTACCGTTTCTGTGTGGGGGCAGTCCTGTCAGTGGTGGCTTTATTCCGGTTTCATCGGTTAGCTCATGCCTCTTTTCAAAGCTGCTTTTGCACATTTATGTTTTGGATATTTTTACTGGTGCAATTTGCCTTAAGTACCATCTCAGGGGTACAACAGCAAACCTTCCCGGAATCTGTGTAATGTTAGCAGCCTTTAGGTTATGATACTGTCACAGGCTGCCCTAAACAGCAGTGTAATACAATATGACATGATATTCGTTGTTATTGTGCAAGAAAACACGATATTACGTGTAATACAACAAAAGATAATACACTACAAGAAGAGAACACTGAGTAATTTGAAGTAAGTAATCCGGGGTTATATTGGTGGTGATATTTAAAGCCCTGTTTGAATGTGATCCCTGTGTTTTGCTGGGGAAGGCAATGGAGAATTGACAGGCTTGGAGTGCTAACAAGAATTAAAAGCCTTTCTTGCACACGCCCAATAGTTTCACCTCGCTCCCTCCCAGCCTTCATTAATGAATGTTTTACCATCTAATTGGTTTATGTGTTCATTTGGCTATCTGGGATTGTTAAGGAAGCTAATTGTTTTCCTAATGATTTCCTTGGTCCCCACTTTTATTTCAGTTCATTTCATTTATTTGTTTATTTTTGGTGTCAAAGGATTGCTGCTGAATAAAAAGATCTTGTGCACTAGAGAGAGAGTAAGGCTGATAGGGTGTGTGTGTGTGCGTGCCCTCAGATTTACTCTGGACTACATTAACCTCGCATACCTCTTTGTCTGACTTTCCCGAAAGAAAGTGACAGATGTTAAAGGTAACCCATTAACCTGGCATTCTTGAACTGTTATTAAATAACCGAGGTGCCCTGTTGTTTTTGTTTGTGTGTGTGTGTGTTTTTTTTTTTTACCTTGGTAAGGCCGTTACCATGGCTTCTGGCATCCCTTGCATCTTCTTTTCTTTTGTTGATGTTGGCCCTGAATCACCTTATTCTTCTCTACTTCCCAGTGTGTCAGTTTTTTTTGCATGCATTTACTACAGCCTTTTCCTGTTTTACCTCTAAGTGTGAAATAACTAGCATGTTAATTTTTTTTTGAGTGAAATTTAGGCTGTTTTTAAATTAATCGTGCGCTCCCAAATGAACATGGAGTAGATCTTAGGACCTCCTATCATGAACTCATAAGTAACCAACAACTAAGGATCCAGGGGATGGCTTTAATATTTCTTGTATGTTTCTAATGTCTCTGCAGCTGCCCTGCAGACCCCCAGGACATTGTGGCCCTGAGGCTAAGAACCCTCACTGGTAGTGGGTCTTGATCAAAGGCAGGATATTGAAATGTTTGTGGCACTGTGTTGACAGTTTTGCATCAAATTTCATACAAACATGCATCATGATCAGTCATATCTGTGAGGTTTGATTAACCTAGTCTACTTTTTGACAATTGATGACTTATTAATGTTGTATGTAGGTTCTTAGGTTTGTGTGTATTGGGCAGACTAATAGCTCAGTGTGTAGCATTCTGCCTCAGTCCTTTAGGGCTAGGGGTTTGAATTGCACCTCCCCTCTGTGTTTACCTCTGTGGTTTGTATGTTCTCCAGATGCTCTGGTTTCCTCCTGCATCTCAGAAACATCCAGATAGGTGAACTAGGTTTTTTTAATTGCATATAATATGTGAATGTGTGCACCGTGCAATGGACTCTCTATGGTAAGGATTTAGGCCTCCTTGCCCACCCTACACAGGAGAAGCGTCTAGACGATGGATGCATAACGTATAAATCATTTGTATGGTAACTGATCCAGAGGGTCAGCCTTGCCTGCTGAATAGAGACACAGATTTTCGGTAGAGGGGGCAAGGGTACGGGTGGAACTGGGGGAGGGTGTTTACCAGTGCTGAGTTTCAGCGTTTAGTGAGAAGTTTGCTTGGCCTTGTGAAGAAGGACAGTAATGAGGCGTCGACAAGGACAGCAGAATGGGAAGGGGATTTGGGGAGTCCTGTCAACAGTTAGCACAACCCCCGACGCATCTGTGCACAAGGGCTTGGGCCTGCCTGGCTGTGTCGTGGCCCAATTAACTCGATTTGTTTCCTGCATCTGGCTCCCAGATGTCAGCGGCCCAGAGCAAACGGGGACTCTGTGTGTCCCTTGCTGGCCAAAAGCCTGCCTGCAGACCTAGCGCCATGTGGCACCTGTTATTCATCGTGTCAGCCATGTTGATTAGGCTGTCTGTGTCCACGCTGTGTCGTAAATATCATCATGTTAGGAAACCTGTGTAAGGCATATTGATGACCACCAGGTTTTTTTTAAATGTGTGACTACCACTTGTACATGAATTGAAGGGCTGAATGTATATGGAGTTTTACTCAGCACATGAGCATGGCCAAAAGTGTTTTAGTGATTCTTTCCTTGATGTGTGGAAGTGTGATGTATGATTACAGCAGCACTGTAATGATGGCTAGGTGTGCTCTTCAGCTGTTATGAGATGCAATGCCCTATGTGACTCACTCCCCCAACCTGACTCTTCCCACCAGCATGCAGGCCCCCAGGGGCTTAATGTTTGTCTTTGGATGTAAATAAGCAGCTCACAGCCTCTCCCACCCCCGCGGGCCCTGTGTAATTATCTTGTTGTCGCCCCCCCATCTCCCCCCCCCAGCGAGAACTCGACGCCACCGCCACAGCGCTAGCCAACCGACAAGATGAAAGCGAACAGTCTAGGAAAAAACTCATCGACCAGAGCCGCGAGTTCAAGAAAAACACCCCAGAGGTGAGTGTCGGCCGGTCGGGTGCTGTGCAGAGCCAGCTGCACGCGTATGCTGCATCACATCCCGGCAGATGTGTCTGGGGATATCCCGCATCAGTGCTGCCATTGTCATCCCCAGGCAACGTGTCTCGCCTCTGGGGCATCGAGGTGGCGCCTGGTAGAGCGAATGAGACAATGGTTTTGTCGCCGCTTGCGCCTCCAGCCGATTTGCGTTGGTGATTGTGTGATCATGTTTACGTATAGACAAACACAATGGTGACACGCCATCCATCCCATATTTTTTGTCTCTACTGCACTGAACCAATTCCATATTAATGGACCAGTTAAAATAGCTCACCCATTTGGTTAGGTGTTCTTTGTTATCCACATGGTGTATTCGTTTCATTCATGGGTGACTTTAATGAAGGCCTCCTTAGCTTATATAGGTTTTTTTCCCAGTGCCTTCTGTACTTGGCTGTTTTGAGTTTAGGGAGATGTTCCTAATGGTGAGCTGGAAAGATTGTCTGTATAGGATGAGAATAAACAGTGACCCACCCTGCCCTTAATATAAGCCTTCTGATGCTCTGCCATTTTCATGCCTATTGTAACAGAATGTAACAAATAAAAAGCTCCCATTAAGTGGACATATTTCTCTAGGAGGCATTTTTTAAGCACAATTCCCTCACCTGGACTCCTTTTAACCACATTTAATGTTTAGCCGCCATCAAAGCCTCTTCATATGTACCCCTATCATTCTGTCAAGTCAGCATGTTTCAACCTGCATTAAGGTGTATTTTTTACAGGGCACATTTGAAAAAGATCTTTAGTAATCGCTATCTGTGCATGCAATGTTAGTGTTTTAACTAGTGTATGTTCTCGTCACTGATGGCATTGTGTGTTTTTTCTAAATGAGTCAGAAATTTTTTTCTGTGCACTCCTGTGACCATCTCTCAGTGCTGGCGTTACAACACGGAAATTGCTGCCTTGCTTTTTTGGCTGCCCACTAGAGAGCAGCCAGCACTGGGGGATTCTGGGGAAGGCAAATGCTGGTTTGGTAATAGCGAAGCAAATCATCCACCCTAGTGAAGTGTATCCAGACTGATATGTGGGTATTTAAGTGCAATGTGATTTGTGGCGTCTTAACTCTCAGAAATGGAAAGGCAAGGGTGTCACTAAGAACCACGCCACCCCAATATACCCAAAGGTTTGATTTTTCGCAATTTACACGTTCAAATTCTCACTGCTTTCTGGAAGCATTAACAAAAGGAGTTCTTCGTTGCTATTTTAAATATTTAAAAATATTACTCTATGTAAATCCCCCATCCTAAGACGGCAGCCGCTATTTTTTTCTGTGCTGAAGAATATTTTGCTTAAACAGTCTGCACTTTTACTTATTTTAGCTACAGAACCTGTGTACCTGTGTTCATCATTGAAGGTGTCTTCCTGAATTATAAAGGATACTCCAATATTTCGTAGATGTATGCAATTTAAAAGTAAGATACCTATATATTTTAAATGGTCAGTATTTGTTTTGCATCAAAATAAGACAAATGGTAAAAAGTGTGCCAGCAAACAGAATCAATGTTAAAATGGCTTCCTGGGCTATGGAAAGTGCTCCTTTAGAGGCTCGTTTCCTTTTTGTTTGGTATTTCTCCTTTAACGGCAGTGGCTTGTCACGTTCTCAGTTGTGATTTTTTGGTTTATTGTGTCTTCTAATCTGAACTTATCCATCCATCCATCCATCCATTTTCCAAACCACTTATCCTAATGGGTCGCGGGGGGTCGGGAGCCTATCCCAGAAGCAACGGGCACGAGGCACGGAACAACCTTGGATGGGGCGCCAGCCCATCGCAGGGCACACTCACACACCACTCACACATGCACACCTACGGGCAATATTGCAACTCCAATGTTTTTGGACTGTGGGGGGAAACCGGCGTACCCGGCGGAAACCCCACCGCAACATGGGGAGAACATGCAAACTCCTCACACATGTAACCCAGGCGGAACCCGGATCCCAGAGGTGTGAGGCAACGATGCTAACCACTGCACCACCATGTCGCCCCCATAATCTGAATTTAGAACATTGTAATTGTTTGACAGAGTATCTTTCTTTTCAATAATAGTTGATTTCATGTGTAATTAAGACACAATTCATATATCAAACCTTACTGACCTAATAGATGGAGAACTGTGCTACCACAAAAATAACCTTTTTGCTGATAGAATTGTGAATCCAAGTCGTATGTTTTTCTCTGTCATGTGGTTTGTGTAAACCTAACATTGGTCTGTATTTATCCATGTTGTATTAGCCAGCCATAAAGCCATTGTGCTAAAACGTCTGTTACTGTCATTGTATGATGCATGCACAGTTACCAGAGGTGATGTTTGGCCACGCATTGTGAGAGTGTATGTTAGGAATCAGCACTGTATTCTGTTCCTTGTGTTTCTTTAGAGCACTGGTGATGTGTGTTTGAGTGTTACTCCATAAATATTAGCCTCATCACCTATCTTGTTCACATCAAGCTATAGCTTCTGTAACATTGGTGCGTCTTCACTTTAGTTCCCATTCAAAAATAGGTATTGCTTAGGTCTGGCCTTTTAGTCTAGCACTCTGCTTTTATAGTGTAGAAAATTACTTTTGTTTGGCCTTGTCCATGCCTGGACTCACCCCCACCCTGCTGTGTCAGCAACAGCCCTGCTAATGTGCATTTGTCCAAAACAGCAGGGGAGGCTATGAGTTTAATAGAGGTAAACAGAGCCCCCCATTCTGTTGAAGAGCCAAGGGTTCGATGTGTCTCATCCTTTCTGTGGGTGGTGCAATGGCGTGAGTTCTGCAAGAGCGTGAGGTGCTTATCGCAGGAGCACTCTTTAATTAGGGTCAGGCGATCCCAGAACTGTGCAGTTGTATAATCGCCTGAAATTTGGGGCGTCGGCATAAGCAAGCGGATGATAGAGGCTGATTTTGGGGAGGCCTGTATGGCATCACTAGAACCAGAATGAAGGTCTCCACATTGTGAATCACCTTACCCTTTTTGTTTTAAGTCCAGGGCTACTGCCAGTCTGTCTTTTCTCCCCTCTGCTTCTGGCACAAATCTTCTGGCATTACGCCCTCTGGGTCCTCGGTGCAAATACCTTTTTAATCTCTCAGATGTTTCCATTTCAGCTTTCAAATGAACCATTTTGAAATGCCTGTCGTAGTGGCAAGAAACACCATGGAGTTGTGCCTATAGTTACAAGTCTCTGGAGCACTTTTGGTATCGTACCTTTTGATTAACCAAAATGCTTAAGCTGAGTCGATTCAGTAAAAATACTGCTATTAGTTAATCTAAAATTTTACAAGGAGATCTAAATGGGATAATTGTACTACATGCAAGCTTAGCTGTTGCTTAGTTATTTTGACCCTTGAAGGTTGTTTTCAGTCCCTAGAGTGAAATCACTTGAGTCTAATTTCAGTGGCGATCAAGCACCAGGCTTTGCAGTTATTCAGAAAGCAGCCTTCATATCTTCACCTGAGGAAAAGACTAGAATCCATTTTAAATATGTGGAGATTGTCAGTAATTAAATCATGGGTGTATAAATTCCTCGGAGAATAAATGTAATTTTGCTGAGGTTTATATATATTATCCGACTAGATGCTATTCTTAACTCTTTCACTTAGCAGTAAAACTGTAATGTGGGACCTGAAAAATGAAAGAACAGCAAATGTTAGTTTCTTTAAAAGTAGCCGCCCGAGGCAACCCTCTTCCTTTTAGGGGGCGGGGGGAGATCAGGGCCTATGGAAAGACAACATAGGTGTCAGGCTGGAGGTGGAGAAGCTTTTACTCTAGTCAGCGTGAAATTGCTGCCATTTTCCAGAGATTTAACTGGCAGATGATGACCTAGCCCTCAGGAGATCTTCCAGTCTCTCACTACGTTTTTTGTTGATTTTTTTCCATTTTCTTTTTTATTTTGGAAAGCAAAAGTGAGCACCTTTTGCTCGAGCAGTGCCATTTCAACCCTACGCTGTCTGTGAACCCGGTCAGCACACGGAGTGGTCTATGAGGCTCGTCCCTGACCGGCAATCCCCCTGTTCCATTTCATAGAGATGGGTTCATGAGGGAATTTCATGGGTCTGCAGACATTCCTCTAGGCGAGCGGGTCACAGGGATCCCCTTGTGTGTGCGGAGGTTGCCTTGGCAATCTCGTCTCCCTGCGACGCTTTTACGAACTAGGAGTGACGCGTCAATCTTTGATCAGAGACCACTGCACCTCCTCCACACCATAATTTCTTTCCCTTTTTTTATCTTTGCAAATTCTTTACGAAGTTCCTGCACCGAAGAGTGTCGACGAATAAATGGAAAATAAAAAAAAAAACTGTTTTGTCTCCGGATCCCCAATAAATCAGGCTCCTTTTTCCATTTAAAATGTCCAGGGCTGCAATTTATGTTTGAGCTTAATAACCCGTTACTAAATTAATCGTTCTGGGGTTTTGGCTGGGAGGCTCTGTTCTCAGGGATTCTGTGAACACTGTAAAAAATGATCTTGCCGTCTCTGCCCAGAACTAGAGGTACGAAAAAACATCAAGGGGTTCCGGCAGAGGGGAGGAAATTTCATCCTCTGTCGCTTCGAGCTGGAAATCTGCCTTAATTACTGCGGAGCTCGCTCTGTCTCCGAGTAACGCCCTAACTGTAGAGCTGTGTCTGCTACCCATCCATCTGCACTTCCACCGATCTGCCCCCTCCCCCCATTTACCCTCACAATTGTGGCAGAATCGCAGGTCCAATGTTGCGCAGGCGGCACCTGTCAATAGTCATAATTTTCCCCTCAAGGCTGTGGGCTACCTTTTGGCCATTGTTGCGTGGGGATGGTGGATATGTCGTAAAAGAACATGAGATATTCTGCCCTTTGGTAAATGTTACTTTTTCTCTGCAATTCTGATTATCGTAAAACGTCACCCTTTCCGAGACTGCAGCTTATTACTGAAGCCGTTTCTGGAACATTATGCACTGGTGCACTCACCTGCACCTCCCTACAGGGCTCTGTTTAAAAAATAAAAGTGTATAAAATAAGTAACCTCCTCATTTAGGCGTTGCTCCGTTCTGCCATGGCTGCCTCCCTTTCGGCCCCACTCCATCCATAATTGAGAGTCGAGGCTTTTTTAGGGAAGCACTCCGGCCAGATGCCGGAAGAGTGGTGCCTGGGCCAGCTGTCAGTTGTCACCTACGCCACCGCCTTCCCTGCTGGCGGGGACACCTTGACCGTTTGAGGGGAGACAAAGGCTTTCGGCGTCCAGCCGCCCCGCCGCGGCCATTCGAAGAAGGTCAGCCAGCACCTGCTGGGTGGAGGGGTGTGGTGGGATCATCCTTCACCTTTGGCCAGCCCGGATGACATTTCAGCTTAATCTTGCTCTCCTGGCGACGTGAAGCCTTGAATGCAGACGAGTTAAATTGCCTGTGAAATGTTATCCTGATGTCGAAAACGTGATCTGAACCCCCTCCCTCCCCCCTCACTTTAGTTAAGCATGGGTCATGACCTTTGTGCAGTTTTATTTTGCCAGCGTAAGCAAGCAGCCTTTTCTTAGCAACACTTGCACTAGCCCTAATGGTTTGACGCCTTTACGATGGAGCCCAGTCTGTACAAGCTAGGGCGCCTGCTGCACAGGCAGTGTCCCTGTAACTCTCTTCCTCATAAGATTTCGCACCTGTTTTCACCAGCCTGACTATAAAGTGACGGTGGCTGATGAGCCTGCAACTGGAGCAGAACTGCTGGCTCGGTCGCATTTCGTTCCTGGACCTCACCAGGTTCCTAAGGTGTCTGACCTGGGATATTCCCAGCTCTCACCATCGGTTTTGTTCGCCAAAATTCAGAGCGTTGGAGGGCGTGCTGCGCGACGCTGAGGGATTTGCTCAGCTGCCAGGGCTAATCTGAGCGGCCAGCCAAATGAGCGTTCCTGACGAAGTGAATATAGTAATTAGGGCTGATCTGCTGGCACTGTGCCTGCTGACTGGCTGACTGGCGTCTTGCACAGTTAATTATAGCCCTCTTAAATGCAACACTGGGATATTTACCAGTGAGACAGTGAGAAAATCCAGCATGGATGCCTCACTAAAACAAACCGTTGATTTAAGAGCTGTTTCTTTGTAATCTGCTCTGACTTAGGAATTTCGGAGGAGTATGGGCTACGATAGGAGGTGTGGGAGTCAAGTTTGACTGCACGCTCCCCCTCTACTCTGTAAAAGCAGGGTGGCAGTGCTAGGCAGTGCCAGCTTTGTTCTCCCAAAAGGTATACCCATGTGATTGCCCTAACCTTATTTCACTGGACAGTTGGTATGTATGTCTTGGTGTCATGACCGGCCCTTTAAATAAGAGGTATGTGAACAAACTAGACCTGTTGTCAGTGGTTGTCTTCGAACGCGGTAGCTTAGGTTGCAAGTAGACCTGTCACCAAGATAAATTTTGCTGGGCGATAAATTGTCCCAGAAATTATTGTGATACTAACATTGCAGTGACGTCATATCCGTAAACGTCATACGGCTCACTTGCTTTCGCTGTGAGTATCTATGAGCACAAGAAAGGAGGAACTTGTGTTTCAGAAGCTAAATAAACAGTAATTTCCTAAGTGCACCATGTCCTCAAAATACAATTGAGTTCTAAGTTTCCATGCAAACCTCTGGGAAATTTGGCAAATCCAACATATTTATACTCACGTTTCATATAGGTTACTGCCACATTTTACTTTACTGCTTATAGTGAATACGTGTGCCTGGGCGAAATTGATAATTATGATCGGATGGTCACCAGTTTTTCTTTCCATCTCAGTCTGACACGTATATTTCTTACATGATTAATAGGTAATAAAACGTACAACGTTACTGATTTTGATTGCAAAATATAGCAAAACCGTTTCAAGCGCTTTTCACGTACAGTAAATATAGTATGGTTGTACTATATTAAATTACTGAACTGTGTAAATGTGCTATATAATACAGTATTATACTGTACCTAAACATTCATTTTTATTTATACAGTGTATTTTCACATTGTCTGAAAGCATTCGCTGCAGTGTCTCCGTGGCGCGTTTTATGGTAGCTTATCATAAGCTTTGAGTCTATACAACACAAATCTAAATACTGAACAGCTTTAATTAGAACTCTGACAAAGTACTAGTGCTGCCATACTTTTATACTACGCTGTTGTTTGTCCTACTTCCTCATGGATCTGAAGCAGCAATCTCTCCTGTTCCCGTGTTTTCTGTTTGACACTAAGAATAGCAAACAGATTAACGCAATGTGTACTTGAGCACATAAAGGACATGCTAAGTTAAATATTCTCCGCTAGAATCACTTGGGATGTTCATAGTTACTTCATTGCCACACGCATGCATACACTATCACTGTCCAGGAGTAACGACTATTAGCGTAAGCTATAGCTAACACCAGGCACAAAGTTGAACAAATAATACTCCCCTTCGTCTCTGGATGTAAAACAAGGGAAACATCTTAAAGCCCTTCTTTAATTTACTCGTTGGTACTTTGGAGAAGGATTTACAAAGACGATGTACGTCGGTGATCATAAGTTTAGGCAAGTCCTGTAAACGGCATGTATAAACCATGCCATTTTTCACAGACCGGAAATGAACGACCTGCATTTCCTTGAATGCGGAAGCTGAAGTGCAAGGAACCCACTGACACGAGAGTTCACACCTCATCACTATTGATGTCGTTCTTTTTAGTGAATGACGGGAGCCGGCTCCTGTTCAAGAGCCATTATATTAATGTTTATAGAATTGTCTAAGTTATTGAGCTGCCTAAACATTAAGGACCACTATGACCGGAACACCTTGTCTTCCGGAAAACCCCGCCCACGAGATGGCTTCATATTTTTAACAAGCTCAAATCGGGTCGCACTAATCAGCGTCAGGTTAAACGAAGAGAGGGGCGGGTTTTTTAAAAAGAGCCGGTTCTTCTTGGTGAGTCGAGACAAATGAGCCAGTTTGCTAAAAAGAGCTGATATTCCCATTTGGTAGAGAGACAAACAAGGAAAACAGGCATGCAAATGAAAATTATCGCGGCGGGAAAAATGATCGTCCTCATTTAAATGATCATGTAATTAATTGATTTATCGTTTATCGCAACAGGCCTAGTTGCAAGGCTGTCCCTTAGATCGGTGGACCTGCCCTCTAAACTGACCTGCATCTTAAAGTCTGTTGGACTTTGTGGAATAATCCTGCTCCCCTGCCCAGCTGTAAATCTGAATTTGCCATGCTGTGGGTCTCCTGCAGGGCTCAAAGGCATGGCAATTCCTCTGATAAACCAAGTCCTTCACTGACTGTTCCCACGGCAATTTGTTTGGAATCTCGTTTTTCCATTCCTAACCCCTACTCCCCCATCGTATGCTCCCTATTGATCACGGCAGTTATAAACCATTCGGACGGCCTGTGTAGAAAAGGCCATCGATTAGTCACCAGTCTGTGCTGAAAGGCAAGTCTTCACTCTGCACTTTTATATGGTATTAAGAATCCATTCTCCACTGAGGCCTGAGTGCTGCCTTTTCTCAGTAACTCTGATGTCCCACCGTCTTGATGCTCCATAAAGACTTTCCATAATCATGATGAAATGTGACTCAATTAGGGACAATTTTTATGTCGTGTCAAGCATAATTTATCAGTGCATTTTGAACAAGTAAGAAAAACATTCCATTTTACTTTGGCTAATCATGATTTTTCTGTCATGAAAAAAGGACATTCTGCATTTTTGCAAGATGCAATTTATATATTTTGTCAGTATAGCTGATTCCCTGTTTTTCTTCTTGAAAAGTTTAGTTCTTTGCCCTTACAACATTAAAGTGGGTGGTATTTGAGGAGATACCCTCCCCCCACCTTAAGTCTGAAAACTTTATTGGTTTTATAGGCATGTATACGGTCTCTAGTATCCAAAGTCAACAATATTGTAACAGGTAAGGCCGTAGATATTTAATACTCCCCCTTAATGAGAATAAGGGGTTTACGGCTGGTTGCCCCCACTGATTTCCCCCGCAAGATTTGACCCCGTGACCCAGAGCAGAGTCAAACGTAGGGCAGGCTGGCGTCACTCCCCCCCCCACCCCCCCCACTGCCTGGCCTTTGCTCAGGTTCCCCGTCTGGTGTGGTCTATGATAGCAATACTTGAAGGCTTCAGGCAGGACCCTGCCGGTCTCATCAAAATTCTGCCTTTGTCACTACGCAGTGAAAGAGCTCTCCAGTCTGTATGCTTGTGGGTGTGGGTATCCACTTCTATGTTATTACATGCGTGGCCTGTCGTGAACTGTGCTGCTAAAAGGTCGTCATGTTACAGTGTGAGTGAATAATAAGATGAAATTCATGTTGCTTTGCACAAAGGTTACTTTGCATCTCAGACTTCTGAGGCTGATGTTTGCAGTCCGTTCATATTTTTCCCGGGCATTCTAGGTGTGACGGTGTCCTAATCGCTTGCTCACTGGCAGTAGCCTTCATTACTGATGTTGCATCTCCGTGCACGCTTGCTGCAGAGAGAAGTGTTGCTTTGTAGGAGCTTTTTGTAGCTCTCCCCATCCTGCCTGCACTCTGAGGTTTGAGAAGCTCAGCATGATTTTTGACAGCGCCACGTAGAGGTCAGGACATTTTGGAGTAATGATCACAAGGCAGGCCCTGTTTGTCTGCACATCTGATTGCGGAAGGGGGGGGGGACCATGCTTCCCCTCTGGCCGTAATGCTGGGGTAAGACTGAGGAATGGGAATCGGGCTCCCCCTGGAATTGTCGGCTGGCCTCTGCTGGACAGGGGCTGGCGCTGCCATGAGTCTCCCTACATCTGAACATGTTGACTGCATATCAATCACGGCTCCCAGGCCACACCTTCCTGCCCCACCCCCCATACCACCATGGCCAATCCAGGGTAATGTCCTCTGGGCCAGCTGACCGCCATGTCTTCCGCCAAGGAGTTCCCCATCAGTGGTACAAAGTACTCTCCTGGGAGTCTGGAGCTGCCTCTTTCAAAATGATTTCCCCAGCCATTTTTTTTTAAGGCGTACATCTGGGGTGGGTCTTAGTTTGAAAGTAAAGACTGTTATTCTTGAATGAATGAGCCAGCTTCACATCCAAATAATGTGTGGTAGGAATGGCTGGTGTCTCTGCAAAGGCCCCAGTCTGTTTGGCATAGCTGATAGTAGCTCATCACGTAAGGGTCCCCCTCCCCACTCGTTTCTGCCTGTGTGTTCTTCAGGAGGGCGTGTTTGTGTGTGTGTGTGGGGCCGCAGCCAGGCACTACAACTCTGTGGGTGGCCGAAGGCAGGGTGGCGGAGTGGGCAAGGCTGGTGTCAGGTATCAGGGCGGGCTTTCAGCGTCAAGGTCGTCCCCACCCCCCAGGCAGCCTTAGCGCTCTGTTTACACAGGATCCGCTTACGCCCAGTCAACAGCCGCCTCTGCTTCCCTGCTCCTTTCATTGCTGTGGCTGCCGTCAGAGAGCTCCCTCGAGGGGTCCCATGCCGTGTCTCCTGTGCTGGTGTGTGGGGTGGTGAGGGGCTGCTGATTGGGGTTGTGGCAGATTGCATCTCCAGAGGTTTCCCTCCCAAGCCTCCTGAAGGAAGCTAACCTTTATTGTGCCACAAACCCAGAGAGTTGTATTGGCAAGCCATGGGATGGGTCAAATGCATCTGTGGGGCTAATTCTCCTGTAATCTACGCCACTATCCTTTTTTGTAAATGATTTGGGGCGCCCTGCGGGCTGGGCTCTGAAGGAAGGTGCCTGTTTACAGCTGGTGACACTGGATTAACGAGGGGAGCCATCCTTGGGTCCTCAGGGTGTGTCTGCGGAAGGGAAAGCAGAAAACAAAGCCGGCAAAATAATGCCACTTGTCAGGCGAATGCACCGTTACATTCTTTTTCCTGCTCACAAAACTCCGGGCATGCAGTTCTGTAATCTGCTGGCTCTCGGTCCTCCCACAGCACACTCACCTTCCATAGGTCAAGGTCGAAATGAGCAGTTATGGGAAGCTGCTTTCCGAATAATTTAGAAATCTCTGCCATTGCTCTCTGAGAAGTTAGGTGTGCAAGAATTTGTCATTTTCGTATGTTTTTTTTTTTCCGGCCCGCTTTGGACCGTTCCTTGGGAATGGGTGGAAGTGTATTTAGCAGGTTATCTTCACAAGTATTTATTATCCGCAACCGTAGATGGATTTTTATTTTAACATATTTATTTTGATGCGGTGACCTTTTGCTCTAGGGCTGTGTTTTAACATTGTGTACCTGTGGGGCTGAGCACACTGAAGGCCCTATGTCCCAGGTGGGACCCCATGGTTCCCGCCCCTCCAGTTCGGCCTGGCACGATTAAATTCAGTGCATGGTTTTGCATGTTATCGGCTCAGTGACCCCGACCCTGACCTCATCGGGGCTTTCCGTGCCAGCGAGCAAAGGCTCTGAGCCACATCTGTGACTGTGGCCATCCCATGGAGTATCCATCTCATCTAACATGGGGCATCTGGGGTGGTTAGGCTGCTGACTAAGGCTGGGCCATATCTTTACCTTGTGTGCTGTTTTGCTTTATCGGTGTAATGGAACTGATCTGAATAAAGGCGCTCTGTGATTGCGAATGATAATATCGTCCCTCGTCAGTGGGAACCTGCTCAGCTGATTCTGGATTTTCCGTTGACCGGCTTGCCGGTTCTTCACCTGTGGTCCATGGATAATTTTTCAGCTGCCACCAAAACGGGCGTCATTACCCTCTGTGGATTTGTGACGGCGAATGCCAAAGGCCTTGGGGTGAGATTAAGCCAGTGAGAGTGCTCCTGAAGAAAGTGACTGTGAAAATGCAGTAAAGCTCATCAATCCTTCTATTCAGTGCCATTTTTACTGTGTGTGTGTGTGTGTGTGTGTGTGTGTGTGTGTGTGTGTGTGTGTTGGACACATTCACACCTGCTTTCCCCGTCTATGAAGCATGTGCACCTTTCTTCATTTGCACTTTCTGTCAGAAGAGGTTTTAAAGTAAATATGCCGTAAACCTTCCCCAACAGTGTCTCTTTGGAGAGTGAGGTGTGTGTCTGTATATTCTCTGTGGGTGCTTGAAGTGGGGTTGTAGCAGGGCCCCGGTTCACATGTCTCCTTGCTCCCAGAGAGCGTAAGGCACGGTGACTAGGTGCTGCTGTGGGCTGTCTCTTCATTAACCTCTTAATGCAAGCCAAGCCGACCTGTCATCAGAGCCTCCGCTGGCTCCTGATGCCATGCACGTCATGGCACACCAGCTGGACTTGGCGTTGTACTGTTTCCGTTCGTCAACCAGGGAGACGCGCACGGGAGCAAGCGAAGCGTGTGCTCATCCCTGGAGTGGGTGGATGGGCGGGGCCGGGACGAGCAGTCTGGGGCCACGGGGAGGTCTTCCAGAAGACAGCGCTGCTCCTCCCGCTGTCGCTCCATGCTGCCCCGATGAGTCACCGTCTGCGAATGCTGCTGTGCTGTGGACAAGAGGAACGGCGTGATCGCGCTTGCTCACTTGTACCGTCTGGTCCCTGAAATGGTGTTGAGGTGGCTTGGCCCTCCCCTGAATAATGTTTGTGGCCTTTTCCTGGCTTTTGGTGCATCACTCTCATGTGAACCCCCCCCCCCCCCCCATGCATCTCTTCATCCCCATGTCATTGGCGTGCTTAAGACATGTCAGTGCGTCTGTGCTGTAGCCAGGCGTCGCTGTCCCTTTCTTCAGAGCTAAAGTGTCTGTTGCAGCTTCTGGCTTTTCACATGCAAGGCGGAGAGCGAGTGAGGTAGAGTGAAGGTGGTCGGGGGAGATGACGGACAGCGGCTACGGGGCCGACACGCCTTCCTGGCTCACTTGCTGGGCGGTCTCAAGGTGCAGCTCTCAAGTTACTAGCAAACTTGCACGTCAGGTTTTAAATCCAGCTTTTTTTTCCCTAAAGAAAGATACAAGGTCAGGCTGTTGTGCCGAGAATATGGCTGCTCTCCCACTGGCGTCTTTCCTGACCTCAAAAGTGTATAAATTTAACCTTCATGAAAAAAAAATAAAAACTACTGCCAGCAATTCTAAATCTGGATGCACAGGAATATTTAAGTGACGTCCTGTAAATGTACCTCAGGTTTTTTTTTTTGTTTTTTTTTTCCCTTCTCGATCTGGATACCATTTTTGAAGCGCTCCAGTCGCCTCCCCTTTCTGAAATCATTTCCTTTTGATTGATTGTGATCACTGACACCGCTGAGCTCCCCCTTCCCTCACCCAGTGCATCCCAGCACGGCCTGACCGCCGTCGTGAGGAGTGAGTGGTGGCCGGGTTGCTGTGGGGGGGCGTGTATGCTGTTTGGATGGGGTCAGCCGTGTTCATTGTTAATGCTTGACTTGTGGACACGGCACCTGTTTTAATTGGCTGGGTGAGGGCTGCCAAGGAAAATAAAACTGCTGAGAAATCTGCCGGCACCTCGTGTCGGGATCTGATTTTTCACATTTTGATAAGGACTTCGGAAGGTTGTGGTTTTTCTGTTGAGCGACCGCTGCTGCTGATTAAACGTTAAACAGTCACATTTATTTATTTACACCCCCAGCCACCCACCGCTTATGTGCTTCCAGACTGCCACCTAAAGGACAGACGAACCGTTAGCTGTGGCACACTTCCCTTGCCGCCTGACGTTAATGCCTCTGTTCTCAATAGCGATTTGGAAATATGAATAGCCGATGGTTTAAATTGATGTTTTATGTTGAACGTTGGCCGTAATTTGCCCTCTGAGAATAGAGGTACCAAGAAACAGATGGGTTCTTCACAGTAACAAATTGCTGTGTGTATATATAGTCTTGGCAGCGGATGAGCTTCACCTCCGCTGGCGGCTGGGAGGCCTGCTGTGTGTGTGTGTGTGTGTGTGTGTGTGGTGTGTGTGTGTGTGTGTGTGTGTGTGTGTTTTTTTCTTTTCATGTTTCTGCGCTTGTCTTGGCATGCGAGTGCCTCACTGGTGTATCTAGATATCTGTATTTGTGACTGGCTATTTCTGATCCAGAGGCTGGGGGTCTTGGCCACCATTTTGACGCTTGTGGCGCGTCAGCTAGACTAAAGTGTCTTGCCCAGTCGTGTCTTCGGGTGGCCAGGCTGGGACACCCAATCAGAAGTGGGTGAGTGCCATTTATCGCCAGTCTATTCTGGGCTGAGGCTTCTCCCCCACTCGGACCCCTGGCGACATGAGTCCCGTCCGGTCTCTCCGATGGCCTGGGGGACCACAGATGACGAATGAAGACATCTGTTATTGTGCAGCCGTTACCATCTCTGTGTGCTGCGGACGCTGTGCTTGCTGCCGTCTGGGGGGATGGTGGGGCTAAGGCAGGGTTTTTTCTGAAAGGAGGTCCGTACAATAATCATATTTTTTCGTTTGGCCAGTGATGGTTGGCACGTTTTATAGATAATTCACGTTGAAGTGTGAAAGAACAAAGAGCATAGTTCCTGCTCGTTGGACCCACATGGTGCTGCCTCAGTCTGAGAGTGCTGCTGTTTTCCTGTAGTCCCAGACCTACACGCATACACAGACAAGGTGTGTTTATTTGTATTATTGCTGAGATTCTCTTCTGTACTCCAACTCATTCAGATACAGTCTCTGTCTTCTTTTTGCTCCTTCCCCACCGCCCCCTCTCTCCCATAGCCTTTCAGACAGGACCGTCCTCCTCTCCCGCACCCCTCTCCATTTGGCCAGGCTCTCTAGTATATCCCCCCTCCAATTCTCCCCCCCCATTCACATGCACCCTTCACACGGGTTTGTCGTGGTGAATATTTCATAGGCACTCTCCGTTCAGTAGCTGGACAGAAACGCTCTTCCTGATCATCATCATCATCCCCCCACCCCCCCCCAAATTTAATGTGTTCACACAGAGCTCATTTTTGGGGTCTGAGATCATGTTGGGGTCCGTTGCTTTCTGTAGGAATTACAGGGGGGTGTGAATAATTACATGAAATGGAGTGCTGGGTCTAAAGGTTTCACAAGGACTCGAGGTTCTTTTCCACAAGAGGCCTTTGAAGTAAAAGTAAACAACCTGCCCTGGGCCCCTCCCTACCTGACACCCCCCCCCCCCCCCCCCCCCCCCCCCGGAAAGGAACCGAATATTAGGGTAACGAGAGGGGGGACCGAGGAACAAACAC
>JABFDZ020000042.1:9039606-9050360 GCA_019775955.2 Pollimyrus isidori
CAGAAATGACTCTTCTTATTAGCTTCTCCTGTCGAGGCACGTAGCACAATCCTCCTGCACATGTTAATCTAATTTGCTCCTCAAAACCTGGCTGCTAATAAATAAATAAAAATCAGCCAGCAGCTGCTCTGGTTTTTTTTTTTTTTTGGGGGGGGTGGTGGGTTGGGCCACCGTGGGGGCGACTGATATCGTTTCACTTGTTCTTCTCACTTGGCACGGTAGAGGGAGGGTCGGGCATCAGTACCAGCAGGGGACCCTCAGAAATGCTCACAGCCCTCCCGTTCCCCTATACCAGCGTCAACAGACAGCCTTGTGTATTTTTATTTACCCGCCCCCCATCCCATCCCCTTCCCTGCTCTGCATGGCTGCTTCACAGGTTTTGTCCTGAAGCAGTCACTATAAATAGTTCCTCCATTGCTGTCTGCCAAGCAAACCTGCTCATCAGAACTAATTGCAGCAGTCTTTTTTTTTTTCCTTCCCCCTCCTAGTTCTCTCATGTTCATCATTTTCTCTTCCCCAACCTTTTTTAAAATCTCGCCTGTACCCGCTCGCTTTGGCTCTCGCATTACTTTTGCCACATGAATGCCCTGCCTCTGTCGTCCAGCCCCCGCTGTACCTGGCGACGGCGTCTTCACCCCGTGTCTCTTTCGGAAGAGAAGCCTTCCTGCTGCCACTCTTAGAACGACCTGCTGACTCTTCACTTTGCTTTGCTGCTTTTGTGTCTCTTGTATTTTTTATCATCTTCTCTTCTTGTTGTGGGCTGTGCTCATGTGCTTCTCTGAATGTGACCTGTTTTGGCCAAAATGAGTGGTGCTGAGTGTCAGAGGAAGCGACCCAGGCCCTTATCGGGATGGAGATTTCTCTTTTGCCAGTGTTTGGGGGTGTGCGCCTGCCCCCTTTTGTTACTCACCATGGTTCCTGTAGGTGTCGGGAGGCCAGTGGATGGTCATGCAGCCCCCACCCCTAGGAGACTTCAGCATCAGACGGATGGTCCTTTTGTGTGGCTCTGGGGGTGTCGTGACCTCATTCCCAGACGAGTGTCTGGAGCAGGCTAGGCTTGTGTGGGGTTGGGGGGGGTGAGTTTTCCCCACCTCCTTCTCCTTGCTCTTGGTGTCATTTACTCAGGCTCCTGTGATCTTTGTCTGAGCTTTAATTCAGAAGAATGGCGCTTCATGTAGCTGTAGAATATGCCAACCCCCACCTTCTCTTTAGGCAGGCAGAGATGGAATTAAAGGTATCCCTGAATATGCTCGATAGTTTTCATTTGTAATTTATCTCCCTGGACTAAAGAAAAAAAAAAAAAAGCCATATGATGTCCTTCATCAATCACGTGGCCTGGGGATTTGTTTTGGGGGTGGGGATTGTGGCCTCAGTCAGCCCCACCCTGATGAGCAGCTACCCCTAATTGTGGTGACCCCCCCCCCCAATCACTATGAGCTGTGCTACCTTCACTGGTAATAAACTGAGAGAATGTGCTCCAGGAGTCCCTGCGGGCATTGTCTGCACCCGCACCCCCCACAACATTTCTCTGTGATTCTCTCCCACTGGCTGCTTCAATCACTGTTAGCCAGAGGCTCCAGTGGCAGAGCAGCTTGACGAGACGCTGACACACAGTGGTATTTTTAGAGCCTCGGCGGTCCGAGCCGGCTCTGGCGACCTGAGACGGGGTGTAAAGCGAAGGAGAGGCCCCCATCGCTGCTGTCTTCTCCCATTCGTCGTGGCTGCACACGCACCCCTCCGTATTAAGGTGCTTACTGTCCTTACCCTGGAACGATATACATTATGGATGGGGATAGTCTCCCTGGCTCTGTTTGGTCCGATCCATTTGTACTGGCACCACCCACCCTGTTCAGTGACCCTCAGCTGTTGGCAGCAGGAGTGGGGGAAGATGTCATTCATTTACAGTAATCTGTGTTGTGACGTATGGATGTGATGGCTGTACTCAGGGCAAAAATACCCTATTCTTTCAGCGTCCTGCTGTTCATGTGTGCGACAGTCAGGATACAGCTAAACCTTCTGTTTTTAGAATGCTTGCACTGCCCAAAAAAGTCCAGTCATTTGACATCTGTGTTGTTTTTCCGACTTTCCTTCAGTGACCCAAAGTCCCAAATTAAGTCTGGTTTAATGATTGTGTTCCCTCATGTTTGGATGGTTTGGAGCTGATATTTTGGTCTGTCCGGGTCTCGTCTCTGCATTAAGTAAATGCAGCATTAAAGCACTTTTTTATTATTATTTCTACAAGTCCAGTTTCAGCCCAACACTGTTCCCTCTGACTGCTACCCATGTAAGTGTCAGTTACCTTGACAATGAGAGCAAAAACAGGAAGTGTAACAGTGTAAACCATTTTTTCCGCTGATGGTCAGTTTGCCCGTAGCTAAGTGTAAGTTCTGAGAAATGCCATGCATTGCTCTAGAAACCTTGGTTTGTGTTTTGAAGGTATTTGGTGTTCATAGTGTGCCTTTGTGAAAGGACAGTGCGACCATTTTAAAACCCCAGGGGGCTGAAAGTGACCTGGGCCGCCCTACAGATTTAGCTCCTGCTTATTATAAATCTGAAGCTCTGCGTGCTTCTTTAGTTAGTTTGTCCCATGATGTTAATTTGGGACAGTGCATTTGCTTAGGGTGTGGCCTTGTTGCGCTGCTGTGTATCAGTTTGGGTGATCGAAAAGTCGCCCCCTGCTTTGGTTAGCTTGCTTGTATAGACATTCAGAGATGCAAGTTTTGAGCTTTTGTGGAAAAGAAATGGGGCTTTGCTTCCTGCTTTAGAAAGTCTCTTACATCAGGGTAATGCTCTCTATATTAGAGCATTCAGTCAGTCACTGGGTGGCACTGAAATCTCGTACCTTCGAATCCTGTTCCCCTGGGCTCAGTGTGTGGGGGTTGTACATTACGCCTATTTGTCATGGTTCCCTCTGGGTGCACCTTTCTCTCTGGCCTCTGTAGCTGTCCGCAGAGCTGCATAGTGCCGGTCCTTTGGCCTGACCTCGGCCAGTGTGGCCATTAGACCGTTTCTGTGCTTTGTGGCATTTTAAAGGCTTCATGCCTAAGTATGCGAGGATGGGGTGGCTTCCTGGTTGAAAAAGCAGCAGACATCACACAAAAAACACGCTACACTTCAGATGCGTCGCAGGGCAGCCTGCCTCAGCTCTGAATGAATATTTAAATGTGCTCAGTCTTTCCAAACATACCATCTATTAAAGATGCATTCAATGGCCCATAGTGCAAACCGTGATTAGGAGTCTGTGTTCTGGATGCTTTTTTTTTTGCGCTCCCATTTTTGCTCCTGGTGCTTTAAGGGAATCGGGTCCCTGACAGTTGTCTTTACCTCCCTCTTTCAGCCTCAACAGGATGAGGTGCAGTTTTTCCCCCCATTTTTTTCTGTTTATTATAAGAAATTCACAGCATGACTCATGTTTTCCTGTATTCTTGCTGATGTGTCAGCCCCCCTCCATGAGTGCCTATGCTCATGGCCGGTCGATGGGAGGGCAGGGGTTAGCCCCTCAGCCAGCGTCACACCACTCCCAGTGTGAGTCTCAGCCCAAGGGGCCACTGAGCTACAACCCCCCCACCCCCCAGCATGGCTCTTCCCAGCATCGGCTCATTTAAGGGGGTGTCTGCAGCCGCCTGCCGCTTGGCGTTTAGGAATGGCACGAGTCAGATGGCAGCATCTATTAGTTAATGTGAGTGAATTTGCTGTAAGGTGAACGTGACGGCGCCTCTCTTGGCGGAATGTCTACAGCGTCTCAGTCGCAGAGCTGACAGTCGAACAGAAACGCCCACCAGCGGCCTCCAGGAATAAGGGGATGAATCACTTTAGCGGGGGAAGGCCTTCCATGTGTTGGGAATGGGACGCGTCGGACCATATACTGCTGACTATAAATCAAATAAGTGATAATGGGATTTGAGGCGCACGCATCCTTTTAATCCCCCCTCCCTTTCCCTCTGCTCTGCTCTTAGAGAGGGGTGCTCTTTGATTGTGGAAAACTGGT
The DNA here is from genome assembly GCA_019775955.2 of Pollimyrus isidori. Classification (NCBI taxonomy): domain Eukaryota; kingdom Metazoa; phylum Chordata; class Actinopteri; order Osteoglossiformes; family Mormyridae; genus Pollimyrus; species Pollimyrus isidori. The sequence continues at coordinate 9,043,595 of JABFDZ020000042.1, forward strand.
CTTGAATGGAAACCTGCAGGCAAAACCACCCCAGAGTTCTGAGCTCCTTTCCAGCGTGTGTTGCTCCCCAGCGGGTTGTGGGGAGGAAGGGGGGGTGGAGGACTGCTGTTTACGCCTCCGCCGAGCTGTTTGTTTACCGGCCTGCCGGTCTGTTTGCGTGGCCGATCGTCACCGCCGTCCACCGGGCCTGTCTCCCAGCCGACCGTCTGCTATGAACCCACGCACGCACACACACACAGACAGGCAACACACTGCAGGAGCTTCCATTCAGGCTGCCTGCTTCAAACGGGACCTTCCCTGCTTCGCTGTTCTGGAATTCACTCTTTAATTTTGCATAATTAATTCCCCTGGCTGCAAATAGGAAACGATCGCCGCGTAATTGCTTTCTTGGACGACAGTCTGGTGTAATCGCGTTTACTTGAGGAGCGTCCCCGTTAGAGCCTGGAAGTCTGTGAGCGTCGCTGGCCGAGGCCATCGGCACTGTGCTGGAAAGCAGATGTTGAGAGATGTTTCCTCTGCGTCACGTGCGGTCTCTGGTTTAGCGCTTACATAAATGTCGTCTGTACAGTAGCTGCTGGCCGTGCGGGGAGGGAAGGGGAGGCAGTGGGGCTCCAGCTGCGCTCCAGAGCAGCAGCGGAACAGCACTGGCCCTTTGCGAGGTGCCCTCCCCCTCCACCTGGGGGCTCTGCAATGGCTTTGAGAGCTCTCGGCCTTTGACATGGTCAACCTGGCCTTTCGGTTCAAGCCAAATAATGTGCCATGTCAGTCAGCAATCACTTCATGAGCTGCTAGTGTCACTGCCACGGTCCCTTTATCCACACGCCTCTGTTTCGAGGAGCCGAGCTCCGTTAATCATCGCATGGCATTTTGCATTATTAGTGAGTGTACAGCAGTACTAGCCACATGGGCATTAATGTGAAGGCGCTCTATGCCTGTGACTTAAGTTCTTTTATGGCCCCGTTTAATGTCATTTCCGATAAAACATGCCACTTCTGTTAAAGCAGAAGGCACGCCTAAGTCATAGAGGTACAATCAGATCTGGTTTAATAGGAGCAAACTGAGAATCACGAAGATCACACAAGGGGAAGTTCATTATTGAAGAGGCTTCTGAATACAGTGGATTGCCTGCATAAAAGCACACTTGTATATGTCTTATTTTGTGTTTTTTTTTTTTTCTTTTTTCTTTCAAGAAATTGGCCCCTGAACCGGACCTTGAGGAAATGGAAATTTAATCCCATCCTTTTCCAATAGTGCGTAAAGCCTTTCAAAATAGTCCTTTGCTCTGCCCAAATGTTTCCACTTGATTCTCTTTTCCTATGGTGGGACATACAGCCTTTTTTCTGGTCCTTCTATTTTTGTACGAGTCGTAATGTAATCACAGCCATCTGAGTCACGCAGCAGACAGTGGGATGTGATAAGTCGGCAGGTTCACGCATGTTCCTGAATGCCCCCGACTCGTGTCCCGTGCTCCGCCCCCCTCCACCCCCTCGGTGATGCCGCTGGACGTTAACCTAGGCGAGCATTCTGAGGGGTTTCACCAGCCTCATTCATGTGTCATAAACGTGATTATTTGTGTGTCGCATTGGGGGAAGAAGCTGTTTCAATATTCAAGGGCCCTGATTCCCATGAAAAACCTATGGTAATGGAGCACGTGCTCTGACCTTGAAGGGAGTTCATGGGCCGTGTCAGGGGTTCAAAGTGAATGATGCCCACCGGACACGCCCCTCCGTTATTGGGCATCAACTGTTTCATTCTATTTGGTATCTTTTGCAATAAATTGACAAACATTCCTTTTTTTTGTTGCACAGGATCTGCGCAAGCAGGTAGCTCCACTGCTGAAGGGCTTCCAGGCTGAGGTGAGTGTGCTCGCCCCTCAGTGGGTTTGTGCCTGTGCGCCTGTCGTTATCCATACCTTATCTGTTGTCCATGACCATTGACTCACTGCTTTCCATTATACCCCGTGAAGCAGGCAGAAGGAACCTGCCTTCAAATGCCAGTGTGAGCATATCTGTTGGTTCGAACCCCCTTCCTATCTGTCGACCAGGTAAACTGTTGTCTGGTTTGGCCCTGGTACTGGGGACGGGAGTGCTCACTACTGTTTACATAGCTATGAAGACTAACTTCAGCCACATTTAAATAACGTTCCTTAAAAGCACTTCAGCTGAATGTGACACTGAAGCTTGTTCTATGGGTTTGGTTAGTTTACATAGTCCTACTCTTTACCTGTATTCCTCTCATTCGTTTTATTAGTATATTGAGGCTGTTTGAATTATGGCAAGTTATGGACTCGGCTTTGTGATCCGCTGCAACAGCAGAAAGTGTGGTTTTATAGTCACTTCTTTACTCTCGACTTTGGTCAATGGGTCACTCCGATGACTGCTCGGGTGTCGGGTGCGGATGGACATAATGATGCTGTGGATGTGAAGCCACCAACAAATTGACATGGCTGTATTGGCTAGCCGAAGGCCACGTGAGCCCCACACTCTGTGCCCTGTTGGTCCAGATGGCGGGTGTCTGCCTGTCTGTGCACTTTGCCTTTTTTGAATGGCCACATGGACAAAATGGTGCCTGAAGATGTATGAGGCTGCAGCAGCCTGACTCTTTATGTTGAAGGACAAGTCCGTTACTCTTGCTTGCTTGTGATGTATGATGAATTTGAACACCCCACCCCCACTGTAGCTCCTCAAGTGAAGTGACATCTATAAAACTGTTGCTGTGATTTGTAAAAGCAAGTGCATAATGAGCATCGCTGATTGCAATTTAGCCCGTCCTCATGCGTACTGCACACTTAATTTGCCATTGATGAGAGGAAGGACGGAACCATTTAAAGTGCTGGCAGGTCTCTGAATCATCTGATGACAACGTAAACACGTGTCGCTCGGTTCCCCTGGCGATGGACCCGGTCCGGGCAGAGGCTGCGTGGTCCGTGACCCCCCCCCCCCCCCATCCTGTGGCGTCTCAGCTGTTCGCTGCTCCGAGAGCTGAGAAATCTGATAAGGCTTTTCGATTATTTCTCCTTCAGGAGAGCATTTCCCATTATATGGGCTCTTATCTGACTCCCGGCTAACTCTCTGCTCCTGGGTCCAGGGTCACGGCGGTGCCCTTCACACACTGCTGGCCGTCATCACAGGAGATCTTAGCGGGGCAGTGAAGGGAGAAGACGTGATGGTGATGTGGATTCTAGTTATGGCTAGGAAACAAATGTGGGAGCATGCCAGCCAGGAACATGGCTGCAGGAAGAAATGCGACCTTTGAACTCGGGGTCACTGTGGTGAGGTGATTGTCATGTGACACTTCACTTTATGTGCCTCTGAAATGAAGTCGGCCATCGGTGGCGGAGTCAGTTGGCTGCTACATTTAGTAGCACTGCAGCTATTGGTGCTTTTTTCTGGCTTTCTTTCTGCAATGTGTCTAGTTGACACCCCGTGCCCGGATTCCCCCCACTGCGTGCAGTGACCGCTCGCCTAGACTCTGCTGTTATTTCTCACTCTGGTGCCCCATCCTGCGAGTGCTGTCATCCATGGGACTCCACCCCCCCCACCTCCCACATCAGGTTTTCTGCTACATCATCAAGTGCTGCACTTTCCTGCCTGCTTTTTACAGCTTTGCTTTTGATAGAAGGCAGCCTCTGTTTTCCCATCTAAATTTAGACAGAAAACTTGAACCGTTATGCGAAAAAAAAAATTGCTTTCACAACACTTGTCTGTGTTGAGACCACAGTGTACAGTGCCTTTCAGTCTTTGCCCGCTGGTGGCCTCATCCTGTTACTGTGGCCCCCGTAGCTCTAAGGACCAGGTCTTTGCCATTAATAATGGCCTTCAGTGGAGCATTTGCCGGTATTATTTTAGTAGACATTAAATAGGGAACAGAAAGCTGCTGTTTGTTCGTGAGTCAATAATTGGTCAGTTGCTGTTATCAGCCAGACCTGCCATGCCATAGCTATAAATATAGTGTTCTGGGCAGGAAATCCCTAATCAGAAAACCAGCGCAGATGGGATTTAATAAAAGAAAGAGAAAATAATGCTCTCTTTAGAGCCTGAAAGCCCCCTAAAAATAACCCGTTTGTCCCACAAATCGCATGTTTGCACGCAAGCGTCATATTCCAGGTTTTCTCAAAGCACTTCAGTAATCTGGATAGACCTGGGTAGCTCCCCACAAAGAAAATCACATTCCAAATAAGCCCCGAGTTCCCACTATACGCACAGAACAAGAGTCGAAGACGAGGAATCTCAGAACCTCCAGATTCTGACCTGAAGAGAGCTTTGCTTTGAGTTTTGCTCTCGTTGATAGATAAATGTTGCGTAGGATTCTCTGAGACTTGCAGTGTTGTTAACATCATTTGCAGATTTGAAAGTTATTTTGCCTTAAGCACTTCCTCCTCACAAATAAGATTGGTTGGACTCATTGCCTACCTATCAGTAACTATTTGTATAGTGTAGGTAAAAAGTTTGAAGTCCATTACTGAGGGGCAGGTTTGGCTACCTGGATGCTCTTTCAGAATCCTCTGTGGTCTCCCACTGTTTGATTATTATACCTCTCTGGGCAGAAAAATAATCTTACTGCCATTCTCAGCCACCAGACTGGGACTAATGGCTCTGCAGCACACTAGCGGTCCCTGTGCCCTGTACTCTGTGTTCTCAAGTCATCTGCTCTTTGTTCTGAGATGACTGCCATGTTTAAATAACTTCACCCTTAAATCTAAATTTTGTTTTATGAATGTAGATGCCAACTGGATGTTAGAATTAGCGTCAGCCCTTTGGCACATTGGGGTGGGGAGGGGGGGCTCCTGACCTCTGCAAATACAAAAATTGCACTTTAATTTTCATAATTCTGCAACTGTTTGGCAAAGTGTTATATAGAGAACTGGTGTGAGACACAGATCCCACAGCCCGGAATGCAAACGCACGTCACATCGGCCTGCTCCCCTGGAAAGCCAGGAACAGGAAGTGAGGTTCTTCCCTTTTGCCGCTTCACTGTCATGGTCGCTGAGACACGAGTGGCCCTTCAGCGGCTTTAGGGGTCAGGAGATGGGCTGGGCGCCCGGGAGCTGGGGTGGAGGGAATGAGCTGGCGTTTCTTTTCCTGTCAGGAAATGAGCACACAATGGGGAGTGGGAGCACAGCATGTGGGGCACAGGCCTGAGTGTCTTGGAGGTGTGCCTCCTGGTGGCTGGGGGTGGCTGTAGCATTGGACTTCTTCAGGGGCCTTGTGTGATCCACACATCTGCTCTTTGCTTTGACTGACACTCACTTATTTTTTTGCTCGTGTTTGTCCTCTGAAGTCCTGCTTGATGTGTGGCCAATCTGGGCAGCCGACTCCCTGCCTGCTTCTGTTCAGTTCTGTCAGCAGGGCCTTTAAAGGCCAGCTGATATCAAGTCAAATTTGTATGTAGAAAGGCAGCATACAGGGCACTGCGAGGGCCACACAGAACGTCGCCTGACTAGCAAATTAAATTAAGATGCTAATGAATGCTAAGAGGGCTTAGGGACTGCTGACATTTTTTTCCTTCTCAAAAACAAGAAAATGAGAGTAGACAGGAAGGACTTCCAGGTTAACCGCTCTGGCAAACACACGGAGTGGGACAGGGGTGCGGAGAAACTCGCGGCTCTGTGTGGACCCCTGATGGTCCTCATCTGCTGTACCTGGGCAGCTGCAAGCGGCGAGGCGACAGCTCAGAGGTGCTAACCTGGAATACAGCTCCCATCCCCTTGTAGCATCCAGGTGATAACATCTAGCCTGTAAATAATGCATATTATTTGCTAATTAAATCCATGCCAACCACAAGCAGGGTGGACCCAGTCATCTATATGCCCTGGTGGGTAATCACACTAACAGAGATGCTGGACAGGCTTTCTATTTATTTAGCACAGGCTTTTTTTCCCCCAAAGTGTCATGCAATTCAGGAGTCAGTCCCTGAGAATTGGGTCTTTGATCATTGAAATCTCTTTGCCGGCTTTGGGATAGGATCTGGCGAACTTCAGATCACAGGTGTAGAGTCCTAACTTGCAGAGCCATGTGTGGCGCATGGGAGAGCCCCCTGCCACTGAGGCACCTCCTTCTGCAACCTGGCCCCGGTGTGCCTGGACCCTGCATCTTCATAACCTGCTGACAGTAACCTGCTGGAGCAGTTCACCACCGCCATCATCGATCTGATAACCCTCACAGCTCAGTTAAGTGAATGGAGCTCAGTTAATGAAGGAGCACCTTCATCTCCGGCACAAAACGGAGGTTGATCTTAATCCTAATTGAACCACGGGACTGTGGAGCATTAGGAAGATGGGGTATTAATACCTTCTGTTAGCGGAGCCCCTCTGGGGATCAGTGCAGTCGGGGCCCTAGGCTTCCCCCTGAGGAGTGCAGAGGGCCTCCTAATGCAAGGGGCCTGGTGTGTCTCATCCTGTGAATGTAAATACATCTCGCGAGGCCATTTCCTGATGTCAGCAACCGTAAACATCTCCTTGCACTTTGCTGCTCTCGTTCCGTTTCAGCTGCCTGTCTCCCGGCAGCCACTGCGGGGGGAAGCTTTCCTGGCACTGGCTATTATTTCCTGCTGTAATTCCCCCCCCACCCCCCCCTCCATGCCCCCACCCACCATGAGCTCTGCATCCCTGTATCGGTTATCCCTCAGATTAAACCCTGATCTGCAATTACAGAGCTAAGTGAGGTCCTGTCTTTGTCAGGGCAGACTGGGGGGGGGGCCGCGGGGGGGGGGGGCGCGGGCGGGGGGGGGGGGGGGGGGGGGGGGGGGGGGGGGGGGGGGGGGGGGG
>JABFDZ020000042.1:9050460-9060962 GCA_019775955.2 Pollimyrus isidori
TACCGCTTGGGTAGTAACTGCTCCTATTTTAAGGCACACTCGCTGCACGCGCGGATGCCACCTTACGTCAGCGCTGCCCGCGCGTCCCTGGGCGCCAGGTGCCAGCTGAAACCTGAATATGGCCGCACCCCACTTTCGCAGGAAGCCGGAAGGTCGTTTGCATAATCTGACAGGCGGCCGTGTCGCTTCGCTCGCCCTCGCTAGACATAAATCACCCAATAACCCATTTCCTCCCCCCCGAATCGATATTTCTGGCCAAGTAGGGTATGCCTTTAATTGTTGCATCTGTGAGAGAGTACCTGGCCACTCCTGCCTCATCCAGATGTTTTCCATTGTAGAAAAATCATCTGAAAAAGATTTAATTTCTTTCCCTTAAGAAGGAAAATTGACTCGCGCATATAGCCTATATACAGTGGCAACTGCCCTGTTTCATAAATCAGGTCTCGCTGTGCTTGTGTTGACAATTTGTAAGTAGAGATTTAATTTTTTTTGGTTTTTGGATTTTTATTTTCCCTGTTTGTTCTGCTGTCAGCATCAAGCAAAAAACAGAAACAACTTCTAGTTGTGGTTTTCAGCCCCAGTTTGTAGGAACCCCACGTCATATTTCACTGTGACTTGGCTATTGATTGGTCAGTATAAACGCTTTTTGGGTCATTTACTCACAATAACCACGAGTCGTGTGTGTGTGTGTGTGTGTGGGGGGGGGTTTTTAATGTGCAATTTATCTTTTATACAAAAAATAATTAGAAATCCTTGCCCCAGATTACTATTCAGTTATTTTCAGTAGTTTAAAAAGATCAAGATTAAATACAATGTTTGTGGGATTAAGGGGCGACATACTGAATTTAACACAACAGTGTAAAATTACTATTAATTAAAATCATTGGGACTATCTAATCTGACAGCTAAGTATTGTTATTGCAGACATATTCCCCACTCAGAACAGGATTCGGCATATTAACCATGAAACCGGCCTGGTGTTTTTTTACCTCCCCGCTCGTGTTCCGGCTGCATCCCAATTTTGTTGGTTTGTTGTTGACTCAGCACCGTTTTAATACCGCTAAGCAAACACTGCCCCCAATGGGTAGGATTTGAAAATGAAACGGGGGTTTTACAGCTAATTAGCATTGCAGGAGCCTTTTCAGCTCTGGGTGTAATAGGTTATGGCAATGATCAGCAGCTCCGGGGAGCAGCAGAGTGACCCGCTGAGTTGGCTCTTGTCCTGGACAGCTGACTGAGCCCCTACTGCCCCCTCAGTGCCCAGGCGAGCTCGCTGCCATTAATCGGGTCTGCACCCCCAGCCCCCATTCCTGCATGTTGTGACCCACTTTGCCGCTCCCTCGCCTCATCTGTCTAATGTCTGGCCGGCTGGCAGTGGCCGCCACAGTCTCGGGTGTCTAGTCCAGGTGGGTGGTGTTCGGTCCGGGACAGTGACCCAAGTGAACGATACACACCGCGGAACTGCAAGTTTGCTTATGGTACCGGTGTCGCCATGACAACCCTAGTCCCATCTCAGACAAACGGGGAAGCCCAGCCATCCTCTGGTTTGCTGTTTTCAATCAACCGGCTGCTTAAATTTCATGCAGTAGCAGATTCTCAGTGTGTTGTACATTTTTTCAGACCGAATTAAAAAAACTGCCAGTATGGGGAGAAGCTGAGTTATTGTCTGAAAAGGCAGTTAAATCATGTTTGTAGTCATGCTAATCGCAGGTCAGAAATAGTTATACATATGATAGTCTCTCTATTATTATGCCTGATAGTGATGGGATTTAGTAATTGGGCAGAAGATCTGCTCGCAGGATACAGATAACTAACAGCAAGATTGATTCAGGCGACGGTGTCAGCTGACTGGCTTCCGCTGACATGTGGGTCCCCCCCATGGATGTTGCTGAAAACTGGATGTGTGGGTTCCACCAGTCATCTTTCTGGGAGCTTGGGAACCACATACCGCGAAGTGCAAGGCAGAGGCGAAAGAGAACAAATACTAAAAGTGTTAAATCTATAAATAGTTCTATTTCTTAATGTTAAGATGAGGCATCATCCCAACATCCGTGGTCATGTAGGCACTCAACACGGGGCAGATGTGCAGCTTGACAGCCCCTCTCCCCCCCCCCCCCCCCTCTCCCCCCCAAATCCAGGGGTATCCCACTGCTTGCTGGGTGCGACAGAGAGCGTCCCAAAGCTCTGTCACCCGCAGCCCAGCCTGCAGACTGTAGGGCAGCGTCTGCTGAAAGCATCACGCCTATATTAATATTAGGATATGCCTCTGTTTTTAGGTGGGCCGGCTGTTATGGAAGCTGAAATTAAGAGGCTGTTAAAGCTGCTCTGCTCTTTAGGGGTTAGCTGATGCTTTAAGCACATTGGTCGCTGTTGAAACAGCTGAGCAGGCTTTTGTAAGCAGCAGGAACAGGTCCAGGGTAAAATGGGAGGTGGACAGGCCCTCGCTAAATGGTGGGAGGGGTGATCATCTGGTTGGATCTTGGCTGCAGCTGTGTGTGCGCATTTGTATGTGTTCCCGTTCGTGTGTGTTCTCGTGCGTGTGCACATGTTACAGGGACACACACCCAGAATCTCATTACATGTCATTTCATGTATTTTGCCACAGTTGCAGCTGTATTAGAAGGTGATGACAGCAGAAATTAGACAATGAAACACACTTTGAGTTAATGAAGGACACTATGTGACTCTCAGTTCTTGACAATCTTGCCCACTTTATGGACCCATTGGCACATATTGCCAATAAAAGGTAACTTTGTAAGGTGTTGGGTACTGGTGCAATGGAAGACGGAATGTCCTAATTTGTTAGCAGTGTATTTGACAAATATTCCTTACAATGTTGCCTGTCATTCTTATTCAGTCTTTAGCGTAACTTCAGCACACAAATCGGTGTGGGATGGCTCGCCCAGTACTGTGACTCTTTGCCCAGAACCTCCTTTCATATTTTCATATGTAAATCAATAAAACTAAAATTAATCTTTATTATTGCTTCCAGATATAACCTGTCACACTCAATTAATAAACATCAGGTGGTTTTTATTTTAACATATGCTTAATTTGATTAATTAGCATTCAATTTCAAGTTATCTATTTTCGGTGTTCAATTAATGTAGTGCCTTGGTTGTGATCCAGCAGAGGTAACAGATTTGGTTTTCACTTTTGGAGTGCGGTGGCTAAAAGTATCCTTTTACTATTTGCTATCCAGATGTCAGGAGGAGGTAAGGAGGTGTACATACACACGTTTGTCCGGAGAGCACGTCGTCCCAACTGCCTCTGAGCACCTCGCTGTTTGTGGAATCGCTTATGTGGACTGTCAACGCAGATCTGAGTGTGACAGCGGTTTAGATGTGCTGGTGAAAATGGCACAGGAGGAGAAAAGTGAGCGGCACGTCTCCCTCTGCTCTGTCTTTCAGATCGACGCCTTGAGTAAGAGGAGTAAAGAGTCTGAAGCTGCCTTCTTGAACGTCTACAAGCGACTGATCGACGCCCCAGGTAAGCCCCAGCCTGGATCTTTGGGCCCCCGAGTTCCAGCAGAATTTGCTTACTGATGCTTCTTTCAATGGTTTCCCTGTTGGGAATCATCTCCCGAAGTCTGTTGCGGATTGCGGTGACCGGCGGTTTGCTGCGACGGGAGGGAGGTAGTGGAAGGCCGGCTTTTGTGGTGGCTGTAGACTTAACGTGGGCTGAAACAGACAGTGGTGGCCCTGCAGGCCTGCTTGAGCACATCAGTACGGAGGGCCCCTTAGATGCATCACTGGATAAGGTGCTTCACATGGTCTCCCCCCCACCATTGCCGAACCCACGGCGGGCGCTGGTCTGGCCAGACAGTGAGAGGCACCTGGGTTCCCGTACGTGTGTGTCTGTGGGGTAGAAAGGGCCATGATCCATAATCTTGTTTGTGTGACGCTCGTGCTTCTGCCAGTCTGGAAATGTCTGCGCATGTTTATCCATTTAATCTGCTGCCTGTGTTTTCTTATCTGACTACCTATATCTGTCTCTGGGTGTGATGGTTGCGTGACTTATCTTTAAATAGGTGCTTGTGTGTCTGTGTGCCTGCTTCAGAGCGCCTGCTGTCTCTGCTGCTTTCCGGCTGCCTTCCCAGTGGCCCCGAGCTGCAGCGACTAGTTCCAGGTCCCTCTGCTTCTCATAGGTGTCAAACGCTGTATCCCCTTCCTCACACTCTGCTCTCAGCCCCCCCACCTTCACCTTTGCGTGTTGCTTCTGGCTGCTGCCTGCATTCTGGCATCGGCGTGGGGTCATGCCCTCCACTCCCTGCTCACTCTGTAAAGGAGCATTGCTCTTTGATCCCTCCTGTGTCACGGTCGTTCAGTGTGACTCCCCTTGGCCTGACATTCCTGCCCATGCCGGAACCAGAGCTTGCCTTGCCTGTGCCGGGTGATTTGGTAGAGTTTGGACAGTGTCTCCGGCTGTGATGAGCTGGCGGCTTCCACATACTGCTGGGACTCTGTCTGGGGGCATAGAGCCTGTCAGAGTGAACCAGGCAGCGATGCCGTCTCATCTTGGTACTGCGGAATCCACTCGGGCATTATGTGTCCAGCCATATGGAGCTGGACCCTCACGATTTCCTGTCATGCTGTGTTTACGTGACTAAAAAGAGCATCCACGGTCGGCAAGACTCATCACACACACACACACACACACACACACACCTAGCCAGTGCTTGTGGGACCTGCCAAACTGCCTCCTTTTGATGCAACAAATGAATCCCCTTCCTGCCACTCCTGACAGAACGCAAAGGTGATAAAAAGGGGAATGTTTGGGATCCTCTGCTTCTGTATTTCTTAACAAAAAATGGGAAAAACTCTTAAAATATACCCGGCTTAAAACTCTTAAAATACACCTTTCACATAGATGGCCGTGGAGGAGAACAACAGCTTGGTGGTTACTGGTAGCCTCTGTCCATACCTCGGTCCTCTGTTTGCGATGTACATGTACATCTGATGTTTTCCTGATTTTAGCTCTTCATTACCAAGGAACTCTTCCCCATGTTGGTGTTTTAAATATTATTTTTACTGCCGCTGTTTGGTTGTTTGGGGGTAACTCTGTTTGCATGGACATGGCAACAAAATTAGCTGAATCAGGCTGAATTTCACCTAAATACTGGAAGTCTGGTTATATTTTGGCATCTGTTTCTTGGTCAACTTTTACAGCCGGTTGACTCTAACTAAGACAAAGGGGACGTGGGGTTACCGTGACCCTAATCCACAGTCATGGCTGATTTTATCTTTGTCGAACTCAGCCTGTAGGGCCGTGTCATCATCACTGCTGCTACACCCCCCCACCCCCCCGATTCCTTCATGCCCTTCTTCCCCCTCTCCCCATCCTGACGGGACTCTGGGGGCTAATGTAATCATATGATTACATAATTAACCCAGCTGTCTCGTTAAAGAAAATCAACTGGAATCGGGGCATAATTAGTCATACGGCAGTTAGTGTGCTGATGACGGCTGCTGATGAGATGGCCTGGCATGAGGCTTTAGGGAGGGAGGGGGGCACCCCAACCTCCCCTCCACCTCAGGGGCAGCAGTAAAACGTGGGGTCTGGGTCTGGTCTGGTTTAGGACCTAACGGGGAGTGGGGGGTGTCGGATGACATTCATCTACCACTTAGCCAGTGTTATTTATGGGGGAGTCTGTCACAGTCCAATCCAAAAACATCAGTTTGAGTAAAGGGGGGGTCGGTGTAGTTGGTGTCAGCCTTCATGGTGTGTGTGTGTGAGAGAGAGAGAATTTGCAATTGTTACATTGTGGAGACCCAGTGTCCCAACAGTGTGGTTAAAAGCCGCAACTTTTTTTGTGAGGACAATTTTATGGTCCTTAATTTTATTTAAAAAAAAATAACGCAGTCAAAATCTATAAAGTATTTTGTTTGGTTACCTATGGCTAAGGTTACGGCTGGGTATGGGTTCAAGTCATCATTGTTGGATTAGGGTTTTTCATATAGAAATGAAGAGTCCCCATAAAGATACAAATACCTTATCTGTCTGTGTCTGTGTTTCAGACATCCTATTTGTGTGAGTATTCCGGAGGAACACAATTATAGTAAATCCAACCTCGTTCCATGTATGTCTGTTAGCCAGTAGGTTGCCTCGCAGTTTATCATATTCGATGCAGTAATGTTAGGAGATTCACGGGGGTGATGGTTGGTGATGATGGTGTGTGTGAGCGAGTTGTGCAGAGTGAGAGCGCATACTTGTCACCACCTGAGCTTCTGCCCGCTTCGCTCCCTCTGCCGTTTCGCTTCAGCTGGGACGTCTAGGCTGGCAGCGCCAGGCACTTTTTTATTTACACTAGCAATTAATCCCCCTGGGATTCAAAAGCCATGCAGGGGCGCCAGGGCCAAAAAGGCACTGCATCCATTTGACAAAATAAAAACAGAAAATTGGGAGACTAAATAAATCTTAATCTTGTTTTTACACAGCTATAAATATTGTTTTCATCACACATGCCCTTAATGATTAATCTCTGGGGCTATTTTAGGTGACTTTGCTGGTCCAGGATACGGCTAGCATGTTTGTCAGAGAGGAGTGTTTACCCGATGGGTCTTGACGCACAGCCTCTTCAGTGCAGTTTTCTCTTTCTATCGTGACGCTTCTAGCAGTTTTGTTTCTGATGAGTTGGTCTTGGAAGAGGTGCAGTTAAGATGGCCCCTGTTTTTGATGGTTTCTATGTACTGCAGCCTTTAAGAGTCAGACTGCCAAAGTGCCGATTGGTTCGGGTCGGGGAATGGGGCATCTGCGCTGCTGGGCCTTCTTCCCCTCCCATGGACAGACCTCTGATGGTCCTGTCCAGGCCCGGGCGAGCCGGCCGCTATGACAGGCTAGGAAAGACTCTGCGTGTCGGTGCGGCTGAGAGGGTCTGGTTTGGCACCGGCAGCAGCTGTCGGCGGGAAGCCGGGTGTCTTGGCAGCAGGGCCATTTGACACTCGTGCCCTCGCTGTGCCGCCCTTGCAGACCCCACGCCGGCCCTGGAGGCGAGCCAGCAGCTGCAGCTCAAGGTGCAGAAGATGCATGACGTAGAAACGGAGAACCAGAAGCTGCGGCAGACTCTGGAGGAGTACGACAAAGAGTTTGCCGAGGTCAAGAACTATGGTAAGCTGAGTTGAGCCAGATCTCACTTTGTAAAACAAATGATGAGACGTGTGGTGTTCTTAATGTTAATAACTGTAGCCCGTAATTGCTTCAGGACATGGAGTGGAAAGTTGGGTCATGCTACAGAACTCAGGCCCACATAAGGCTTTTCAATCCCAGGACATCATCAACTGTGATGGCCAGAAGGGCGTGTGTAAAATGATATGACATGCACGATTTATTACTACACACGTTTGAGGGAGCATGCCTGTAATTATTTCATCTTTGTAATCATATTTCTTCTTTTTGCCTTCCTTTTGAACATTGGCAAAAAAGGCCCCGTCACAGGCATTAGATGTCTGCATGCCCCCAGTCATAATATCCTCTGTAGCGGTTCCAGGTCTGCGGCTGCCCCCCCCGCCCCCCACCTTCAGAATTCCCCACTCGTCAAGACCTAATTGAACCTGGTCTGTAGTGGCAATATTTCATTTTGGCATTGATTTTTGTTCTCCACCACCCCGCCCGTTTCCCCCTTCCCAGCCGGTTGGACCAAGGATATCCCTCCTCAAAACCAGCGGCATCAACACCCCCAGCCCATGATCAATGCCCCCCCACATTCCTCTCAACTGAGGCCATTGATCCCTCACAACCTAAATGTTTAAAGTTCAATTTAACAGTTAAGGGGTAAAAGGTCTCCAAAGGGACTCGTTGCCATTGATTATGTGTCAGGGCTGAAACGCTGGGGTTTAAATCACAGCAGAGAAGGGAATAAGACGCCAGGGAGAGGTGGGGGGGCTGAAAGCTCTCAGTCATCACAGGCGTGGATGTTACCCTCATAGAAACACACACGCGCTCGATCCATCAGCCTCACACTTTTCTCATTGCACAAAGAAGTATTGTTAAAAGCCACTTTTGAAATAAAGATGAACAGAAATGAATAGGTTGGGGAGGGCTGGAACAAGGAAATAGTCGTGAAAGAAAGACTTAACAATTTCAGTCATGTTTTGGACCATGCTGAAGGTGGTTCTGATATCAGGCAAGTACTCGCTGCAGGACAATGTTTTACTGCTGACTCTGAGGTTTAGCAGCTCCTGTACTGAAACTCGAGCTGTTCTGTTGTCAGACTGGTTCAGCTCCTGCTCCAGATGTGCGCCTTTGCCAGACACTTATGGGGTCACTTTGGCTGACAGCGGGGCGGGGCTGAGCGCGTGTGCTTCCTTCCAGCAAGCCTCAGCCAGCACCCGCTCCTGCACCAGTGTCCTCAGCGGCAGTCTAACTTCCTGCCTCCGACCCCCTCTCCCCCTGGACAGAGGTCACAATCAAGGCGCTTAAGGAGAAGATCCGGGAATATGAGCAGACTCTGAAGAGCAAGGCGGAGGACCTGGCTCAGGAGAAGGAGCAGCAGCTTCACAATGACTATGCAGAGAAGGAGAGGTGAGTGCTGCCCCCCCCGCAGGCCTTTTCTGGGCTCCGTCAGGGACTGTGGTGGGGGGAAGATGGTGTCGCTCAGGCGGACCCTCTGCTCTGCCGCTTGACGTCTCTGTCCTCTGACCGATGACTCGGGGTCCTCTAACGACAGCCCTCATGTCAGCACGCAGAGGGACCCCGAGGCGTCGGCGTCTGTCAGCTGGCAGTGAGCTGCTCCTTCACGCTGAAGGTCAAGTTACCACTGCGTCGGGGTAGGCAGGGTTCGGGGTGGGGGGGTCCATCAGCACAGGAAAAACGTCCTCTGTCATCACCTTAATGAGGGCTCCTTTTCTCAGGGCCCCTCTGAACTGGGCTCAGAACAGGGCGGCGGGCGACTTTAGGCTCAGGATTCACGTCTCAGCAGCTTCTCATAACCCCCCAACCACCCAGTATATTTCACTAATGGTTCCCCCAACATCATTGTCTTTCAGTGTGGTCTTTGTGCGTTACATTAATCAGATGTGCTCTCAGTCCACCATCTCTAGCCTGGGGATTCCTAAACCAGTTTACAGTAATCATGTTTACCTACCCATCGAGGGGGGGGGTGTGCATTGCATCTTGATTCCACCCTGACTGTGTGCGCGGGTGCTGATGCTCGGACCTCACAGTGATTCTGCAGTAAGGAGCTTCACATTCTCTGCATTTACTTTACGTCTTGATTGAAAAATACATAAGTTGTAAATTAGGTCACTAATTGCCATAATCTGCTCTTCTGCTCTTCAAAATTAAATGACATACAGTACTTTATAATTGAATAAACTCCTTAGTTTTCAGTTTGGCCCCAACTCGCTGGCGTATTTTCAATGTGCAAGCAATTTGTTTCGAAACCACATTTCCAGCCATTGTCTCCGCAGCTTCTGCATTCATATTCTAATTTGTCAATGTAGCCGTCAGTGAAATCGGCTTGTTAAACAGGAAAGTAGCAGCTGTGCACGCTGAGCCTCCCTTGGGTGGGGCCAGCTCTCCCAGAGAGCCCCACCCACCTGAAGTTGTGCCACCACGTCAGTGCATGAGCGGTAGTCCGTCCCCGGCCTCATACCCGGACTAGTACCCGGCTGCTTCCGCTAGCTCCTACAGGAATTCTCTTTTGATGAGCCAGGGGCCGCTGGCCGTTCCAAGCCTCTCTTCCTGGGGCTTCCCCGGACCCCTGGCCGGCCCTCTGAGCTCTTCCTGGCAGTGACCTGCCTGGATTGCTTCAGGGCGCCCTGCCAGTGTGCAGTTGGGCCGGGGCAGGCACTTTCCCACACGGCACGCCGATTGAGGAAGAGGGCCTTAGCCTAGCGCCAAGCGCCTGGCCTTTTGCTAGTAAATGCCTTTCCAGTGTAGATCTCCCACAATGCTTTGCTTCGCCAGCATATACAGTGTTTGCCGTTTTAACATTTTCCATGGATACAGATCAGAGGGAAGATGAATTGCTGGGAATTTTAAGCCCTTACCTGTTTCTTGAATGGGCTGGTTGTTAATGTTAATGAATGAAAGGTACAATATGAATTTAGGGCTCTAACGCATGATAAAGCCTAGCGCTTCCGCTTTTGCAGGATTGCTCTGCATGCGTAATGCGGCATCATTGCGTGGGGGCAGGACACAGTCTCTCCTTGTGCTCTGCGGTTGATGTTTTGAAGTCCTGATTTGGTAAATTGCTGCAGAACCTCCCAGTCTGCACTGAAGGATGATGCCCTAACACTAATAACGCCGGATTTAATTTGGGCACTTTCGCGTAAAGCAGACGAGCGAGTCGCTCTGTGTGGAAGGGCCAGCCCGCTGTCTTAACAATATCGCAGGCATGCCGTTGTCTACAAATATCATACTGCTATGTCCACTTTAAAGTCTAAAAATAAACCTCACTCCTGGAAGCGGGGCCGGACCCACAGCCCAGGCCACCTTGCCAACAGGGACTTGGACGCTGGGTGTTCGATGCTGGGGGGGGGGGGGGGGGGGGGGGGGGGGGG
>JABFDZ020000042.1:9069180-9080536 GCA_019775955.2 Pollimyrus isidori
CCGCCCCCGCCCCCCCCCCACCACCCTCGCCCCCCAACAACCCCCCCACAATTAACAAATTAAAAACTTCCCACACCCCGGCCCCCCCCCCCCCCCCCCCCGTCTGAGGTGGGGAGAATGCTATTTAAAAAGTCACAACAGATCAAATATACACAATGAAATCAGTACGTCCCGTATTAAGCATTTGATTAGCCTCTGAAAATACCTGTGGTTTTGTCAAGGTTAGGGGGTGATAGTGAGCAGGGCCGACCTCCGTAGTGATCGTCTTCTGCGCCTGTGACGTGTTTGTGTGGTGGTGTCCCCCGTTTGCCCCTTCTGTGTTCTTAGTCTGTGCATGTGCTGTGCTTTTGTATTATTTACTTCACTTCCTCTAGTGTGGGCACCATGCCCTCAGGCTGGAACTGGAGAGCTGCTCTGGGTGACACACCCCTAGCCAATCACTGTCCAGGCCAAAGTGTCCCAAGAGTGACCGCAGGGGTGCATAAATAAGGCTGATGGTGGTGTGGCTGCACTGCCATCCTGCCACTGGGGCCATTCTTCCCAGCCACGGAAAGGTTAAGCAACTGTGAAGCAGTACAAAGGGGAGGGGGGGGTAACCAAGGAAATGCAAACAGGCTTCACTTGGCAGAGGCAGCGACAGGGGAGGGGTGTGGGAATTAAAATGTAATGGGGTAAATCTGTGAAATGTCGTGCTGGCCCTGGGGGATTTGGGCTACAGTAGGAACGCAGGATATGAAAGGGAGAGAGGACAGGGGAGATTACTGCCAGCACGCTCCTGTGCCCCCTCCCCCCCAGCTACAGTGTAACAGCAGCAGGTTAACCTCTAATTTCCTCCAGTGGCCGCTTGAGGACCTCCTTTAATGTCTGCTCATCGTCTGTGTCCACCTCCAGAGCTCAGCTGGTGCCTATGGGCACATCATTCCACTGCCGCCCACGGCGCTGTATCAGAAGTCACATGAGTGGGATGAAAATAGAATTGCCCGACATCAGGATTGTTGACGTGACTGTTTAATGGCGTATTTAACATGCCCAGATGGTGATTGTTTTGGGATAGTTTATATATAACTATGTACGACTTAGACCATCACATCTGTGTAAGCCAGGGTGTTCTGCCTCATCCCCGGGCATCCTACAATGAAGGCCAGGGGTCCTTCGCTGTGGGGCCAAATCCCTGAAGCTCAGCCCAGAATCATTCCAGGAAACCGGGGCCGGCACAGGTGCATCTCTGCCATCGGGTCCCCTTTGCGGGTCGTCGTTCATTAGCTTGTGGCTAAAGTGCAGCTGTTGGAGGGGAGCGTGAAAAAGTCCTGTTCGTTTTACCTCTGAACTTTTGATAGTTCCTGATGCAATTTCCCCAGCGAATACATCTATTGGTATTGCTGCCCCTAACTTCCCTGCCTGCACACCGCAGGATGTCAGAATACAGGAACGAGGTTTCTGCTGAAGCTAAATCCATAAGCCCAAGGTGCATTTTGACCCCTCTCCAGTCTTGTGCATGGAATTACCTCACTGTTGAATTGGGCCTCCTGTGAGCCCTATGCCTGGTGATGAATCGCCTCTTTCTCTTCAGGAGGGCTGCTGATTTCTCTCTGCACAGAAGTTAACAGCACTTTTTCCCTCATGGTCACCGGAATGCAATTCCAGATGCTTCCAAAATGCTGTCAGATGTACGTCTCCAGACTCTGGCACCACATCCCTTAAATGCATTGTTCTCAGATGTTAAAATCAATAAATATCACATAAGCTGTGATAGTTTGTTGGAACTTCTCAAGGATGAACTGGGGCTGGGGGGGGGGGGCAGTAATAGACCCCAAAAGCACTATCTCCCCCCCAGATGACAAAACATCCTGGAAGCTGATTAAACAAGTTTCTGTGAAGGTTGTTGCCATTCCAGGCACTGACTCATCAGCCCCAATTAAAAAATAAAATCAAGAGAACGTCTCTCTGATTGCTCAATTAAATGAAGAGACTCGAACAGACGCGATCACCAGATAGACTGCTTCTCAGTTCCATTCCCCTCCTGAAAATTAAGTTCTGAAGGGCAGTTTGATGTAGAGTGTATACTTTTCTGGGAGCTTTTTTTTCTCAGCTTTGCAGTCCAGTTAGGCTCAGAATATTTTGTGAATAGATCTTCAGTTCCTGAAAGCTGCTCTGTCTCTCCCTCGTCTGACCCAAGATAAAGGGATGAGCCAGCTGTTGGCCTACTTCCTGTCCCACCCCCATCTTCAGCATACACAGCGTGACTTACTTCTCTTCCAGATAACTGAGGATCGAGCTGTGATCGTGACCCTAATGGCTGGCTTGTGTGCTCCTTGCTTCTCATCAGCCTTTTCATGGAACCAGAGCTCTCACTGTTCGTTCTATATCTGAGACCAATCTTGGAATGTTGACGTGGGGAAGCCCCTGCTATCTTTTATTAAAATTTGATGGTTCTGCCATACATGATGTCCTCTGAGAGGTGCTTCTGAGATTGTCCCCATGCTTATTGAAGCTAAAGAGAAACTGTCCAATTGGCCATGACCCGATCATGTACGTCTTCAATTTTGGGTTGCCGGTGCGTGTCTCAGGCTGCTTCTGGAAGGTCCTTCACTGCACCCTGCCTCCATGTGGCTGCGGATGGGTATTGCGATGTGTTTATTCCTCAGTGTGGTGTCTGCTCATCTGAGTATATATTTGGTAAAGTCCCGATGGGTTTTTATATGATGATCAAAACCGTCGATTAATAAAAGACCGTAACTGCTGATCTCCAATGGCAACACAGTCAAGTTTCCTGTCCAATTTGAACTCCGCAGCATATCCAAAGGTATTTTAAATACCTGTGCCTTGAGTTAAACCATCAAATTCAATACCTTAACCTATTTGGGCTACATTAGGGTCATCTGCACTTAGCGTTAATACTCGATCGCTCCAGACTTATCTGGTTAATATGAAGCATTAGATGCTATAAAAGCTTCACTGTTGCTAGCAGAGGTCAGATGAGCTGGCCGCCTTGCCCGAATGTGTAAAGTGCTTTTTAGCCATGGGGGTGAAGTCGCATTAGAGCCACTGTGCTGGCGGCAGCGAAGCCCGAGCCCTGTGCATGCGCACGTACGATTACTCCTATCGCTGTCGCTATCGGGGGAGCGGCAGCCAAACCACACTGGTTAGGGCACCTCATCAGCATTATCGATATCATAAATAACGTAATAAGCGTCCTGGCACAGGCTGTGCTTTCATTAAAACGCTCATTAAAAAATGCCGTGCACTTAAAATTCTTAATAAAACCCAGCTGATATCTTTAAACAGAGTAATCTGTAATTAGATGTTGCAATTAAAATGATTAACGTTTATTTGGCTGGTCGCAGTGTGAGCTTCGCCATACCAGTGCCAAATGCATAAATGGAGCCAGCGCACACCAAGTTGTCTCTTTTTGAGCCCTGTGGGATTCTGGGACTGAATATAGTTGTGCCTGAACCCATTTTTTTATGTCAGAAGCTGTTGTTTGAGACCTCCAGGGTTGAATGTTTAAGTCTTTCCTTGTGTGTGTTCTTGTTATCTGCCTTTTTTTATGGCGTTCCACTGGGTTTTGTGTCCTGCATTTCCTGGGTTTGCAGCGAGGCTGCCTGTTGAGGTTTTTGTAAGCGGGCATGTGTATGAATGGTATGACAAAGGCGTAGAAAACCTTGCATAATTAGGCGGCTTCGTGTCAGACTATCCACAGCACCTGCAGTATGCATCAGGTCGTTAGAAGTTCTGCTTCTTGTCCTTTTTGTCTCAGTGGGTCTGGGCTGATTTTAGGGGATGTATTTAAATGTTCTTTAGTGTAATTTTTTCTTCTTTTTTTTTCTCTCTTCCTGCTCTCTCTCTCGAGAGGCTTCCATCTTTTGCCATATTCTCAGCAGGCAAAGCATTTGGGTCAAACGTTTCTTCCTCCTCCCTCCCTGCTGTTAAGTCACACCTTTCACTTGGGAGTGACACAGAGTAGCTGCCGCTTTACAGCATGGGCCGAGGTGCCGGCCGGTTCGAAGTGACTCAGAAAGCTGTACGATTCGTTCGCTCACTCCTCCGTGAACAAGCCTGTCACGAGTGCCAGGAGGCAGGCATTTAGCCGAAGGCTGTTGATTTGTTTTTGGAGAGGGCACTTGGAGCTTTAAAGAGGCCCTCCACCACAAAACCATTCCACAGTGTGTTATTTCTTCACTTTTAACATGGGGGTAGAAAAATATTTCTAAAACAGTTCTGTGCCATGGCAGCCAGGGACATGCTGAGGTGTGCACTGAGGTCGGAGGATGGGAATATGGGGGAAGTATGTCAGACATGGGCAGAAGGGGCATACTGGGAAGGTGCTTCTGCTTTGGGTACCTTCCGTTTGGTGTCAGTATACTAAGCATACACTTCCATTTCATATTGTAAATAACCTCTTGTTGATAGATGTTTATCTTCTGAACAATTATATACGATATAGAAAAACCACCCCCTGGAATGGGCTTAGGAAATTCTAAGCTTAAAGTCTATTATAAACTGTAATTATCAAAAACACTCATCAGCGTTTATTGCACACAGTTAAATGGCACGCCCGCCTGACAGGCACAGATGTTTACGCTCGGGTTTGCATTTTATGTTTAATTCATGGATGGGCCATAAGGCTTAGTGCCCGCTTCTGCGGCCAGGACCCGAGGTCCACTTTCCTGCTGCAAGCGGTTTATCTCAGGGTCGTGCAGCGAAATATGAGCAGAAAGTGATCCCCATGACCTCGGGTTTGATTGGCTTCCGCCATCCTCCCTTGGAATATTCCTCCTCTGCACAGATCCGCTTTGAAAAATAGCAGCAGCATCTTGGATCGGGTGTGGATCCATCAGTGCTCCCTGTCCTCATCCTGGTGCCGATCCCTCATTGGTGAAGGATGCCTCTTTACTCCCAGATAAGCAGGGGTGGGGCAAATACAGGCACTAAACAAAGTGAAAATATTATGTCAGATTAGCGTGTATTAAGGGGAGCCTGAAGGCTGCATTAGTGTAATCCCTCTGTTTCTGTTTCACTGCTGGCCCAGTAATGTGGCCGAGGGCATGCAGCTGCTGCATGGGACCCTTTAGGCCTGAAATGCCCCCCAAGCCGTAGGGGGAGGGGTTTAGTGGCACACATGGCTGCTGAAGGTGCTATGGAGCAGAGGTGGAAAGTTTAGGTCCTCAAAGTACAAATCCAGACCAAGGTTTTGTTTCAACCAACAATTGAATATAAAGAGTCGCAGTCACAGTGAACTCGACTGTTTTGTTTAAACAAAACCTTGGTCTGGATTTTTACTTTGCGGTCCTGAACTTTCCACCTATGCTTTGCGGACATGTGCGCACAGTAGCAGTCTCCTCTGCCCATTTGGGTGTCTGGGACTGATTTTAAGCGTATTACCAAATGCTGCACTCTGTCATTCCCAAACCATGTAAGTATCAGTTTGTTAAATGCCATTTGAGAGTGATTCTGCGTCTAATCAAAAGCAGAGCTCAGATTCTGTCTGAAGCAACGTTTCGGGAATAACTCCAACTTTGTCCTGAGACTTGAGTAATGTTTAGAAATTGCGTCTGAGTCTCTGCAGCTTAACTACAGACTGTACATCTGAGCTCCGTCTCGCGTAGATGGCAGACTAGACCTGATGATCCACTAGTCTGGTTAAGCTCACGTCGCTTCAAATAGCTACAAGTTTCCTGTCCTCTGGAAAATGATCCAGTAACAATATGTGGGAAAGATGAGTGAATGCTTTGTAGGCTGAACTTCATCTTAATCCTCAGCTGTCTGGCATGTATACATACGCAAGTGTGGGTGGTGTACAGTACCTTTCAAATGTCTGGACGCACCTGCTTTCAATGCATTCTCCTGAATATTGCTATGTTATTCAATTTGTAGTAAAAAGCCTTGACACGATGAAGTAATGTAAATCCAACATTGCAATGACTGCGAGAAGTGTTTGACATCTCAACATTTTCACACCTGCTTAGATTCTTCAAAACAGCCCCCTTTAGCTTTGATTACAGCACTGCAGACTCTTGGCATTCACTGAGCCAGCTTCCAGATGTAGCCACCTGGAATGCTTCTCCAACAGTCCTGAAGGAGTTTCCAGAAGGTCTGGGCACCAGTCGGCTACCTTACTCATACTCTCTGATCCAACTCATCCCAAACCAGCTCTATAGGGTTTAGGTTGGGATCGGATTGTGGGGGCCAGGTCATCTGTCTCAGCACTCCATAAACCTGAGGTGTGCTTAGGGTCATTATTCTGTTGAAAATTAAATGATTTTCTGAAGGTGTGCCCAGACTTTTGATTGGTTCTGTGTATATACACAGTGGACAGGGACATGCACCACTTATGTGTCAGTTAACAGCCTTTTTGTGGTCTTGACTTGAGTGACGACAACTTAAAAGCTTCTTGAGTACTGAACATTAATTTGTTTTATGGATATGTGTGTATTTTTAAACCCTTATCTCTGTCTTTGTGAAGCACTGAATCTATTGCGCCTCATTTTAACTAAGATATTAAGGAGATAAGGTAGTGGTGCAAAAAACAGTTAAAAATATTTCACAAAATTCTTGTGCTGAGGACATAAGTGTCCCAGCATCTTGAAATTCTGTTTGTTTACACTGGCACCATCTCCATACCTCTGTGATTCAAAATTAAACTTTGCTTCTTTTTCCCCCAGGGTCAACGAGATCAAGATGGTGATGGCTGACCTTGAGCGAGCCAATCAGGTGAGCCCCTATCACATTGTTAGAGTCGCTCTGTTATGTTTCATTAATGAGGGCCTTCTGCAGGGTTCTCTCAAACAGTGAGTGTCACTTGTGCCCTCAGGAGCTCAAGACCAGTCTCTTTAAGGCAATCAAATGCCTGATTCCTCAGACAGGCAGAGCGAATGATATGATTGCAGCAAAGGATTCTGGGTAGACGTTATCTGCTACCTGGAAGCGTGGTTCACTTCTGAATCCACCCGCATTCAGCTCCATGGCGATAAACGGGCAGTGAGCAGTGCTGCACTGCAGAATACCTCTTTACCGAAATGCCCAAGCAAACAGAGCAGCCATTCTGCTTTGGTGTGTATGTGGGGTAGCAGCCGTGTTTTGGTTTTCTCTTCAGAGACACATCATTGTGTTTCTCTCTGTCCATTCTTCACTCGTTTGTATGACCCACATATTTCCACCAGGTTGATCACTCCTCAGGGACTGTTCTCTACCTAAGGCTCGCATTTACACTCAGGACAAGGGTTACTTATATGCTAAAAGTGAATAAGTCAAGAACAAGAATGAGTTTATATTCACAGGTGTCAACTACTAATTTGTTTGAAACACACAAAACTGAATGTATGCCCTTAAATAACTTAGGACACAATTGTCGCAAGATGACTTTAAAGGTGCATTTTTAGCGGCTTAATACGAACTAATTAATTAAAATCTTAGTTGGAACAAAGCCCAGCGTGCGCACACAGCCCCAGCACCTGGATGAAGAATCTCACAACATCCCAGCAGCAACAGAAAACTTTTCCGTTAAAATTTGAAGGAATATGTGGAAAAGGACATTAGTTAAATTGTAATTTGAGCACCTTTACACACTGTCATCTCCACAAATTAGTTTGCAGAAGCAGCCTTTCTGCCTGGTTTGGTGTGTGAGTCGCGGTGGTGGTGAGTCCAGGATGGGGGGGGTTGCAGTGCTGGCGGCCTGGTCGCTCTTTCTCTTTGTCGCTGCTGCCTGGAGATGCAGCTGCTCTGCACATGTCTTGCTTTTGGAGAAGGACAAGGCCACAGCACCTTCTGGAAATCTGCTGTCTGAACAGTCTGAACTTTCAGCTGTGTTTTTTTCCCTCCCCACAGTTGAAAGTTCTGTAAATGCTGAAAATAGTGATTACTTTAGAAGAGCAATTAAGTTAGCCTTAATAATTTAAATAATATAAATGCTGGGTTTTTTTTTTGTCATAAAAATATATAAAATAAGATTAATTTGTTGTTGTGTAGCATCTGAAAATGTTACATTTCCATAATTCCATAAAGATGACGGCTTTAGCTCCCAAATACCTAAAGGTTGAATACCTAATTTTTTTTAAAGTATAATTAATAATTTGGGAGCTTACAGTATGCATTTTTCCCACCCACGGTTTGTTGTTGCTCTTCACATAAATTAAAAAATTTTGCATTGTTACTCTACCAGCACCCGTCTCTGGCTAATTATCTTTTAGAGCTTGTGTGTTTAATCAATATGGTTTTGAACTCCCTGGTCTTGTAACACTGCTCAGTAAAACTTCACTGATGTGTAGTCACTCGTACTTGACAGTTTTCTTCATAGCAGGAAAAACATGTTCAAAAAAGAGCAGATGTGCCTGAAGGAGAAGAGCAGGTGCACTAAACAATACTGAAACTTATTACCCAGAAAGGAATCTGAGGAAAAGAGAAAGTAATCAAAAATAAGCAAGGTGTCTGGTAGCCCCCAGTGAGATGGGCCGGCTGAAACTGAGCAGTAGATAATACCCCATGTAATACATGCTAATAGGCCTGTGCTAATGTAATGGCCACCAGCCCAGTCCTGTAGCTCAAACAGTGTTCTCTGGTATCCTCAGATCGTTACCCAGAATTCCACAGGAATAGAACAGCCGAATCGGGTCAACCAGGATCTTGGTTGGCTGCTATATAAAATTTTTGCAGATAACTTGTTGCCAGGGTAACCTTACCCCTATTGATGGCGTCTACTTAGTGTGACCTTTACCATAAATGTTTTTATCACTATTATATAAATAAATATGAGGGGGGGAGGGGTCCCCATTTTAGCTGCTTCTGAATTGTCATGTAAACCTGAGAAACAAACTGTGGTCAGCTACCTCTTTCATACATACATTCTTAAACTTTTTAGTATTTTTACATAATGTTTTCTGGTTAATGCTTATGTGCTTTTACTGTCTACACTGAGACATGCTGATGCCAGATAAAGGTCAGAGTTTTTGTTTTTGTTGGTCATTAGCATGTACAAAAGGCTCTGATTGGCAGATGGTGTGGAGCTGCATACGCAGGTGAGGAGTCTTTATCGAGACCCCTGTCGCGGCATTGGGGGGTGACGCCTTCATTCATAAGATCTGTGGGTTGCAGAACAATAAGTTAAACTTCTGGCACTGTCATGGTGCCTCCCTATCAGATATGGCCTGGCTGATTCCCATCAGGAATGCTTTTGGCCTGTGCCGTGAACCTCAACTGTGTTGGTGGGGTGGGGCATGCCTAAATCTCTGGTTACCCACGCAGAGGGCGAGGCCCCTACCTGCTACCCTGCTGCCGACACCTATAGGGCTCATGGTGCTGCATCAGGTGACCTTCACTGTTGCCAGGGAAACGTAACCCGGCTTTACATCCTGCTCCTTTTGCAGCGATCCGAGGCGGCAGAGAGGGAGGCGGAGACGTTACGGGAGCAGCTGACGTCAGCCAACAAGTCGCTACAGCTGGCCACGCAGATCCAGAAGGCTCCTGACATGGTAGGCCGCCGCCACGCACCTTCTGCCTCTTCGACGGCACAGCACAAGTTAAGCCTGTCGGAAATCTGCAGGCCTGCTTTTGGACGACCTTTATAGCAGAGCGTCAAAGAAAATAAGCCCTTTCTTTCAGATGGGGCTTGGGTGACATGTTGTTTGACCTGTGGACGCCGGGTTTGTTTGCTTTCTTTTATTAAAGGCGCCAGTGGTTGTCTTGGTCCATTTTGTCTGAAGATGGGGTGTCCCAGCACTTACCTGTTTAATTAAGGTCCTGGTTTGCATAGATAGCGGCTTCATCTAGCTTTGACGGGGGAAAATTCACTGCTGACTGCGAAAATGGCCAAATCAGCAATTTACTTCCGCCTGAAAACACCAGGTGATGCTGCTCCCTATCCACATGAGGACATTTATTAATCACCTGAGTCCTGGGGCATAATGGAGAGATACAGGCAGCTTCAGGCCCGGCAGCATTTCAGAAGCTCCCCCAATTATTGTTTCTTAATTTCACTTGGGTGTCTGTCTGTGTTTGTGTTTGTGTGTGTGTGTGTGTGTTACAAAACTTTCCAAAATTTCCCCACAAAATGATGGTAACCTGCTGTTTTGCTGTTGTATGGACAATTTTTCTGTTCCCAACAAGAGGAAATTCAATTTTATAAAATAAATATGACTGCAATCAACAAACTAAAAAAAGTCTTATGTTTAGTTAGGTTACTTATGGTTAAGGTTAGGGCTGGGTAGGAGTTAAGGTTGTCATTGTTAGGATTATGATTTTGCTCATAGAAATAAATGGACAGTCCCCACCAAGATATGAGTACAAACGTGTGTGTGTTGGTTTGTGTTTTGTTAATCCTGTTACTTTTTAGCTTGTGGGCTTATAGATCCCCAAGATATAACCCCCAGTTTTATATGGATCTGTGTATAACTGACTCGCCCACCACCCGATTGGTCCCCCTCTAAAGGAGCAGGCCCTGGAGGTGCTGTCACGCTCCAGTCTGGAGGTGGAGCTCAGCGCCAAGGAACGGGAGGTGGTGCAGCTGGTGGAAGACGTGCAGCGGCTGCAGGCCAGCCTGAACAAGCTGCGGGAGACCTCGGCCAACCAGATCACACAGCTGGAGCGGCAGCTCAGCGCCAAGAACTCCACCCTGAAGGTCAGGGCAGGGCACGGCTGTACCGTGCCACATCCCCCGTCTGATTGGCCGGCACACATTCAGGGCCAGCCTCTCTATTGGGTGGCTCACAGTCAGCAGCCATGTAGCCAGACAGCTGCTCGCTCTGTAGTGTTTGCCTTTAGAATGACCCTATTTCGCTGTTCTTGCCCAAGTTGAGTTTGCAGGCCCATTTGAAGCCTCTTCCCCCAGCTTATTTTTCTGACTGCTGTGTGTAGTACAGGTTTATTTTTGTATTCGCCCGTCTGGGTTAGCTGGTCAGTTATTTACTTGCCAGATTGTGGTGGCCCCTTGAGGGAAGATTGTGGTAACTGATGATGGGGCTGAGGATTCTGCACCACGTGGCGGATCCTCTACAGCCCATTCACATCCCTGTACTCTGAGGGTCACCGTCTGTTTCTGCCTTACAGCAACTGGAGGAGAAGCTGCAGGAGCAAGCGGATTATGAGGAACTGAAGAAGGAGCTGAAGTAAGTGATGAGGCCGCTAAGGTGGGGGCCACGTTAGCCTGCTCACCAGGGCCAGCCGGGGGCCACCCTAGCCTGCTCGCCGGGGGCCACCCTAGCCTGCTCACCAGGGCCAGCCGGGGGCCACGCTAGCCTGCTCGCCGGGGGCCACCCTAGCCTGCTCACCAGGGCCAGCCGGGGGCCACGCTAGCCTGCTCGCCGGGGGCCACCCTAGCCTGCTCACCAGGGCCAGCCGGGGGCCACGCTAGCCTGCTCGCCGGGGG
>JABFDZ020000042.1:9102311-9118328 GCA_019775955.2 Pollimyrus isidori
ATCGGTATCGGTATTGGCCGATATAGCTTCTAGTGATCGGAGATCGGTGATCGGCCTCAAAAATCCTGATCGGAGCACCCCTACTTTTCAAAACGTCCACTGTCGGAAGTAGTAAAGTTTTTAAGATCAGGTCAAATCGGCAAAAAAGTAAACCATGTCACCTTACGTAATTTTACCTGCATCAGGGGTGTGTAGTACTACTGTCAGCCGAAGATCGCTATTCGCATTCTAAATAGCTGCATTAGCGCGTATCCAAAT
This sequence comes from Pollimyrus isidori, assembly GCA_019775955.2. Taxonomy (NCBI): domain Eukaryota; kingdom Metazoa; phylum Chordata; class Actinopteri; order Osteoglossiformes; family Mormyridae; genus Pollimyrus; species Pollimyrus isidori. The sequence continues at coordinate 9,102,570 of JABFDZ020000042.1, forward strand.
CACATTCACGTGGTAATTTGATTAACGAGGCAATGGTGAAACGCGATCCCATCGGCACCATAGAAGGGGGGTAGGGACGTGGCCAGGTGACAATGGCTCATTCATACACATGAAAGTTGCTACATATTCAATGAATGGAGCCAGAAATAGTGACATGAGTTCAGTTTTTCTTGTTTATCCAACTGAAATGTTGCAACTACAGCATTTAGTCATCTTCATGTAGCCAAGACTTTGGTGATCAGATATCTGGGATCAAAACAAACTGCTAGCATTGCTTACTATGTACTTTTATTATGTTTCTGCAAGTGTTCCAAACTGCATTTTGAATTGTCTATACTTTTATGTCAAATTACAGACTTAACAAATATGACATTTATAATATACATTAAAACAAAGATGAATGTAATGGCAAAACAAATATATAAGAAATAATCTGTTTGCCATGAATTACGTTTATGATATTTGAAGAAATGTGTGATCATGCCCCAGTCAGTGAAAGTGTGTTTCCTACCCCTAGACCCCAGAGGGTTAACAATTGTTTAGTTAAATTTGTCTTAAACCAGGCAAAAAAATCAAGGGAACGCAAACATGCAGGTTTTCACTTAATTTATTTATTAAAAAGAAAAAAAATGGACATGATTTGAATGCTGCAAGTGATGCGCTTAATGACTAATTCGTTAAGAAGTGAGCTGGAACAAGCTCCAGTGTACCCAGGGAGTTATAAATCACAGGCGCAAGGCAGAGCATCTCCAGTGCTGCTCCTGATGAGGCCTGACTCGCAAACTCAGTACTGAGAGCAAAGACAAATTAGTCCAATTAGGTAAATGATGAGCACTTAGTGATTACGCAGAATGGAAATGCAGGCGTTGCATGCTGCTGCGGCCTGGGGATCCTCTGTATTCGGGGCTCTCTAAGTGGGCTGCTTTGTGTCTCACTCAGAATAATGTTGGTGTACAGTCATTTTGTTCAGCTTAACTCTCTGTAACCACTTAGGTTTGTGTTCAAGGTGAATCCCATAATAGTTACACAAATGGGTCATCTGAAGGTCATAGGGTAATTACGTGTTCTGAAGAGCATGCTGGTCCGTAGCCGTACCTTGATCACCATGGTGACCGGCCTGGACCCACCCCCCACCCCCTGCTGTGTGTCACAGCACCCCTCGCCCTGTCACAGCCCTATAATGTATCAGTGGTGGGGCCTTGGAATCTGTCCTCGGCCTTGTAACCGCGCCTCGTCTTCCTGTACGCGCCGCCGTGCTCCTTATGTCAAGCTGCAGCCTCCCCAGGAGCTGGTCCTCCTGAGTGTCAATGTGTGATCCTCCCCTGAAGGTTCCCTAACAAAGGCTGCTGTGTGGCCCCCCTCAGCACACGGGCACATAGCCCAATGCCCCGTTTTATCCACGGTTTTTAGAGCAGAATAAATCAGTTGATTATTCCTGCTCAGCATCTGTGCTTGAGTGTTGTGCTTTATATTTCTGGTCAAATTTTGTTAATGAATGAGTTGAGAGGTTCCTCGTTGGTGTGACGGAGGGGGGAGAGAACCCCACCAACTAGAGGGGATAGACAGTGCCAGGGGGGTCTTAGTGCTCTAGTATCAGCTCAGGGCCCAGGTGAATGGGGCCCCAGCTCAGGAGCCAGAGGACGTGTAGGCAGGCCCCTTTTCTGATGAAGCATGGCCTTTACAGTCAGGGGGGTAGCCAGTCACACGTGACAGGAAGTTATTCTGCTGGTGTTTTCCTAGCCCTGCAGCGAGGTTTACCTCCGTTAAACGATCAGAGAGCTGTTTTCATGGGGAATTTAGCAAAGCATCTGTGTGGGTAAAGGGGGACAGTGGGGTAGGCTAGAGGATCTGCCCTCCCCGCGCCCTTGGGGCTGCACTTTCCAGAACATCGCCCCCAGGTGAGCATGCAAGGAATTGCATCTCCGGCCCCGCATCTAGGTCTCTGCGAAAATCATTTGCGCCTGTCGAGCTCTCAGTCATCGAAATGCCATTTTGAACTGTGGTCCCGGCTCATTTGAGACGAAAAGTGGGACAATACATTTCACATCCAGGGAATATAAATGGCTTTTTCAGTTTATGCATACCACGAGGTATTATTCTATCTTCACAGAGTGTGATCTGTTTCAGTCGCTGTTTTTGCATGGTCCATCTGCTTTAAACATTGACACTTGGCTTTTTTTGTCCTGTAAAATAAGATGCTGCGTAAAGACGTGCTGCTTTATTAAGAGTCTGGAACCCGTATTCTAAAAGTACTCTTTGATATCCAGTTGCCTTGGCCCCAGGAGCAATTTGACTGAAATCTCTGTGCAGTTCGTAGTCGCCTGTCCTTCTCCAGTCCCGTCAGGGCTGAGGTGACATGGAGCAGAATGCGGGTAGAGCGATCAGAAAGTGGCGGTGGTGCTGGAAGGCTTGCCACTCTGTCGCAGGCCATTCTCGCATGCTAGCACTTCTTAGAGACGCCAATGCTGGCTGGCGGTGGGAACACACACAGCAGAGGGCCGTATTCGCACATGTGCCTATAAAGCGGGACTGTCTGGTAAGCCACACTGATTCCCGCATTCTTGGTAACATTTATTGTTATTTAGCAGGCACTTTTGTCCGAAGTGACGTATAAGTGAGGCAAGCGGCACATGTTATTCATGCAGGCTGCTCTTATTCCATGTCGAATTTCTTAGTATTCTTCCATTTGACGCTGTCTCTCCCTTCTGTCTGCCCCCTGCTGGAAGGCTCGCTGAGGCCTGGATCTGTTTGCCTTGGGCCTGATGCCTCGCGTTCTGGGTGTTTGTGTTATTCAGGGCAGCGCCTCTTCGGGGAGACCATCCTGGGCCTGACGCAGGGCTCCGTGTCGGACCTGCTGGCTCGGCCCAAACCCTGGCACAAGCTGAGTCTGAAAGGTCGCGAGCCCTTCGTCCGCATGCAGCTGTGGCTCAGCGATCCACGCAACGTAGAGAAACTCATGGATATGAAGCGGCTGGAGAAGAAAGGTGAGCCTGAGGGGGGCGCCACCGAGCTGGGTGCATGGAGAGCAGTAACTCGCATAGCGTGGATAGGCTCATGACCACAAAGCAGCTGGAGAGAGGTGCCCCCCCACACCCCAGTCTGCCTCTCCACCTCTCCACCCACATTGTTACTTCTGACATTCGTGCCTCAAGAACTTTGTTTTTCCAGTTTATACAGCTGTATGTTTTATTAGCGTAATTTAGGTTAAATGGTTCCTCCTGGATCTCAATGAGCTCTTGAGTCCATTCCCTTAACCTGCACGGTACATGTTCATTGGCTTTGCTAACTTTGTTCTTGGAGAAGGAGCTTCCATGTGAAAGCTGGGCGTCTGCAGAAAGCTGCCCGTGTTGATGGACATCCAGAGTTACCCAGAGTAAAACCAGGGGCTGTAAAATAGCTTCAGCTCATTCGGGTTTATGCCGTTCCGTGCATTGTGCCTGAAAACATTTTAATTATCTGTGAAACTGCGCTGATATTAATGCCTGTTCACCTCCATTAACCATGGAGAAGGTTCCCAAGCTTTCCTGGAGAACATGGCGCTTTGTTCCGTTCATCCTCTCCTTTCCCATGAGCCTCTGTCTCAGACGTTCCATTTTCTAAGTGCCTCAGTGTTGTGTTCCTAAAAATACATGCTGGAAGTAAAGACTCAGGAGGGATCAAGCAAGGCCTTTTTTGATTGAGCTTTCAAAATTTTTTTTCCCCCCGGTTCGTGTAATGGCCGAGATGTGCCCTCCAGCTGCGAGTAAACCATGCTGCCTGCCCCCCTCCCGCTGCCCCGGTCGCTCCCATAAAAGGCAGCTTTCTTTCTTACTGTCGAGATTGATCTGGGAGATGGATGTCACCATTTTCATCAGACGTGACACTCTGAAGTCTCTCCAGGGCCTCACTTATTCAAAGTCCAGTGCATTCGGCTGCCTCCCCCCCTATGCAAACCAAGAGCACATTCTTGGAGTGATTAGGCCTGTTTAACGCTCCTCCCAGGGTAGATGTGACATTGCCAGTGCTGTTGGGTGCAGATGACAATTTCTTCATTATGAGTCAAGTGCCGCATGGGCCATCCGCCAGGGACAGTTCATTAGAGCTCGCCGGTCTCCGCTGGGCAACTGGGACCTCTGTCTAAACATGTCAGCCCTGGGAAGAGGGCGATCCTGCACCATTTCCCATAGAGGGGCTGTGCTTGACTGTGTTTGACCTCAGACCAGCAATACGAGAGCAGGAAAACCGGTTCTTTAAAGACAGGGGATTGTCGTCTGCCTTCCAGAGGGATGGGGGGACCACTGAGCTTGGGCACGGTGGCCCAGCCAGCCTGAAATGGGCCTCGAACTGCTCATGTTAGTCTGGGGCAACAACAGCAAAACGATATTTATAAAATAGCTGGCCAATGAGGATGATATTCAAGGTTAGTATTTTTTTTTTTTATCTGTGATGCTGTGTAGTTTTGTGGTGAATAGAACTGTGTTTTATTCTTGACAAGAAGCAAAACATCTGACATCTTTGAAGATTAGTGACATTTGAATTATGAGTCAGAGTTGTGCTTTTAAATGGCAGTATCTTGAGTTGGCTACCGTCTGATAATGGAAGTATTTGGATTTTGAAATTGGTATAAGTGAGAATTTTAAGGGTACTGTGGCATTTTATAAGCAGGGCTCTAGAATTGTTATTAATCAGGAAGATCTTAAAGTATGATTGTACTGCCCCCTGGTGGCAGCACTTCAGAGTGAGCTGTTTTTTTTACTTCATCTAATTCTGTCCACAATCTGCATTATGTTGAAACTGCAGTAACAAACGTAGTTATTCTGTGCTTCACTTTAATTTTTATGCAAAATGACACACAATCTGAAAACCCTGTAGGATATATGAGGGTGTTGAGGCATCCTGACAAGGTTTGAAAGTAATGAAATACAGTGCCTTTACAGTGAAATGTCTAGCTCTAACCGTGTACGTCACTGAACAGGCTTTCGCTTCACTTACAGAGCATCACCCGACCTGCACATTCAGCCATGTCCGCTGAACAGGGAACTGATATTCTGTTAAGCCCTTGATTGAAACAGCTAGTAGCATTCATTTTTTGCTGTAAACACTTGAGGCTTGAGATGTCATCAAAAATTGCAAGACACAGAGCTAGCTTTTCCTGTTACAATTCTGCTTGTGATTATTGCATGACTGTGGTTGTCTTACCACCTCTAACCTGGGTGCTGGTATGCAAATGTGTCCGCAGCTCATACTGTCTGCTGAGTATACAGCTGCATAAATAGAGGCTATTCTGAACTGGCCCCTCTCAGCATAATGAGTGTAGTTTACTGACCACCTTGCCACAGTGAGTACATGTTGCTAGCCTCCTCGGCACAGTCAGAACAGTTTACTGACCCCTTTAGCCCTGTGTGTAATTTCCCGGCCCCTCAATATAGTAAGTACAGTTTACTAGCCCACTCGCTGTAGTGAGTACAATTATCTGGTCCCTGCAGCGCACTCAGAACCGTTTACTGACCCTTTTGGCACAGTGTGTACAATTTTCTGGCCCCCTCAGTGCATTGAGTACGGTTTATTGCCCTCCTTGGCACAGTGAGTACAGTATACTCCCCTACCCCCCAAACCCTGTGAGTAAAGTTTATTGGTCCTCTTGGCGCAGTCAGTACAGTTTACTGGCCCCCTCGGCGCAGTCAGTACAGTTTACTGCCCTTTTTGGCACAGTGAGTACAGTATACTCCCCCAAACCCTGTGAGTAAAGTTTATTGGTCCTCTTGGCGCAGACACTACAGTTTACTGGCCCCCTCGGTGCACACAGTACAGTTTACTGGCCCCCTCGGCGCAGTCAGTACAGTTTACTGGCCCCCTCGGCGCAGTCAGTACAGTTTACTGGCCCCCTCGGTGCACACAGTACAGTTTACTGGCCCCCTCGGCGCACACAGTACAGTTTACTGGCCTCCTCGTTGCACACAGTACAGTTTACTGGCCCCCCCGGTGCAGTCAGTACAGTTTACTGGCCCCCTCGGCGCACACAGTACAGTTTACTGGCCTCCTCGGCGCACACAGTACAGTTTACTGGCCCCCTCGGCGCACACAGTACAGTTTCTTGGACTTATCCATCATGCATGTTTCTCCACAGCCTACATGAAGCGCCGCCACAGCTCGGTGAGCGAGAGCCAGTCCGTTGAGGCCGGGGGAGAAACGAGCCAGGGAAGCAGCCCCCAGCACCAGCAGCACCAGCTGAAGAAGCCCCGTGTGGTCCTGGCTCCCGAGGAGAAGGAGGCTCTGAAGCGGGCCTACCAGCAGAAGCCGTACCCCTCACCCAAAACCATTGAGGAGCTGGCCAGCCAGCTGAACCTCAAGACCAGCACTGTCATCAACTGGTTCCACAATTACAGGTGAGGTGGGGGGGGCTTTTCAGGTTTCACCGTAGTGCTGAAGCTAGTGCTTCACTGAACGGGTTGTTTATGAATAAACAAATGCCTGAGCCTAATACTTACAGGCCCATACATTCTGTGCAATTTGACAGCATGTAATAAGCCTGGTGGAGTATCTGCAGGGTCCTGAGTGTAGGTGTCCTTTGTATGTCTGACACTTGTGCCACCCTCCTTATGACCCAGGTCCCGAATCCGCCGTGAGCTCTTCATTGAGGAGATCCAGGCTGCCGCGGGAGAAGGGAGCTCCCCCTCAGCTCGTGGGGGCAAGGCAGGCGAGGGTGATAGCTGTGATGGCACTGAGTCAGACGGCACGGTGGAGGGTCGGCCCGGCCCAGCATCGGGCTCAGAGGAGTACAGGGGAGCCTCCGAGGGCGGCGGGGCCGACCCGGGGGAGGCTGGAGAGGAGGCAGGTGCAGAGGTGCCCACTGGCACCCTTGCTTCTCAGGACATTCCTACCTCAGCCCTCAGCCCACCTGGCACTAGCAGCCACAAGGGCGGCGCCATCGGCAGCTTGTTCAGCTTCCCCGAGACGGCGCCCCCAGGCACTAGAAACCCCAGGGACAGCAGTTTACGGAAGAAGAAGGCTGCCAACCTTAACAACATCATCCATCGACTGGAGAAGGCGGCCAGCCGCGAGGAGCCCTCCGAGTGGGAGTTCTGAAGCCCCTCTGGCGGGGGCAGAGGGGAGGGTAACTTTTTTTTTTTTTTTTTAAGTTAATTCTTACCTGGACTGCAGAGCCATGGCCAAGCCTGGTACAGCGCAGCGGGAAAGCTGGCATGTTATAGGGGGGAAAGAAAGAAAGGGGAGGTATGAACAGGACAAAAAAAAATAATAATCTATCTCCTCGGTGTGGATATGTTGAGAAAAGCACTTAAAAGCCCTGCTGGCCACAGGGCAGAAGCATCCCTGGCCAATGGTGCGACACGGTGCAGGCAGGAGCTGTCATTTCCAGGAGACTGCGCAGCTTCGAGCAGGGGGCATGGGAAGGAAGCTGTGTCTGTCTCTCTGTCTGTCTGTCCAACTGCTTTTCCTCCAAGAGGTTACTGCGCCACGCAGGGGCCTTTCTGACCGCACCCCTCCAGGGAGTCTCGCCCCCCTACCGCCTGACCCACACAGGACGGAACTTAAGAACTGTTACATTACCCCTTCCCCCCCCATTACGTCTGTCGTGGGATTTTTCTCGTCTCCTTCCTCATGTCGTGTATATGTTTTACTGTCCAGTACGAAGAGTGAAAAAAGCCAAGCACTTACAAACAGCACCCCCCCTTCCGACGGTTCCTCGCTCACCGAGCGCCATTTAATGGCTATGGATTTCCGTCAGGCTATGGACTACTTTGGAAGATTTCTTTTTTTTTTAGAGGCTTTTTTTTTTTCCATCAAAAAATTTTTATAGCAATTTGGTTGCCACTAAGAGATTGCACAGTCTGTCGACTCTAAACAGTACTAGTTTGGAATCCTAGCTATTTTAAGAGACAAAAAAATAACAAATACTCTGGTTTTAAAAGGAATAACGAGAGATCACTTTAATTCACAGATTTTTTAAACTCAAAAATAATGTTCATCAGGAAAAACAAAAAATGAGTAAAAATGTGGTGGTAGCTGATTTTAGTCTTATTTCTTGTAAATGATCTATAGCTCTTTGACAAGTAGTGCACATTTATTTCATAGCTTTAACTGACTTCTTGGTCTGCATCTGGGCCTCTGGGGGCATTTGTTTAACATGCTCCACTTTGGCCGAAATCAGGAAAGACTTACAGCAGAAAAAAAGACAAAAAAAAAGATGTACACATGGAGAAATATTTCAGTCTAGATATTTTTAAAAGACAGAAAATAACCTGCTTTTTAACCTCTAACCACAAAAACCACACTATTGAGACCTCATGCCTGGGCAGGCAGTGTGGCCTTGGGCTACCGCATTATGCTCGCCTGGGGGCCGTGGCTGGACTCGGGCCTGCCAGAGCTTGGCTGAGGCACGCTCCAGCCTCTAAGCTGCAGGCTTCCGCGTCCAAGGCTCTGAGATCCGGCCTGCGGGCCCCGGAATCGGGGCTCAGGGGGATCCCTTAGCATAGGTTGGCAGCATCTTGCCGTAGCCCTGTGCTACTCACTGTTTTGTGTAAATATGTATATTGTTCAGATTCCCTCTGTGTGCGGTTATCTCGCATGCGGGGGTGCGGTCACGCACCAGCAGGGAGCAAGTGGTTCACTCTATTATGCACTCTTACCCAACATGCAAGTCACACGACATACTGCCCTCATAGTACCTCCTCCCTCACCAGTCTCCTGCATGTAACCTTGAATTATATTTACAAAGGGCAGCTCGCATATTGGCTTACCCCCCCTCCCAATCACAGAGAGAGCGAGCCTGGGAGAATCTCCTACAACGTGTCCCAACTGCTTTTAACCCAACTGGTTAACATGAGCACAGCAGCAGAAACTAGCCAAATGACTGAATACCAAAGCTTTCGATCACTCAAGTGGTGCATCCACTCCCTCCGGTCTGTCTGAAGCCATCCCATTCAGATTTATCGGCCGGGCTGCCAGAAGAAATATCAGGTGATTCATACTGTCCCCGCTTCACCCACTACCCAAAATCGGATCGGCCTTTTATATAGTAAGAGATTTTTATCAAACTCATATTACCTAGTAGAAAAATTGCCCCTCACCTAAGGGATGCGGAAATGTGATCTTTTACGATCATAATTTGTAACTGATTCTCTGCCCCTGCACGGCTGCCCTTTCTGAATATGCTCAGCGTAATCCCAACGGTTGCCGAACGGCAATTGTTGCGGTTGCCACGGAGAATGTGGGGTGGGGGGGGACATGAGCACCCTAGTATCTCTGAACACTCACTCCTTTCCTGAGATGTAAGCTGTCGAGTGGATCCAACCTCCAGTCTTCGCATGCACCCGACTTCAACCCCCTCCCCCACAATTTCACAGTGCCTGCCAGCCCACTGCCTCCCCGTTGTGTGTGTGTATGTGTGTGTGTGTGTGTGTGTTTTCGTCAGTGTGTGAGATGGAGAGAGACGCTGGGAAGGTACGCGGGTACCGCTGCCCTCGTCAGGCCCATCCCAGAGCGTGTGAGTCAGCGTGTGTTCGGCCTTTGTGTGATTCGTACAGGTGTGCGGGGCTTTAGTTTGTACATACCGCGCGCACACAGAGTGCACAGATGCCGCCCCCTTCCTTTAAGACGTTTTATCGATTTCTACTGCTTCTTATGTAACTGATCTTTAGGTTACTTCTATTTCCATATCCTATGAAAACTTACAGTAGATTATTTTAGAGATATATATATATTTTTTGTTCTTTCTGCTTATTTATAGGTGCTGTATTTTTCATTTCAATGTCTTATTTCATTTGGTCTTTGTTAATTTTTTTGTATTTTATGGAAGGGATTCTAATGGGGGAAGTGTTTTTTTTTTGTTTTTTTTTTTTTAGACTGATAGACTGCCGGCAGTATTGGGTATTACTTACAAGATATAGTTGTCATACTTGTATATTAGTGTAACTGAGGACTATTCTGACATTTATATTGTTTAAAAGAAATAGGTAAGCAATGAATAAGAGTGATAACGATAGCGTTATATGGTGCGTTCACGGTTCACATGTTACTTTTCTTATTTGGAGTGATGAATCAGGGGGACAGAAATAGACGACACCTCAGCACACTTCACTGAAGTTTTAGTAGCGTATGTTGATTTTATTTCAGTGTTTTGTTTCATAGGTCAGGCTTTGGGCCGTGCAGAAGACTAACTGGCACAAACGGGTCATATGCGAGAGAAAATGGCATCTAAGGCTTTGGGCTGTAAAGAGCAGCAACAAGTAGGCTACAGGGCTGTCAACTGTTCACGCTCTGTACAGGAGCACCGGCCTCAGGTGCATCTCGAGCCAGCTGGGGTTGGGGGTCAAACTTATGATTTCATTGTGAAGTAAGTCCTGCTCAGAAAGAGTTGACGTCACACTTTTTTTATATCCTACTCCCATACTTGAGCGATTGGGTCTGCGTGTGGTCCTGCACAAGGCTTGTTGTCAAGAGTGATGGACAGATGGATGTGCTGTGCAGATTCGGGACTAGAGGGAGAAAGATGCATCACAATAATATTTTCCATATTGCAAAAGAAAATTACGCTTCAGCATGTAACTTGTGTCTTTCTCACAGTTTTGAATGCAGTAATGGCAAAAGCTGACAGGGTAAGCCTGGTAAAATCTGTCTTAAAAGGACTTCCAGAAAATTCTGGAAGGCATGTTACTGCAGGCGCTGTTTGTATGAGTACATTTCTGTACTTAATGATGTGTGTTCCCTGCTTTTATATGAGCATGTGGAAGAAAAAAGGAGCCCATAGCCAGCCTTAGCCCATGTCTACCGTGTTTAAAGCACAAATGTCCCTGGACACTCTCTAAGAGTTTAAAAGCAGACATGTCAATGGAACAGGCTGGGCTTAGAAAGGCAAGTGAAATTGTGTTGTTTGCAATTGTTAATCTTGTTTTGAAGTGCCGTCTGTTGTACTGATATCCTTTTCCAGAAAAGGTAGTTTTCTACCAGCTTAAAATGAACTTTCCATTTTTTAGCTCTTGCATAGGCTAAAATATCACAAATGTTATAAAGTCTATGCTTAAAATCTACCTGTAATAGCACTGCCCTGTGATCCGAGCACTTAATGTGGCCTACATTAATCCACACTCTAGACTGGCACCCAGCCAGGATTGCACAGCTGAGACAGCTGTGATCTCAGTGTTATGACCAAGAGTCTATCACTGCATGCCTGGGCTGCTCCTACAGCACAGCAAGGGTAATGCAATTACTCAGGAGGGCAGCAGGGGGCAGTGACACAGTGTCAAAAAGAAGCACAGGCATCTGTGACGACCCAGGTCCCTTTTACAGGCAAATTAAGTTCCTTTTTAACTCTGGGCTGCAGGGTCACACTAGTTGGAAATGTTGGATGGATTCTTGCTTGTGTGTTCAGTGTTTATTTAAAAAAGCACAATAGGTATTATATAATAAATGCAGTTAATGCTATAGCACTGGCATTTCATTCACGTATCTTCCTAGTGAGTTTGATAAAACGCTTGATAAATGGTAGCACTTAGCTGTTTTACTGACATTTTCCAGAGTGCCTTGAGGGTGATCCTGATGATTCGCTCTGCCACCAGTGCAGTAAGGTTTCAGTCCGTCTCTAACTTGGGAGGCTGTTTTGGTGTGAAGCCCCGGATTGATTGTTTTCTTTGTATGATGCTGTCACACATCCCCATTCACTCATCAAACAAAGCCTTGTGCAGCTGCCACTGAAAAATGAATTAAGCCTATTGAGAAGATAGTTCTACTGTTTAGGTAGTTGTGTAATCTCACACTGCGTGCGCTTTCCTGTGTGTACGTGTCCATGGGAGTCTTTATGGTCTTTGTCAGGAGTCGGTTTTAGATGGAGCACACAGTACGCTGAAGCCTTGAACCAAACCTGTAACGAGCTCCCCTTCTTCCCTTGTTTGGTTTGTGTTTCCCTCGCAGGATCAGCTGCGTGTTTTCTCCAGCGTGGCTGAACGCTCATGGTCCTCTGTTACGGCCACCTTCTGTCTCCATGCCTAATGAGATTCTAAGGCTATAGCCAGCAGTTTCAGGGAGTCTCGTGTATAAATGTCACATTCTTCATGCAAGAGGCTCGATATAGCTTTGTGTTATGTGGGCTTCTAACAGTGCCAGGGTCTTCCAATTGGACTGCAGGGTGCACCAGGGAATTGTAGTTCTAATCTCTCCCGCCCACACCGTTCCAGATGACTTCAGGGTTCACAGACTTGGCTGGGCCTGTACACTTTCGAGAATAGCACCATGCATACAGCCATACAACCATTACTTCCACTCATTGTGGTTCAGCTACCAGTGATGAGTCAGAGAGCTCGGATTGAATCTATTCTCCTTATTGTCTTACTCCAATGACCACATTGAGTGATGAAGTGACAGAATAAATTCTGCTGCCCTCAGTAACTTGAACCTCCATTTTCTACAAAAATATTTGAATTGCCAAGCCTTTTTCATGAAGTGACGTTTCCCCAGAAAGGAATGCTCCGCTATTCAGCTTTCCGCCGTTACCGTTTTGCATCCATCTTGGTCTGAGAAACGTGACTCACATAAGAATCGGTGCTGCTGGACGATGGGCTTTGGGTTTTCTGTTTCCTGCCTGTTCTTCACATTTCAGGAGCTTCAGCTCTGTGTGTCACAGCAAATCTACCGTTAAGGTCAACTTTTAAATATCTGAGCGTCCGTGATGTATAAAGTCGACAAAACTTGTGCATGATTAGATGAAAGCCAAATAATGGTGGTTAAACGGGTTGTTTTATGCATTTAAATGTTTTAAAGCTTTTGAAGGTCAGCAGACATTGTGTTTTTGTGTGTCCCTTGCAATGTCTCTCAGTTTACATCATGCGAGTCAAGCTGCTGTCTCCCAGAGGATGGAGAGGGTTGGGATGTTGTGTAACACAACACTGAAAACCTAGCCTGGTACGCCTCTCATCAGCGGTCGTGTCATCAGCTGTCATTCGCGCTCCCTGTGTCACTAATACATGTCGTGGTGTAGCAGAGAGAATTTTACTGACAGGGTTGAGGAGACGCCGGTTATTTGGCCGTATCCTTTACCTGTATCTCTGCAAGCCAGGGTGGGCCGCTTTGAGTGTGCAAGTGAAAAAAAACAACTGAGGTGAAAGGGAGCGACAATGAAGCCAGGTAATAGGAACGTCACACAAGGACCAAAAGTTCTCAGAGCCTCGGCACACTGAATGGATTCTGCTAGCAGAGATACATTTCTTTAAAGAGAATAACTGTCTATTCATGTGCAGTACTGTAGCATACAAAAAATCTGCTTGAGTTTGTCAGTAAAAGGCTGACAGTAGACATGAATTTCCTTTTCCTCTCTGTGTGTCCTCTTTGACAAAGGGATACATGCTCACCTCGTCTGTTGCTCTCATGGATGTGCACTCGTATTCTGAGCGAACGGGTAAGACTCGGCATCTTATGAAGAATAGGGGGAACGTGGCTGTAGAATGCAACTCCCAAAGTGACACTGGTTAATTCAAAGGGCATTTCATGTGTGTTATTCAGATTCTTTTTTTTATCTATCATTTCATCTTTGACATTGTGAGAGTTCACAAGGATGAATGTGAATCCTCAGTAACCAAACACTCAGTCAGAACGTGTACAATTTACTACAGATTCAATGTGATTCTTTTGGATGATATTCAGGAGTTTGCCCTTTTGCAAATATTTTTGTATAGAACTAAAACAGATTGCTATAGATATTCTATACACTGTCATATAAAATTGTACAGATAAGAATATATCCTTATAGCGTTTCCTTAAGCTGTCAAGCATTTTATGGGTTGTGTTTGTTATTATTGTTGAAGTATTATGATGTAGATTTACTGTGCATCTGCAGCTCCATTCTCCATATAAGTTTTTGGGCCCTAGAGACTCAGCTGGCGCCCTGGGGTTGATTTTGGAGTAGATATGCTTGGATTATTGATCGATTTCTCCATATCTCTCGCATTATACGAACAAATAATGCAGTCCATTGGAGTAACTTTTCTAACAGAACTTTTGTCAGATTAAAAGAAATAAGTAAATAGTGTTTTCTTGTACATTTCTGTTGTGTTTCTAATCATTTAGTCTTTCTGTACATGTTTTAAGGGCATACTAAAGCAAAGTATATCAGAAGGTGTGTTACCGTTCCTGTATAGTGCTGTTCTGACGTTCCCCTTTCACAAAGAAACTGTAAGCATAACGCATCGAGCCATTAGCAGGAGGGCAGTCTGTTACGCTGCTGTTTTAGATTTTTAGTCTGCATCGCCAAGATGGTGTCCGACTTTCCCTTCGGTATAATAGCTGTATTCCTCACCCGACACTTACATTAAGGTAGCATAGCCAGCACACCCAAGGAATCAGAGAGCTGCAAGATGTGAACCACACTATAAGGCTGCTGCTGTCTTTCGTGTTTGAGACTAGTGAGATTGGGGGTGTCGTGGTGCTGGGGACTTTCAGAGTGCTGTAAGCGAACTGCTTTAGTGTGTGTCATAGCATGTAGGTATCAACGGTTCATGCGAGTATTTAGATAAGCAAGAAGGCAACCTCGACTGGATGGCACAAATATGCAATAAATGCTCTAGTCAAGTTGGAAAGTCCTTTGCGTTCATGCCGTTTGGTCTCTGTATCAGAGAGGCTGTTGTACGCAGCCTGAATAGTCAGGGCTTAAGGGGTGAACCCTGGCTTAAGTTCTTTAATGGAAGCTCCCAAAGTGAAATTACGTCCCCTAGCATGCAAGAGCAGTACTGCGTCGCCCATTTTCACTCTGTCCATGCATGTTGTTTCCACATGACCACCACAGCCGTCACTAGTATAACAAGTGAAATGGGGTAATTCCAAAAGACCATTGAGTTCGGAGAGCTAACCTAATTTATAATGATGAATTTGCAAGGTTTTTTTCCCATCCCATTCAGACATTTTAAAACGATGTTTCTCTGGTATGTTGACAGAATGCGTTAGCTTCATTTAAGGAGCTTGCGCTCCGCATTGAGTGTCTCATCACAAAATCTCATGTGAGTTTGTTTATGATACTGGATCTTACAGTAAGGGCTTTTTGAGGTCACCTTGAACAGCTCTTTGGGGATGATGGAGTATTGATTTCTGCTTTAATCTGTATAAAACAAGCAGGAACCAGGAGCTGCAGCTACAGACCTTGTGCAGGGGGAAGGAGACCATGGAAGCTCAAACTCCAAAATCCCACAGTACTTTGCTGCTAGTCAGGTTGTTTGATCTGAAATGCTGTTTCCTAGTCCACCGAATGCTTTCTTGCATGAAGTGTGGAGTAGATGGGGCTCTTTCTCCCCTCTCAGTGCTGTAGTCACAGCCATTTCTCCCCCCCCCCCCCCTGTAAAGTTTGCCTAATCTGTTATATTGTCAAGCTTCACGACTGGCGTGCAAGTACCGAGCTGATGTCATCCTCCGTGAAAATCAGCACACGCTGCAAATAGATTCTCTCTACATGGTCACCCTTTTATCGGTCCCAGTTCGATCACACCCTGCTTTCCAGCCTCATCTCTTTGTAAGAGGCTGTCCTATACAGATTTGCATTGACAAAGTGTATTAAAAGGACAGCTACCTATACTCGCTGCCAGTTTTGTGGTTCTACACATTTTATCACTTTACTACTTTACCAGATTTATAAGCGGTCTTTTTGTAGAAGAATATTTTTCAGCTGACGACTTAAACAGGGACACTACTTTTATCTACAAGTGTGCTGGGTTGAACGTCATGTTCCCTTGAAACTGTGAAACGTTGTGCAACAGACTTACGGTATGTTTTCTGTTAAGTGGG
>JABFDZ020000042.1:9126849-9147362 GCA_019775955.2 Pollimyrus isidori
GTCATTAAACCCATTGTTCGTTTACTTTTTGACTTTCGTTTTGTTTTATACGCTCTGCACGCACCCGGCACGTAACACCTGCAGAATTTGTATAATAAGACTTACAAGTGTAATTACGAGCAACGTATATTTTAAATTAAATATAATTCGAAATATTTCTTAAAGCATCTTCTATAGAACTTGCACTATTCCCAAAACTCCCATTTCATTCCTGGAACTGGCAGATATGTAGTCTAGTCTCCCATCATACACTTAAATTTTACATTATCCGTGTAGCTCCGTAAGGTTTCCATGGTAACAGAGCTTTGTTTTTGATACTCCCCATTAAAGTTCTCACTACAAACCATGTGATCAAGCCTATCCCATCATTCCTGCTCTAGAGCTTCCTGACCATAGTCCTTTAGTTGTGTGTGTGTGTGTATGTATATGTATATATATATGACACACCCACTATGTAACCATAGCAATGGTTAATACCATAGAGTATTAATACTGTTTCAGTCTACTGCATTCTCATGGCATATCATCAAATAAGCTCATTTAAGGGCATTCTCCACGTATACGTCTTGCTTCCTCTCCTAAAGCAGTCTAGCTAGATAATTCTACACTCATCTATTCATACTTAATACTAGCTGACACCTAAGAGCCTTTGTTGTTTCACAGGAGAGATTTGCATGGTGACTGCAGTTGCAGGGGATGCAGAGGAGTCAACAGGTAAATCCCTCACGTGCTCTTGGAATTAAACCGGGTTTTAATAACATAACGATGCTGGCGCAGTGAAGCCAAGATCTGCAATTAAAGTCAAATTACTGCTACAACAATATTCATCTTCAAAATACTGTGAGAGACAAGACCAGGGCAAGAGTGCATGTGATCCTGTTTCTTGCTCACCTGCCCTTTGTGCATATTCATGAAGGCTGCCTCAAGTAATCGCACAGGAAAACTGGTGATAGGTGGTCGATTCTGATAACACCCTGATTAACTGCGAGAATGGCTGACCATGGACAACTGGCTGTATTACCAGCTCAGGGCTGACATTTCCAAATGGCTGATTGTGCCACTATGATCCAAAAAGGACATATCAGAATATGTATTGTGCAAAACAATGTATTCAGCTGAGCCTTTCTCACTTGTTTCAAAGGGTTATTTCTTCTTAACTCGTCCATCTAAGGTCAATAACAACATAATATGTGAAGGCCAGTTTCTCCATACTGGTTTCCAGTGACCCCCCCGTTCCAAGCACCTCCATCCCTCTTTTCACTGGCTGACACCTAATGTTTTCTCTCTGCTTGTAGCATCCAGTTGTTTTTTCTCCAAAGAACCGTAAGCCATTTCTTTTTAGACCTTCAGTTGCCTGCCGAGCGTCTTCAGTATACAGTCTGACATTTTTCTGGTATTTTCTAAAACCCCTCCCCGTTTTCTCCTCTGTTTTCTGCTCCACAGCTTTGAAACCAAAGACCTATCCAGCAGACCCCCCATGGGCCCATCACAGAACATATTTGATGTTCAGCTCAGACTTAACCTACACAATTAGCCTTTACCATGTCCCTATGTCCCTGTGATTCTACTCTTTACGCTGCCAGACATGAAGAGCCTGGTGCAGAAACTTAGAGGGTCACTTTGTCGGCCCTATGGACAGAGAGAATAGACACAGAGTGCACAGTATTATCATTCAGGGAGACCCCACCGGCAGAAGAGCTTCATTGATTTCCCTTTAGCGCCCTTCTTGTTTGCCATTAGTTACTGAAGACAGACCATGAAGAAATGCATCAAACAGCATGACGGAGCCCTTGTGAAAAAGGATGTAAGTATATAAGGGAAACACTCCCAGGTTCTGGTTGTCTTTAGCCGTGCACAAGGCAGGGGGCAGCAGTCCACTAACAGAAAACTCCTTCAGTGCACATCTACACCTGCATACTTGACTTGGCTTCAGGCTATATTTAGTCGCAAATCTTTTCCCAAGTCTGTAAAACGTACATTTGTCTTGACAGACAAGCAATACTTCCCTTTCATGGATTACCATAGTATCGAAAGACATTAACCTTTCCAACAGGATGCTTGCTCTGTCAGGGATTCAATATGTACCCTTAGAGGAACATCCATTGATTCCAAAAAAGGCCAGATGTCTTAGAAGCAGGAAGTAAACACTCAGTGCAGGACCGGAAATGGTCTGCTCACGCATAACCTCCCTCCCCCCATAGATCAGTTGCCCTCATTGAGGAAGGCTGTTATAATGTATGCAGATTGCTATTTATGGTTACCATGAGACAAGCTGCTCCCGTGGGATCTGGCTGCTACAAAACACTTATTTCTGCTGTTCTCCTTCCGGTGAGATGAGCCTGATAACTGATCCACACAGAGACATTCTGCGGACTCTGTTCGGTTTCTGTAGCAATGCAGCTTGTCTGGTCAGATGTGTGACACTGTGTCCTTATGTCCCACTCGCCATATTCCAGGCCACCTGGGTGGGTATCTTTCCATTTTACAGTAAGGTTTCAGCACTAGCTCGGACAATGCAACTGGCACAAAGGATTGTAATCATTTCACTGTAATTCCAACCTGTAAAGGTAGTAAAAGTTTCTGTGCACATAGTTCCTCGCAAGAGAGCCAAAATGAAACTAGCTAATGCTACATACAGCATATTGGGAAGAGGTGTCCTGTACTCCAGCCATGTGGCTTGTGGTTATCACCTTCTCTACACTACAGGAGGACGTTTAAGGAGGGTGGAACATCTACCGGGGAACAGGAGGCACCCTCCAGGGGATCTGTTAAATACGCAAAAGAGCTATTTTCCCCTAGACATGTTATACCTTGGAAGAGACCGTTTCACTACAGTTTAAGAAACCAAACTGTGAAACGGGGATTGAGTCGGTTCACATAGCAGTTGTTTCCACTGCTGATAATTTGTGCGAGAAGGAAACGATTTGTGGCTTTCATGTGCTGGTATCGTGTGTTTGTTCTATGATAAAAATCGCAATATTGGCACATAAGGTTCAATTGATCAGTATAATATGTGCGAAGCACACAAACACTCTGTACTGTAGGTCTATGGTCAGTCACAAAGAGAAGCTTTGGCGGGGTACCGCGGGTTTACAAAGGGAGAAGTGGCCCAGGGCTTATCAAGCAGTAATTGTTCTCTCGCTAAGAAAGAAAAGGTCACCTTGAAATCCATTTGTTAATCTCTCTTGAAAGGCCCACAGGATATGTTTTAAATAAAGAGATGAACATCGATACAGCATTTTCATTAGTATTTCGCTTTCTTTTGTTTCAGATAGGCCTACATAAGGTGCATTTTTAAAGTAATAATTCCCCCCCCCCCTTTAGCCATTGATACACGCAGACAAGATGCGCGTGCAACGTTGCCTAAAATATCGAGCATCCAATTAACGGTGACTTATGTAACGCTGTAATTAGCAACACACAGCCTGTCCTGTAAACACCCAATAGTAAACACGTATCTTACAGTAGCCTACTGACTTGATCATGGAATATCTGGTGTCTCAGTAACTTCAGTTCATCATGCGACATTCTAGTCAGATTAGATGCAGGCAAGGAGTCCTGTGTCTCCCTGCACCGACAAACGACACGACCTTGATTAATAACGTCCGCAAACATGACTACATACAGCGCACAGTCAATCTGCTAAGTGTGTAATTTGTCACGGTGACGGTGCAGATGTGCTGTGCATGTTGAACTTTTCTCTCAGAAAGAGTCTGGGTTTTTTGTGCAGATCAAGCAGAATGACAACGCGAATCTCAGTTTTCCATGTAGGCCTATTTATCCAACAATAAGAGAGCAGATGTGTTTCATTTAAAGACTTATCCGCGGAAACGATTATAAACATTTGGCAATGGCTGATGTCACTTTCCCTTACAGCTGGGATGGTCAGATTGAAATTCTGGTGTCGTATGAGGCAACGTGGACAATATAAGGCACGAAGGCGAGATCATAGGGAAAAAAAACAGTTCAAACAGAAAAGGTCAAGCGAATAGTTGGAATATTTCAGGTTAGGGAGACGGCATCACCCACCGGATAGTAATATTTTGCTGGGCTAACTAACTGAATGTTGCAGTCATAAATGATCGCAGTTATTCTCGCAAATTGTAAATGGCAGCAAGTAAAAGCGCGTTATTTGCTCTGAACATTGTGTTAATATTTCTTTCAATATAAAAAGGCGATTTATTTGTCTGCCCGTCAGTCTTAATGTGTTAAATGCCAGAGAGTTCGGGCCGGTGTGCAACCGGTATATGTCAGATGCACCATGCAGTTCGCTTCCCATTCATTCTCTTATTTGTGCAAACCTTTACATTTTATCGCAGAATACACTTAAAAAACAAAACGTACATAATTCGATGAATTCAGCGCAGATATTTGCCTGTTTTGTTCTGATTATATGTATTTATTGTATTGTTTGAAACTGATTTCGAGCATATAGCCATTTAATTGCACAAAGGCCATGGGAAACCTTGATTTGTGAAACGGTTTGTGTCGGTAATGATAGACCTGCCAATGACACAGGAATATTTTAGGTTCCCCGGCCCATTCACGATTTAATTAGAGGTTATAAAAAAACATGTGTATTTCTTAATGTGTATGTCTGAAATTTGGGTTTAAACGTAAATACAAAATATCGAGTGTGCGAAAGTTCTGAATGAAACAGACATTCAGACATCAGAAATGTTCGACGATAGGGTATACGTTTCAGTTTTCAGTAAAATATTTCATGAGCACACATAAACAGTGATACAATCCCAGATTACATAAATAAACATTTCAAATACATATGTTGAACGTTTTAGGATATTCACAACCACTGACCCAAACGTTACAAATGTTTTTGTAAATAAAACATTAATGTTGGTATTACCTAAAGCTTGAAAACATAACATATCGTTTATGTTTCAGTTATTTTAAAGTATTATTGTGATATACTACTCGTAGAAGGACAATACAAATAATTTAAATCTGAAATCAGAATAAGCAGAATATTGCGCGTCTCCTTTAAACCCAGCGCTAATGTCTGCTAGATAGATCACAGGCAACAGAGCCCCCCCCCAAAAAAAAAAAATGCGTGTCTGTGTAGTTTACACTTTAGTGTGCACAGCAAGGAAATATGGAGCGATCATGTAGCAAATGCTAATTCAGGAATTTTCCATTCGCCGAAAAATATTTATGAAAAGGCGCGTATTGAAATAAAATGTAATAATAATTCCTAAAAACAACATCGACATTGACGTCATACGATGAGTCGAAAATAAGGTGAGCGTTGTTGCGTTTCATTTTCATTCACTTGTCACTTCTTTGCATGCGTCTTTAGGAATAATCCGTGGGCTGGCTTTGTGGGCACTGTGCTCGCGCAGCAGATGTGTTTTTCAGGCTGTCAAAACCGCGTTTTAATCAAATATAAATATCCTAATTCTAGTCAAATCGTGAGAGCTGCGGGTTTGCGGAGCCCGGTCAGGTGCAGCTGAAAGCCAGTGTTTGTTGGGGATGTTCCGGCGCACGACGGGTTTATTTTGAAGCTGAATTCACGGAGCTGCTAATAAATCCATTCCAAACGGAGCAGGGTGCTTTGCTTTAATTGATCAATCTAAAGGAATTGAGGATCACTGAGAAGGGCTTCTTTATTCCAGTTATGGGGAAAGACCCCCACCCCTCCCCCACCTTTCGGGTCTTCGACTTACAGAAGTGGCATTTACATTATTATATGTAGTACGGATGTAGACGGACGCTGACATTCTTTTTTTGTATGAAATGTCCCACTAGCGCTTAAACGAGCCGCGGGCGGCCAGTTTGGCGTCTTTAACGTTGAATTTCAATATTGATAACAATGAATCGCATTGTATAGTTATTTAAGACGCCAGCGATGCTCCTATACAGCGATAAGTTAAAACTCTTTATTTTTTATTTTTTTAACTCCGGAGAAATTGGAAAACATGTATATCTTTAAAAGTAAGAATCTTTTACAGTTCGTCAGCTGCGTTTTTAACAATGAAACGCTGGCAAAGCGGCGCATGTTCTTTGGTTACCGAGTCTCGCGTCACAATGCCTTATCATTCTAATTATTACAGTCACTATAATCATAAAATTATTGGCTTTGGATGCCCGACCCAGACAAATGACGTTAGTCGCACGAGGCAAACTACTTCTTGCTGCTACAAGTGTAATTGCATGAAACCATAACCTCTAATTTTGGTGTCATCTACGGAATTTTATCCAAATTTCGTATTCTTCTCCTACTATTTTGCTTCCCATTGACACCCCAGAGAAAGCAGCAGATCAGACTAATGCATGAGGTGCTTTAGGGATGAGCAGACAATGCCATTTAGTTTAGTTAACACAAAACGTACTGGTCAGGCATAGCTTACTGTAGCGCTTCTTAAATAAGCACCGTAATGTTTATTAAGTAACAATGTAAATGTTTGTGCATGTAGAAGTAACAAAATTACTAATGTTACAATCTGTCAGTGCGCCCTAAATGTCTTGAACTATTTTTGTACAATAATGTGTGACAATATCAAAGTAGAGATTACAACGTAACTTCTTTGTCAATAAATGTATCAAGAAAACATAGTGGTCTACTGATAAACTGACCTATAATGGCGGAAGTAGTTTTCTTTATTGTATTATTCTAGGCTAAAATAATTAAATTTGATTAGGTCTTATGGTGTGAAACTTAATTAGCATCTCTCCCACAGTGAGTTTTACAAAAGCTAATGTATACAAAATGACCACTGTGTATTCATATCAACAATTGAGTGACACCAGCCTAGCAGATTTATCCCCTCATAAGATCTCATGAAGAAAACCAGCCTCGACTTGAGATTAATGCGTCATTCACTGGGGATCGGCACTCTGCTTTCAAGTGTAGCTTTTAAAGGTTTTGCTACATAGGAAAGTCCAGGGACTCACTCTCATAAAAAAAGTACAAATTTTGGTCTGTTGTTCAATTGCTTCCGGAATCTTCTGCGCACACTGGCAGCTACGTATCACTGGGGCTGTACTGTCAAGGGCCCGACAGTTATACCCTAGCTTGAGGTAAATGTCCCTTTTAAGGTACAGAAATGGACTCTGAGGAACATTTTTGTACAATTGGGGGTAAATTAATGTTGCTTGTACTTTGTGGAACAAAACTGTATTAAGGCTGGACGCTTCTTTCAGACAGTGCAGGTAAATTGTTGATTAATCCAATAGAGACACTGCTGCTATTGCTAGAATAGTTCGCCTGACTAGATGTTATTTACTTTGGAGCCTTTTCTTGTTTAGTCTGTTTAAAGATAGATGGATGGATGGATGGGGTATGTCTGCCAGTTTTTATTGTTTTTCTTTTGCAAAGTGGATGATTCATGTTTTGCAGGTGAGCATACCTGGATGTGCACAGCATGTTGTGTGCTTTTAGCCTGCCTATCTGTGCATGTGTGTCCGTGTGCCTGCCTGCCTGTTTGTCTCTGTCTGTGGGCTGAATCACACGCCAGGTCTGGAGCCATCCCACTTCTCCCCTCCTACCAACCATGCCTCCTGTCTCTTGATAATGTGGCACAGCAGTGCAGAAACAGCCTGCTTGCGGGCTGGTTTAAAGCCATGTTTCGCACTCAACTGGAGTTGGGGTCAGTTAATTTCACTGCGTTCGCTTGCCTGCAGGCAAGGAATTCTCCTGAGGTCCCTCAGGGCGTGCGATTCTCAATACTGTCATTCCTTTTGAGCCACGGTTCTGCCACTGCAAGTTGCTTCCGGAATCTTCTGCACACAGTGGCATTATCTTGCATCCGCCACCTTCCGGCCGTCTGCCGATACGTCTCTGAAATCTCACGAAAGACAATATATTCCTGGAGCAGAACTCTTCCACCCTTCAGGCTACTGTAGTTGCTTGTCTCAGCATTGTTAATATTAGCATGCTGGTCGTCATCTTCTGTTTACACATCAGTCCAATTAAAGATGGCTGCTTTTGCTTTATCTCGGTTGTTCAGAGCAAGGCTGACTCACCACCCTTCCAACGTAAGACAGAAAACTTTGAGGCTGCAAAAATGTTTTCATTAGTTATTTCTGGCTGTCCAAATCATATTTAATTATTCAACCAGCGGTTACTGTCCAGTGTTATGTTACAGCATTAAATATTTAAGTGATCATTGTGTAGTTTATGGGTTACCGTTAGTAACCACATCTTTTATAGGCTAAAAATGTATTTCGATACAGGCGGCCTCTTTATAGAGTGCCGGTGGTTCCTTTTCTTTGGGTGCATCATCATTGCTGTGGATCAGCTTTCTAACACTTCATAAATATCCCATCTTCTCATACTGTACCTCTGATACCTGTGGGCTCAGGGGCACAGATAACCAGTGAGCTGCTGCCATGCTTTTCAAAAGGCTTATTTGATATAGACCAAAAATCACTGACCGTGCTTGCTCTTAGGTCCAATAGGAAAACAAAGAGAGTTGTGGATATAACCTTGGGTGACATGATTTCACATTGAAGCAAGTGGGGGATTTTTTTGAAAGAGTCAATTGTAATATAGGAGATACACTAACTATTACTGTATATGAATGATATATTTGTTTGTATTGGTTTTAGCAGAAGAGATTCACACATTTGTAATTATATCATTATATTTGGCTGCTTCTCTCTTTACCAAAGCGATTTACAGTAGTGCTCTGTTAACAACTCCGTAAAACTGTAATCTGAGCAGCCATTAAGGGACAGCCAGGTGATGTAGCCAAACGGTAATGATATTAACAGAAATGGCTAACAGCACCTTAAAAACAAGCTTCCACATTAGGTTTTGATGTACATTTTTACATTAGTACTTCCCAAAGATAACGGTCCACAAGATTGTCATATCTGAGCAGAATATGTGTGACACTGGTAAGTCATGAAAAAACTTTATAACACGGCTTGGGCTTCTTCAACTCTCAGTGGCATAAATCCTAAGCCCCCTCAGTTTAAAAAGGCCATTATGAGCCAAAAGTCCATGAAACAATATTTTAAGTTGAGCCCCCAGCTGACTCAAAGCCTTCCTGTCATAAACCCGTGACCGCAGGTGTCCGTGATCCAGGCAAAGGGGTGTGACATGATATCACATAAAGCTGGACACTGAGATAAATCAATACGTATAAATAAAGTGAGATATGGGCCAGTCTCACCAGTAAAATGAACCTTGTGACTAAGGAAGTGTGCAGAGGGGTTCTAGAACTCGATGGGGGGGTGAAATGATTCATACATTAAATGGCTTGAAAAACCAAAAGCATAGATACTAAAAACCAGCAGCTGCTTCTTCTCCTAAACCATATGGCATTAGGCTCCGCCTTAAATCTTACGCTTTCACACCTGCCAAATCACCTCTGCGCCATGTGATTGGACAGGTGACTCACCCCAAACTTGCTGTAGGCTTGGCTTTTTCCCTCGTCTGAGATGCAATAGGATGCCTTTATTGTCATGGTACAGGCTAGCAAGTGCAACGATATTGAGTATTCGCGTATCCCATGCTGATCTCCTGAAACACACGTATATACAGGAACGTAACTTGGGGTTGCAGTGCAGGGTCACCCATGAATCTGGTGCCTCCAGAGGTTTGTTCGGGGTTATGGGTCTGACCGTTATATGAGTATTGCTGCTGACGACGGGATTTGAACTGATGACCTTGTGGAGACAGGTGCAACGGCCTAATCCACACACACACACACAAAATCACCGTCTGTCCATGTTTTGAAATGTATGAGCTTCACTTATATTAACCAGCAACTGGGGCGTCTGGGGAAGCTGATTGTAAGTGCCGGGGGGGGGGAGTCAGTCACGACGTCTCAGCTGGCTGCTGCCTACAGACCCGTCAGGCACCTGTGGCTTTCCAGTTGCCGGCTCGGGAGATGTACTGGTCCTGTTATCCATCCCAGCTTTCTTCTGAGGCGCTGTGTGACTTTCCATCTAAAAAAAAAAAAAGGCAGATTGAAAGGGTGTGAAACCCAGAGGCGATGGCAAAGGGCCCCTGCCTGCCGGAGATGCCGGTGCGGGGGGGCACATTACAGACAGTGGCATTTCAGGCTGCACTCACACTCCACTCGGTTGCCTGGTACCGGCTTTCATCATCGCTGAAGCATGATACTGTCACCACCGTTGTGACTTTCTGTGTTGAAGAAAATATAAGAGAAGAAGCATCATCACACTGCCCAGTGGCCACATGGCCATTTTGTGGTTTATTTGGAGTCATTTTCTGTGCATCTACACATGGTCCTCTTATGGTCCTCTTATGGTCATCTTATAGATTTACTGAGCATGCAGCGCAGTAACCGTGCTGCATGTATAAAGAGAGCACCGTATTTCACCAGATATCCTGGAGTTTTTGTGTGTTGCATCCAGCTGTTCCTGGATACTCTCATCAGCCCGGATTTATCTTCACCTCTGCCGCAGGCCAAAGTGATCCCTTTGCCACAATGTTTGTTAAACGTCTGCCGCTACCTGATTTGTACAGCCACCCCGATTCACTCCTTCCAGGTCATTATGTTGTAAATATGCATGAGCAAAATCCAGTCCCGTCATTGTCATGTCTGTGCTTTGTGCTCGGGCCCAGTTAGCGATCACAACATATGCGTGCCGAGTCGAACTGAACCATGTGCAGGCCTGGTACGGAGCGATCGTGCTGGTCAAATGAACTAGACTTTGGGGGTCAGATGTGCTCAGGCGTGGTAGGGATCGCCTGGTGCGGTTTCGGCCTTAAGGAACTGGAAACGTGGGCGGAGGAAGGTTTTGTGTTGGGCCAGCTAATGGGCCGAAAGAAGTCAAGGCCAGAAAGAGTCTGGGAGGCCGTGACCATGGTTAGGGCTCGTCGCTCGAGTCCCAATGTGTCACCGGCATCTAACTTAGTTCACTCATAAGTTTGTTCTGAGAAAAATGCTTCTTCAAAATGAGTATCGCTATGAGTATCTCTATAAACAATGCTGCGGCTTCAGAGATCACTTCCTGATACAGTCCTGAGGCTTTAGTTTCCACTGCAGTGCAGACTGTATTGCCAGGGATGGCGTACTCCAGGGTCCCTACGGAACACCTCCAGATTCCCTCGAACAGACAGCAGCGCCTTCTCCTGCCACTGTTGTTCTGTCACGTCATGGAGGAATTATTTCAATATCTAACCGATGTTACTTCAGACTAAATCAGCCAAACAAGCCAGTCATGATACTGTAGATCAGGTTTCTTTGGAATTGCGATTTTTGTCACAACACACTGAGTTTCGCTGAAATTCTATGTCTGTAATGAACGTTTGTCCCATACAACTTTATGTAATAGCAGTCTGATACATTGTTAGTATCAGGTCAGCAAGCCACTCGAGTTTTATGAAGAGTTTGGGGTGAGATTACATGGGGACAAAATGTGTGTTTCACGGTCAGTGCGTGACACTCGAGAGCCCTGCCTACCACAGTCATCGGGTTTTGCCAACTTACAACTTTTCTGCATCCATGTAATAACACACTTGCAGTGGGATCACATTTAACTTATTTTGGAATTTACTCAGAAACAACAAACGCTATTTTTCGATTGCCTGGTAAGTGGTATAACTCGGGACAGATACAAATCGTCCATTAATTCTGTATAACGGGACGCCTCAGTAGACGTTACCCCTCACATCACGGCGTGAGAAACGCGAGGTGCGGCATGTGAGCGTCGGACCTGGTTGAAATACGCGTGTCTCATGATCAATGCTTAAGAGCCCTGCATCAGTATCATTCACAGGGTTTCTGAGCAAGGGGAAGTCACTTCAGAACTGAACGGATCTGAAACCATTTAGTCTACAAACTATATGAGAGCTAAACGCAAGTGAGATTTAATCACACCACGGCATGTTCTTCATTTCTTACCCTTCTTTTGGACTTATTTTGAACTGGAAGGGCTAAGATATCCGCTGATATGTCTAAGTGTCTAAGTTCAAAAAACAATGTGCGGTAATTTTCATATATTAACGAATACAAAAAACAGCTTCCGTATCAGAAAATAATTAACTGCACAAATAAACACCACATCCATGCTTTGCAAAGCATATTACTGGCCTCAGGTTGTCCGATCAAGGGGCAAGAAGCGAATTCAGCATGGAAAGAGGCAAAGTCTTTCAATGTTGTATAATTATTCACATTGCAGTCTGTCACTCGCAGTATGTTCATTACAGATCGACTTAAAAAGATTTGATGACTTAATTATTACTGTAAGGCCATTGTCTTTGTTCTTTGTCCCCGAAATGGATGTTGCTCTGTCTTATCCTCTTAAAGTCACCTTCCCTTCTTTTCCAACATTACCACAATTGTGTGCTTCTATCCCCGAGTCATTTGGGTATTCCAGGCCCAGGAGCTACAAATCCAGACCAATATTTCGTTATCTGCCAACCAGCTGAGCATAAGGGTCACGGTCTCAGAGTACAGTACTCAAGTGGTTGGTAGAAACAAAACTTCGGTCTGGATTTGTAGGTTGTGCACTTGAAATGGCCAACATTGCTCAGAATCTTTCCTTTCCTGCAATGGGAATGCTTACAATGCATAGTCTATTATAGTTTATCGTAACGATGTTTGTGAAGCTTTCTATTCTTCCCCAGTAATATAGCAGAAATGGCCGTTTCCATAACAGATGCTGTAGAAATATATGCTGTTTCCTAAAAACTTCCTCTGGATTTCAGGAAGGCTTCAGTTTCTGGGAAACATTCTCGCACCAGACCAGTCGCACCCTGATCTAGACTAATTGGCTTCGCGTCGGTGATCAGTGTGTTGACTTCTCGTGCCGGCGCTGTGTCACTCTGCCACCGGCCCTCTCTGCCGCAGAGATCGCTAGGCGTTGAAACCGCGCTCCTGTGCTCCTGTCACCGCCAGCCGAGGACCCACCGGCATTTTTTGCGTAGCGGTGAAGTCAGAAGAGTCCAGGATGTCAGCAAAGATGCTGAGTTCTGTGAGTTACTGCCAGACAAGGGCTGCTGGCCCCTCCCCCTCTGGCTTCTTCTCACTGTGGCTGAACTGCCCCAATTATCTGAAAATGCTACCATGGGTGACTGCAGGAGGCCACTGGACCTGGGGGGGCAAATGCTAGCTCTCCTGGGATAGCCATTGTAATTTTGTACCCAAGACCAAGATCTTCTGCAGGTTCTCATCTGGGGAGTGGGTGGGAATCCACACCAAATGGCCTTCATTCCATTTTTCACATTTCAGTTTCTGGCACAGGGGCCTGATTTTGAATATGGCAGCATCATCCAGTGTCTCCAGAGAACGCTTAGAGATGGTGTGGATTCACAGCACCGAGTTTCATAGACCTGATGTCTGCCTGGAGCAGTTTCTCTGAGGGGAGACATTCATTTCAGCAATATATGCATGAACTATAAATAACAGAGTGACAGTAAATGGGTAGGACATCCTAAAAATGAAGAGGTTCCTATGTACGGGAAAAAGACATTGTATTGTTAATGCCATTTTAAATGATATTTCTCTATAATCTTAATATAAAAATAACCCCTAAAACAGGGGCAATATGAGTAGAGTTGAAAAGGTTTGCTTTCCTTCTATAGAACAGTAGTGATTGAGTTGTGATTAATCATTAATGTGATGTGTATTAAAAATGAAGATGTGACAGACTAAATCCGTTCAGCTGCAGTACGACGCTGTGAAGGAGAGAGCATGGAAAAGGTCATAAAAGTTTTATTTTATCCAGTAAAGGTTTATATTGTGCTATTTAATATCTGCGTTTCAAATCTGATAGCATGTACTGTGGTGGTTTATTTCTGCTAAACAGGGTATGGAGGAGCTGCATAGTCCTTCTGTTTAGCTGAAGCGGTTTTCGGAAGCAGAGTCTGACACATTCTCTGCTTCTCACTGAAATCTGAACCTTTGAAATCTCTATGTTGGAGGCAACAATAAATATCAGTAGAGCCAGTTTTCTTTTCATAAAATGCTGTATGATGAATTTTAAAATGTGCGGATGTTCATATAGTATCCTGGGTCTTTTCGGGTTGTTTAATCGACTATAGGGTGTGATAATGTGACCTCCTGGGGGGGCCATGGAGATGCCTGTGTGGATGCTTATAGATTTGCCATCTGTGTACCTTTTATATACATGGATATTTGTGGAGATTCCAGGCTAAAAGCTCTAGGCGTTTCTGCTACCCCCCCCCAAATCTCCAGTTCCAGTTCAGTCTCCGTTTCTTTACAAATGTGATGCGTCAGAAATGAAAGGGACATTCTGAATATTTTAAGGGGCAAAGTCACGGTGTATATTTACAGCAGAGAGGGCAAAGGACACGAGACAACTAATATGGTGAACTTCGCAAGGCGCTAACAGTGTAGCATTCTGTGACTGAAAGCGTCACTATTGGGTGATAACACGTCAGTGATTTAAGAACTTTTGAGCAATTGAATGATCATCAATCACTGTATGCCAAGGCTGTGCTTAACTCCTCGGGGACTGTGCTAAAGTTTGTGACTTTTCATGGGAACTTCACGCTACCTTCGCCGCTCGCCATTCCAATGGAGTCTCCAGGTTGCCGTGATACATTGTCTATCTAACATTGCTGGTTTCAAATCTGTCGTACTCTGTGATCCGGGCCGGCCGTTAAATATCAATTAACTGTGAATCTCTCTCTGTTCAGCATCAAAGCAAACGGGTCTCACGCTTCTCATTAACTTATAGCTTAATGGGCAGCCCCCCCCCCCACGTGAAGTATAATTGTGCCTCTTTAATATTTATTGGAGGATCTTCAACCATACAAATCATACCCCCGCCACAGCCCAGCTCTGCACTGGCACTGATAACAGCCTCTGATATCCAGATGTCTGATCTGTCACACTGGTCGGCTTATGGCAGCCGGAATCAGCTTCTTTTTTTGGTGTGCGGTTACTTAATAATACCTAAGAAAGTGGTCGTTTTTGCTTGCTAAAGCCTCCTGAATGCTTTGAATGTGTCTCAATGGACTAGCTGGGCTGCCATCCTAAGTGCCTGAATTATAGCCGCACGCCTCTCTCCTGTCCTGGCCTCCACCTCTTTCTCCCCCAGTTTTTTGGCCCACTTTCCAGGCCTGTCTGTCTGGAGCCTGAAGAGCATGTACAGCAGGTGCATCCCAGGGCATGCTGTTGGCGCTCAGCTGCACTGTCAGGCCCTGGGTGCTGGCAGGGTGGCACAGCGGCACACGGTGGCCTGGAATGGTGCCTCTAACATCTACTGTTAGTTGCCCACATGGGGGCGGGGCCTGTACTGACTTCTGCATACCACCAACTGCAAAATCCACTGCTCTGCTGCAGTTGGGAGAGACCTCATAGGCTTGGGCAGCTCGAGTCGAGACAAGACATTCATGCTGTCGGCAGAATAGGGCAGGACGATTTGACATGCTTTTACAGGCGCGCTGTGCACTCCCCGACAGATCAGGGTGCGTTTCCGATGATCGTTTGTGGCAAGTACAGTAAGTAAGTGCCATGTAACTTCCATCTGGAAAGAGGACAGTGACTGCAGCTCTCTTGTCGCCCCTTTCCAGGCCCCCCACCCCTCGGAGGAATGGCGCAGTCATGAATGGCGACGCCCGCCCCAGTAGCCCGGACCTCTCCTCCTGCCCGCTACCTGACTGGAAGGAGTTCTGTGAGCTTCATGCTCGGGCCTCCGCCTCCGACTTCGCCGACAAGTTCCGCCGCTTCGTCGGCGAGAACCCCAGCTACGACTCGCCAGGCGCCGACGCCACCTTCTCTCAGCACTTTGCCCAGCACTTCCTGGAGTGCTTCTCAGCTGAGCTGAGCCGGCCCCGCACGCCTGGCTCCCCGGGGGGACCCCGCTACAGCATCGTACCCTTCGCCGGCCTCCAGAGCTGCCCGCTGCCCTACGGCCAGGACTTCTACCTGCGGCGGGACGCCGGCGCCTCCAGTGAGTCCCTGGACAGCATGGACAGTGGGCCGGGGAGCCGCAGTCCGCGCTCGCAGCCCCTGGCGCACAAGGTGTCGGCCCTGGGCCAGTCACGCAGCTCTGAGGACGTGTCGGCAGGCCATCCCAAGGCCCGCTTCAAAAAGGGCTTCTCCCTGCGCAACATGAGCCTCTGTGTGGTGGACGGAGTGAAGGAGATCTGGCATCGGCGCTCGTCGCCGGAGCCCGACGGCGGCCGCAGGGCCAACGGCGATGCCTCGGGGGACAAGTGGAGCCAGCGCCTGCGTTTCTCCAAGGCCTCGCAGGGGCACAAGGCTGAGCAGCTGGAGATCCAGAGGGAGGGCGCCCTACGCTACATGGTGGCTGACGACACCAACTGCATGGGCAGCTCGCAGTGGCAGAAGTGCCGGCTGCTGCTGAGGAAGACTGGGCCCCGCACTGAGGGTGAACGCTTCCTGCTGGAGTTCTACGTTCCACCCAAGGTGGGTTCTGATGCTTTGCTCCATAGCGCCCCCTGGTGGCCGTTTAAATTTGCCTTGAGTTGGTGAATGTGTGCGATAACTGCGGTGGGATGTGGTTGGGGGGCCCTTCGCGAATGGCATCCATGCTTCCCTGTGTGTCAGGACAACTAGCAGAACACGCCAAGGTCACTAAGTTCGTGTGGCAGTGCCAGGGGGACAGGAATATGCTTTCCAACGGATAGGGCCATATGCAAGCGGTCTCGCCATGCGACTTCTTCTCATCCAGCTGGAAGGAGTCCTGAGCTCACAGACTCGTCCAGTGCAAAGCCACCCCCCCTCCCCCCCTCCAGGCTAGAATCACCTCATGATCCAGTGGACACCTGAGCTCTGCAGCATTTGGAAATACTATTAACATGGTGGTGTCCCTGGTGACCTTCTGTGTGTGCATCTGTGTGTCTCTGCATGTTTGCTCTGTGACGCGGCTCTTTATCCTGCCCTTTAGGAGAGAGGAGCACATAGGATTTGCACAGACTTTCTCCCATTTTGTTTTGAACTCTCAAAAGAGAAGATTCTAGTAAGAGGGTCTCAGCATAGGGATGGCATGGTGTCAGCATCGCTCGACACGGCTGATTGCCTCGTCTCACCTCACTGAACACATCCCGCTTTCTCAAAAGGGCCATTCACATGAACAGTTTTTCTTTTTGCCAAGTTTTAAATATATAGATGATGTTCATAGCACGTCTGGCACACGCCCCATTCTTCATGTGTCCCATTCAGCGCTGCCTTTGTGATTCAAGACATTCTACGCAGTGTCCTGGTAACGGAATCCTTCTGAAGCTCTGCTCTCCCTGCTGACCCCGGCATGTCTCCAGGGCGGAGTGTACCACTTTATTACTCGTGCTGCACTGCATGATTGTTTTCATGTTAAAACCTAGGGCTGTACCATCTTGGGGGGGTGGTGGTTTAGGTGTTCATGGGACCATGTGGCTTTATTGTCTTCTCCTTGAGTTTCTCTTGATAGATATCTTCCATCCTCATATTATGAGGACAGTCCAGCACAAAGCATGGCATGCCTCCGTATGCATTTATAATTATTTTGTCATGGTGGACCAGCCGACCCGTGTCTGTCCCCTGGACCTGGGCTGCCTCCTTCTTTGTTATATTTCTGCCTCAGCTCAGCTGTAACCAATGCCGAAAGGAAACAATGCAAGCCTGCCGGTTTGAAGTTCCTGCAGCTCAATTCCTCCATCTTACACGGCACAGTGCGGTGGAAGGAGGCAGAGGAATGAATGATTGTCACCATCGCATCTCCTGTAACCCCTCCACCCTTTTTGGGGCTGAACAGTTTCCGCTAAAATAAATAGACAGGAAAAGGCTGAGGATTTACCTCTGTCAGCTCAGGATGACACACGCTGTGTCACACGCTTCTTAATAAATATTTAATATTAATATGGTCCATATTAAGTAGCCATTGGACACGGAATGTGCTGCTTAGGCGCAGATGCTGCATTTGTGCTGTTACTGTAGCTCTTGCGGCTAAAAGTGGTATCATATGTGTGAAATTGCTATATAGTTATCTATTATTTGAAAATTGAGTTTTGGTTTGTATTAAAAAATACGCACAGCATCTCCTCCCTGAGGAGCTAGCTCTGTAGGAGAACAGCAAACCGTAGAACCTGCAAAGTCGAAATTTTTCTCTTCTTTTTTCCGTACATTTTCGTGGCCATGATGCAGCTTTGCTGTTTATTGTTGTCTTCATTCATCGTTATGCTTCTCCAAGCCGTATACTCAATTATCATATCAAGTCACTTGGAGGTGCTGATGTGACAGAGAGCCTGGGGCCCTCTGTTGACACCACCCCCATTGTGCTCTGCCTCGTATTGCTGACATGACTGGGCCAATGACACGCACTCGTACCAGGTGACGTGTTTCGGAACCCAGGTCTGTACAGCTGCAGAAACCTCAAGGTCAACTGGCTGAGATCGTCGTGAAATGGTGGCGCTAATGGAGACCAAACTGCCCATAACACTTGTGTTTCTTCTTCAAGCGGGACAGTAACATCCATAGTTGCAGATGTTTGGCTCCTCTATCCAGCCCTGGGTCTTGTGGGCCACAGCTTCTCCATTCCGATCCAGGAGATTAATTACTCAGCTTTTATTGACCCATCGGCTGAATTAACAATTAACAGTAAAAAAAAAAAAAAACTGAAGGAGATACTTAAAGCTGTACTCTTCATTCAGTTTAAACTAAACCTATGGCAAAGATAAGGATGTAGACCAGGGTTCCCCAGTTCCAGTCCTAGAGGGCAAATCTGTGTCATAGTTTGCAGATTTCCCTGCTGAAACACCTTATTCAGCTCACCAGCCAATTGCCAGGGTTAGTAGGTGTGTCTGAGCAGGGAATCTGCAAACTGTGTCGCAGACTAGTCTTCCAGGACCGGAACTGGGGAAACTGCTGTAGATGTATCTTCCCATAATAACATGAGTTTTCATTATTTTATTTGATGACAAAAGAATAAGTAAGAGGTAAATACCTAGGATTTAACATTTACTCTTAGAAATATTTTGTTAGAACAAACAGAACTATATTCTTAACATCTAAAAGCATTTATTAGCTAACAAAATAACAAATAACAGCCCCTCAGTAAATAAGTTTCAGTCTAGCATACATGTAGCAAAGCCAACGTATAGCGAACAATATAGTGCTAATACTGAAAATCAGTACTTAGTTACAGTTACTAGTTACATTCTTCAAAAGTAACTCATTTACTTTACAAATTACTGCATATAAAAGTAATTACTTACTAAGAAAAGTAACTTTTGCATTACCTCAGTTCTCATATTAATGCATACATAGCCAGACAGCACACATA
The DNA here is from genome assembly GCA_019775955.2 of Pollimyrus isidori. NCBI lineage: Eukaryota > Metazoa > Chordata > Actinopteri > Osteoglossiformes > Mormyridae > Pollimyrus > Pollimyrus isidori. The sequence goes on from JABFDZ020000042.1 coordinate 9,146,038, forward strand.
GATTGCTGGGATGTTGGCTAAAGATCGGAATGTCATTAAATGATCACATTATTGGTAATTCCAACACTGCTGTGAGGGCTAGTCCATAACAAGCAGAAGCCATCAAATCTGCTGGCTCCTGAGGCCTGGAGATGCTCATGCTGGATTTGCGAGGTTCTACTCACCTGTGGGCCTGGGTCGTCTCGTAATCAGTGTCTCTGTTGTGTGTGTACGTGCTCATGCTGGTCTCTGTTGTGTGTGTACGTGTTCACGATGGTCTCTGTTGTGTGTACCTACTCATGGTGGTCTCTGTTGTGTGTGTACGTGCTCATGATGGTCTCTGTCGTGTGTGTACGTGTTCACGATGGTCTCTGTCGTGTGTACCTACTCATGCTGGTCTCTGTTGTGTGTGTACGTGTTCACAATGGTCTCTGTTGTGTGTGTACGTGTTCACGATGGTCTCTGTTGTGTGTGTACGTGCTCATGCGAGCTGGTCTCTGTTGTGTGTATGTGCTCATGCTGGTCTCTGTCGTGTGTGTACATGTTCATGCTGGGACTGTTGTGTGTGTACGTGTTCATGATGGTCTCTGTCGTGTGTACCTACTCATGGTGGTCTCTGTTGTGTGTGTACGTGTTCACGATGGTCTCTGTCGTGTGTGTACCTGCTCATGCTGGTCTCTGTCGTGTGTGTACGTACTCCTACTTTACGAATTACTACATATAAAAGTAATTACTTACTAAGAAAAGTAACTTTTGCATTACCTCAGTTCTCATATTAATGCATACATAGCCAGACAGCACACATAGATTGCTGGGATGTTGGCTAAAGATCGGAATGTCATTAAATGATCACATTATTGGTAATTCCAACACTGCTGTGAGGGCTAGTCCATAACAAGCAGAAGCCATCAAATCTGCTGGCTCCTGAGGCCTGGAGATGCTCATGCTGGATTTGCGAGGTTCTACTCACCTGTGGGCCTGGGTCGTCTCGTAATCAGTGTCTCTGTTGTGTGTGTACGTGCTCATGCTGGTCTCTGTTGTGTGTGTACGTGTTCACGATGGTCTGTGTTGTCTGTGTACGTGTTCATGATGGTCTCTGTCGTGTGTATGTGCTCATGCTGGTCTCTGTTGTGTGTGTACGTGTTCATGCTGGTGTCTGTTGTGTGTGTACGTGCTCATGCTGGTGTCTGTTGTGTGTGTACATGTTCATGCTGGTCTCTGTTGTGTGTGTACGTGTTCATGATGGTCTCTGTCGTGTGTGTACATGTTCATGCTGGTCTCTGTTGTGTGTGTACGTGTTCATGCTGGTGTCTGTTGTGTGTGTACGTACTCATGCTGGTGTCTGT
>JABFDZ020000042.1:9152886-9164933 GCA_019775955.2 Pollimyrus isidori
TTTTTTTTATCCGCCCCCCGTCTCCCACCCCCCAACCCTTTTTATGTGGTTTTTTTTTTTTTTGTCCCCCACTTCCCCCCACCCACCCCCCCTTAAACCCCCCCCCCCCGGGGGGGGGGGGGGGGCTGTTTGGCATTGGGGTCCTAAATAAGCCACATGGTACATTAGTGTATTACAATTTATTTGCAGTTTTAAAGATGCAGTATGTACACAGTCTTCATGATAAATAGTGATAAATACAACATAATGAAAAGATTTTTTGAAACAAGTACAAAAAACTTAAAAATGCATCGAAATGGTTCGTCACTACAAATACTATTACTGCTTATTTATTTGTAATGCCCCATGAAATGCATTAAAATATAAAGTTATTCACAGTTTTCTTCTTACACAGGTCTTACCTCCAGCAGAGTTTAGCTAGTAAGTGAGGTTTTGGCAGCAGTAGGTAAGCGGATTAAGACAAAATATAAAAACACAAGTCAGAAATTAAGGCATGATGTAGAAGTATCTCATCCGCTCGAGAAATGATTGTCCAGTCAGAGCTACTGATTAAAATGAGCAAAGCTGATCAAAAAGCGTAGCTTTTAATGAAAAACTGACATTTTATTGAACCAGTCACTGAATATTTTTTTACATTTTGGAATGTTAAAAAAATGTTAAAGTTGAAGAAGGTGGGTTGCGCTCCAGTAAGGTGTGATTTGGACATAAGGAGGCGCAGCTGTGCTTTAGCAAGGTGTGATTTGGACATAAGGAGGCGCAGATGTGCTTCGGGAAGATGTGATTTCGACATAAGGAGGCGCAGCTCTGCTTCAGCAAGGTGCACTTTGGACATGAACAGGTGGATCTGGGTCATGATAAGATGCAATTTGGATATAAGGAGGCGGATATAAGGAGGCTTTTATCAATAGCATAATCTTTATTATAAATACGCACACACTCAGACATTCAGCCTATGCCTCTATACATGATATATGCACTTGCATACACAAACACATGTATACATATGCATATATGTCTGGAAAAATATGTACATATCATTATTTTCTGTAGAAATATACACACTTAACATATATGCATAGACATGTATATTATATACATACATTCAGTATGCATACATACACAAATATATATATATATATATATATACATTGTCTGTATTGTCTTCATCTTAAATCTCATCTTAAATCCTTTCTATTCTCCTTCTTCTAATTCTAATTCCTGTTTAATTTTTGGTGTCTCTGGATTGTATCACTGCAATGTATTATTATTATTAGTAGTAGTATTACTATTATTATTATTACTAATAATAACAATTAACAATAATAATAATAGTAATAATATATACAGACATAGGAGTATAACCAGATATGTTTCACATAAACTTCACTGATTTCAGCATCGCCTCCAGCCTGCATAACTTATACACTTCAGCGTCCTTACAGGTCATCCCACCCTAACCATGCTGCTGTTTCTCGTCGCCGCACAGATCCTGCTGCGCCCCGCATCCCAGCCCCCCCTAGAGACCCGGGCTGTCAGAGTGACCCACACCATTCTCCTCACTACTTCCCTGGAGCCCCGCAGCCAGCGCCCCCCCCCACGGACGCACCCCCTTCTTCCTCCAGCACGTCATCCTCGCCCACCGCCCTGCCCCCCTTCTCCCGGACTGAGCCAGCGGGAGGGGGAAGCGGTGGGGGAGGGGCTGGGTTGCGGAGCCGCAGCAACAGTTCTGAGCGCCTTCTGGAGCCCCCTAGTGGCTCTGCTGAGGATTACCATGAAAGTGACGCCACCCGGAGAGCGCGAGCCGTGGAGAACCAGTATTCCTTCTATTGAGGTGGCAGCCTGAAGCCTCACTGGCTCGGCTTCCAGAAGAATCCCGCGTAGAAGATGGGTGACAAAGACTGACGTTATCCAAATATACATTTTTTACAGCACATATCAGTTTATTTAAGTATCACCCCGCCCCGCTTAAGGTTCCCTAATGAAATCATTTTGTAACAGATGGTAGAGAGACACCAGCCAAATCCAAATGAAATTTAACCTCTGCTTTGGCTTTTAAAGGTCATGGATTCACTTCTCAGAACACAGACGGGGAAGAGGAAATGATCCTGTATTATCACATGCCCTGCTAGCACCATTTTCACTCTCACTGTTGGAAGGACCCTCCCAGTTACATTAACAAATGGTCCATTGCATTATCGTATGTTTAAAAGCTGCACAAAGATGACCATGGATTTTCCCCTGGTCACTCGAGTCTCTTCCATTAGGGTGGCCTTTATCCTTCACAAACAGGTGTCGTTAGCTTTGGCTTTCAGTGACTCATTATACAGTGTAAACTAAACCGGAACGTTCCAGCACAGTAGCTAATGGATCATTTTTACTAGCCTCGGCTGTCTAGTGAGTGATGACTGACGTGACACGATTTCACTTTAATAACCAGAAGTTAATTAATCTTAATCTGTTTTGTTTGTTGCTGAAGTTTCTCTCAAAATGTTTTCTGTACCTTCCTTTTTTTTTGTTTGTTTTAATGCAGGCCCTGTGGTTTTGGTAATGAATGTGTGTGTTGATATAGTAAGGGATGATTTACATTTGAAGTATATTATAGAGACCAGGTATAAAAAACATTTTGGTATGGTTTATTATTGTTATTGTTTTTGTTGAGTGTTATTTTGTATTTGTGCCGTGCCCTAGAGCAAAATTCATCAGGGTTTGGACTGGAAAAGTGCTCCAGAGAGCTGCTCTTTCTGTAATGTCCGTAGGACCTACGTCTCTGGCTCTCATCTGTGAATGGGCCAGTTACACACCAGACGGAATCACTCTGCTCAGTGTCTGTGATGTAAGCCACACACAAATTGGCCTTCGCCACTGAGAACTGCATCACAGATAGTTTCACTGCCTTGCAGAAATATTTTGGCTCTTTGTATGTCCCATTTTGTAAAATAATAGTACAATGTGCACACAATTTTAAAGCTGAAAATTTTAAAGATTAGATATAGTGATTATTTACTTATAAACCATACACGTTACTGTAAATGGCAGCACACACTAAAGAGGAAAGCCTAAATGTATTAATTTCATAAATGTTTATACATGTGAGCTGCGGATTTGGTGGGGAAATATCTGGCAGTGATTAAAGTTCTTTTTTTTAAACTCAGGTCAGCAGCTTACGGTAATTCCACAGACTGACATGAAACAGGAAATTTATAAAGATCGTCACTAGGTTTCCAAACTTAGTATAAACATCCACCCTTCATCTCCCTCATAGCCTGTGTCACTCTGTTTTTGGTTCAAAATGTGAAACTCAATGTTCCCAAAATGTGGGATTTATGCCCATTTCCACATTTTACATCCTGGTTTTCCCAAGAATCCTTGGCTCCATATAAACATTGCGATGTCTGCATGGCCAAGTGCTCCACAAAATCGGATTGTTCAAAAAAGTGAAATTGTCCACCTCTCCACTAAAGTGTCTATTAACTGCTCGTGAAATACAGTTTCACATGGGGAAATGGAAATAGGAAGGACTACTTTGATGTATTTAGGAACACAGAAGCGATATGTCTTTTTGCGACCCTGCCACAATTCAGTCATACCAGACTTTCCATTAGTCTCAGCCAAAGAGTCGCATCGCCATCGCGTGACTTGGCTGTGCTCGTGGGTTCTCTTACGGTGGCATCACCCAGTGCCCAGAGATAACCAATCAGATTGTTGTGGAGGTGGGTCCAAGCAACCACAGGTGGCAGGTTGGTCACGCCTGATTAGTTGGTCACGCCTGATCTAGTTGCTTGGACCCACCTCCTATACAATCTGATTGTTATCTCTGTCTGAACCAATCGTTTTTCTTTTTGCCCTCAGAACATTTTTGTGTATGTAAAACCTCCATGAGCTTTCCAGTGGCTCATTTTGTTTAGACTGGCCACCACCTGTCTCTACTGAGGCTGAGCCTCTCTGTGTTTTCTTCACTTGATCACTGACCCTTGTAACCTCGTTCATCTGATTTTCTCAACCACCTCATCATTTTTTGCAGGGATGATTACCTACATCAGCAAAGCAAGTTTTATAATATCCAAATATCTCACTGCACAAGGCCCACTCAACCAATATGGCTAATTTAATTTAGTTATCATATGCACCTTTGAAGGAGATTCTCATTAAAAATTTGACTTCCTCCTTCAATCTTGCCCTTTTCACTTTGATTATGTCATATAACTAAGGGTCTGAACATTTTTTGGATGGCGTTGTGTGTCTGTGTTTGCAGCATGAATGTTTGTTATATTTATGGCTTAAATCTTGAATTTGCCAATGTATTGCTCATTTGTAGGAAAACATGTTTATTCTGCCCCCTCAGTCCCTTGCCATGCCCAGTGCCAGTTTAGAACCAAATTGTCAAACACTGTGCCCTTATTTTTTCATACAATAGATATTAGGGACATTGCATGTAAGATCAATTAATTAGTTATGACAAAGAACCAATTGTAGTACTTCTTGACCCCAAAAACGACCTCATAGGATGACTCAAAGCAAGCCAAGATCACCATCTAGTGGAGTCAAAAAATATTGCAAATGGTTCATGAGGCGATTTGAGCCCTCACTACAATGAATTTAGAGTGATTTAAATAGAGGATCAGTGTTGGCATGGATTTTTATGCCTTTTATACCAATGTGGTAGAAAGAGCACCACTAGACCATATGCATTTCACTTTGTCGCTGTATACTTTACCCTCAAATGCTGTCTTGTTCAGGTTCAGTGTGTTTGGGTGCCTTATAGACACTGAAACTGATGAGTCCAGGAGCCTGAAGTCACATGAACTGAAACAACAGCTTTTGATTTGCCTTTTTCTACGGATCAAAGGAGACCCCAAGTGGAAATGCCATGCCCACTGAAAAATAATGTTGGATTATCCTTATTTTTTCATGGGTTTGAGACTGGGATTGGTTTCCCAGAATGCCCCAGTACTTGGGAGCACCTAGTGCATTAGTTGTGAAATGAGTTTACATATTTCTTGTTGTATCCCTTCCCTCAGAAGCTGTACTCAGATCTCTTTATATGCCAAACTTAATTGATGGGCAGACGCCAAAATGTGTCTGAGGTCACCTCTACACTGTAAAGAGTCGTGCTGTAGCCAACAGTTTCTGTGCAGGAAATGCGCTTGTGCATTTCGGTGAGTGAAAGATTTAATAATGTTCATGTGCCAATTTTAAACACTGTAGAATATTTTAATACAGTCTGTTTCTCTGTCAAAGTCAGTTATATTGCCCTGGCAATTTAATTTATTATTTAATAAATTCTTGCTAATTAACCTCTGTGAATCATTGCTGGCTCTGATGAAGTTCACACAAGGGAATAACTAATGTGGATTATTCCGTGGACTTTTAAACATTTATGCTACTTATGTCACCTAGCTAAATTTAAAAAAGTGTTTTGCTTTTGTACACAGAGAAGTTTTTAACATTTATATTTCAGTGATCTGATATATTTTTTTCATATTTCAAGTCATTGTCTTTGTAGCTGAAAACTTCAACAGAAGCTAAAATAAGTAATGAGTCATCTGGGGGTGAAACGCGGTATTACATTTTTTAAAAGACAAACCAGTTCAGTCCTAGGAGCAAACACTCTACCAACAAACCTCTAAAATATCATTGGATTCTAAAGACTTTTCTTTATTAACAACTTTATTGAAATAATGATAAATACATTGTATTTATATAGTGCTTTTCAAGATCTCAAACACACCTGGGACTAGGATTGTTTTCCCAAAATGGCGCAGTATTTGGGAGTAGCTTCTGCATTAGTGGTAGTTAAAAATGGTGCTTCTAATGAGACATAGATATTGCGTCTGCAAAGCGCTTTGGCTGTCTTGAAGAGCACTATATAAATGTAACTTTCATGCATTCTCTTTAACTTTCAGTCTCTGTTGCTCACCTCTTTCTTCTTCCACACTTGTTGCTGGTGTAAGTCTAGCTCCGCTGGTGATCCTAGAAGTAGGTATCAAAGTTAAATTAGGGCTTACCGCTCATCCTCGGCATGGGAGACAATGGAGAGGATTTCTGTCGGTCTGTAGCAGGCGAGCTCAATCCTCTCCTGTCTGACAGTCAGCCTGTGTCAGGACATCACAGTTACACGTGAATTATGTATGCCTCCTTGATCTCCAAGGACTGCTGCTTGGCTTCCGACTTGCGCCCCCTCCTGCCCGGGTGGTAGACTAACATCTGTTCGTAATCTTTCTTTTGAATGGATTTTTAATTTTCAACTACTCTTTACTGGAGGCCCCCGCTATTTGGGCCCCCAACCCAGATCGGTCCAATTATGTTCCATATTTATAAGTTAAGTCCTAACTTTCCCCCCTTTAAGGTGCTCCTGAATTTTACCTTCTGTAATCTTAAAGATCTTAGACTATGGCGCATATGCGGCTCATTTGAACTCTCTGTTTGAGTCCAGTGGTCAGCAGAGTAATTTCAATGTCAACGTTGGGCCCCTGAGCAAGGCCCTTAACCCTAGATGCTCCAGTGACTGGCTGACCCTACTGTCTCAATTGTACGTCTGATCAATAAATAAAAATTTTAATGTATAAACAACTTCAGCTAACTGATGTGATATCAATATTAGTTAGTAGTAGACTCCTGTGTGGCGTGTTACATGCCTCTGTCCGATTCTGGCAGGCCAGCCCTGTTAGTAAATGTTTATACATGCATGGATTTAAAACCTTTTACTCTTTGAATTCATTTATACCTGCAATGTTATATCCATGCTAGTCAAGAGCTGTTTTTGTCATGTAACAATGAAACACGACATGGCCAAAATTATATGGATATTGAAATATCACACCCATATTTCCTTGTTGAACATCTCATTCCAAATCCACGGGAATTGAGATGCCTGCTCGAATGTTTTACCACTGTAATCCTCACACTTTAAGAGTCAAGATGCGCCTGGGATCCTCTGAGGATACTCTAACTAATAGCATGTGGCATATTTATTAATTATTTTCAGGGTATGGTTTTGGTTTGGTTGGAGTTGATTTTGCATACAGTATGTATCATTACATGCAAAGCATTTTCAGATTTTTCCTTCTACATCTGTTCTACATCTGTTTAGTCCATCACCCAATCACACAGCCGCTCAATGCAGGAGCCAGAGCCATTATTTCTTCCTGATCCTGAACAATAAAACATAAGAATTAATTTTATTCATGTTTAAGTGCATAACTAAGTGCAAAAACATTGCAAACATCATTATCCATTGTGTTAACCAGTGTTGGTTCGAGTCCACCTTAGCCAAGTTTGAGTCAAGACCGTATCTTTAACAAATCAAGTCGGAGTCAATACCGAGTCCAACAGGGGGCGAGTCTAGGATGAGAGCCCATTACTTACCTTTGCAGTTTGGAAAAAATAAGTTCAATTTTAGACCATGAATCTGAATTCAAAACTAAGAAATGAACACTAAACAAACACCTCACATTTTTACGTTACATTGTACATAATTTAAGAAATAAAAACTCAAAAATAAATTATTTGTCAAAAGTGAAGGTAACAGTGACACATTTCCACACTCCTTTGGTACTGTGTCTTCGGAGAATCCTTGGGTTCCTCTGGTTTGACTTCATGTTGAATGAGCAGTTACTACAGGAGTCCTGAATGAGGCTCATTACCTGCATTGTGAGGGAGCGTCAGTTACGGCACTACGGCCATGTGGCACGTTTCCCTGAGGGTGATCCGGCTCACAGGATCCTCACTGCTGGGAGCCCAAGCGGCTGGACCAGGCCAAGGGGACGCCCACGTGACACCTGGCTGAGGCAGATGGATGGCCATTTTCGGAGGGTGGGACTGGACCGTGTATCTGCCTTGGGGATTACTGGCTGGGATCCCAAGGAGTTTCGCCGTGTGGTGGGTGCGGTAAAGTGCTGCATCAGCGCATGCTCACCTACTTGACCTAACCTGACCTGTAGAAATGATTAATTTCATTGTAACATGACTGGACGCTGCTGAACTCACTTAAAATTGGTTCTGGAAACTAGTGCTGTAGTTCTTGAGACCGGTCTTGGTCTCGAGACCGATCTCAAGACCATTTTTTTGTGGTCTCGGTCTTGTCTGGATCTCAACACTATTTGGTCTTGGTCTTGTCTTGGTCTCGACTCTATTTAGTCTCGGTCATGTCTTGGTCTCGGACATGGTGGTCTTGATGGGATGGGAAAAAAAAGAGAAAACAGCACATCCTCACAGAACGGTATCATTATTTATTACACACCTCAGTTCAAATGCAACCAGTCAGATGCATCTATTTTAAAAACATCACACAGTATACATTTTCTCAATGAACACTGTCAATGCTTCACAGTCCACACACGTCATACACATCGTATCATAGCGAAGTCAGCAAAGAAATTTCCGAAAATGTCCACAAAGTCTATAGCATATTTAGAATTCAAATAATTTAGTTATTTTACAGTCACTAGAAAGCACAGTCTTGGAGGTGCAAGTCAATCTAGAGGCTCATTCTCTTCAATTGAAAGCAAAGGGCCATTACATAGCCGTATTCATAGCTTATCCGAGGCCTCTGTCCCTGGTATAAGAGATTTAATATGAACATCTTTCTGGTACATTCCATCTCTTTACTTTGACGAGGTCTGATAAAATGGTTATAGGAGAGGATTGCTGAGAATATTATTTTCCATCAGGCCTCATAACTATGACAAACCTGGGAGATTTTAAATGAGAGACATATGGACAATATAATTGAAAAGATAACATGAATTTGATTTAACGACGAATGACACGTTACAGCAATGCCTTTTTTTGCTACAGTTGATCTGAATAATATGATGTCAATTCTATCCTTAGTCTGTTTTCAGTCTTGGTCTTGGTCTTGCCTTATTGTGTCTTGGTACCCTCAAGTCTCGGCAGTGTCTTGGTCTTGAGGCTTTTTTAATTTAGCAAACCTTTTTATTACACGTTTTGCAGTTTTCTTAAAATAGGGTGACCAGATAATCCATGTCAGGGAGGACACTTTGAGCTACTTTAGGTTTTACAAACTACTTTCAAACCAATAAGCTCCTGTGCACCCTGCGATGAGCTGGTCCCCCATCCAGGGTTATCCCCTGCCTCTTGCCCATTGCTTCTGGGATAGGCTCCGGACCCCCCGCGACCCAGTAGGATAAGCGGGTTGGATGGATGAAGGCTCCGGTGCTCTGCTAAATAATTCAGCTCTTCTTGTGCTTTGACTGGTTTGTTTCCTTGACTGAAAGACTCATCCAGCTGTTTCACTTATTTCACAGCATAAGTGACACATGCATGATTATAGGAGACTGACCAATCAGCAAGAACTCAGTGCTCAAGTGAAATCCAGGTCTTTAATTGAAATCGTAATTTATAATTCCTATCCTATCTCAGTGTCCTCCCTCGCATGGATTATCTGTACACAAAATGTAGATAAAATGCATTCACAATGTTAAATGGCAGACGCATAATGTAACACACATAGTACGATATATGTACGTGATAGGGACTCCCATTTGAGAAATCGCATCATTTCGCATAAGATACGAGCAGGACACGGGCGCGGTTTACTCCTTATTTACAACGCGCTGCTGTTGATTTTTTCGAATGTACTTGTCCGGCGCTGTAATCGCCACAGAAAGAATGCCGTTCACGGTTACATCATTTTTCAACTTTGTTCTAATTTGTGGTAGTATGGGTACTCCCCCCCGCAATGCCATCCTGGTCAGCACTTCCTTTTCTCACGGGCTAAAGATATTCAAGGACAGTCTGCATCTGTATGCCTATCTTCCTTCTCCGGCTTGGTCAGGTCGTCCTGACCTAACAGAGTGCTGGCCAATATCTATTTTTGATTAGTTTCAGCCTTATAAATGTGTTTTCATCATTTTGTTAGGGTGTTAGTGCTATTCTATAAGATACATTATTTATACAATATGTGTTGATTCTATTCTCCTAAATATATAAGATGCATTCTTTATAAGATATGACTCCCTCAATATCTGAAACATATCTTTTTCCGGTTTGGGGGTCAGCTGCCCCTTTAAACTGTTTGCACATGCGCGGCACAGACTGGTCATTGACAAAACGTGAAAAGGTGCGCATGTGTGTTGTAGTATTACAGTTTTTGAAAAAAATGCGTCGCTTGAATATGTCGTCACCGTAGTTGTCCATGTGGTTTTACAGTGTCGTTTATGCGTTTTCTTTAAAAACTAAATCTCTAGCAAAGAAACAAAATGTCTTCAAATTCTCGTAGACCAGAACATACAGCACCTCCAGAAGTGGTAAGGAATATTGTCAAAATGAAGCTCGGTAGTAATAACCAGCTGGAGATATTAAAACATAACTCGCGTATTTTGGTCTTCGTTTGTAGTTGCATTTATTTCAAGGAAGCTTATCGTGTTTAATACCATATTAAACACGATTGTCACTTTGTCTGTTTAGTTGCATTAACTGCATTAATAGTTTCTACATCGCAACAGGACATGTTATAGGATATGTTGAATGATGTATTTAATCCTTAAGTATAAACGATATGGAAATGCTACAAAAAACAAAAAAATATTTGCATGTATGAGCCTTCCGCTTATACTGGCGACGAATTGTTCCCTGACGTACAATGTCACAGTTAAAATTTGTTGATTTGAACAATATAATTTCGCTCATAGCTGGTCATTCTTATTCTTCATTCCGTAGTTCTACAACGAAGACGAGGCCAGAAAATACTCTCAGAAGTGTGTAAATGTTTTTTTATTTGTTCTTATTAACTTATCTGCATATTACTTTATGTAACATATGTGCTTCTAAAAATGTGTTTTGGCATAAATGTAAGTTTCTCCTAGGCAGTATGAATTTACTGATTCTTATTATGACAAGTCCCAAAATGTTATTATAGCTATAATTTTAAATAAGACCACTAACCTGTTTGCAAGCTTAATCAAGGTTTCATTTGTCAAATATTAGTGTCATTGGTGAGAAAGTCTCGCCATATTCCAGCCAATTGTCTTGTGTGCTTTGATGGCAGCTCTCGCATGATAGAGATTCAGAGTCAAATGTCCGAGAGGGCTGTGGAGCTCCTGAACTTGCCAGAAGATCAGCCATGCTTTCTGCTAGATGTTGGGTATGGTGTGTATTCTCTGTTTGTTTGTGTGTCCATCTCAAAATTTGCGATTGGTGCATAATCATCGATGAGGGATTTTTATTCATCCCCGGCTGTTGAAATGTACCACTTCCAGATGTGGTTCGGGGTTGAGTGGGGACTACCTTTCTGAAGAAGGCCACTTCTGGCTGGGGGTGGACATCAGCACAGCTATGCTGGGTTGGTAACTTTATCCACAATTATCACTTTCACATCATCTATAAATCACTTGTCAATTTGTCGATTTTACTGTGACTTAGTTGTTTGAATATTAAAAGCAAAATATTTATGCTTGTAAAGAAAATGAAACCTTCCCCTTTCTAGATGTTGCTTTGGACAGAGAGGTTGAAGGTGACCTTATTTTGGGCGATATGGGGCATGGCATGCCCTTTAGACCTGGCACGTTTGATGGCTGCATAAGGTAATTGTTATGTACTTGAACTTTGACCTTTGGCTCTTGTACTGTAGATATAGCTAATGTATTTTTCTTCTACTGTAGCATCTCTGCCCTGCAGTGGCTCTGCAATGCAGACAAAAAATCATACAGCCCCCCCAAAAGACTCTACACGTTCTTCAGCACCCTTTACTCCTCATTGGTAATTACCATGCATTTATTAAGCAGTATTATAGATCAAAATGGAAGAATTAATGAAAGTTTTAATCCTGAAAGATGTGTAGAGCTGGAAATTGCAATGTCAATTAATTGAAACATTTACAAATTTTGCAAGCGTATAGTTCTCCGTAACAGTGGTATAACCGCTTTTTCCATCAACTTTGTGTGATGAGATACAGTGGAGGAAATAATTATTTGACCCCTCACTGATTTTGTAAGTTTGTCCAATGACAAAGAAAAGTCTCAGAACAGTATCATTTCAATGGTAGGTTTATTTTAACAGTGGCAGATAGCACATCAAAAGGAAAATCG
>JABFDZ020000042.1:9188977-9207045 GCA_019775955.2 Pollimyrus isidori
CCCCCCCCCCCCCCCCCCCCCCCCCCCCCCCCCCCCCCCCCCCCCCCCCCCCGCCCCCCCCCCCCCCCCCCCCCGGCGCTCCAGTGCAATTCAAAGCTAATGGCTTCTTTATTGTCGAAGTTATTAGCAGAGAATCATTGTTTACTGTGGCGCAGCTTGAAGGTCAGGTCACAGAGGCCAGATGACTTTCCTCAGCTTCATTGATTTTATTACAAATACTCAAGCCTGCAATTAGCGATGCTGCACTTTCAGAGCCCCATTAATGGACTTAGCCAGTGACCCGGTGACCAGGCCCCTCCTAAGGTGCAGCTTACTGTGTATTTTCTTGAACCTACAACATGGGGGAGTCGGTAATCGCTTTTCATTAATTCTGCAGCAGGTGGCATAAACTTTACAGCATCACAGTTCAGCTGGTGTTTATCTTGATTCATCAGGCCGGGTTTGAGACCCGCTTATGGATTGGGCCGTTGGCAGGACCAGCAGCCATAATGGCACCTGATGGGTTGGCCAAACATGACAAACCCATGGTTGCTGGCACTGCACCGTGCCACACATCCTGTCAGACATGCCCAGTCAGATCCTGCTGGTGAGGCTTGTGGGTCAGACAGGAAATCAGGTTTTTTTTTTTTTGCCTTAGGCAGTCCGTGCTGCAGCTGGGTTGTGGCAAGGAGAATGAGGGAAGCAGTGCCTGATGGGTAGGCAGCAGGCTCGTTGGTGGCTGACGTGCATCTTTGGGGATATTCTGCACAGCTGCCTGTCCTCCTAGGTGACGTGTTTCAGGGCCTGTCAGCCTGCCATGTCTCGCTGTCTCTGATGCTAAATGAGCCACTCCCCTGAAACGGTGCCTCCGTTGTCCTAATAATGGTAACCAGGCTGATGGGTGCTCCACTGAAAGCATCTCTGCTGCTATAAACCGCTGCAGCACCGGCTGTACCCCCACACGTCTGTGATCCGTTCCCGACATGCAGTATGACTCCCTCGGGGGAGTCCCTGGCTGAGGCTCGAGGTCCCCCTGCCCCACACCTGTACCATCGCCCCTCCCTCTGGTCTATTACCGCCGTCTGTGTTCATTCTCTGTTAACGGGGGGTCTGGGATACTTCTCCCGCTGAGGGGGTCATCTTTGTTTCCACGCAAGATGCCCCCCCTCGATCGACACATTTTACCTTCCCCCACGATTTACATGTGGGGGCGAGGGGGGTGGGACACTGGGCTTTTGTTAATGGGGCCTTAGCTGATGTATTGATGGCTTTGAGCCGGAGACCATGGTCTGCAGCAAACGAGGTGGAAGATGAACCTGGATATTGACTGTCAACAGCACTGGTGGTGGGAGGGGGGCAGGTGTGGGCTGGGCTGGCTGCCAGTTTCTTGCCCCTCGGGGCATCTCCGTCGATCGATACTCTCCCAGCATGGCGCTGGGAATCACCGGGGGGGTCAGACACTGTGCTATCTTGTTGATGGCTGGTTAATCACCGGCTTGTTTTGTCTGACAACTTTTACCAGACATACCAGTGTAACCAGTGAGTGTCACTCAGCATCTTTTTAGCTTGATGAATTTTCTCAGGTTAGTTCTGTATGTGGTGTTAGTTCTGTTCGGTCCTCAGAGTCTGTTGGTCCTTTCACTCCTAGGTTCAGGCTTAGGTTGTACCCGATACGCCTGGGTGGAGGAGAGTGTTATTTCTGAGCTGGAGGTTATGGGTTCAGGAACAGAACTAGCCTACAGTTTTATGGAGGGAACACATGACAAAGCCAGACAGAGCCTGAGAGTCAGGAGTGTCAGACGACCCCTCCATCTGCCATGTGAACAAGATCTGGCCAGTAGTTTCGTCCCAGGCTCCAAGGGACAAGTTGTTCCTCTTTCACCTGCCAGTTTCATGAACCTATGCATCTTCTTCTTCTAATCAGGACACTCATAATCGATCCTGTCACCCTTAGCAGATCAATTAGTGGCTTAAACGTACCATTTGGGGCAAGAGGGACAAAGACTGTATAAAAGATTGTTGATCACCTGAGGGAGCTGGTTTAGAGAGGGCTGTCCCAAGCAATATCTCCTACTCACTGGAGCTGGAAATTGCCAGGAAATCATTAAAAGAGGAGCATTCATAAATATCATTATAAACTAAAACCTGGAAGACATGAGGTATTAATGGGGTACTGTCAAGGACCTACATTCAGTAATGTGTCCTCAAAAGTTTGACACAAAATATCAACAGTTCAGTGTGAGCTGAACCACTTTCTTATTCTAATTACATTCCAAAATTCAAATACATGCAATTTCAGCACTTGACTAAATTGTATTATTAATGTGAAGTTGGAATTCCCCTTGAGGAACTGAGATGTAATAGATCAGCCTGACCTTCTGAAGGCTCGACTAATCGACAGCATGGTTCCCCTGAGTCACAGTGCATGAATGCCTTGGGTTGGTCCTGCCTTTAGATAGTGTGATGCTTATATTTTGAGTCCCTATCAGCATCCACCAGATCTACGCTACGCTACGCTCTGCTTTCACACTGCAGAGATAGCTTTTTACAAACATCCAGTCATCATATTTCAGGATTGTGACCATACCGGCTTGGCTTGTCAGGGGAGCTTGACATCATCTGAGTTACGCTTGACTCTGGAGGCTTGGGAAATTGGTGACACTAGAGATGGGCTATCGTCTTTTTCAGAGGTGGACATTATAGGCCCAGAAAGTAAAAGTTTTGACCAAGGTTTTGTTTCAACCAGCCAATTGAGTATAAAGAGTCACAGTCACGGAGTACTCAGCTAATTGACTGAAACAAAATATTGGTCTGGACCTTGAACTTCTAAAGCTGAAGCGTCCACCTCTGTTCTTTGTAAGTTGCAGCTTTCAGCATCGGGGGTCATTGGTAGGACTCCCATGCTAACGGTGGCTAACATACTCCATGGGCTGTTTGTGTACACGGCATCTTTGCAAGTTATGGAGACCACCATGGTCATCATAATTCCATCCTGTTAATGATTAGGGGAGATCGCAAAGAGACAGATACTAAATCAGTCACGGTCTGGTCAGAGCCCATTAACAAATCTTATGTGTCGCTTGCTTTGTAACTTTGTACCTGGTTAGCATCGGGACAAAGGTTTCGGTATCGAAGTTATAACTGCACCCCAGGCCAGAAGAGCAGGCGCACCCCCCTCCCCCCCCCCCCAAAAGCTTCCTGCTAGTGCTGATCACTGCCAGGCCCCAGGGATGCCGCCGCCCAATACATCAGGCTCCCAAAGGCATGACATGACACGCCTCATTTGGGTTCCAGTAGTGCCGCATAGCGATACCATCTCTTCCTGTGAGGTTAATGAGTCCCAGTGCTGCTCCCTGCTGGCTATTAACCACCCAAATCACTGCTGCTGAGTCTTGCGGACTAAAATGAAGGAATTAACCTGAGAAGGCCTGGTGGCCTGTCGAATCATTCTAGAATTTTCTCTAATGACCACTGTGGATTCGGTTGGTCTCATTAATGCGCCCTCGCCGTGGAAACGCCATGGTATCTCGCCGGAAGCAAGTGGCTTGAGGTTTATGGCTGGCTGGTGGCAACATGGGGGGGCAGCGATGTACAGCTCATTACCCTCTCCCCTCCCCAGCTAAAAGATGGGTCTCACTATCGATGGGGGCAGGGCAAATCAGCCTTTAATTAACCAGAGCGGAATGGTCTCTCTGAATTCGTTTAGGCATAGCTTCCTTAATCAGGCGCTTCTGTGGTCCATCCCGGATTGAGCTGTGAAAAGGCAGTTTAAATTTAGGCTTCTTTAAAGACAGATTTCAGTGTCTCAGTTTAGGAAGAGCTAAAATGCTCCTTTACCATAAAAATAGTGCTGAGGAACGTGGTACTGATGCAGGAGATGATCAGTCATACTGGCCACAACTGTAGGCCTGTCTTTGTTGACGAAACTCTCGTCTGCTCAATTTCCTCAATAGCAGGACCTTCAATGCCCTCATGTAGCACAAGAGTCACTGAAACCAGCAACGACCACTGGATGCATCAAACGCAAAGAACCTCCTCTTTGGGCTGGAGGCATCAGTAAAGCTGCCAGAGCTCAGCATTAGAATGTGATCCAGCACGGAGCCTGAAGCGAGCTTCCTCGCCTTTTGGATTCCACGGTGCCTTTCTGGCTTATGCTGCTAATAAACCGATTTGGAACCCCCCCCCCCCCCCCCCCCAAAAAAAATATCCCTTTGAGCTTTAGCAGGAGAGCAATTACATTCTCTAGGCAGTGAGGCCTCTAATTAGGGAAGCACTGTGGTCTAAAGCAGGGGAGCCGGCAGCTGAGATGCAAATGTTGTCACTGTGAGCGGTAGCGTCACAAGGCCGGTGGATAATGCTACGGTCCTATGGAGAGAAGGGCCTTTGTTACTGACATGTGCATTGTGAGGGGGTATTAACAGTGACGTATAAAGGGAAGCGTTCCGCTTTAATGTGTTTAAGCCGGCTGGCCCTGAGATGGACACACATCTGACAGCCTTCGGCTGAATAGCTGTGTGATTTCTCAACTTGAAAAAGGCAAAGTAACCGTCTCGCAGATGGAAATGCAAGAAAATACTTTATTTCAAAATTGACTTTTTTTTTCCATTACAAGGCTTACCATTGTGTCATAAAAAAAGAATGATGTCTGGCTCTCTGTCTTCTTGCTTTTCTGGAATATAAGTGGTGAACTGGACATGTGGCCTAAATTTGGATGTTTATGAAAAGATTTAGGGAATACAGTTTTCGATTCCTGCAGTTATTTTCCAAGCATGGAGGTGTCTTTATAACATCCTTATCAGTGAGCTGACATGCGGTTGTGGTCTCAGTGTTACGAAGTCTACTTTGCATTGCTTCAGTAAGATTATCAGCTGTATGAGCGGCAAATATTGTGTTTCTTTTTGATAAAATTGCCAGCTGCACAGCAAACGAGAGTCGGTTCATATAATGAGACAGCATGCACGCTAGCTGGAGTGGATCCACGGATGGATGGATGAAGTATTTCATTCGTGATAACTGCAATCTCATGGGTTTGGGCTGGCAGCTGGGGGGGGGGGGCTATGAACTGGTGTTCCCTCTAGTAGCCCTAGCAAAGGGATGGTGCAGAGTATAATGGAGGGGTCATCAACTCCAGTCCTGGGGGGCCTCAGCCCTGTGTACCTTAGTTCTTTCCCTGTTTCACCATACATGATTCAGCATAAGAGCGGTGTGGTAATTAGCACAAGGAGTTGAATCAGGTGTGTTAAATGAGGGGAAACACAAAAATGTGCAGGGCTCCGGCCCCCCAGGACTGGAGTTGATGACCCCTGGTATAATGCATCAGGTGTTTCTGGTGGAGGTTGGGTGTAGTAGGAGGTCAATGACGTGATGGAGACAGTTGCCAGATGGTCTAGCATCTTGCTGCCTGTAGGTGTGCCACATGTAGATCAGAACATACTGTAAGGAGGTCTGCCTGACTCCCGAGTCCCACCCTTCAACGATTTTGCCCCTGAATGTTATTTTTTTTTCCAAGACCCACTGGGCTGGGGCACTAACTCCTGAAAGGCTGTTTCTCACAGCCCAGCTCCCAAGAACTAGTCTCAGAGGGTTACTGAATAGCTTTCCAGAAAGCCCAACCCTGAGCTTGGCACTAGTAATGTCTTCAAGCATTAATGAACTAATTGGAGAAAAACCAATCAAGAGTTTATTAGAGAAATGAAGATTCAATCAGCATTACAGTTGAGTAACTAATAGGCAGCTGAGAATGAGAGGACGTTACTTCGGGAACCCTAATGGCGGACGGCTCGCCTTCAAGCGGCGGATGCTCATTCTGTCATCCTGTGTTATTGGACTGCCCGGTTCTTTTGCTGTCCTCTCCTCTTAATGCAATGCCTTAATACATTGTGATACTATGTTGATACTCTAGCTCTTCCGATCTCTTGGTCTCTCTTCCCACCTTTAGTGCCATTTGCACCTCAGTCAGGCCCGTATTTGACAGACAGGAAGACTTTGTATTGTAACAGGGGTTTGCAACAACTGAAAATGGAACAGAGCTTGGGACCTTTTACCATTGATGCGTCGTCGTATAAGTAACTAAGGAATCGTGGATAATGACCCCAATTCAGAATATATTTCATTATCTAGGTGAAGAGACCAAGAAGGCAAAAACAAGGCTGTCCAGATACTGACGTCAGTCATCTTGGCAAGTCATCCAGAAGAAAATCCAAATTTGTGTTCAAAGCATAGAAAACAAGCAGGCAGATGGTAGGAATAATGCGACTCCAGCTAAGACGTTTGAGAAATGAGAGCAGTGGGGAATTCTGAGAGCTAGGGGTACCAGTTGTGTGTGTGTGAACATAGCCGCCCCCTGCTACTGTGACCTTTTGGGTTCGCGGTGAGGTCATGGGGGGGCCATCTTCACAATGTCGTGTCTGAATATGGACTTTCGACCCCTGCTGGCTGGTGCAGACCTTAACATACACAGTTCTAAGTAGGATGAAATCTTGCCACAGAATGTTTTTGAAGACTGCTGGATTGTGTCGAGGGGCAGCTTTCAGGAAGGCTTCATCACTACGGTTACAAGTGACGTTGTTGTACCGATTGATGTCCAAACTGACAGAACAGAACAGACACACAGTATATAATGCGTTCTTTTTGTTTAATGATGTTGGATTCTCAATCTACAGGTGGAGGAAATCCGGGGGTACATCGAGGCGCTCTCTGAGAAAGTGGAAGATGTGAAGAGGAAGCACAGTGCCATCTTAGCTGCGCCCAACCCAGATGAAAGTAAGATTGCATGCTTAGTTTTGATCGTTTCCAGTCTCTAGATTGGCTGCCTCAAAATCAGTGAGTGCATTAATTTGCTGGTTGTTAACTAGAGCTTCATTCATGGGTCACCTCTGGGTTGAGTCGTTTGTTAATCGTAATTTGTATCGGCCTTGTATGCCCGAGGTACTGTAAGTGTCGTTGAAAGTAACAAGGGTTTATCTTGGCCAACTGCAACATGAAGAAGTTTTGTTGACCCTTCCAGGTGCGTAAAAGCCCCCAATTGCCAACTTTAGCAACAGCGTCGTTCCACTGATATTAGCACTTAGTTTTCCTGCATGGTTTCAACATGACTCACAGTACGAGAAGTGGGTGGCATAATGAGCACACAAATTGGAGGAGCATAGGTCAGACACAGACTCTGGCTACGCTTTCAATTTCTGTGATGCCGTTAGTTTCGGTTTGAGGTATTAGTATGGATGTGGCAGAATCCATGTCTTTTATGAAGGTCATCTGGTCGCAGATTCTGGCAGGAGCTCAAACTGGTTATTGACGTTGCCACTCATGCTTGGTGCTTGTCTTTCTCACAACCGCCGGGCAGTAGTGAAAAGTGAAGAGGACAGAGCTCTGAACTGTAGATGGAGATGCTTCTGGGGGATGCAGCTACTCGCAAATCTTCCTCCAGGAGATGGCGGGTGCTGGCGGACATGGCCGAGTCTGTGCTTCACTGAGCCTGAACGATTGGCCATTAATCAGCACCGCAGAAAAGTTACAATGGGACCGTTTGTCACCCTTGCACTGTTTCACTGGACAGGTGCTTATCGATCTTGGCGTCCTCTCCTGCGTGGGCAAAGCAATTTACCCCTTTGCCGTCATAATCCAAGGGGTGGTGAAACCAGTTACAGCTTTGCCCTTACTTTAGGGTCAGATTTTGTTGTTTGTGCTGGCTTTCTTTTCTTATGAGATTTTATAGCTTCTCAAAAAGGGATTTGGAGGAGAACAAATAATTTAATTTTCTGTCTATCAAAAGGAGTCTTTGCTGAAGGGGTCTC
The DNA here is from genome assembly GCA_019775955.2 of Pollimyrus isidori. Lineage (NCBI taxonomy): Eukaryota > Metazoa > Chordata > Actinopteri > Osteoglossiformes > Mormyridae > Pollimyrus > Pollimyrus isidori. Next base: position 9,196,750 of record JABFDZ020000042.1, read on the forward strand.
AGTCTTCTATATTCCATTACTATGGCTGCGGCTTATTAATGTGACTTTGAGAAACGTTGTGCTGTTTTTATACAATTTTCAGATTGGAGGTATAATAAATAGTGGGACAGCCCAACCAGCCTTAAGTGCTTTTGGCATTTGCTGTTCTGAACTTTACGTAATTCTGGATTGAATTTAGGTTGTTGAGACTCCTCACTTCGATAATAGATAAGAGGAGGCTCATGCAGCACGATCACAGGCTGATGGCTGCGTGGGACAGAAGCTGGGAGGAGCTTTGTGGAGGAATAACTGGGCTGTAATCCAGATGTGTCGTATTCAGCGTAATTCTACTGTTGAAGTTCACAATGCACTATATAAGATGTAGTTATTGAGAGTATTTTATCGGGTAAGTAGAAGTTAAACTGGCAAGGTTCTTCAATCATGGTGACCAGTGGAGTTCCCAGTTCGCCCGTACAGTGCTGTGACAGTTGCCAGAGTGACACGGAGTCTGTCATAAAACTTTAATTGTGTTCTTGGTTGAGCAGCTGATTTATTCTTGAAAGCGCATAGACGGGCCCTCTAGGTGTCGTAAAGGGGGACAGTGAGGGCGATTCCAAGGGCTCCTGAGTGTTAGGGGCCCTAAAAAATTTAGAACATACTTGGGTTGGTCTGGCTTAGGAAGCCAATATGATATACTTTCATGGGACCCAAAATCTGTAGCAGAAGCCTTGCATGCATTCCTGGTGTCCATATAGTAATAATTCCATAGCTTAGGTATGATGGGTAATTTTGCAAGTATTTTTCTTTTTTAAATTGGCTTTTCATATGATGTCAATATGGGCCAGCTGACTTGATATGTTAATCTTTTATCATGTAAGAAGAGGAAGAGTCGCCGTGGTAGACTAGTGTGGTTCCGGGGGCCCAGGAATGGTTATACCGCGGTAGAGAACGTCGTCACTGCTTTCTGAAAGGATGCGAGAGGACCTGCAACCAGAGGGGGGCCCTGCAGTCCTGCTCCCCCCAGACACATCTCCATGCTCCCCCACCCGAGGCTCCGCCTTCTCATCACAGTGCTGACATGAATGACGGCTATTATCCGAGAGACGGAGGGCTGCTGTGACAGAAAGATGGGCCGTATTTTTCTTTAATGTGCACCTCATCCAAGCTGCAGGGCCCTGATAGGCCGGCGCAGGGGCCACGGGGGAATTGGGGGGGGGGGTGAGGAGGAAGGTCAAATGTCACACATATAAGTAGACGCCCCTGTGAGAGATGGGAAACATCAGTAAAAGGGGTGCCCCCCCCCTCCAGATCCAGCTGATCCCCTGCCCCTTTCAACATTGACAACCTGCAGATTTCCTGATAACCGAGGGTCAAAAAAGGAGAAGCCAATGTACCTTTATTGCTGCCCCCCCCGTCCCATGTGGAACTTTTAAACACCATTTTCCAGGCAGTAATGACCCCCCCCCTTGTACGGTACTTAACAAGTGCTGTGTTTCTCCAGCTCCTCTCCTCGTTTTCTTTTGTATGCTCAGTGTGTGGCAGGGATATTTTCTGGTATTTTCCAATTACTGTCCTGCCTCCCACACACCCCAGCTGAAAATGCCTGGGCCCATTCTCCCGCCGCCCCCTAATACATCTATATTTACTTGCCCAAATGACGAGAGACTGGAATAAAAAACCAATGGCAGCATGCTGATTAAAATTGGACATATGCAAGTACATTAACCCCTTTGGAAAAACCTAGATGTTCATTCTATTTTAAACCTCTTCTTACAGAAGATACAGACCAATCTAAAGTGTATTTTATTTATTTCCTACAAATAGCCTAAACCCTCTTCTTGCGCAAGATGTTTTCCAACAACAATTTCTGAAGAACCCTTTTGTTGCACAACAATTGGATATAGCACTCAACGGTTAGTCCAGAAAACATTCATCGCACATTGGTGTAGACTCTCTGTGGGTGTGTTTGAATAGCTGTGTGTAGGAGTGAAGCTTCAAAGACCCAGGAAGCTGGTTTCACCTTTTCTTAGTGGGGGTGGCTTTAACCAGAATCGGAACGACTTTCAGTCAAAGTCAACAGGGTCCATACACCGGTCATCCACAATATTAAAACCACTAACAAGTGACATGAAAAACATTGATTATCCCGTTACAATGATATCCGTCATGGGTGCCATGATATATTAGGCAAGCGAACAGTCAGTCCTTGAAATCGATGTGCTGGGAAAATGGGGGAAAAAATCAGCAAAAATGGACAAGTATAAGGATGTGAGCGACGTTGACAAGGGCCAAATTGTGAGGGCTAGATGACTGGGTTAGACCATCTCCGAAATGGCAGGTCTTGTGGGGTGTTCCTGGTATGCTGTGGTAAGGACCTACCGGAAGTGGTCCAAGGAAGGCCAACCGGTGCTAGTGATCGGGTCATGAGCACCCAAGGCTCATTGACATGTGCGAGTCTGGTTCGATCCCACAGGAGATTTACTGTAGGACAAATTGCTGTGGACAGAGCATTGCACATTACTGGTTATGGAGCCAGTCTGACCAGTCAGCGCTCCCATGTTGACCACCGCAGAAAACACCTATAATGGGCACAAAAGCATCAGAACTGGACCATGGAGCAATGGAAGAAGGTGACCTGTTCTGAGGAGACATGTGCTCTGTTACATCAAGTGGACGGTTGGGTGCATATGCGTCGCTTAACTGGGGAAGAGATGGAACCAGGATGTACTATGAGAAGAAGGCAGGCTGGCGGAGGCAGTGTGATGCTCTGGGCAATGTTCTGCTGGGAAGCCTTGGGTCCTGGCGTTCATGTGGACATCACTTTGATACATTCCATGTACATAAATATTGTTGCAGACCAAGTACACCCCTTTACCACACTAAAAAAATTGTTCTAGCATGGTTTGAGGAACAGGAAATGGAACTGGAGGGGTAGACTTGGCCTCCAAATTCCCCACATCTCAATACGACCAAACATCTAAGGGAAATGCTGGACAAACTGGTGTGATCCATGGAGGCCCCACCTCACAGCTAACAGGGCTTAAAGGATCTGCTGCTAATATCTTGTGTGTCAGATACCACCGGACACCTTCAGACGCCTCATGGAGTCCATGCCTCAATGGATCAGGGCTGTTTTGGCGGCACGAAGGAACCTACGCAATATCAGACAGGTGGTTTTAATGTTATGGCTGATCGGTTTATAAATCCCATCTAAACCCTCCACCAGTCAGGTTGAGGGAAGGTGGAATATGGGGGTACAGAGTGAATAGTGGAGGGGCTGTGAGAGATGATGTCATAACTGGGCTTTCGTTTTACTTCCTGCTCTACCCCCACTAATTTAATTTAACTAATAATCAGGCCTACTGGCTGAATCTGGTACCTTTCCTCAGGTGTTCTGGGCTGAGCCCGATGGACCTTGTAAGTACCAGTTGAGCTTGTAATCACATCGGTTTGGCTGGAGAAAACTGGACCTGTATTGACTTTGTCCCAAATCGGTAGCAAATCTCTTTGGGAAACATAATATGAAAAACAAAGCGTTTGGTGCTTTGCTCAGTATATGAATATTATATGCATTCTTATTTTGTTGGTATTTGGAGTGTGTGTTTATGGGACAGTATAGGTCATTTTTAATCTTGACAATATGGAAATAAAATATTTTGAAATCTCTCCCCGCTTAGTAAAATGAATATGCTTCTGAGGAAGGTGACATCGTGTTGTTGTTGTCATATGAACTAAGATGACATTGCTGATAGCCTTGGGTTTATAGTGCTTGAATATTTCATATGAGGATATATTTTATCATGCTGCCTGGGATAGGGACCCCCCCCCAATCTGTCCAGGATGAGCGGATGGAAGATGAATACATGGGTGAATGAATGGATATATTTTATACGGGCAGTTCAGAGACTTGAAATTCCTCCGAGATTGAACTAGTTGTTCTCTGCGATAGCCTGAAGATCTAAATGTCCATCTGTTTTCAGCAACTGGCTTCTCCGTTAAGGTCGCAGTAACCTCTGAAGATACAGATTGGAAAATTACCGGATCGTGTTGAAAATGCAGGCATGTCCAAATTGTTTAAACGTGTCCCTTCGTACACTTTGACCCGGGAACTACCAGCTTCTTTTCTGTTCTCCGCGTGTAAAACTGAAATATTGAAAACTGAGTCCCCTCCTCACTCTCTGGGTATTAATTTTTGGATTCCTGTGAAACTCTTCTGCTATGAAAATAAAGAGAACAGTCTGGTGACAAATTCTTGCTGAGGAAAATGTGAAACTGCCAAATACTACCAGAGATTCACATGAGATATGAAGCACATTCACATGAGATGTTTTCTAATACAGATGATAAGCTGCGTTCAGTGCTGATGTCCACTGTAGAAAAATTTTGTTGAGTGTAATATGAGCCACACATGACTGGACGGTGGACGGGATCACCTTGTTGTCCTCAGTGTAACGTGAAAACCCCTCCCCATCCTCACGCTGCATACAATGTTTTCTTCTTGAAGAATGTTCTCTGCTGGTGCACGGTGAACATGTCTGAGTAACTGAAAGGCTGACTGAGCTGAAATGGACCTCCTAATTTATTGCATCATTATTGTTAATCAGTGATAGTGTGATCAGGGCGGTGGATGGAAAGTTTCGCTCTGGTCAGCTGAGCTTAGCTTAGCATTCAAATAATAAAAGGAAGCCAGATTGTTCGCTTTCAGTTTGATAGAGGAAGATGTCCGTACTCTGTCTGCAGACCAAAACCGCAGGGGGACAGCCATCTTCTCTTCACTCACCAGCCGGGAAGGTGAACCCCTGCGCTTTACAGAGCTCAGCGAATTGCCCTAAACCCAGATTAAGTATTACTAACCTAAAAAGCTGACTGCCTTTTCCACACAACACATCTTATTAATAACTTAACACACTGTTGGCCACATTGTTGGTGTTGGTAACGATGTGTATTATCGATAAATAAACGAAAAATTACAGAAATAGAAGTTACTATTTCTGTAGTGTCGGTGTTGGTAAACATGAGTATTAGCTGTAATAAATGAGAAAGAATGATATTCATATTCATACAGGGCAGGTATCTCCCCGGTGATGGCACCTGCCCGCATCCAGGCTGCGTGGTGCACGGACGTCACCTTTCTCTCCATGGTCAGTGTCGCTCCTACCCAGAGAAGACCCAACGCGGGCACTGCCATTTTATAAAATCTCCCCATCTTCAGGAACCTGCTTGCTAAATCGCTAAAACGCTAAGGTGACACCTGCAGATATCATCACCAGAGTAGTTTGTAGGTATCACTTCACACATGACATCCGTCCCCTGTTCCCCTTTGGTCTCTCCTCCCTGTCTTGCTTTATTTTCGCTTTGGTGTTATAGCAGCATAGTAGCAGCTCCCCATAGACACAGCACAGCTCCAGGTGCTCAGTAACACCTCGTCATATGTGTCTTTGCATGCATTTTTTTGGTAAAACTTAAGTATATGGGAAAAAATACACATCGTCTTAAGTATGTAAAATATGTAAAATAATATATTGTGATGAATAAAATTAAACGATAGCATGTAAATGAAAAAAAAAAAAGTCTTATTTATCTGGTATTTGGTGCCAATAGCTCAGAGTTCCACCGCATTTATACATTAGGTTTTTATACGGAGTCAAAATCATTTATTAGTGGTTTTTCGCGCTGTCATTTCTCGACTTGTCGTGCCTTTTGGAGCCAATAACTGAGGCATTACTGTATTTCCATTTTTAGCTATAACCATTTCCTACAGACCTACACAGTTTGCTATTAATAATGAATGCCGCTTTGGTTTTCAGTGTTTATGGCCTCACTGAGGCACAGTAAGCAGCAAGCCGGGTGCCATGTGTTGAACTCTTCACCCGTGCTGCTACTGGCCGGCACTAAGCTCTTTCTTTCCCAGAGTGTCCCAACTCACCTCAGCTCACCCTTCGGAGGGGGGTCCGTTCAGCACGCCCGGGCTTCCCCAGCTACTCGTGTAGTTTACACAGAAGCTGTTAGCCCTGTCAGTGTGGGTGAAGGGACCTTCCGTATTCGCCGCTCCGCTAATGATTAAACTGCATGAACGTAAGTGCAATATCGGTACGAATTGTCTAAAAATATGGAGTAGTAGTGGATGTGTTACGCAGCACCACAGGCTTTACATGCATAAACATGATTAAGTATTTATAATCTTTCTGTGTTAGCCATAAGCTTATGTGTTTCTGCCGCTGCGGACAGAAGGCCGTGTGCTCTTGGTGTGACTCAGCCGTGTACAAGAGCTGTAAGATTCTTTCAATTTATGAGAAAATCAATTGTATTTTTTCACAAATTTGTAGGGGGGGGGGATCCATTCATCTTTTAACTATCCCAGGCAGACAGGTAGTAAAATTAGGTCGGCAAAATCTAGTGAGATGGACCTATCAGTAGGGTTTTATTTCTGGCTACGGCCCTTCCCCGAACACACTCCCAACAGGCAACAGACACCAATTATCCGAGCTGCAGGTGAGAGGCTGCATGACACATGGCGAACACGCAAATGCCAGGTGCAGAGCAAAGGTGGGATTCAAACCTGCAACCTAGAGGTGCGAGGCTGCAGCGGTATCCGTCAAGCAAATACATCACCCGAAAAGGGCATCATTTATTGGCAAGGCTGATATCAATGTCCTCGTTCTAAACCACGCTTCATTCAAACATCACCTCGTCAACAGGAATCCCACTTGCATTTTCTCTGCCAGCAGGTCCTTACGCAGATTATTAAAATGTTGCTCTGGGGGAGTTTGTCAGGTTGAACACTAAGATTGCTCCAGATAAGAGTGAGTTTGTGTTCTGCATGCATTCCCCGCTGATGTCACAGACTTGCTATCAGCGCTCAACTTAATTTGTTATCCTAACCTCCCTTCAGCAACATTCCCAAGATCTAATTTAGTATGAGAAGCAGCAGTGCCTCATATAGCTTTATTTCTGCAAAGCCAATGTTACAAACAATAATCTTCATTTCCAAGAACTACTTCTTCCAGCCCACCCTCATTTTCCATACCTTCCATACATCATATCTTCCATACATCATAGATATGAGGTTATGTCCCCAGCCAGTGTTGAATAATAGGCATATTGGATAATTCAGGTCCAGAAAGTAAAAATCCAGACCATGACTTTGTTTCGGTCAACCAGTTGAGCATAGAGTCGCAGAGTACTCAGCTAGTTAGTTGAAATTAAATCATGGTCTGGATTTTTACTTTCTGGACCTGACCTCTCCACCACTGATGAGTTGTGGAATGACAGCTGAAGAGATGCAATGAGTTAAGATGAGATTAACACTGATTTTTAAAGTTACACGTCAGTTCATGAACTATGTTGTTAAAAGTCTTTATTAATCACAAATGCAGCTTGGAACAAATGTGGCATGACTGGGATAAAGCCTGTATTTTATGGCTGGTTTGCATTTTTCTTTAAGAAGCAGAGCATGTGATGTGCAGCTTTTGGCTGCTTAGGGTTTGGTGTGTGGTTCTGTGGCTTACGGTGATGTGCTTCTGATCAGAAGGTTACTGGTTCAAATTCCATGGTTGGCAGAATGATTTCACCAAATTGTGCTGGGGGGTGGCTGAGCCTGCTTGTATGTCAGCATTTACTGATGAACTTTTCTGATATTTCCATTTTGCTCTGGGCTGGGATGAGGGTCTCAACTGAAAAGCAGCAGTAATCAGGGAGGTAAAGGAGCTTGTTGCCCATAAACCTGCATGATGACAGTATAGCCTGGTTTTGTCTGTACCCCTCAGAGTGGTAATTAAGTCGAATTTCTCCTGCAGAAATATTGCTCTGTCTGAGTAGGGAAAAAATGTTAATTGCTTTGGATGAATGAATCAACCAAGCAACAAGATCCGAATGCAAATGACGTGCACAGAGAGATATTAACACTGTTTATGCTTCACCTTTGGTCTCTGCCATTATCTCCCTGTAGCGCTGGTTTGATGATCTTCCAGCTCACAAAGTGAGTATAGGATTGACCAGTCATCTCCACAGCAACAGATCATTTCCCCACATACATCCATTTTCCTGCTTCCACCATCAGTTCTTGAAGACCATCTCTATAGCCTTCGCTGAATCAAAGGGCTTCACTAAAGGTGACAGTGAAGCAAGGTTTTGCCATACTGGTGTCCATATTCAGTATGAAAATGTAGGATCTTTTCTTGCTAATTTCCCTGCTTGTATTGATAGGAATTTCAAATGTTACTTGAAAGATGCTTCTGCACCTCAAGCCTACTCACACTTCACTTCCAGACTCTGCAGCTGACAGCTCATGACCACGTTGAGCCAACTTAGCCATTAGTCTCAGGGTCAGTTGGCACAGACCACTGTGGCTCCTCATTGCGTCGGAGATTAAAGAGAGCAGTTGCTGGTATCCCTGCTACTCCGTGACTCTGCCATTTGCCGCTCAGGTGCGTTATTTTCGTAACTCGCCATTTGGTATGATACCAGACTGTGGCAGAAGGTGGATCCCGAAGGTGGATGTTCCTGCTCCTCGCAAGTCCATACAGCCTGTCACATAAGCCAAAAAGTCTGTTTACAAGTAGATCTTCAGCGGGAGACCATATCTATCCAAACTGACCATCTCACTTTTTGCATTAGTAAGTCACTGTTAATGGGCAGCACATACATCATCAAAAGACTACAGATAATAGTCTCTTTTGAAGATGTATTACATATTTAAATACTTAAAAGAAGTATACTTAAAAGTAATATTACATATTTAAATACAATTAACTAAAAATAATTATGTGTATGCTTGACCCTGTGGAGAATATAGTCACAGAACGATAAAAACAATTCTGAAATCCTCGTTTATGGTTTTCAGACGGTGGGTGCATTATTGCTCAGTAAAGCTGCTTTAAAAGTCGTACTAGCTTTGTCCTAATAGAGCTTTTATCGTGAATTGGGGGAGAAGAGGGAGGCACATATTTCATTGCACGATAGATAGATAGACGGACGGACGGACGGACGGGCAGATAGACTTTATTGTCACTATACAAGTACAGCGAGATAGCGTTGGAGCAAAAAAAAACCCGCAGATGCATATTAAAGTGTTTAGTCTAATAAAGTGTTTTAAGTCTAGTAATTCACTAAAAATAAAGTAGGTAATTTTAAATACAATAGAATATAAAAAGCAGAGTCAAATCAAATAAAAGATAAAATATGATGTAATAATAAAATAAAATATGAAAAGTAGGCAAACTTAAATAAGATAAGATATAAGTCCACAGATTAATTATTATTATTAATACTGTAAACAAAGTGTCATGTGGTTAAGGTGCAAGTGACAGGTGCGATGTTGACGGAAGAAATTACAGGGTGACAGAGATATGAACAGCAGGGTGATAAGTGCCTGAGAGTATCATACAACAAATATTACTGCACTGAGGTAAAGATTCAGTCCAGTCTGGGTAGTGAGTGATGTGAGTTCAGCATTTTGATGGCGTTGGGGGTAAAAGCTGTTCCTGAACCGGGTTGTGCGTGTGAACAGAGTCCTGTAGAGCTTTCCAGAAGGCAGCAGTATGAAGAGTGTGTGTGCGGGGTGTGATACGTCTGAGATGACGTTCTTCACTCTGCGTCGGCACTGGGTGTGGTGAATCTCCTCCAGAGTTGGGAGATGGGTGCCAGTGATGCGCTGGGCTGTCTTCATGATGCGCAGGAGGGTCTTTCTGTGTTCTGAGGTGCAGCTGAGGTACCATGCTGTAATGCAGTATGTGATGAGTGGCTGAAATTGATTAGTAGTTTCTGGGGTAGTTGAGCCTTCCACAGTGTCCTCAATGAGTGTACTCAGATAGAGTCATGCTGTCAATAAAATGTTGCGAGGATTAGGGTGAGGTGCCTTATGAAGGGGAAACAAGATCATCTCTCTGCCTGCTTTGTGTTGACTGTAACTGCTGCTGTGGTTATTGGGGGCAGAGAAGTGGCTGGTGACGTCAAAAGCATGACTGAAGTTCCATAAAGTGAGGAAGGAGCCCTTCGTTAATGAGAAATAGGAAAGAGCCAGCCTAGAGTTTGCAAAAAAGATATATTATTCACAGACACACACCCATAAATCGAGGATGAGCTGTGGTTTCAATTTTTTCCACAGCTGTATATTTTACTTTCACTCTTGTTCTTCCAAGACTGTGAAAAATGTAGGTTAGCATGTCCTAGCAAAAGATGGTATATGGTGATGCTTATTTATTTTATTGGTCTGTCTTTTGTCTGTTATCAATACCCGGTAATCCATCCATCCATTTTCCAAACCGCTTATCCTTACTGGGTCGCGGGGAGTCCGGAGCCTATCCCGGAAGCAATGGG
>JABFDZ020000042.1:9229138-9269056 GCA_019775955.2 Pollimyrus isidori
CCCCAGGGGGCAGCGCCCACCAATCACGTGTGTCGGTTGTCCATTTTGTGCCTCACCCCACACTGACCAGATAATGTATTCAACTGTTGTGTCGTGATTGTTAAGAGCAAATCCGTATTTCACTCTGTCTGTTTTCCTGTGGTTTGCTACGGTTTAAATGGCTAATGGCAAGAGAACATGTTTCAGAACTGCATATTGGTGATAATCTCAAAGGGGGATCTAAAAAATGATATAAGTTTGCTATATATGTTCAGTCATGCTTCATCTATATTGAAGGGAGTCAATGGGGAGTCTGGCAGGGGGGCTACAGTCAGCAATGGACCCACCACAGGAAATTCATAGACTAGTCAAGAGAGTCTTTGGTCACTTCGAACACTGCAATTTTGTTAACATTTCTTACAATAGCATTAACTGGCTTCTCCATGGAAGGTGGGTCTAAAAGGGCCGGCGTCCATGATTTAATGGTTAACATGTAGCAGACTGAAATTATTGCGGTGGTCTTTAACGATTTTAATCACTGACTGCCTTTTGTCGCCATTTCATCTTTTCAGCCATCTCGTCCCTAACAGCCGATCGAAAGGCCTTCCGGCAAAGTTCCCAAGTTCCCTGCGTTATGATAAACCTGCATTCTATGAGGGGCTGCTGCAGCCATCGGGCTTTGCAGCGATTACTGTAACGGGACTCTACGTTTATTCACGTTTGTTTGAAGACTGGGGGGTGTGGATTGGGGGGGGGGGGGTAAATGAATTTTGACTAATGGCTTTGGTTTATATACTACTCAAATTTTTGTTCTGTGGGCAATACTTGGGCGTGTTTGGTTTGTGTTTTGTAAAGTTTTGTTTGGATTCTTAATCACTTTGTTATTGTCAATTTAGCTTTTCATTTATGAGAAACAACACAGCTGCATCATCCTCCCAGTTTGAACCGACACACGCTCTGGCACATGCCACACCTGTTCACGTGCTCGCAGCGTGCCCATGCTGTGCACACGCACCTGTGCCTGCTGCTCCGTCCTTTAGCCCGAGCTCAAGGACGCGGTCGGGCTCTGACGTCACCGTGGGCCATCCTCTCCGGGCGGACAGCTGAATGAGGTCATCCTGGGATCCACAGGCACCGATTTACTGATTTTTAGGGAAAAGGGACACTCCTTCATCCATTGCACTTGTGACTAACCCTCGGTGTCTAATTTTGGCCGGGCTGGACGCATTGTTCCAGACAGCAGTTGCAAGGTTTCTTGCTTGCTGACTCCTTTGGACCCTTGACAGCACACCCAGAGGGACTGTGTTTGGGAACAGGCTTGGGAAATCGCTGCCAGGTGCCATGTGATCGCTCGCACCTTCTGAGGACGAATCGGATCCGCGATGGTAATGGGCATCAGCTACAAAGTGTCCTCTGCCAGCTTTTATGTTCTTGTACATTTTAGGCCTGCAGGATTGAATATGTTTGATTGGTGTGACAGGGCAAGAATCGGCACCCGAGCTCAACTAGCTGTCAGAGTAACTTAATGCCTCTCAGTCCACTCTGACTTTGCCTGGACGCAAACCCTGCAGTCAAACACAATTCCAGAAAGACAATAAGTGGTACAGGGACAAGTGGCGGCCTGAAGCTCCATGACGTGGCCTCCCAAAAACTGCCTGTTGTCATATTTCATTCCACAAACTAATTAATCCAGCCAATCATACAGCTGGGTCAGAAAGCAACAGAGGAACCACACTGCCATGTAAAGGCGAAACGCCGGAACTGCATACCTTATCGAAAAACAGTTATGAAATCAAAACTTTGTTTTTTAGGCTCTGTTTTGTCTTGCGACCAGGCGCGGAGGCAGGGGGTGGCCGGGGGGGGGGCGTGGCCACCCTATTGGCCCCCCCTGGTCTGACCACAGCCATCCATGCAAATAAATATAGTTCTAATTTATGCCACCCCCAAAATGATCACATAATCATCCTGGCCACCCCACAGAAAATTTCCTGGCTCCGCCACTGCTTGCGACAAAATAGTGTGACTGTGCTCGGGCTTGAAGAAAACACTATAATTTACCTGCCTACTGCACAAACAGGTGGACAGTCGAAAACTTCGATGGCCTCTTTCTGAGTTCTAGTGTGTCACTTTTGTGGGGCAGCACATGCAGTAGTTGCTAACTGAGCAGAAACAAACACTTCAGGAAGCGCATGCAGCTAGGGGTAGCACACGGGTGAAAGCTTCAGTGCTGACATATGCCAGGAGGTACAGACTAGTGCATGACTAGTCCACGCATTCAGATGCTTTCATTTGAAATTTGATCCTTAGCTAATCTGCATTTGTCACAGATTCGCAGTGGCAGCTCACGATTAGTCTCGAGATGGATAAAAACGGCTTAGCCGCAGGCTAATTCTTAGAAGAGAATCTGCACCTGCAGAGTAACAGTAAGCAGCACTGATAGTACGACCATGTTCCTGTACATGTATATAGTCTAACTTCATCCCCCGTCTTTATTGTGATGTGAAGGAGACTCAACTGTCTTTTTGTATATATTTTAGCATCTTATTTGCCGTATTCATATCCATCAGTCCCTGAAAAGCATAATTTGTTTATTGTCATTGTAATTGTTTACCAATCTGACCAGATGCTCTCACAGTCTTCCACACATTTTTCCGGGGAATTCCCATTGCCTGTGGGAATTGTAGGAGGATAAAAATACAAACCGCAATCCCCATACCTGGTTTCCTCAATAGGCAGCATTGCAAACAAGGAGAACTGAACTAATCAGATTTTAAGGAAATTTCTTAGAGATCAACAATTAATTTCCCGGCTTCACAGCCGGTGCATTGTTCACCAGTTCTGTACAGATTGCATTATTATTAAATCCCTCAAAGAGTGATCATTTTAAAAGGGAAATAAGAGGTGAGAATGCACCAATTAGTGGGACTGGTTTGCCATGGCAACCTGTCAGATCCTTCTCTTCCCATGGGTTGGGGGGTGGGGGATTTGCCGGATCTCCCTGGAGCTGTGAGCTGTTGTGTTCATCATGTTCATCACGCATCACTGAGATGCTGTGGAGAGCCCATGATGTGGGACGCCACTGGGCAGAGCATGGCAAGGCTTCTCACAAATCGCCTGTGATTTTACACACAGTTGCAAATTGGAATAACAATTTTTGTATCCCTTGGAAATAATTTTTTATCCATTTACAGAAACGCCTGTTGAGCTGTTGAGACCGCTTGAAAATTTGATTGGCTGAGGATGAAAATGACTTCACCGTTTCGTTTTCATCACCTCTTCCACCCGAGAGCTGAGATCCTCTGTCTACCTGGCTGCCTTACCTTCTTACCTTCGTCCGTTTCTCCTGGAAGTCGAGTTGGGCTTGTTTCCACTGCCTCCATGGCAAAATTGACAGCATGTTCTCATAGTTTTTCCCTCTGATTCGACAAGCCCACTCTGCGGTGCACTTTTTACCAAAGATGGGTCAAATCAATGGATCAAAGCCACTAAGTGGATTTCTTTTCAACTCAAAAACAGATCCGGGAATTCTTAAATGAAATCTAAAAATGTAGGAGACGTCGAGTGACATCATCCAATTGTGCCTCTTGCAGTCTCTCCTCTCGTTGGTAATACAGTCCTTCTCAACCAGAGCCTTCTCTTACATTTTATCAGTCCTCCCATTCAATCTTAGTTAAGCTTAGTACTGGCCAGTCTGTCGCATTGTTCATAATTTTTTTCCACAGCTCCCCAATATCAACTTAATGGTGGCCTGCACGCTGTTATGAAGCCATTTACCTCCCCGGCTCTGCTATGATGCCTGCAGGAATGTGGATTGCCCTCTTATGGGTGGTGTTTTTCTTAGTGATAGACAGTGGGTCTCGGTGGTGCTCTAAAGCTCCCCCTAGATGCTGACGGCTTTTGCGCCTGCATATGGAACAGAGTCTTCCAAATCCAAATGCCTGTTAGGTCCTTAAATAGCAGCATGACCTGTTTTGTCTGTGACATTGTGATTAGCAGGCATGCTAACCTCGGTAGGCCCTGGGGTGTCAACCCAACCCACTAACAGGCCATCGGAATCCCGAAGCTGATGTGCTCATGTGGAGCTCAGATTATATTGAAATTGCTTGCAACTGTACGCAAATTCCGACCTTACATTGGCTGTACTGCTTCGGGTCCAAATGCTCATGGGTTTGTGGTGGGACTGAATGCAGGACAGCATGCCATTGTCTTGGCTCTGTTTCATGCCAGCGGCATCTGAAACCACTCGATTGTAAGAAGCATGACGTGTGCTCATCATCGATGACGTCGTGGCTGTTCGTGCAGGCCGTGGGAGGAGGCCACCCTTGGCCTATGCTGAAGCGTTTAGTGTTGTAGCTGGAAGGAAGATGCTCTGCTTGCGTTCTCACGTGTGGCAGGTGGAGACTCAGCTGTACGGTGTGATGTGTGGCTCAGTACGATGACAGTGCGGCATCACGTTAAGTGGACGGTGCTTCGGCTAACTAATTAGAGAAAGGATAGGGTATGCACCGCCATAACACAATTACTCATAGCAACTGTTTGAGATTGGTGTGACAGCTGCCTTGAAGGTATGGGAAATGGGGGGTAACTTTGAAAATCACTTGCCGTATCTAGTCTATCTGTGGATCATCCAAATCCCCTCCACATTCTATGAGGTTAATTAGTTAATTAAAAGAAAGACTTTTTATGTTCGTGCCTGTTGCTTCCGGGATAGGCTCCGGACCCCCCGCGACCCATTAGGATAAGCGGTTTGGATGATGGATGGATGGATGGACTTTTTATGTTTGCTTTTTATGTGTTTGTTTTTTGAAAGTTTCAACAAATATATTTGAATACAAAAGTAATTGACTACTAAGGACATCTACTGTACAGTACAATAAACACACACACACACACACACACATATATATAATATATGTGTGTTTGTGTGTGTGTGTGTGTGTGTGTGTATATACATATCTGTATGTTTGAAAATGGTCATAGCTAGTATGCATTACAGTAGAGCTTGTTCCCCTTCTTGTTTGTTCAGGGCCTGAGTTGTTTAATGATCACCCCAGACATTGTGCTCCCTATTACATTCAGTCAGTCAGCCCTAGCACCCCCCTCCCCCACCCCCGCGACTTCCACAGCGCCGCCCTGCAGGTGTGGGACATGCAGGAAATGAGAGCTTGCGTTGTGTCAATATTGAACCAGCCTGTCCTGGAAAAGAAAAAACAAGGCTGCAGCTGGAAGATCACCACAGTGACATCAGTGGAGCTCTTCGCTCTTCCCCACAGCAGACAATTACCTGCTACACCACCATGGGGAAAGGGCGGGGGGGTCAGTGGTTGGGACTGGGAGTCTCACTCTGCACTCTATGTTTGATTCTAAGCCTGAAAAAAAGTTTATTCTGCGAGAAGTTCTTTCCAGCTTTCTGTATTATTTATATGACGGGTGTCAAAGTTCAGTCCTGGATGACCAGAGCCCTGCGCATTTTTGGGTTTTCCCTCATTTAACACACCTGATTCAACTCCTTGTGCTAATTACCACACAACTCTTGAACTGAATCATTTGTTGTGGAACAAGAAAAGAACTAAGCTACACAGGGCTCCGGCCCCCCAGGACCGGAGTTCGACTCTCCTGATTTATATAAAGGACCATAGGTTGTCACGGCGAGGGTGGGGCCTATTGTAGACAGCTAAATTACTCCTCCACAAGAGGGGGCCGTGTGTAACGCACAGCATCCTCTGTAATACCTAGGTGAAGAGATCACCTGGGCCTGAGAGTCTGTGCCATCTGGTGACATTTAAGGCTAAACCTTTTGGCCAACTGAGCGGAAATGTAGGGGAACTCTTTCATGATAGCAAAGTTTACATTTTGGAAAACCACTCAAAGTGTATATTAACAATGTACAGAACTTTAAAGAGAGGGAAAACATGACAAAGGCTCTGTGCATTACTGTTTTGGGTTTTTTTTTGGATATTTTCTCACCTTGGATGTGTTGGATGTGTCGACGGGCGGACAAACAGGCGACCAAGACGTGGATACGGGCAGAAAACAGGGTTTATTCGGGCAAGATGAAGCACAGCAACACAACATCAATGACAGATCTTGGGAAAATATCTCGGACACAGACTAAATACACAGGACAGCCTGAACATAACAGGCAACAGGTGATTACAATCATGAATTAACACGAGGTAATGAGGGGGGCGTGGCACACAGGAGGATCGGACGAGCAGGTCATGACAGAACCCCCCCCCCCAAAGGGGAGGCAATGGACAAGATAAAACCAGGGACACAGGACCAGAAAAACAATAAAAACATCAGTGAGGGAACAGACACACAGAACAGACACAAGGGCAAAAGCCAAGACGAAACTTGACACAAAACAGGAAACGCAGACAGACACACAAGAAAGGGAGAGACAGACGGCACAGAGAACAGAGGAACAAAAGGACCAGGAGTGAACAGAGGCACAACAGAGGGAGGAGGAGCAGAGACAGGAGGGACACAGGAACAAACGCAGGAGGCCAAACGGAAACAGGCAGGGAACAAAGGGGAGCACGAGGGAGCCAAGGCAGGTGACAGGCCGCAGCTGGAGGGGCTGCAGGCGACCGGGAGGAGGGAGCAGGAGGGGACCATGAAGGGGGCAGGAAGACAGGGTGAGGGATATGTGAAGAGGACGAGGCAGGAGTTGGAGGCGGCACCAGGGGAGGCAACGAGGAAGCAGGAGGGGGACACAGGCGAAGGCAAGGAGGAGGGGGAAGCCGCAGCAGGTGATGGGGCACCCAGAGCCGGGGAAGGCACTGTCCGACGACGCGCCAGAGCAGGGGGACCTACAGGCGACTGAGGAGCCGAAGCAGGGGAACTCGCAGGCGACTAACGCGGCGTCTGAAGGGGAACCTGCAGGCGACCGCCGACCAGAAACGGCAGGCACCCCCCGAGCCCCAGGCACGGCAACCGAGGGCGACCCAGGGGACTCAACCCCTCCGGAGGTGTCCCCTGCCCTTTCGGGACACCGAAAGGCAAAGTTCCAACCAGGATCTTCCACGCCTGGGTGAGGGCAGAGGCAACATCAGGGAGGTCCCTGAGGGCTCCCATTGAAACTCCTCCTCCACCAAGAAGAAGGGAGCAATTGCTGAGAGGTCCAAGACCTTCTCAGGGACATGGACTGGGGTCAGGGGTCCCGGGGCTAGAGTCACAAGTACGAGCGGAGCCGAAAGCGGCCTGAGACCTCAGGTGCTACAGGGGGCGGAACAGCAGCCAGAGGCAGGACCTCAGGCGAAGCAAGCAGTGAGGCCAGGGTCTTGGGCGAGGCATGGGCAGAGCATCAGGCGCGGGCGGAGCAGGCAAGTCAGGCAGGACAGGCAGAGCTGGCGACACCTGCCGCAGGTGTTGTAGCTGACAGATGAGGAGCTTCTGCAGCAGCCTCGGGCAGAGGCAAGGCTTCGGGCAGCACAGCAGGAACCTTGAGCGATGCAGCAAGAACCTCAGATGACGCAGCAGGAACCTCCAACTCTCGCCCAGCAGGGGGCGCCGCGGCCACAAACTCTCAGTCAGCAGGGGACACTGATGAGATGGACAGAATGGGTAGGATGGGCAAAGCAGCCAGGACAGGCAAGACAGGCATAGTGTTTACATCAGGCAAGGTCACAGGCATGGCGGCAGCAGCAGCAGGCAGTGCCGGGACCTCGGCGTAGCGGCTGCAGCAGACATAGCGGTGACCAACTCATGGATAGCAGGGGATGCTGGCGAGTCTGGTGGGACGGACAGTGTGGGTGGCACCGACAAGTCAGGCACGGGCAGGTCAGGCACAGGTGGGTCCATCGAGTCAAGAGGCGCCAGGATCGGCACCTCAGGAGCAGGCGTTGCTCCTTTAAAAGTTCTGAGTACGCGGGGAATGGCATCCCAAACCGTGCTGAACCCTTTATAGCCTAGGCGTGCGTCTCGGAAAGGATACACTGCCCGGGGTGGCAGCATCTGTTCGACAGGGCTGGCGAGGGGTACCGGCAAACCGGAAGCAGTGGTGACGTCCGGGGTGATGGCAGCTGAGAGGGAGCGGAGAGGGAGCAAGCCCTCAGGAAGATTGCCGGTTCTTCTTCCTGTCTCTGCTCTCTTCGCTTTTTCTTCCTCCAGCTGTGGTGGGTCGTTGGAGGCGTGGTCACCTCAGAAGGAGTGAGCAGCTGGAGCCACCCCTCTGTTACCCTTGTCACTAGCTGCTGGAGGTTTTTGCGCACTTCCGCGATACAGTGCGCATTCCCGGACAGCGACATCTCACTTAAATAATCCCGCTTCGGCTAGCTTAATCAAGAGCGATGAGGTCCTCCTGGACCTCAGGCAGATTCAGCCAGTATATCACCTCTCGCAGCAGACCGAGATGCTGTGGGTCTTCTTGGAGATCCGTCATTCTGTTACGTCCGGGTGTCAACGGGCAGACAAAACAGGGTTTATTCAGGCAAGACGAAGCACAGCAAGATAACATCAATGACAGATCTCGGGAAACTAACTCAGACGCGGACTAAATACGCAGGACAGGCTGAATATAACAGGCAACAAATCAGTTAAATAAATACATAAATGGATGAATGAATGAATGATAAAAAACAGGCAACAGGTGATTGCGATTGGGAATTAACACGAGGTAACGAGGGGGGCGTGGCACACAGGAGGATCGGACGAGCAGCATGGATGGATACAGTAGATGGATTATTGATTGATTAAGATGCAGCCTCACACATCTGGGATCTTGGGTTTGATTTCTCCTATGACTTGTGTGTCGAATTTGTGAACTTTATCTATGTTTGCATGCAGTTACTTTCACAGACCAGAATCATGTGGTTAGTGGAACCAGTGCCTTTAAATCAGCCGTAGCCTGTGATGATGTGTGTCAGGAAACGCCTCGCTTTGGACTGGGTGTCCCCATCCTGAGATCCCTCAGCTCACCATCACCATGCACTGGTGAAGCAGGCAAGATGAGCATGGAGGAACAGGGCAGTTTGTTTTCTTCAGTTACAGAGTCTAACTTGAGAAATATTTTAACCTTTCAAAGCCCAGGCCGGAGCCATCTGTCCTAAATACCGGCATAGCTCGAGGTCATCTATGTTCTCTTGTTTTAATATAATGTTTTAAATTACAGAAGTCTGAAATACGTTTTCCTATTTTACCTGATAAATTATTACCCTATAAAGAAGAGCATATATGCATGACTGATTAAAAAATGAATCAAGAGATTCTGCCAGGTAATAAAATCTGACGTTATTTTGTCTGTCCACAAACCTCCACAATTTTCCACACAACCAGATGAGTCTATTGTATGTAAAGGGTAATCAGGTAGTGGACTTTCAGAAAAAGAGTTTCAGATGTGCAAAAAGTTTATATTTCTGATTTTCATCTACAGTTTTATTTTCTCTTTGTCTTTAAGACTGAGATATGATTTTCTGAACTGGATTTTGATATTTAATATAAGTTTTCTTCTTTGAGAATTGGTTGAAGTTAATATACATAAAAGTATAATATCTGAATAGCTGTTAGATAAAATGAAAAGATCTCATATTAAATAAAAAAAATTAGCATGTTGTCGTCGGGTTTCCTCCAGGTACTCCGGTTTCCCCCCACAGTCCAAAAACATGCTGAGGCTGATTGGAGTTCATAAATTGCCCGTAGGTATGAATGGTGTGTGAGTGTGCTCTGCGATGGGCTGCCCTCCCATCCAGGGTTGTTCCCTGTCTTGTGCCCGTTGCTTCCAGGATAGGCTCTGGACCCCCCACGACCCAGTAGAATAAGCAGTTTGGAAAATAGCTGGATAATACACTTGAAACTAATGTGAATATTAAACTAAAATAAAATCTACACCAAAGTTACAGCTTTTAAATGTCATGCTATGTTGAACTGGCACCCCAACCAGGTTGTCCCCCTGCCTTATTCCCTGTGATGGGCTGGTGTCCCCCCTGCCTTATGCCTTGTGTTGCCTGAGATATTTTTTTCAGCTTCCTGTGTCCCTGTACTACAGTAGAAAAACTTTTAAGAGATGGATGGATGTACATTTTTGAAACTCTAAGGCATTGTTTCCCCAGGTAGTTCACATTTCTGCTCCCTCCCAACTTCCAACACATCTGTAATAGGTGTGTAGTGATTTTCATTGCTTGGTTTAGCTGTTTTGTGACATGGGAGGGAGCGAAAATATGGACTATCTGGGGGTCCCCAAGGACTGGGCTTTATTGTTCTGACTGAATGAGTGTTTGGCCCTCCAATCGCAACGCCTGTCTGATATATCAGTCCCACCTCCCAATCTCCATTGGACTACTCCGTTGGTCCTCCCATTGGTCTAATATCTGAGGCACCTGCTGTGAAACAACCACTGCCAGCACCCAGGGGTCTGTAAGTCAGGCTCTGCTGCCGCTTGACATCTGCACTTCGGCACGTTTCAGCTCTTTTTAATGGAGCATGACATTCCTGGAGAAACCCTAACCCATTTTAGATCTTGGCCTCTGCTTCAGTTCAGCTTTTCTTGCTGCAAAACCTTCTGTGCTCCTGCTTTGTACCCTCAGGGTGCTTTTCCACCACACTTTGAGAAGGTACTTCAAGGTGTTGGTTTTCCACTGCCGTAAAAACTCGTACCCGCGCCGAATGACATCACAACGCGTGGTAGAGTATTTTGTACCGAATTTTAAAAATGGCTATAGTATGTTATAGAGCAGGGGTGGCCAACCTTATCCGCAAAGAGTCGCTGTGTATGCAGGTTTTCGCTGCAACTCCCTAATTAGATTACCAATTAGAGGACCGATTGGTTGAAAAGTCCTCGGACCTGGGTTTGAACAGCTGACCTAAAGGTTATCCCAAAAACCTGCATACACTGCGGCTCTTTGCGGATAAGGTTGGCCACCCCTGTTATAGAGCATTGATGATGCGCATTATTAATACCAACATTGCATGTTATGCATATGCAGTTCTTACATTGCTAGTTAGATTAAGATCAGGTTTTTTCTTGCCTTCAATTCCATACAGACATTATTGAGCAGGGAGTTTAAGTTTCACTAAAACATTTTCACTTTGCGTTAGGAAACTCACACTGAATGCAATAGCAGTGAATAATACTGTATCACATTACTAGTTGCATCATGCGTATCTTTAAAGTATTGAACCATTGGTGACACATTGAGATGCATCACAGCCTCAGTGATTTAGATCCCTTTGGTATGCAGTGTATATGCTGAAAGTCTGCTAGAGCACAGTGTGTTACTTTGAAAGAAATGGCCATTCTTCAGATGAGGTATTTGTGGGTTTAAATACAGACAGACTCCCCACCCACATCCAAGTGGCGTAAAAATGTGCAATGGTCACATTAACACTGTGTGAGGAGCTAATCTGCCCCCGTCCAAGCGAAGTCCTGGAATCCGTCATGTCACCAGGATTCCCATTCAGCATCTCGGTGAGCTCTGCAGCAGCCCAAAGGGATGTCATTCATCCCCATGTAACAGCGTGGGGGTTTCAGGTTTGCCGCAAGCCAGAGTGGCCTTACCCAGGCCACAGGTAAGGCGGGACGGACACAGTCTGATAACGATCCCAGAGTCCCGGGCAACCATCTGGCTTCCAGCAGTAGTAAATACTGGCCGTTACATGACCTCCAAAAGCTCAAAACAGTGCAGTACATCTATCTGAGCCTTTTATCCGAAGGGATACAGCATAGGGAAGGGTTACATGTGCTCCCTGGGACTCAAACAAACAACCTTCGTTGATGCTGTACTTATTGAGCTGCGAGATCAGTTTTACTCTGGAGATAAATAATCAAACACCATTTTGTGTTTGTGTTGGGTGGGGGGGGGTTAGGTTTATATTATATGTAATAATATGTAATAAAATAAAATATATGTAATAAAAAAACAGTTTTTCATTGATGTTGCCCAGATCATTTTTCAGGTCCCCATAAAGATCTGCAACTGTAAAGCTAAAAGTGCCAAAAGTCTTATATTTTGTTTGGTTAATCATGGTTAAGGTTAGGGCTGGGTAGGGGTTAAGTTGATCGTGTTGTGATCAGAAATGAATATATCATCCCCACAGTGATATAGTTAAAACTGTGTGTGTGTGTGTGTGTGTGTGTGTGTGTGTGTGTGTGTGTGTGTGTGTGTGCGCGCGTGTGAGTGTGGTGTTTTTGTTTTTAATGAGCTATGCCTGTTTATTTATGTCCCGAACAGAAGGCTTGACAGACTGGCCAACAGAGAGAGTAGAGCAGAACATAGCTGTTTTAATCACCAAGGCCCGCAGAGGGTCACATGTGCTGCATGCTCGTTGTCCTCTCCACCAGCTCCTGATCGATTGTCCTGTCATGCACCTCCTCCAGATGATCAGGGACCATCACAGCAGCACCATTTGTCTTGCCTGGCATGGGGACAGCACTTTGGGGTTTAAGTCAAGCACTGTCATACATAATTCACATTACAGGTGCAGATTTTGACTTTTGCATCTCTCTCTAGGTTTTTCTTAATGCTGCTGTCAAGGCAATGAATCGGCTTTATTTCCAGATATCCTTAATTAGCCAAGAAAGGTTATCCTCTGAGAGAACTCCATTTGTGCTGGCCACTGCTGGTTTGTGAGTATTATGTTAATCGCAGGCTTATGATGCATACTGACATTAAATAACAGAACGCAGAGCTGCAACTGGACATGACCGTTTAAGCCAACCCGTCACGCACCGAGATTCCTGCATTGTTTCTGGACTCCTTTCCAGAACGTCTCCCATCCAAGAGGTGACATCCACACCACTGGCCCAGGCTTCCCATTAAACTGTGCATCTCGTCGCTGAGAAGCTAAAATTAGCTGAACTCCAATAATTAACTGGCCCGACGAACGCCAACTGAATTGTGATTAATTCTGCACGGGTGCCTTCCAGGGCCTAATCGGCTCTCTAATTGCCTGCATGGCGTGTGGGGGCGCGGCCCGCGCTGCCATTGTGTGCGGAAAGTCTGAGCGATGCTCTTCGTAGAGGATCCTGGGGATATTCATTTAGCGTGTCACCGTAATGCGTCCCCCGCGCATCGCCAGGAAAGGAAATGAGAATTCACTGGAAGACAGGCAGTGGATAATTGAGCAGTTGACAAAGGGGGGGGGGTCCTTTTTCTTTTTTTTATAGTGATTTTTTTTCATTTCAGATTTCCTCATTCATGAGATCATTGTCAGATGTGGCACACTTTATGTCATTGGCTTGAGTCATTCCGTTGTATCCTTTCAACATTACTGAGTGTTACTGTGCCTTCAACACTGTCTTGACTCACTCGCTTCTAGTCATGGATTCTTTTAATTAGTGGTAATTAGGATGATGACCATCCAAAACCTCATAAAAGGTAAAACATTTACAAGGGTTAGTACTCTATACTGTAGTGGTCAAAAGTTTGGTTCTGTGTAGACCCAGTCTTGGAATTCAGGTAGAACCTTCAGTTAATGCAATTTTTATTAGAAGTTAACTGGTAGATCTGTATTTCTTGTTTTCTCGCTCTGCGACCTGGTAGTCAGTGACTGTCGGAGATCAGAGTCGCCTCTGTCTTTGATTGCCTTGCCTGTGACCGTCTCCGTCCTACCTGTCTGTGTCACCATGTCGCCACAGCTGGCAGGAACACCACGAACGACGAGCTAGAGAGCATGCTGGAGAGCGACAACCCCGCCATCTTCACCTCGGGGGTGAGCAGCCTGGACGTCCCCATGCTCCGCTGTCATTTGACCTCTAAAAAACACCCTTCAGCTCTTTAGCACCATCACACATCAGTTTGGAGACCCAGAGAAAACATTTTACTCAAGATAAAAATCCGTGACTGCAATCAAAAAATTAAAAATGCCAAATCTCTTGTCTTTTGTTTGATATGTAAGGACTGAGTAGGGGTTAAGGTTGTTATTGCTGGGATTAGGGTTATACCCATAGAAATGAATGGACGGTCCCCACAAAGGTAGGAGTACAGTTGTGTGTGTGTCTGTGTGCGTGTGTGCGCGTGTGCGTGCGTGTGTGCGCGTGTGTGTGCGTGCGTGCGTGTGCATGTGTGCGTGCGTGTGTGCGTGCGTGCATGTGTGTGTGTGTGTGCGTGTGTGCGCGCGTCGGTGCGTGTGTGCGTGCGTGTCTGTGCGTGCGTGCGTGCGTGTGTGTGTGCGTGTGTGTGTGTGTGTGCATGTGTCTGTGTCTAAAATCAGGGACGGACAATTGCTAGAACCATTGGAGGTTAAGAGCCTTGCTCAAGGGCCCAACAGCAAAATAACTGTGCCATCTATGGGATTTTAGCCAACAGCCTTCTGATCAAAGGTACAGTTTCTTAACCCCCTGAGTCCCCCAAAAGATAAACTCCATGCAAACACTGAGCAGGTGCAGTAATACGCCCTTTCTCTAGACACTGCATGGGGCTTGATAATTCCCTCTGACAGTAGTAACATTGGCAAAGTTCATGCACTGACCATCGCTGCACTTACTCGGCAAGGTGCCCTCAGTGGGCCTGTTAGATCTGCACAGGCCGCCCACATGATCTGGTGCCTGACATTCAGCTTTTTCATGGGTCTCCTCCTTGAGATTCCTTGACACGTCTCTCAACTCAGAGCTCAGTCTCGCTTCGCCTGGCGGCATGGCTAAGCAAAAAGGGGGGAGCCCAACTGAGCTCAGGGGGGTGGGTTAGAACCAAGCAGGACCACTGAGGAGACATTATCCAGTCACTCACCTCTCCCCCTCCCCTCCAGATCATCATGGACTCCAACATCACCCAGCAGGCCATGAGTGAGATCGAGACGCGGCACACTGAGATCATAAAGCTGGAGAACAGCATCCGCGAGCTGCACGACATGTTCATGGACATGGCCATGCTGGTGGAGAGTCAGGTGAGACCCACGAGATGCCCTCATGCCAACCTGCCACCTACAGTTGTTTGCTCCACCAAGGTCCCTTTAGGATATTCGATATTAGTCTGATTAAAGAAGCTCACCTCAACGACAATTGACCAATTTAACAGAGAACGCTTCTATAAAGGACTTCTGCTGGATTATAGCTGTCAATGAATAGATTATAGAGTATTGTGAAGAATCTTAGGCAGTCACAGAAAATGTTAAAAGCTGTTTATCTGGGCAGTAAGTGCATATTTGCTAAGAAAAAGATGCAGAGTTCAACATTTGAACATGTACGGAATAGAAATAAAAAATCTCCAAGAATTTCATGTATTCTCCAAAAAAAGGTACTGATATCCTTTTGGATGGCTAGATGAACACAGCTACAGTTCCCAAACCTCTCCTCAGGGGCACCTCAGTTACTCCATGCATTCGTTAAATTTCACCCCCGGCAGAAGGCAGCATAGCAGCAATGAACTCTCACTTCTAGGCCACTTCCTCGTGAGAACATGATGCATGATGGGTATGGTGCAAGGACTATGATGAAACCTTACAGAGGTGTCGGTGAGGATATCCCCTGGCTGGCCACGCTTGGTTTTTCTATAAATATGAACGGGGTTAGAATCATGCCTGACATACTGATGTTGCACTTACCCCCTGCTGCACTGCTGTTTTCCACATCATATGAATGTTTTCTCTTCAGGTTCAGGAGCATTTTACATTTTACTACGAATACAGTAACTGTATGAAATACATCAACCGTTATGATTGATTAATGAAGAACGAACATGGGATCAATCAGTACATATAATGAAGGCTTAGTTTCAGGTTTATTAAGGCATTAAGTATGATTGTACTACTACATTATTTGTGCTCTCTTAAGTAAGGTTTCTATTAGGTATTCAGAACTGTGAAAATATTATACTGTTGGTTTTTGTGATGCCTGAAGAGGTGATTTTCTGTGGTTTATTTACAGTATGGCAGTATGTTATACAAGTACAGCACAGTGTGTTATACAGGTAAAATCACCACCTAATCCACAGAGAAGCTAGTGTTCTCTCTCATCCTTTCCCAGTACAGAATGTCTAAACTCGTTTACTGTAACAAAAGCCTTTTCTACACCCGACAGGGAGGAGGAAGTGCATAGGAAAGGGACCTTCAAATTGTTATAGATTGTTTAAATTTTGAATCTTTCCAATTTGGGAATCTGGAGTTTATGGACCAGCAGACACCCTATTTCAGGTGAAGACTTACCGTGACTCTAACTTAGGAAGCCTTTGAATCAATGTGAGGAAGAGCAGATACATTACAGTAAGATACTGATGCCCAGCCTCAACTTTTAGTGAGGCAGTGAGCTCTGGAACCTCTTCCAACTGCCTCTGTACTGTTCTTCTCATGCTCTGTCTGTCTATCTGTCTGTCTGTCTTTGCCCATGACTTTCAGGGGGAGATGATTGATCGCATTGAGTACAATGTGGAGCACTCTGTGGATTACGTGGAGCGAGCCGTCTCCGACACCAAGAAGGCGGTGAAGTACCAGAGTAAAGCTCGGAGGGTGAGTTTGCTAAGCTTGTGTTGAGTAGCTGTATGGTATGGCGTAGCATGGCATGGCATGGCTTGACGTAACATGGCATAGCATGGTGTAGCATGGCTTGGCTTGGGGTAGCATGGCGTGGCGTGGCTTTACTTCTGTCCCTGCAAAACACGTCTCAAGACTCATCAACATGGCAGGATTCATTTTGGCCTAAGGTGACCTCATAGGTGACCTCGTCTAATTACTGAGGTTTGGGTTTTGTGTCCTGGTATCTGTTTTTAACTTTCACAGTCTCCGCACAGGCAATAGGCTGAAGAAGCTTGTTCAGTGCTAACAGTTATTTTAGCATCTTGGTTAAAACTGGTGCCAGAAATGATGAGTTTGTTACCTAATGCTCGGGTTGCCGGCTGGCAGCTGTCCTTCTAGCTAATCGCTAGACTCTGTGAAGTTTCCGGTATTACGCCACGGTGTACAGGGAGTGTAAATTTGTCAGTGACTTCATCTGGCTTGTGGGCAATATGAATATGGGATTTTCTGCGATTCATTAGTCAAGGTTTCCACCCTCTGGATGATTTAAGTACTGCTACCAGTGGTAACTGACAATTTAAAGGATTGTAGCAATACAGAGATTAATGACAAACATTTCATGTGGCAGATTTTCTGAAAGCCAGTGAGATGATTAGCTACCGCCACACTGTGGGGAATATGGACATCTTTAAAAATAATGTAGAATACTTCAATGTAAAATTAATCGCACCTACCATCTTCGTCCACTCTAGAGCTCATAATAAGGATTAGTCATCCTTGAAGGCTATCACCCAAAGCCGACATTTGATGGGGAAAAAGATAATAGTCTATCTGATGCTTTGTTAGAATCCCGCAGTCATCCACTGAGTGCTGTTCCTGTCAGATTGATACAAGCCCTCAGAGGCCTAAGGTAGGCCTAAGTGAGACGCATCTCATTTTTGGTGACTGCTTTCAGTGCGAATGGTCTTAAAGGATGTCCAAAAAACGGAGCATGTGCACTGGGGACGGGAAGATTCACCGATTCGCATCAGTGTGCTGACATAAAAGTCGAAGGAGCAATCGCCCCGATTAAAAAAGTATGCACTCAGGATCATTTCTAACATCTTTGGATTGGTAAAATCCAATTTGTTAATATTTATTAACTACTAGATGCCCTATGCCTTTATTATTTAGAAACGTGACCAATAATATTATTTTTAGATTGATTCCCCCTCTCTAAACCGTTTCTGTATCAGTGCCATATGAATTGCATAGGATCATATTCTTTCGCCTCACATCGTATCGTTTTGAATCGCACTGTGCTGGATCAAAACATGCCAAATGGCACTGCATCACAATAGCAGTGAATCATATTGTATCGTATTCGTAGCTGCTTAATATGTATCTTTAATATATCAGAACATTGGCGACGCATCGAAGTGCGTATCAGTGATGGAGATGCATATCCCTATTGAACACCAGCAGAATCTCAGGTCTTAATGTTCTTCATAAAATACAGGCTGGTAGTAAAAAATAATTTCACAATTACAATCTGGTCTGTTCCTGTGGCCGTGTTTCAGTCTATATTAAAGCTGCTTGGTTTGAGTGGCTAAAGTTGGTAAGCTTCCAGCAGTGAACCACAAACATAGTTGGGAATTTATGCAGTGTGATAAAATTACAGTGGAACAGACTATATATGGATTCTCAGTGGAATTTTAAATGCGCCTGACGTCAATTGATATGACTTGACAGAACCTAGTGTCAATAAAAGCATTTTAATATGTTAAATGCTTCCTAATTCTTTTAGGAAATAGCATCAAGTATACAGAAATTGCATTCAGGTGGAGTTTAGAGGAATGCATACCTGGTATATTTATATATACATTTCGGTATATTTGACAGTGTTCAACATTATCCACTCATGAAGTGGTATCATTTTTTTGTGTGTTTGGCTAAAGTATATTTATATAAGTATATTTTGAGGGGATTTCAGCCTAGGTGTGACGGTTCCGGGTGTGCGAGCAGGGCGAACAAATACGGCAGTCCAGCCAGGTGACGGGAACGTAGGTTTATTAGACACACCGGGAGACATAGACACTTCTATGCCGGATCTGTCGGTGTTACGCTGGCACAGACCTAAATACACACAGGACTAATCACAGGACAGGCGTGCGGCAACGCCCCACAGGTGAATACAATCAGGAAAGCACATGAGGTAACGAGGTGGGCGTGGCACACGAAGGGCTGAAACAGGAAGGACGACGCAGCACGTAACACTAGGGATAGACACCTTTGTTTTATAAGTTTCAGTTAACAGAATTTCCACTGGAGAGAATTCAGTTCGAGCAGCTGGGCAGGGAGTTGACCAGGTTTAAGGTCTGTCAGATACTCTTCTAAGATAAAACACTTTGCTTTTCCTTCAGTCTGGGCTTCAAGTATAATCAGGAGTAGGGAGGATGTGCAGTGAAGTTGGTGTGTCTTGAGACAGGAGTTTAATGTGGAAGTGTGTTCATGTTCATCCCTACACACTGTGTTGCACGATCTGTGTTAATGTTCTCATGGCGCTCTGTGAATGTCCTAAAATAGTTGTCATGAGCAGTCAGAAGATGAAGGGGCACACAGGCGTCGTCTTACAGGGCTCTGCAAAATTCCTCTGAACTGCCTTGCTGTCGAGATGAGATGTGAGATGAGATGGTACTTTGTCAATCCCTAGAGGGAAATGAAGACATTACAGCAGCTCAGATTAAGACGGCAAAAAGAGACAGACATGGCAAAAGGGGCAGGATAAGTAAGAATACAGTAAAATGTACAAATAAAAAAAAGGTACCAATGTGAATAAGTAAATCTACAGAATGTACAGATGACAATAAATAATATACGCCAATGTGTAGCTCAAATGTACAGATGAAATTTTTCACACTGCAATGTTAAGTATTACAGTGTTAAATGATCTGAATCAAAGATACAATGATGGTGAATCTCAATGGAAAAATATTTATGAAATACTGCAACAGCAACATCATAGAGTAACCGCAGTCCTGTGAAGGCGACACATGCTGTAGTGGGAGATTCCAGCATGCGTTTCTGTCTGCGCTGGCTGCCCTTTGTGTGATTTCTGTTATATTCTGAGCTGCACTTGCAGAAGAGCACAGGCTTTTCTCCATAACCTTTTAACCCTGTGTGTTCCTCCTTACATGCTTCCCTGGGACCTCTTCTGCTTTCTTGTTGTTGCTCTTGATGGCCACGCAGAAGAAAATCATGATCATTATATGCTGTGTGGTGTTAGGCATTGTAATAGCGTCCAGTGTTGCCGGGACACTGGCTTAGAATATACTGCGACAGCGGTAGGAAAGAGTATCCACATGCCCAAACACATGACTCTGAAACAGACACACACACACACACACACTCCCTATCTCTGCCTGTCATCTTCACACAAGCACATGCACATGTTTTGAAATATATTTTAAAAGAAGCGAGTCGCATACTGTAAAACGATGCACAATGTACCGGAGGAGATGTATTTTTTATGCATGAGTTCTTTTTTTTTGTAAATGTGTGTGGTTTTCGCGGCGTGTTTACCTGGGTGTTGAGTGTCGTATGACAAATTTTACAAATGTTTTTGAGGTCTAATTTTAATGAGGGGGGTGGCGCAAGGGGGGATCTTGAAAATGTTGCACGCACATTCCAAACAATGGCATTTTCTAATTATTTTTCTATTACATTGGAATAAGCAGCCTCTACACTAGTCTGTTTGTTGATTTCTAAATCTAATACAAAGAAGCAGTAGCTCTGTATGAATATTTGGAGCAACAGCACCGGACATTGAGCAAAACAGGAAATTAATGAAGTGTAATTTAAAGTAGTTTTACATAAGTAAACAGAGACAAAATTCCTGGGAGCCCCACTCTTCCCTCTTGACATGCTGTACAGTATGTCCTAGACCTGACTTTTGCATGACATCTCAGACGATATAATGTTGTTCCGTGAAAAAAGAAAGTTGTGAAAAATCTTTGTATTTATATCATTGCTTTTGGACTCAATTCGGTGATGGCTGCCTAAGACTGGGATTATCGTCAGTCAGTATTATTACGACCATCGAAATTCCCCACCCCAATCGTCATAGTAACGAGCTCTAGCAAGCTGCTACGAAGTAGCATCTCCTGTTGTCCTTCCTTGGTTCTCGTTGAGTTCTGTTGTGAGGGTGTGCTAAACTGTGTGCGTCTTTACGTCACAGGAACCGTCTGGTCCAATTCTGCTGCATAGTGGAGCTCTTTACTGCCTTGACATTGAGTTTGAGTTATAATCCAAACTCAACTGCAAATAGACATAGTTATGGGCTACACTTCTAAGCTTGCGCTTGGTGTTTTTCAATGTAATCCCTACTGTGCGACTGATGTTAATACCGGAGCCCAGCATTGTGGGACGTCACACCCTTTCTCGTGTGCTTTTAAATGTCCTGTGGTGCTGTTTTCGTTGTGTCTGGTCCGCGTGTGGACGTGCCTGACCTGACTACCTGAATGGTCGCCTAAATCAGCCATCGAATGCATTCCAACAACTTAGATTTGACAAAAAACATTTAAATAAATAAATGAAATAACAGCCACGTTGCCTACGCAAGCCACTGCCTTTGTTGTGACGCTGCCATGTTGTCTTTTGTGGTGAAGCTAGCCAGTAAAGAGCTGAGTCACATGGCAACGCATGACGAATTCACACTCTGCTGGGGCTTTTTAACTGTGGACCAATGCTTCTCCTCTAACCAGGGGTTAGCTTATGAGCAGCACATCCATTTCACGCACATCTGGCCGCCGATCTCCAGCGGGGAGTCGTTCAGAGTGTCATGGGCGCGCCTGGTAGCACCGGCTGCGCTACCGGGACGCGGGTCAGCAATGTGGTCCGCAACCCCCCACCATTTAGTCACCACCCGCCTGGCAAAAAACAAGCACGGCCAACCGAGCTGAACAACTGAACAAACGTACAAAGGAGAAAATAAAAAGTGCATGTTGCAGCCATTTTGGAGTTTTGATGTATTGTCCTCGCTTTCGTACAGTGCCGTTAGCTAGAGGTTTGTCTTTGAACAGTCCCATGAGGCCTGGGGCTTTGTTTCTGTTTGTGCTAGAGTATTCCTGTAAAGGATATTAGAGAGGTGCTTTCTCATGGTCTACACACCATCAGCCCCTCCTCATATGTACTAAAAGCTATAAGTAACATTTGGGTGTTGGTACGAGGACTGAACTTAGCAATATAGCGCAGACCCTTAGCAACGTATCTGAAAACCTCTTCACTTCGAGCAGAAGTATTTGTGCTTCCACCAACACCCCATTCCGAAGATGCTTCTGCGTTGTCAGAACAGTTTCAGAGCTGGGATATCCCCTTTGGGGCACCCATATGCGAAGCACTTAATAGTGAATAATTAGGATGAAAAGCCTTTCGTAGGACAATGGGCTGTGTATAAACGCAAATGACTAATGGTGTTTCACGCACTCAGACACCCACTCGAAAATCTGGGCCTCCTGGAGAAAGATGACAAGCAAGAAGTAACAAACTTGAGTTATTCCAAGCAAGGCTCACCCAAGCGGAATGAGGCTCTTTGTGCTATTAGTAAATGTCTTTGTGCCCTTAACATCTTTTTTTCTCTGAAGTCTTCCCTCTCTTATTTTGTAATTTCATTGATTAATAAGTTCCAACCAATGGTGGAGTTGTGCTAGAATAGTGTTGCGAAAGATGTATATACGGTATTTAGATCATTGAAAGGCAGATGCGGGGGGGATTAGGAATAGTCGTGCACATCGTGTAGAGAAAGCGTTGTTAGGAAAATACCCATCACCTCTGATGACACCATCATCAATTTTGACGAATGAGACATGGACGCAGCCCTTCCAGAGTATAACACATTATTGCGGGCCGATACATAATATACTGTAGCTACATCCACAGAGATTATCCCTTGCTGATTATTACTCCTATATATAATGATCAAATATAATTAAGTGTGTTGCAGTGTGAACCCAAAGCCTTTTTCCAAATGGACCAATGACGTGTGGCTTCTTAACCGCAGAGGGAAAGTTATCCATTACTACAGAGATTTACCTTTTCCCCACATAGAAGTATTTGAATAGATAGCATCTTGGAGAGGAATTACCACTGTTCATCACTATCAAACCCCAGAAAAATCATTTTTCAATAAGTTTCCTGGAACAGGTGAATGATAGGATTCTGTAATCAAGCCAGGTCTGAGCCAATGAGGAACCGTCTAAGGAACAGAGACAAACGTTGGATGGCGTCCTGTACACCTTAGCTTAACTGGAGAGAAACAAGACTTAGTAGGCCAGGGTGGGTGGGGTTCTTTGCTGTCTGTCACGAGTCACCTGATTTCCTATTGGCAACTTGACAGATTCTCCTTTGTTAAAGCAGCGAGTAATGCCAGATTCATGTAATATTATGTGGAGTAACTCTGCTATTCTGTATTAGGAAAATTTCCCTATAAGAATGCTAATTACTTCCTAAGCACACACACACACATATATATAATATAATATATATATAGTTTTTATGCAGACACCTATTTTTTTCTCCATTTAAAATCCTTCCAGGTGACACAGTGGGTTAATCAGGCTGCAGACAATTTGTTGATCTGAAGGAATAACAAGCACATTGCTGTTCTCGATACGCATCATTGAACATTTTGTTTTTGCGTTATTGTCAGCGGTTTACATAGAAGGTTTTATTTTTTTTCGGGAGCACAAAAGAAAAATTATATACTAAAGCCAGGCTGCCAACCACCCCCCCGCCCCCCTTTGATAAGCAGCTCCGCCTGTAGTCGTTCACTGGCTGTGCTGTCACCTGTCGGCCAAAACCAAAGATGTGTCAAGGCCTGTGTAACATGCAGCCAATCAGCAGTGCGAGTTTGCAGAAGACGCCCAAAGCCATCCTTGGAAGCTGTGATGGACTCCATTCCACTTTGAGATCACAGTGCAACAGCCTGGATGTTACAGCAGAAAACAGAATTGTCTATAATATATTCATACATTTTGACTTACTGTGGGACCAGCCAAACCACTACTGTTAACAAATCATTTTAAATGATAATGTAACTGAATAGTTTTGGGCAAATACCGTGTAATATCCATGTTCTATTTTTTTTTTATAATGGCTGAGTATTACGATTTTAAAAAGCTTATGCAATTTTAAACAGTAAGGTGTCTGTAAAAAATGTTGTTGACTATAAATAAAATGTTAAAATTGTTTTGTGAAGCCGACTGCCCTGTTTCTCCATTTGCTGAAGAATTGCAGCGAAATTGCACACACACCAAAGAACCTCACTGTGTTTACTTAAGAACACATTTAACAACAACAGGTGAGCACAGAGAACTTAAGCTTTTTTAAAAAATTGTGATTAACATTTTGTTGGTTTCACAAACTTTCAGCTGCGAAACATTTAGCGCGCCTGACATATTTCATTTTGCGGAATACATACTGTGACATGCATATATGAATACTCTACAGTGCTACGGAAGAGTGAATAAACATCTCGCAGGCGGGCAGGGATGAGTCAGCAGACTGTAGATGTCCGCTGATTGTCTGGCTTCGTGTGGCTCTGCTAGCTTGTGGACGGTTCCCATGATGACGGCCTAAACACCATGAAGAAATACAAATGCATCACAAGTTTAAGCCTTTTTCAGTGTTAATGCAGGAAGGCAAGTAATAAAGAAACAGGTCATGCTTACAGAGAAGATGTGGAACTGTGGCCCCCTGTTTACACGGTCAGGCCGAGGTCCTGGAACAGCGAGGAGTCTCGCTGCTGGAGTCGCACGATCAGCTTCTCGCTGGACGCATTGCCCTTCCTCCGTACCATGTCTATGACGGCCCGCGCCTTTTCCGCTCTCATTCTATACTCCTCGTTTACATGCTCCATCTCCCCTTCATTGAAGACCCCGTCCATCAGAAGATCATCCAGCAGCTGTTTTAAGGTGGGTCCTGTGACTTTCTCCACAAACTGCGTCCGCACACGCATTAATGCTTCTACTCACAGAGACATGGGAGAAAGAGAAGGAATTATCTGTGGCCTTAATATTTTAGAAGAATATGCTCTGATTGAGTCTAGAGCAGGGGTCTCCAACTCCAGTCCTAGAGAGTTACCATCAAGTAGGTTTTCAATCCTCCCTAGCTTCTGAGGAGCCACACATGTTCTCAGGTAAATACCAGGAGCAGGTGTGGCTCATCAGAAGCCAAGTGGAACAGAAAACCTACTGGATAGGAGCTCTCCAGGACCAGATTTGTAGCCCCCTGGTCTAGAGGAACGTGTACTGTACATGGACACAGGAAATGCACTGAAGGATTAACGCATGTTAAAACTGTTGACTTTGCACCTCTGGGTGACATGTTGGCCCAATGGGAGCCTTGTTGCCTCACAACTTCAGGCCTGCAATTATAAACCCTGCCTGTGTATGAGTTGCACACTCTCCCCCTGTCATGGGGTTTTCCTCCAGACACTCCAATTTCCCTGCACTGTCAAAAGACATGCAGTTAAGTTTTTGGCATCTCTAAATTCCCAATAGCGTATTACTGTGCCTGTGACGCACTAGTGTCCCATTCCAGCCTTGTGCCCTGTGCTGCCTGGCATAAGCTCTACGCCTTCCTGAACTGCCTGGGATCTGCTCAAGGATCTTCCATGATGCCTGGGATAGGCTCCAGCCCTCCTATACTGCCTGGGATAGGCTCCAGCCCTCCTATACTGCCTGGGATAGGCTGCAGCCCTCCTATACTGCCTGGGATAGGCTCCAGCCCTCCTATACTGCCTGGGATAGGCTCCAGCCCATGGGCGTCGCTAGGCCATTTTTAGGGGGGCTTTAGCCCCCCTAACATTTGTACTCAGCCCCCCTAAAAATTCTCCGTAAACTTCACACAAATTGGTGAATGCCCACGTTCCCTTTATATTTCATAATAAAACGACGGTTTCAGCGCGGTCTTCAACTGAAGCGTCACAGACTGCGGCATCACAGAGCGAGGATTAAGCCAACGGTGCGTGTTTTTCGATAAATTGTTATATCTGCATCAGCGCAGTCCTTTTTCATAAATACAGTTTGCAAAAATGTCAAAAGTTTCGCCGTGTTACGTCATCACAAATATGTGCTAAACATCTATGGGGGCTGAGCCCCCCTTAAATGAAAATCCTAGAAACGCCCCTGGAGATAAACAAGCAGATGCAAATCAGTTTTGGCCAGAATCATTGAGCGCTGCAATAGAAATATTAGGTGTCACGAGGATAGTGATTTGTAGAGCTGTCAAAGGGTCTATCCTAGAACTGGGGTCAGCTATCAGTGACACCCTGCTGATTTGCCATAGGAAGACCTACCTTCATGGCTACCTGCAGTTATCAGCTTAGACTTCTGTGGTTCATGGACAAGCTGGCCAAAATAAATCGCAGTGTTTGTTCTCTAAAAGGTCGGCCATAAAGGGTAATATGCATCATTTACTATCAGGCTAGTAAAAAAAAACCCACCAGGATTCAAAGCCGCAGGCGATGAGTTCAATTGTAGAACTTGACAGAATTTGGGAGCATGAGAAATAGATGTTGTAAATCAGCCCAACCTCTGAGATTACACACTTTAAATGACAGTTAAGAGTTCCACAACTAAGATGGCTCACATTTAGAAAAGGCACATAAACCTACAGTTTCGCTTGCTATTATGGAGCCTTTTTTCCAAGTCTTTTATAAATCTGCATGAGTGTCATCAGTTTGCGTTTGAACGGTTTCATGTCTTTGCCTGTACATCCATTGTCAACTGAGCTAAACTCTCCAGTCTAGTCCTCATAATTATTAGCATCCGAAATATTATCTAAACTGAACAACTGCTCAAAAAGAAAATAAAGTCTACAAAACCTGAAACCTCTCGTTAATTAATGAAAAAAAAACAATTATATGTGAATTGAACTTAACCATGACTAAAAATGTAAGCTTCCTTATTCTGCTAAATTAATATTAAAGCAATGCAATGCAATGAACTGACAAAAAAAAGACTATTGATATTTAGTCAGATGATCTGATCAGTTTAATTGGCAAATCTAACCTTTTTCACCAGTGATGTCCACAGACCTTTTGGGCAGGTGCTCAAACAGCAGAATGTGGCAGAGTTTCGATACAGGCGGGGGGGCACCCTTGGTGCATGAGTAGGTGGGGGGCGGGGGCACTTGGACATCAAAGAAGGCGCACTGTCATTCATTCAGCGAGAAGGGGCTGGGGCTCAGACACCCCAGCTCCCCCACACAGCCCCTTTAAACACCTCCTAGATAGAGGAGAAGCTGCCCCCCAGCAGAAATGAGCACTGAGAATGACTCATGCAGAGGTACCGCTCCGTTTTCCCACAGGGCTTAATCTTTATCACCATGTGCCAGGCGGCAATTTCTCCAAAAACCACCATTCAAGTCTCAATTTAACACCATTTAACTGAACACTGGAAATTCAAGGCTAGTGAAAAGCTTAGAAACCGGTTGGAACTTTATAGTAACAGTATATAAATAATACGCTAATAATTAGGACATAATCAAGCCATTATTTGGAGCCTAGCAGCTGAAACCAGTGTTTATGTTTAGTCTTCAATTAATTCCATATGATGTGCTCTTTGATAGAGGTGAGACCTTCTGATTGATCAGAGTAGGAATTACAATTCCGGATGTTTTATTCCCAAATCACACTATTCTACAATCCTGAGCACCTTTATAATAGTACTTTGCGACAATTAAATTCTTTACGTGCCTATTTATCAGGTGGGCATGTCACGTGACCCGCAGAGCCACACCTCCCGATATTCAGATACAGTTAGATATGATGGAACACCTGCAGGTCAACCAACTGTAACGAGTAGGGTACATTGTGCCCAGTACCACCCAACGGCCTCATAACACGCACAAGCAGTTACAGTGAGGATCACCTGACAGTGAGCCCATGCGTGCGAAGAGTCGCAGCCACGCGTCTCACGTCTGCGTCGACTCGCAAGATAAATTTCAGTCGGTGCACATGTGCATTTGGGGAACTGGAGACTAGTACCATTTCAAAACTGGAAGAGTGAATTCTTCCACCTCGCCATAAGTGATCTACCATGTAAGATCGTAAAATAAATGTGAGCCGTGTCAGATTCTGGGGAACGCGATGTAACTTTTCGCAACAGACTGGTTGTGGATTTAATGCGAGATTTAACTGCTGAATTACATTTCAAAGCATTCATAGATACATCCCCGTATATTACTGTCAGATTTAACACCTGCTTTTATGAAATCCGAACACTGGCCGTTGCACTGCAATGCAAGTCTAAGAACGGAAATAACCAAAACCGCCAAGCTACATCCTCTTCAGCATCACGCAGTCCGGCTGATCTTACCTGCAGCTGTTCTGGAGATTGGTATGGTCCAAGTACTATGACAATACTATCCACAAGGGGGTGCCATTTGTCAGTCCATAGATAAGACCAAACATTCCTTAGTGAAGAGCTGATTGAGGTATATTCAAATTAACAATACTATCTTTTGAAGAGTTTATTTCCTTTTGGTGTGCCAGGTGCTTGATACAAGTTCCCCTTCCAGTGAGCATGGTTTCATTAGTGGTACTTTGTATATATTCTTCTTTTTTGAATTCTGAGGCTGATTGAAAGACACTCGCCTCGGAGGGAAGTGTACCTTGGGGTACAAGGGTTGCCTAACTCAAATGATTTTGCATGTTTATTTTTGCTTGTGCGAATGGGGAAGCTCTCGGTACTGTCTTGTGACTCGGTGTGCACCGTGCGTTAGTAATCATGTGACCAAGCATGACATTGGCATCCGGTCTTGAGGTGTGAAATGCATTTGTGCCAAAATTGTACTTAAAGGGTTACTCAGGGTCTTGTAAGCATGAGTCAATTGGAGTAAGAATCATGGGCTAAATCCAAACTCCGCCACGTCAAGAAGGGCCATGTTAATACCTATTTTTTATGTCCCATGAAAGCTTCAATTACAGACTTGTTACATTTTCATTTTCCATTTTTGGAAAAAAATGAATGCAGAAATCAATAAATCCACTTCATTTTTGTTTAATGTTATATTTTCATTAATTTAAAAAGTAATATATCTTTTCATATTTATAGATTTGAACATTTGACTTTATTCCTGCTAATGATCCAGTACAAATAGCTCCGTTGGCTGGATAATGTTCCCAGCTGCCGATGACATGCTCTGCCCTGGATGGTTTGCCTGTAAATTAAATAAAATTTTTAAGCGGTTACAATAAACTATTATGCATAAATGGTGACACTGCTAATAAATAAATTGTACCAATAAAATATTTAAGTTTATATTTTCATCTATTGCCACCATTTTTACAAATTTCCCACTAAACCGTTTCATGCCAAAACGGTTAAACCCATTTTATATTCTGTAAGTTGGATTTTTTATATTTAAAGCACTTTTCAATATAACAGGAAAGCATAAATAAAGCAAAAAATATAACGCTGAAGATATGATTACAATCCCAGTTTTTATTTATTTTATCTATTACCTCGTAGTCTTACAAATGTGCACTCCTTACCCCAAAAACATCACCAGAGCAGGATTTAAATTAGCCAAAAAAAAGAAGTTATGTTTATATCACATGATTTATATGTGCAGACATATAATTTTCACTAACAGAGCAAATTACAGTATACAGGTAGTACAGTAATCAGTAGCTACTGTAGGCAGTGTTTCATTTAAAAAAATCAATTTCAGTCTATTTAATTGGGGTTTTTGAATTTCTTTCAGAGACTTTTCTTCTCATGTCCAGAAATCCTCTGGAAAGTCTCTTTATTAGGGCTCTCTGAAGGTGCTATGCTTTCTGAGACCTGGAGGACTCTGCAGGCCTTCGATCAGCTGGGGCGCCGTAAAAATGCATCAGGGGCTGCTGCTCTTGTGCTGATTTACTATGCGCCATGTCCACCTTCCCTAAAACAGCCTGTCACTCCCACATAAGCGGCTTGTCGTTTTACCCCAGTCGGTTCCCAGTGGCAGTGGGGCATTAGGTAACCGTCATAGAGATGTTTTCTTCTCAGTGCCGAAGCAGTGCAACTGTATCAGATTCATGCTCACGATTGAGTGATAAGTGTCTGACCCAGTGGAGAAAGGCTTCATGCAAAACCCTCACTGCTTGCTGCAAACCCTGCCTGACCAGCCTAACAATTGCTCTTAACCTTATCAAAAGCCCTCATGCCTTTTTCTATGAGAATTTTGAGCCACACTGTAGCACAGAGCCAACTCTGACGCCGCTTAGTGATTCTGGGCTGATGTCCTCTGTTTAATGTATGCAGTGACCTTTATGTCACTTTGAATAAAATAAATTAAACAAATACAAACATACATATTAATCTCACAGGATGTTCTCCTCAGAACATCCAATCTGCAGGCAGGTCTCTGTCTCCCAGTCCCCTGATCAGTTTCCATAAATACCCTTTAGTGCTGCCCAGGGCACGTGCGTCATTGTCATGGAACGTTGATCCATCTTGTCAGTTACATGTGTTTCTGTTGGCTGGCCGGTCTAACAGCCTACAAAGATGCACCCTGGTAAATACCTTAAATGCACCGAAGGATAATGCAATCCTCATACATCTGTCCATCCATACATGCATCTTCCTCAAACACTTACCCAAGGCCCAAGATTTGTTGGTTAGTTTGAAAGAAGCGGATTTACGGTACCCCAGTTTAAAAGGATTTTAGACTAATACATTTACCCCAGACTACCTTAAATCCATCAAGCTATCTTACTAACCCAAAAAAATCCTGCACCATGATAGACAGGATAGAGGTGAACCTGGACCCTATGCCAAAAAAGCATAGAGCAGTTAAGGAACACTAAGTATGGGGTGCATGACAATTGATGTTTCAATCAGCCTTAATCTCAAATACATCCCTAGACATGTACTCTTAGGTGTCATCCATACTTTTCCCCATAAGAACAGCTTTAAATTGCAAATAATGAAAGAAAGAGTTAGACATTTACTGAAGGCCTAACTTAACTGAAGGCCTAACTCTCTAAAGCAGGGGTGGGCAATCTTATCCGCAGAGGGCCGGTGTGTATGCAGGTTTTCGCTGCAACTCCCTAATTAGATTACGAATTAGAGGACTGATTGGCTGAAGAGTCTTCGCACCTGGGTTTGAACAGCTGACCTACAGGTTATCCCAAAAACCTGCATACACACCGGCCCTTTGCGGATAAGATTGCCCACCTCTGCTCTAAAGAGACAGCTGCTTAGCTTCACTCACTGAATTTGTTTCCCTGGTACCAGACCAAACAATGTGAGGATTATACCTCTGTTTGAGTTATGATTCTGCATAGACGTATTCAAGAGTAACGATCTTCAGCACATTTGAGAAGCCCCACCTGAATTCTCCTTCCTGGTCCCACGATGAAGGATTTACAAGCACAGGGTTAATCAAAGATGATTTACATTTACAGCACCGCTGGTGGCAGGTTGACCCTGTAAACAGTGCATGGTGACTTTAATATGCTAAGCCAACAGCAACAAATTCGGGCAACAGAAAATTGACTTGGGAAATCAGATCATAAACACACCCGGTACAACCTCCGCGTTAGCCTAGTATTAAAACCGCAAAGAACGACACCAAAATTTATCTTCATGCCAGAAAATGTCAGCTACACCTACATGTTGGCTAGCTCCATCCGTGAATGTATGGTGTCACACGGCTGTTCATCTTCCTTTGGCCAGCAGATGTATTACTGAGAACTTGTACGTCAATGTTCCACATTAGTCTCTGGAACCGTGAACGTATTTTACTGCTTTTATACAACAGGGGGAGTGATGGAGAGATTCTGGCCAGGCCTTTCTCCTGCTCGTGAAATTCACTTTGTTGAAAATGTCACCCATTTACAGGTTATTAAGAGAGGTAAACACATCTGTTTTAAATATGTTATTATTTTGTTACTCCTGGGTGCTCCGATGAATTCTATCCCCCCCCCTCCTCCCCAGACACCCTGCCTTTAACGATACCACACTCTTGCAAGAAATCAAAGTACATAAGTCACGCCCCATACTGATTTCCCTGACTGATGTCGATGCGTCACGTTTTTTTTATTTCGGTGCCAGCCCCAGAACAAACCCGACAGACTGGCCTCAGATTCTCAAGGGGGGTAATATGGATCAAAATCCATATCTCAGTATGTTTAGGCAGAATAGCAACATGCTGCGTATACACTGCCCGGCCAAAAAAAGAATTACCATTTGAATCTATATCAGCAAACACTTAAGAGCCAGTGACTGGATCATTATTACAGGTCATCCATGTTATTCAGCAATAAAGTTTAGTCAGCTGAGCACCTGAAGCTACTGAATGACCAGGTTACACCTCCATCCATCATCAATGGATGTTTCTTCCCTGTTGGCATGGGCATATTCCAGGACAAGAATGCCAAGATTCATTGGGTTTGAATTGTCAAAGAGTCGTTCAGGGAGCTTGAGGAATCATTTTCATGCATGACTTGGCTACCACCGAGTTGGGAGCTAAACCTTGTTGAAGGTCTTTGGGATGTGCTGATGAAGGTTTTATGGAGGTTCAACTTGCTTGTTAATATAAGATCATGGTGAGAAATGAATGCAAATCTGGATGAAAATAAAGGGTGAGATGTTGCATAAGCTTGTGGAAACAATGCCATAGCAAATGTGCGCCATAATCAAAGCTAAGGGCGGTCCAGCGAAAAATTCAAATGGTGACCTTTTTTTTTTTGGCCAGGCAGTGTGTTTGTGTGTTTGTCTTTGTGTGTGTGTGTGTGTGTGTGTGTGTGTGTGTGTGTGCGTGAGCGTGAACGTGTGTGTAAACGCATTGTGCTGGGGTGTCGTGGAGGGACGATCCACAGTGCAGCTTCCTGACGAACATAGAACTCAAACACAAAACTAAAGGGCCCAAGCGAGGTCAAAAGCAGGTACAGTAGGTGACACGAGGAGAAACTAAATCTAAAAGGTAGAATTGTAAGTCAAAGCCACATCTGAGATATCAAGGACAAAAATAAACTATACCAGGCCTGTATCTGTAGTACAAAGGTTCAACAAAACAGCCTGAACATAGGACTCTTTCACACCACTACGTATACCAACAGCATGTTTAAATCAGCTCTTAAAACAGAAGGTGAATGTTTATGAACGGGAAAAATAAAATCTAAATTGAAAATTTGTTTGGCAAATAGCTCTAAAAACAGAAGTCTGACAAACATTAAAAGTGTTATTATAATGGGAAAGACACTCATTTAGGTTATTACTCTTCAACAGAATAAAACAAATATTGCAAATAACGGCTTTGAGCTGTCAACGTTTTAAAATTAATTAAACCAAGGAACAGTGATTCTTTGCCTTTCGCCTCCATCAACAACCACTTAACCACTTATTTTTTTTATTTTAGCTGTTTGTTTTTTAAATTTTTTTAAAATTTTATTTTAACTGTTTCTTTTGCATTTTAACTATGGATTCGGGGGTGCAGTGTCTTGACCGATGCTCCTAGATTATTAACTTCCAAGAAGGAATATTGTTGGTTTCTATTAATCATCTATAATAGAGCTATAATTTTAGTGCACAATAACAGTATATCAATATAAAATAAACTGTACTATTCTATATCTTGTTGTGAAATTATATTGATATCGATGTACATATACATATACATATATTAAGATGGATATACCACCCAGCCCAAGGCGAGAGTCCCACACCCGTGATAAGCTTGCTTGTTTTAGGATGAACACCTATATTAAAAAATAAAACTGAAATAAAACAAAAGATGGTGTCCCTAGTGGGTAGTCCTGGGGGGTGGCAGCATGGCTCATTTGGGGGGTCTGGCCCCCAGTATGCCAACTCTTTCTGGCTTTCAGGCCATTGAGAGGATGCAGATCATCTAATATCCTTAGTAGTTATTCACAATTTATTCTGTTCCGGAAATAAGCCCCTGGAATCTGCAGCCTGTCAAGCTTGTTTTAACAGATGTATTGCATTTACACTTATTTAAATAGCAGATGCATTTGGGTCCTGCTGGAAATCAGGCTTGTTTCTCCTGGTACCTGAAAGCCTGTTTTACTCATAGGCTTTCATTCCTGATGGCACCTTTCTGCCGTCAATTCCACTGAGACCTCCAAGAGCTTTAGTTTTACCGGGAGCTCGGACTGGAAGAGCCAAACAGCCACGAGCAAGCAGCCCTGTTCGGCTGGATAAACAGGCTTCTGCAGGCCAGCTGAGATACCCAGTAGCAGTGAGAGAAGCAGAGGTAGTTTAAGCAATAGCACCAGCTTCCTTGCCATTCCTGTCCGAGTCCTGCGGCTCCGTCCCTCCCTCTCAGAGAACCTGTTCGATGCAAAGAAAAGTGTAGGCCAGAGACAGCATTCACATTAGTTTGAGAGCTGTGAATTCAGTAGCTTCATAGCTTTGCTCACAGCCCTCTCATTGGTCGAAAGCAATTACAGTCTTTTTATG
Organism: Pollimyrus isidori; assembly: GCA_019775955.2. NCBI lineage: Eukaryota > Metazoa > Chordata > Actinopteri > Osteoglossiformes > Mormyridae > Pollimyrus > Pollimyrus isidori. The sequence continues at coordinate 9,262,954 of JABFDZ020000042.1, forward strand.
AGGGTGGCTCTATATTTAAATCAACACATTAGTGTGCAGTTACAGTAGGCCCAAAAATATTTGGACAGTGACACAAGTTTTGTTATTTTAGCTGTTTACGAAAACATATTCAGGATACAATTATATAACCAATATGGGCTTAAAGTACAAACTCTAAGCTGTAATTTGAGCAAAGGGTATAGGAATTACAGCTCTTTAAGACGTAGCTGCCTCTTTTTCAAGGGACCAAAAGTAATTGGGCAATTGACTCAAAAGGCTGAAAAAAAAAATAACAAGGCTGCATGGGCTCTTCCCTCATTAACCTGTCATCAATTAAGTAGTTAAAAGGTCTGGAGTTGATTCCTGGTGTAGCGTTTGCATTTGGAAGCTGTTGCTGTGAACACACAACATGCAGTCAAATGAGCGCTCAAAGAAGGTGAAAAAAATCCATCAGAGAGATAGCACAAATGTTTGGAGTGGCCAAATCAACAGTTTGGTACATTCTGAGAAAAATAGAGTGCACTGGTGAGCTTGGGAACTCAAAAAGGCCTGCACGTCCACGGAAGACAACAGTGGTGGATGATCGCAGAATCCTTTCCATGGTGAAGAAAGACCCCGTCCATAACATCCACTCAAGTGAAGAACACTCTTCAGGAAGTAGGTGTATCAGTATCTAAGTCTACCATAAAGAGGAGACTTTATGAGAGTAAATACAAAGGACCACCACGAGGTGCAAACCATTAATCAGTCTCAACAATAGAAAGGCCAGAATTGACTTTGCCAAAAAACACCTGAAGAAGCCAGACCAGTTCTGGAACAGCATTCTTTGGACAGATGAGACTAAGATCAACCTGTACCAGAATGATTGGAAGAAGAGAGTTTGGAGAAGGATTGGAACCGCTTTTCTGTAAAACATGGTGGAGGCAGAGTGATGGCATGGGAATGCATGGCTTCCAATGGCACTGGGTGACTTGTGTTTATTGATGATGTGACAAAAGACATAAGCAGGCGGATGAATTCTGAAGTGTATAGGAATATACTTTCTGCTCAGATTCAGCCTAATGCAGCAAAGTTCATTGGACAATGTTTCTCCAAAACATATTGCAAAAGCAACCCAGGCGTTTTTTAAAGCAAAGAAGTGGAATATTCTGCAATGGCCGAGTCAATCACCAGATCTCAATCCAATCGAGCATACATTTTATTTGCTCAACACAAGACTTAAGGCAGAAAGACCCACAAAAGCAACAACTGAAGACAGCTGCAGTAAAGGTCTGGCAAAGCATCACAAAGGAGGAAACCCAGCGTTTGGTGATGTCCGTGGGTTCCAGACTTCAGGCAGTCATTGCTTGCAAAGGATTCTCAACCAAATATTGAAATGTAACATTTTACTTAGGGTTATTTCTCCAATTACTTTTGAGCCCCTGAAATGAGGAGTGTTTTGTATAAAAATGTTTAATTGTATATTTTTGTTCAACCCTTTGAATTAAACCTTAAAGTCTGCACTTCAATTCTGTTGTAGTTGTTTAATTTTAAATCCAATGTGGTGGCATGCAGAGCCAAAATTATAAAGATTTGTGTCCTTGTCCAAATATTTTTGGACCTAACTGTAGTTCTTTTGGTATCCTATCCAGATTGTTTTCTTTGTAAAAGTACCTTGCACTGTAAAAAACAGGTTGTTGGCCCACTGACATGCGGTATATTTCTGTAAAGCAGTGTTTCCCAATCTGGTCTAGGTGCCCCACAGACAGTTTTGAAATACTGAGCAAAAATGTGGACTGACAGGGAACTTGGAGGGAGCAAAAACGTGGACTGTCTGACAGGAAGTAAAAATGTGGACTGTCTGACAGGGAGCTTGGAGGGAGCAAAAATGTGGATTGTCTTACAGGCAGCTTGGAGGGAGCAAAAACATGTACCTGCTGTGGGGCCCTGAGGCCCAGATTGGGAAGCAATGGTATAAAATATAGAGTAGGTATCTTCAAATTAATTACCTCCAGAAAACATAGATAGACAAATACAAAATGAAATAGTAGGAACACACATGGATTTATCGTTTATCATACACGACTGAAGCACTGAAGCATGTGTATACAAAAATTGTCAAATAAAATTGATGTTTGTAAGAATAGAATGTCCTTTTTTGTAGCTTTAAGCAACGGCTTAGAATCTAATTGACAGAGACAAATGTTAATTGCACAAATCCCATTTCCTCAACGGGGATCAATGTTAAATGAAAGGCTTAGCAAAAGTGGGCCTTGTCTGAGCAGCAATTTCACTTAAATAATGTGGAGATTCATCCATGCTGGAGGCCTAATGGAGCAAAAGCGGGCCTTGTCTGGGCAGCAATTTCGCTTAAATAATGTGGAGATTCATGCATGCTGGAGGCTTAATGGGAGGAGCTGGCTGGAAAACAGCTTGGCTAACGTGAGATGCCCCTTGGATCTGCTGGCTTGGCCAGTGGTGGGCGGCTGGTTGGCTCACAATGTCGTGGACCTTATCTGCTTTCAGCTCCAGGGGAAACTTTGCTGGGGTGCTAATTGTGAGACATTGCAGGGGGGCAGACACTTTCAGAGAACTCAAACCGAGTCAACAGCACTTCATCTCAAAAACCTGCCATTTCAGAACAAAGCCGTAATGCTTCATGAGTGTTCTCTCCTGACCTGGTCCACCCTCTATGCATACTTCACCAAACCTCTATCTAACCAAACCTCTAATCACTGGTTCGGAAAGAGGGGTGAGATCAGAGGACAAGACGATAAAAAAAATAAATTTCCCTTTCTGCAATGCAACTTTTATTTGTATGACATTAAAAGAAATAGTGTTTTTCTGGAAAAAAATAAGCGTGTTTTTATTTCATCTTTCCATCAAACCAAAGTTTTGATACCACAAAGAACTAGGCTCCGAAATTACTTATTTGACACAAAAATAAAGTTAAAGAACTCTTCAAGGATCCAAATAAAATGACTAATAGGTCTGAGATGAGGAAGGTGTAGTTAGTGATATTGCTGGGTCTGGATGTTATGGAAATCTGAAAAACATCATTGACTGAAACCCGAGGCTCTGTCAAAACATGGTGAGAACAATCCACCCTGTATTTGACTTCTGCTATAATTTAGTAGGCTTTCATTGAGGTTAGCGAATCAGCATGCTGAAATACAGCAGCCAGGGAGAACACTGTGAGGATGAATGTTGCTAATTGAGCACCGTTCATTGAACACAATCTTTTTTGGTGAATTAAACTAATCAGTTTGCAACTAATGCATGTAAACGTGAGTGTTGTTCACTCTGGCCAGAGTGAACGATGCTCACTACCTATAAATAGCAATAATGGGCAAAAAAATAACGTTCATATTGTGATATTCAATTAAATGTATTATAATGTTTCATAATGACTCAGAGAATTACTACATCGTGATTTTGATCAGTGGCAAGCGACTCAGTTTAGGTGCCTATCCATTTTTTCATAAAAATGTACCATGTAATTGCTTTTTCAGTTGTCCAATAACGTGTCTATCAGAGTTGGGGCTGTTCCGAAATCCATTGATCAATCCCAATCCAAATCAGGAAATGGAACTTGAATTAGAATTTCAAGGAGATTTAAGTTCCAACTCCAGTTCCATTTGCTGATTTGGATTCTAATTGACCAATGCATTCCAGAATGGCCCCAACCCTGCCATCTACAATGACTGTGACTAGCATGTCATTAAATTTGCAGTCAGGGTTATCTGACCACTGGCACTGGCTTCTTCCATTAGATCATATCTCTTAATTCCTCCCCCCATCCCTCTCAACTTCTACTAATGACTCATCAATGACATTCATAACTCACATCTTAGAGGCAGTACCAAGGTAGGCTGGACATATCTGAATGCATAATAGTGATATCAAGTTTCAAGAACATTATTATTTGTGCTTGTGTATTTTTCATGTCTTGCGTGTGGTTTTGAAATGGTGTCTGCCCATACCCATGAAGTCCAGAAAAATTGTGTTGTTTTATCTTGATTTCACAAGATATGTTGTTTGCACAAGATACAGTGGTACTTCGGTTCTCAAACTTAGTCCGTTCTGGATTCATTTTATCGCAGTGTGACAAGAATGTCTTTGCAAGACATTCTAAGATCGAAGCTGAATTTTATGAGCTGCGTTCATCACGCCATGAAAGGAATACTCAGGATGGCCACTAGAGGGGACTAGAGGGAATTGTTTACGTGCTCCAAAAGATTTAACATCCCTTTAGAAAATTATATAGAGTTATGACTTAGGATCATTCTTTTACTGACCTTACTTGTGGTTTGCTACATTCATTTTCTAAGTTCCCATTGTTTGTTACCACATGCCTTGTCTTACTCTAACATAGCAGGAATCAGGTAGTTCTTGAGAGTTGGACAGTGGTATGGCTTTCGGAGTGCCTTGTCTGTGTTTGTCCACTGTTTTCCATTCTCATTGAAAGTTTGGTTTTTATGGTTCATTCAGGAATATCTCAGTTAATGAATTTCCTTCAGTCATTTGTCTTTATCTTTTGCGAACCTGGGCACTCCTTTTTGGCTACCTTTGTGTGACATTCTTTATTGTCCGGTATCACTCCTGTTTTTCAAGTCACTCGCACTCTGAGCAAAGCCCAATACCCATCGGGTGGTCTTGCCGATCCGCTTGAAGAGTGCTGCTTGCAGGAGTTCCAGTACCAGAACAATCATTGTGGCATTGGCATCAAGCAGAAACATCATCAGAAAGGACTGTTCCTAAAGACAGTTAGTTCCTTCTCCATGGGCAGAGAGCTCTCCTTAGGAAGAGGTTGCACCAAATTACCACTTAAATTATTGTGTTCCTTGGTTGCTGGGCAATAATGTATGAGTTCTGACCTGTACCAGACTGCAGCTGCCCCTCTACAAAACAGTAAAGTGCTGAATGTTTTTTTCCTTACTTTGTCAAGCTTTTGTTTTATTAATGTCCGTATAAGGTAGTTGTAGCCTTCCATGAAATGCATGTCTCTTGTCCTGGTTCTCTTGCGTCTTTGCCTTGCCTGATCACTCTAGGTTCCCAGACAAGGCTCATATCTGGCAAACAGCCCAGATTAAAACTAAATACAGACTACAAGAAACCTCACAATCTTGTGATGCGCGTCATGGATCACTGATATCTTCAGGCTCAACGTCGACCATCTGATTCTTTACAGTGATTTACACTGAAATTCTACTTCTCCTGTAGTCTTCCATCCTAACCACTCATAAAGAACAGGAAGAGTGGTACATGATGTTTCTGTCACTGCTGTTCTGACATCGACTTGCTTGTGGTGAACCGGAAGATCACGAATACTCACAGCTGGCTTGCAGATTCCAAAGAAAAAGTGCAAAAGAATAGTTCCTCACTCTTACAGCTGTAGTTTCAAATCCGTGTTCTTTTTTATACCTGCTCAGTTCCTTGTGAATGGTATCAACTGTCTTATGATATTTTAGTTTTGTTTGCCAGTTTGATTCCTCTTTCTCACCAATCCGATCTTCTTTCATTTCTTTGGTAACTATCATTTTTGAAAGTCACCCTACTCGACTTACTCGTTTATGGGTTTTAAGAATCCTGCTCTTAGGTCTAAATTTGAAGAACTTGTCTCACAGCAACTACAACTCCAACCTCAATGGTTCTCAATTCCACAGACACATTAGGCAGCAAGTGGCTGAAGTTGAAGTAATCAAAGCCAACAATGACTCAAAGATTTCAGATATTCTCAGCCACAGAAACAGGTTCATCCAAGGTGAACCGTAGCCACTGGCAGAGTACACAGTCAGCCAGGGCTGCAAGGGAAGAGAAATGGTCATCAGTTTTCTTAATTAAGGGGCCTCCCAAGTAAAACTCCACCTAGAGCCCCTGAAAAGGAAGACTCAGCCCAGCCTTCAAGGACATTATAGGGGCAAGTATGAAATTGGAGCATGGATAGGTGGTGTCTGATCTATTAGTGTATCAGAATCAGAATAACTGTACATCAGTCCCTTGTGGCGTGTCATTTGAAACAGAAGAATCGATCCCAGGGGGCGGCATGGTGGTGCAGTGGTTAGCACTGTTGCCTCACACCTCTGGGACCCGGGTTCGAGTCTCTGCCTGGACTTCCTGTGTGTGGAGTTTGCATGTTCTCCCC